>OW971957.1:5635951-6262201 GCA_943193695.1 Acrobasis suavella | reverse complement strand
TACAGCCGAAATTAGATGGCGCTGGAGTAAGTCAATCCTAGAACGCGCTATGAAAGTTTTTTCTAGAATACTTAAATATGTTGTGTTTTTGCTCGAATTGCCGATTTAGTGTCTGTTGATTCAGCCATCAATCCCAATGGCTGCATCAACAGGTATTGTGTGCGTGGCAGACGCATTTAAGACGGAACGTGATGTTTAGGTTAGAATAGATAACTAATTCAGCTAAAACTAGATGGCGCTATGATAATTGTTGGATTGCGCCATTGCAATATCAAAGTTTTTTGAGAAGTGTGGCTGTGTTTGAATCGATTTATTTTTAATTTTTTTAGAGGGGAGGGCGTGGTGGTGTACAATTGCTGCACAGGCCAACAGAACCCGATCACGTGGCAACGTTTTGTCAAGACCAGCTTTAAATATATGCGGAAACATCCGTTCAGTGAGTACTTTGTCCTGGGGTGTTGTTGACTCTTCCAGAATCTTTCGTTTTAAAACAAACGCTTGGTTTCATATACATCACACACAATCACGTCTTTATCCCTTTTGAGGCAGAAAATGAATTGAATTGGTTTCATCTAATACTAATTATTTTTTTCATGCATGTGCTTCGGTTTTGGTTACTTCATCTTTCAGAATATTTGCAATCACACAATATTCGGCCACGCAAAATTTCAATATCCAGATTTCCCAATAATACTTATGTGCTTCATGAATATTATTAAGTTAATCATCTTTCTTTTACATCTTTTAACCACCATAATATTTATAATGTTTTGTCACAAGGTACATATTCACTTTACCCTATATCGGTAGCATTTTTTTGGTGGCAATTCAATGAAAATGTAAGTGAGTGAAAGAAATTTAAAGTGGAGTGAAAGAAATTGACGAAATGAAATCAATTGATTTTGTAATTATTTAGGTATACTATACATCCTGACTTTCTGATCCTTACTTCCTTACAAATATATAAATGCGAAGGTCTTTCTGTTTCCTCTGATTTATATGAAATTTGGTATGGGTATTGTTTTTTGGTATAGGTGTAATATGTTGGCTCGTAGATTTGCTAAATGCACAAATAGTGTCAAGTTAACCTTGTTTAAGGCATACTGCCAGGTATTTTATACATGCAGTCTATGGGTCAAATATACGCAGAAGTCACACAGCGCCCTGCGTGTTCGATATAATAATGGGCTAAGGGCGCTTTTGGGACTGCCGAGATACTGCTCCGCATCAGGTATGTTTGCAGAGGCTCAGGTGGATAGTTTTCAAGCCATAGTGCGAAAGAGGGTGGCCCCCTGATGCGCAGGGTATACTACAGTTCCAACAGCCTCCTCACCATCGTTGCTGGCAGGGTAGATGGGCCCATTTTAAATCACTGGACTAAACTGCATGCGACCTCATACCGCGTGTACACATACTAACATAGTAAGTAAGAACAATGTTACTAACAATTTATGGACTTTTTGTCCGAATTAAACAATTATTATTATTATTATATTATTGTTGGAGATCCAGAGAAGGACAAAGTTTTATTCTATATATTATCGATTAGGGGAATGAAAGGATGAGTGGAACTTTGTATGGGGAATCCTATTTTGCCATACAAAAGTATAATTTATAAAAAAGTACAAATTTTCGCAGAAAAAAGTCGCGGGTAGTAGCTAGTAACATATAATTGCTTGCAGGCGAGGTGGTATGGTATCCCGGCGGCGACATCACCAATAACCGACTAAAACACAACATGCTATCTTTAGTTCAACACAAGGCACCAGCCATTGTCATGGACCTGGTGGCGAGAGCGTCAGGGAACAAGCCTGTGTGAGTATTTCCTACTTCAGAAATTTGTAAGTTTGTGAAGCGAGGTAGTTTCTTGATCGACTTAAAGGAAATCTTCCCGCAAAGCACGAAGCTGCTTTATGGCAAGTTTGTATCGTCAAAGATCTCATAGAGTGCTGCGAGTTATTTGCATAGCTTCATTCCTTTTTGGTAGCAAAAGCATCATGTATTAGGGCCTAAATCTGATGGAAAATCACAGATAGAAATTTTGCCTTCTAATGATAAATCAGGGAATAAGCATGTATTCTATTTCATACTTTCTTTTTGAAATAAAAATAACTTTCGAATTAAGAACTCTGTCTTTTGCTTTTATACACAAAGAATACGGATTTAAAAATATGGGACACTAGATTGCAGCCCAATAAAGTCAGGTCCAATAAGCTGCTGTTATTGGATACATTTAACGGAGTAAAAGCACGTGTCAACTGATGGTTCAGTGATAACAGTTGATTGGACCTGACGTCACTGTGCTGCTACTTGGGATCAAATATTTTTTTAAACATCTCATAAAAATATTTCTTTTTAAATTCCAGTATGGTCAGAGTGCAAAACAAGCTAGAGAAAGCGGCCGCCTGTTTAGAATACTTCACAACCCGTCAGTGGGCGTTCTCCGACGACAATGTCCAAGCTCTATGCTCGGCTTTGTCTGTGGAAGACCGCCGGATCTTCGATTTCAATGTGCGGAACATCGACTGGGACGCGTATATTGAGTCTTATGTATTGGGAATAAGAAGGTTCCTGTTCAAGGAGAGTCCAGATACGTTGCCAAAGTCCAGGGCATTGTTGAGAAGGTGAGTTATTTGAATATCCTTAGCAGCACGTTTATTTACAGATCGCATGTTACACCATCAGTTCTCCAATGCACTGGCAGTCAAGTCACGTCAGATGCCTTTGGCTCTAATGATCTAATAAGAAGTTCTTTGGAATTGGAGTGAATTCATCAAGTGATCACCGGTAGAAACCTTTTTTTATTAAAATCGCTTTTTCTTTCAGATTACACATAGTCCACACCCTAACTCAACTGACTACGGTGTTTCTACTATGGAGATTTCTATTCTCCCAGTCCACCACGCTTCGTTCCATATGGCGACGCATCCTCGAGTTGATAACCCGCGTTTTTCGCCTCTTAGCTATAGCCTGATGCAGCCATACTGATCTGACAGCACCCCATAGGATCGCTTCTTCATACGCTGCGAAAACCCTTTTTTGACATTTAAACTCGTTTTGACATTTGTTACAAGATGGCGGATATGTCAAACGTGACACCAATGTTTACTGTTGTCTGCATATAGTACTGGTCTACATTAAAAATGGATTGGCAAGGTGATGGTTATTTTTTGACCATTTTGACGTTTTAATTGGTCCAGTATTGTATGTTGAGGTTTATTATTAAGATCACAACGGAAAATAAATACCATTAGGAATACTTTGTCTTCAATATAAGCTTTCGGGGCTGTCATGTTTGCTTCCTTTTGATCGCTCGCGGTGTGTCGAACTCTAAAGTTCTCCATCGCGTTTGGTCTTTTTCACTTCCCAAGCGCTAGGCAATTAAGATAGTTCTGTTACTAATTGTTAAAATAAGTAATGGTAATTCCAGATATTTTGTACCTATAACAATGTAGTGTTCCTGTATTTATGTATGACACTTTTTCGAGATTAACATTTGTATCAAAAGGGTTTGGATAATTCTGAATTTGCGAGTGGAGTGTTCTCGTCCTAACTGCCTCTTTATTAGCCCAGTGCTAAAAGTATATGCCTTATGAGCCATGACAATTATAAGTTAACAAGATACATATGCCCATCACATCGTGATAGAATCACTGTTTAATATACATTGCCTGTAACGTAATGATAAAATTAGGATTGACAGTTACATTGGAGGCATTGTATATGATACATGCAACATCACTTGGTTTTGATGAATCCGTCAAATTTTCAGTGGGATTTTTGTGCCATTCTCGAAACAATGTCATTTATAAATACATAAATACTACATACAGCTCAACGGTTATCTCGAGTACGAGGGAATAAAGTTCAAAAATCTGTTATTGCATAATTGTATATTGTAACACTATTGTTGCATAGGAGTTATTCCTGTTAGATGTGTAGAGTATATTATTCTAACTAGAAATGAAATTTTGGTGGTATTTTTATTTCACTATATCGTTGATAAAATCACATTAGTAGTTCATATACATTTTTTAATGTAATTCCCCAGAATTTGACAACCAATATATACTTCTACATCTACATATCTAACAGTAATAATCAAATATTACCACGCAAAACTCTTGTTAGACTAATATTAAATCTAAAGAAGCGGGTGATCGTTTTAAATCCTCTATGTCGTTATTTGCTTGTTTTATTGAGGACTCATTTCCTTCTGAAACCGAATCGCAATCTATTCGTTTGAAAGCTCAAACAATAGCCGATCGTACTAGTCAGATTTAATCATATATTATTAATATACTATTTGTCATACTATACCCATGTAAAATATAAAAGTCTCCAATAACAATTGTTAAAAACGGTTATTAGTAACAATATTTTAAATGAAGTAATAATAATGATTAATGAAATATAGATATGTGGAGTGAAAGATTTGTTAGTGGCTAGGATTGTAGTTTTACTCGATTTTGTCCCGTTAAAATAATTGTATTGACGTAGGCGCGCATTTTTTATGCAACGCTCTAAAAAATAAAAGAAATAATTTTCACAGAAATATCACTAATGATATGCGAATGCTTTAAAACAAACGACGACTGCATTGCTATTACGCCGTTTATCTAAAATGTCACTTATTTTTAGGATACGTAAATTAATTTTGATTCCAAATGAATTTTGATATAAAACGTAATATATCAATTGACGCTCAATTTCTAACAAATTCTTCCTTTAGTCTTGTCCATTTCTATAGCTATTTTAAATAGCAACTTTTCGTACATTTTTAGTAAAATTAGTGTAATCTTCATTTTGAGTTCCTCTATTTAGAAACATTCCTTGATGGGAACTAAAATTTGTTTGGTGGATTTGAAGCAAGGTTATTACAAATTTTGTTTCGTAGCGTTTTGTTGTAATCGCTCTACAATGTATATGTAGAATGGATTTAATTAACTTATATGTATTATTTTGGATTTCGAGAACGTATATACGTAATTATTATTTAATCCTACTTACATAACTTGTGATTGTCTTCATGATTTGTCATCACTTTTTTCATGGATGATATTTCACTTATTTTTCTGTGGTGAAATTTAAATCAGCTAAGCTCTTTTTTGAAAGTCCCAAAATTATACAGATAAAAAGATACCAAAATTATACAGATAAAAAGATATCGTCTAGAATATGACATTTCTAGAGTTTATCGACTAGAAAATGTTAAAATTAATTTTGCAAGAAAAGGTACTCGTACTTCTGACGATATTATTTTTAGTATTTGATAAAATAATGATAGATACAAGTTAAAAATCTACTTAAATTTACCAGTGTTTGCCCAATTTAGAACTTTGTGTTCATGAGACTTAAGGGCACAAGTGTAATAAATAGCACGTTGCTTATGTGCCGAATGTTATCAGTCGCTAGAAAATGTATCAAAATGTAGGATAGGTTACAATTAGTCGAAGCTTATATTACAGAGCGTATGCAACACAAAATAACTGAATAAACATATTTATATACCAAATGAAATCAACGAACGAAAGATGAGTGTCCAATCTTAGCATAAACAAATCATTTAGCTAAGAAATTCCTCAGAAGTAAATGAACTCGATACGTGGATCGTATAGCTTAGTACAGCGCAGACTAATGTAAAATTTAGAAATTTTGTTTCAAAGTAATACGCTTCCCTAGTATAAATATTCGTTTAGGTTTTGTAAAGATCTTTTGGATTTATCATTGCTTGTAAAATCGCAACAATTTTTTGATCTTGACTTTCAATTGTTGAAAAAAATATTTGTTTTAAACAGTATATACCTATTTCAAAATACAGTTTAGCTGTTATCAAATATCGGGTATTGGTTTCACATATTATTGTTAATATTAATTTCTTATATAATAACTCAAATGTTGTTACAAACAATAAGAAAGTCAAGTTCAACATTGAAATAGGCTTAAGAAATTCAAGTGCCGAAATTTATTTATTTGAACAGTTTTTTTCAGCTATTCGCTTGTTAGGTTAAATTAGGTTTTTGGCGACATTTGAGCGTCGTGTTGTGACGATGCGTCAATGTATTTTCATGAAATTATTATTATACTCACATACATTTCAAAGATACCCTCATGTATCGCCAAAAACCTGATATTGTATTGTCCCTTCTTTCTTGTTTATCCAACACATTCGTGTAAGATTTACTTGTTAAGTAATGCCTAAGTTTATATAATGTGTTATTTAAGTGTTAGCATTTCTCTTATTATTAAGTTTAATGCAGGCTTACTCACAGTGTAATGGTTTTAACGGACGGGTAGGCAAAGTTGGACACAAAATGTTATGTTCATTATTGTGATTAGTAGATCTCTTCAGATGAAGTTGATTTGGTGGCATAGTGAGACAGCGTTGATTTTTATTTTTAAAATCATGATTCAAATGCTTATTTTGATTTGTGGGTGGTCTGATCAGGCAAAGGAAGACAATTCTATGAGTCCAAAATGGATATTCCATGTCGTTTTTTATTTATAAGTATATCTGTGGTTGTATTAGGAATCGCTGCACCGATTTCTACTAGTTGTTGCTGTTGTACAGAGCGTTTACCTGTTCAAATGGTAGGCTGTATATTTTAGGTATTACCTTTAGGTTTCGACAGTTTTGTTACCTGACTGCTAGAAATATAACAGATGTCCAACTTTGAAGATCCACTCTTGTGTCTGTCTTTGACTTATTATGTTATTAGATGACAGATAAAATTTTTAAAATTATTATGAACTGTAGTTTTGGATTTCTATTTTCAAAATGGCCTATAGGAATGCTACAAACAAAAAACTCCCGTGCTACCTGCTAACTTCTTTAACAGTTTTTGTTTTCAATAAATAATCTTCAAATACAGTTCAGAATAATTGAGCATGGCGATTAGTGTATTACCAATTATTTGAAAATTGTCGATTCCTAAACTGTGGTGGATTTGTGAATTATGGATAGTTTTCTTTTGCTCGTAAGTATATTATATTATGTATATGTAAATTTTGAACAAAAATGTCTTATTATTTTAGTGAACTTGTAAAGATTTCGTTTGCGAATGCTTTTCTATTATATTGGTTGGTGGTAAAATGAGAAAATTGTTTGTGCGAAATATTATTTATATTATTGTGTAAATAGAATTTAATTACCCAAAGTTAAATCCAAATACATTGATGCGAACATAAGTTTTAAATTTTTTTCGCTATATGTATGTAGTTTTTGGAATGATTAAGGTTTTTGGGGCGGTTTTCGAATGTTGCCATGAATGCCGAAAGCGTCACACAAGTTAGTAAAATTCTCTCAGAATTGATTCGTTAATTTACAGATTAGAAAAATGATTCTTTACACAATCTCTGCTCTTGATGATATGGAGAAAATTTAATGTAAAAGATACTCGTAAAAACCTTATGAAATTATTTATTCATCAAGATTTTTATTTGAATAATGTCAAAAAAACTCAGTCTTTTATAAAAAATGGCAGTTATTAATTTTGTTCCGATGTTCCTCCATTTTGCAAGCGCGGCTAGTTAAATGATAAAATTCAGTAAAATAAAATTTACCCGCCGATTTTGTACAGATACCAGATAAACGCATATTGGTCATTCAAAAACCGTGTAATAATGCTTTAAAATAAACTTTTTTTTTTTTGCTTAGACGCCAGTGGTTATGGCTTTGGTATTGAAATCAATGGAAACTCGACGGGATGTTTAATATTAGTGCTGGTCGACAAATGCTCAAAGTTTGATAGTCCCCGTCTATTTTAGCTGGGCTTTTTATTATTAAGCGTTTGCTCTATTATCTCTCACATCTTCAAGTACCTATCATTTAAGTTAGATTTGTTAAGTTTGTCCAAATTAACTTTTTCATACACCGTAAAGTTTAATTTGGTTTGGTGCCAAACACCAATTTCGTTTCGTGAAATCAGAATAGACCCGAATTTAAATACTGTACGAATAGTTTAAGGAACACTATTGGTTTGCGTCTGCCCTGAAAATCCTAAGCGGACTTATTTATAATACAGCACCAGAATGTCTATATAGCGCATTTGCATCTGCATAATATTGGGTGATTTTACGGATTATCAAAATTCACTTAGTCTCTATCATTGGCCACATTATATTTTATTACTTGGTAAAAACAAAATTAGTCGATCTTATATGACTGATATTAAATTCTTATTACTTAACATTTCATTTGTATCATTCCAAAAAAAAATTAAAAAGTTGTGAATTAAATACCATCACATAAAAAATATTCAGATCAAAAATTATTATATATATTCACTAAGACTTCACTGTCTGTCACCAGGCTGTATCTCCAGAACCGCGATAGCGCTAGAAAGTTGAAATTTTCACAAATGATGTATATTTGTTGCCGCTATAACAACAAATACTAAAAACAAAATAAAATAAATATTGAAGGGAGCTCACAAACAACAAACGTAATTTTTTATAGATAATGGTACGGAACCCTTGCGCGGTTATTTAACGTTGTGAAACAACTGTCTTGTCTTATTCCGTAAGATTAGATAAGATTATTTTCTTATCACGCGGGTATCACCCGGGGACAGATCTGGTCTGGCTTTTTAATTTACGAGTAGTAAAAGTGTGCGAGTGGGAAGTATTAGATAGTGCGAGAGGTATCGGGGCTTCTTCTTGTTTGTTTTTTTTTTATATTATTTTGTCAGCCCAGTAGAACCACTTCGACGGCGTTATTACTACCTTTCCTTGAGACTCCTTTGCAGTATTGACCTGCAATCAGCCACGCTAGAGCTTGAAATAGTGGCTAAGCATTGTCTATATATGGACACTATTTCCCACAAGTGGACCACAATCGCAACTGTGCATAATTCGCTAACCAGAAAAACGGCCATTTTGTACCTACTGCAATAAAAGAAGCCCAGTTAAAAAGTGACGGGGATAGTTCGAAGGTAGCCAACGTGTCTCGGTGATAGGTCGGTACATACAACGGGGGTTAATTTATTATTCCATATATTAAAATAAAAAGAATGTAAAGTTCAAGATGTTTCATTGGAAGCCTCCCACGTCCTAAGAAGCTGGTATAACCTAAAATGTCATCAAGATAGTTGACATTCATGAAAGTATTTTCGTTTTTATACATAATTTTTACGCAAACATTTTCCTTGAAAAAACTAATATTCCCAAATACGCCAAAGTAATACTTGATTTAGTTATTTCTGAAACTAAACAAGAATTTACCAAAGCGTACATACTAATTTGATTTGCCACAAACCGTCGTCTTAATCTATAGTCAAAGTAAATAAAACAATGTCATTCATATTTGATACAAACATTTTTTTATTACTAAACATTTATATTATAAAGTTTTTTTTTGCTCATCGTGTCCTAAGAAATAAAGACATTATTGCATCGCGTCGCGTTGCATACATGATCAACAAGACTATGTACGTAAAAACCTCATAAACATACATATTTGACAATTTTCAGTTAGGAACAAGATAAGATTAAACACCACACTAAGGTCTTAAGCTTCGCGACACAATAACATGCAACTTGCTGCGTGTACAACTACTACAAACGTATATCTACATATAATAGATATCGTTGATTAGATTTGCCTGTAATATTCCGATTTTTATAGTGATTGATAGCAAAGAACAGACCAGGAATACATGGCCCTTACAATTGGCTATTATTAAACGCCATTCATAGAAGTATGCAAGGTTAGCAATAGAAAATGGTTTGCAGTGTTTTCTCGGTTGAGTAGCTTAACCATTACTCCAAAAGCAGCACGATATGCGTACATAGCTACGCATCCGCGTTGCAGCGTCAATCAACGTTGAGCGCTACAAAATGATGATTTGGTTTCTCATTGAAGGACGATACTGTAGAACGAATGCGGTTTTATCTTATGGAGTAAGGGTCCAGACCGTTCTTTTCATTACCACAGAACACGTACTTATACTAAAGTACAAAAGAATCTCCCTTGAATATAAAATTTGCTAAATTAAACACAATTACAGCGTACTATAAAGTCCCTTTAGTTACATACTACATGATTTGAATTACTTTGTGCAATTCCGCCACCAGTTAGTTCATGCAAACTATTGCCGGCCGGCGCCCACCCACTACTGTTAGTCCCAGCATACCTGCCACCAACAGCCCGTGTGCACCCGCCACCAACAGCTGATGCATGCTCCCTCCGATACTGCTGCATCCGCTGCGGCTGCAGCAATATCGGACACCGCATACGCGACACGTGTTTCGCCTCTCCACGAGGCATCTTCAGGCACCAAACAAGTTGTTGATCGTTCGGCAGTCAAGCGTCGAATGATAAAACTACACCGTATTGCCATCCTTTTATACTGTTTTATACTTTTATACTGTCCCTTTAGTTGTTTAGTCACGCCAAGCATGACTTTCGATTTATTGGCCTATCGTGCACCGAAAGAGATAAAATGTACCTTACCCCTGAGAAGAGACGGTCCGTATCCTTTATATCTAGCGTTAAATTTTTTAACAATTTTAACCTTATGATGGTGAATAAGCCGCGTTCACCTGGCCTGCTATTACACAACATCTAGATCTGTGGTTCTTCATCCATTAATCTGTGATAACACCTCCTGTTGCTAATTCTTCTTTTTTTGGTTTCTCTTGGTCGTATTTATATTCCACGAATCTGAATAAAAGAAAATAGTAAGAAGTAATAGACGACCTCCGTGGCGTAGTGGTCACCATGCTAGTCCGCCACCCAGAGGTCCCGGGTTCGATCCCCGGTCAGGGCAAGATGGAAAATGGCCTTTTTCAAATTGTCCTGGGTCTTGGATGTTTATCTATATATGTGTTTATCATAAAATATAGTATCGTTGAGTTGGAATCCCATAACATAAGTGTTGAACTTACTTTGGGGCTAGCTCAATCAGTTTTATTTGTCCCTTTATATTTATTCAAAGTTAGTAGTGTTGTTTCTGGCCTAAAATATGCAACGCTGAGAGGACGGTAAAGTAGCAAGTATTAGCTAGTTTATTACATAGTAAAAGTAGTAATATAATTGAAGAGAAAAAAACTTACTTTTCCAGCGGCGGGCACATAAAGTGCCTGATGTTCCTCGGCATGAAGATGTCTGCCTGCACCTTGGTGGCCTCTACGGCGTAGTTTATGAAGTCGTTAACGATCTCCTCGTCTACGGTCGGCCCGATGCCAGGCACTGCGTACACTTGGATCACCTGAAATATACATATCATATCATCTATATTTAGCTAAGCTCTTGTCGGTGGAGTACGAATTTTCTTCTATTTTTCTCATCCGCCAGCTGTTCACCTTCTCTGTCTCTTTCTGTTTCACATAAATATAGCACTGGAAGCAAAAAGCCCAAGACCTATTTGGAAAAATTTACTAGACCAGGCCCAAGCTCACGCGCAGCTGTAGCGCCGATGATAATGACTGTTGGGCAAAAGTAACTTTAAACATACTTTCAATCTTTACAAAAAAAAAAAAAAACAACAACAAAAGCTTACGTCAGGTATCGGCGTTTCTTCCTCCTCCACCTCTTCAACTTCAGGCACAATGATATCCATGTTCTCATCTAGAAAGTCCTCCAGCAGCTCGCGAATCATTTCGACTTCCTCCGGTTTTGCCTGGTGAAAAAATATTTACATAATTATTTAACTTCATCGCACATTCTAAGACTGCATTTCTATTAGCGTATCTTATTAACAGTCATTATTCGGAATCGCTAGTACATATTATTCATTGTCTTTAAATGCCATGACGGTCTCCTGGGGTCCGACTAACGACGGTATAAATAGCTACTATTACTGTATACTTTACACTTTCAGTTGTAAGTTGTTGTTTTATGTTATGATCCAAAGCAATTTTACTAAAATATTTACAACTCATTCTACCGCCTACATCGCTCCTTCATCTCTAGTGATGACAAAATGTGTGAGACTCTAATTATTATTTTTGTAACATCCATATTGTACTGCTTTTAAGCAATAAACTTTAAATTCATGAGATGAAAGATCCACCATACTGATGCTGAAACGCGGTTAGACCTTCCAAGCTTTTAAAAAACAGGTTCCAGATAGCGCTCTGTAAAATGTTCTATATAACCTTCTTCTTCTTCAAGTCCGGATCAGGCAGTATGGCGATTTGTTCGTTGATGACGTCCATTATCTGCTTCTCAATTTGCTGCACTATGAATTCTCCGCTCGTAGTTGACATCTGTCTTCCGGCCACCATACCTGAGAACAAGTTTTAGTTAACAACCTGCCTAAGTACTCCAAAATCCAAAGGATTTAGACAGATGGACTGTATGTCAACTGAGCTAAGATCCTGTTCAGGTTAGCGGATTAAGTAACAAAGTAAGTTATCCAAATGGTTATTTAATTAATTATTAAGATACATAGATAAATTCATATCTTAGGCTTCAGATTGTAGATAAAATGCAGTTTGTTTGCAGTTGGCATGACTGCAGTGGAACTGCAATCGTGCTACACGGCTATTGCAGTTGGCGTGTAGCTGGCACTCCGCTTCAAAAATAAATGGAGCAAGTACAGTTAAAGTATATTAAACTAAATTACAAAAATAACTAAGAAAAAATTAGCCCTGGAATTTTCGGGATGACGAATTCTTTCCGCCTAAACAAGTTCCAGTGTGAAGGAATAAACTTTCTCCAGGACTTAAAATTCAGCCTGGTATAATTATAGAAAAGTTTTATAGTAAATTGAAGCTGTCTAACCTAAGTCGTAGTTAGCAGACTTGTATCTATCCACAATGGCGGCTATTTCGTCGAAAGTTGTCTCCAGATCTTCAAGACGTTCAATCTTAGCTCGGTATAACTGGGAGAGGAAGGAAAAACATGAAAGGATTTGTAATCGAAAGAGGACAGAAGGACCAACACTTTTTGATACAGATGTTTCAGTTCACAAGCGCTCCTGAGCCATGATTGAGTGTGTTTATATTGACAAATTGTCTCTATGTGTCAATTCGGAAATCATCAGAATATTCTAAATCTTCGTTGTCGTCAGTAGTGTCAAATGCAAATTTAAGATTGTGTGTGCTTATATCAAAGATTTAGAATATAATAAGAAGTGGTTAGCCAGAGACGATTAGGGGCGGTTTATTAGATTGATAATTTTGAAGAAGCATGTTGCGGATATTTATTTGTAACTAGGTAAGTAGAACTTTTAACGAAGCACGTTGTGGATACTTATTTGTAATTTTTTTGACGAAGCTTGTAACTGATGAATCTTTGTAATATTGATAATAAATGGATTTAATAGTAGTGGTTTATATTGACTTACAAATTTTCTCTATGTGTCAATTCGGAAATCGACAGTATATTCTCAATCTTTGTTGTCGACAGCAGTGTCGAATTCAAATTTAAGATTGTGTATGTTTATATCGACATACAAATTGTCTCTATGTGTCGATTCGTAAATCTTCAGTACATTTTAAACCTTTGTTGTCGTCAGTAGTGTCAAATTCAAATTCAAGATTGACATACAAATTGTCTCTATATATGTCAATTCGGAAATCTTCAGTATATTCTAACCCCCTTATTCATAAAAAATATCGACTGAATGCTATACCTATTTTAGTGGAAATGTATTTTGTCCTTGTCTCTCTATTCAATATTTACCATAGTAAGAACGAGACATAACATTTTTTAACTAAAATAGGCTAAGCAACGATTGACATCTTTTATGAATATGAGGGTTAATCTTTGCTGTCGTAAGTAGTGTCGAATTCAAATTCAAGATTGTGTGTGTTTATATTAACATTCAAATTGTCTCTGTGTCAATTCGGAAATCGTCAGTATATTGTAATCTTTGTCGTCCTTGTATTGTAAATCTTTGCTGTCGTCAGTAGTGTCAAATTCTAAGCGACTTTTTCAAGTTTCTAAGTTGTCAATTCTACACTGAAAGTACTGTACCATCAGCATGGCAAGTGTGAGATAAACATAAAGTTATTGGCACTTAGGTATGCTGTGTAATTGTTTAGAACTCGGTATTACTTTGTAGAAAATATTTATTTATAGATATCGTGCTAAGTAAGAATAATTGTTAAAACAACCAAAAATGTTTATAGGCGACTTAAAAGTTTAAATACTGAGTATAGCAAAACCATAAAAAGGGGCGCGAAATTGAAATGTCGAATCTACGACGAATATTCATTTATTTTAGAAGCTTGTATCTAACTTACAATGTATGTTTTAATCGAGTTAAATTAGATCGATTTACCTATATATTTAAAACTTACTATCGAACATTTTGCTCATTAACAATGACTTTGCTAAAGCAACCCATGTTTTTATCAGTAGTGTCAAATTCAAATTCAAGTTCCTCAGTTTTCAGTTCTACACTGAAAGTACTGTACCGTCAGCATGGAAAGTATGAGGAAAAACAGAAAAGTTATTGGCACTTAGGTAAGCTTTATAAATGTTAAGAAGTAGGTGTTACTTTGTAGGAAATATTTATTTATAGATATCGTGTCAAAGAAGAATAAGTTGTAACAGAAACAAAAAAATAAATAGTAAATATTTCAGCACTGCGACACAGAGGGATCTCTTCAGTGTATCATATATAGTAAAATCATAAAATGTCGAAATATTTAACTTACAATGTATGGTTTTGTTGGAGTTAAATTAGAAAAATTCATATTTTTACAACATACTATCGCAAATGTTGCTTATTAACGATGACCTTGCTAACGCTACCCATATTTACGCACAAAAAAGCGCACTTTACAACTACAACCAAGGGTTGGGAGAAGTCGTGAAATAAAACATTTGTTCGTAGATACGTAGCGCTTTTTTTTTAAATATTTATGATGCTAAAAGATTGTTTTATGGAAATTGATAAAGATATTTCGGAAAACGCGATAAATGTTACAAACCAGCCCCTATGGCACGGTGGCACCATTGATGAAAAAGTTTATGTCTATGCCCAGATAAAATTGCCTCGTCTAAATGGGGCCTTTACAGATTTTCTCTGTAACCTTCTAAGTAAAAATTTACTTACGAGTAAAATTTTACTTGTTGACATTATGAAAGTGATATTTCAATAATAATCTTTAAAATTACATCAGCAATAAGCTCAGCAGTTTTCATTGCTTCTTCGACTTCCTTTGCTTTCTTCTCTTTGTCTTCATCAGTCATCTCATCCGTATCTTCTTCATCGTCTTCACCGTATTGGATCGTTGGCTCCCCTATATTCCAAAATTTATTGTACGGATGAAATGAATATCGCATTAACAATATCAATACATATAATAAAACGTAAAAAATGAATCTATAAATTGAATATACTAAAAAAATTTTTGGGGCTATGAAGACATTGTAATAGAGAACGAATAAAAAAGAGTCTGTCTGTATACGCTAATCTTCGGCAATACTGGAGAATTTCGAATGAAACTTTTTTGTTATATAGCTGTCAAGCCTATGCGACATAAGGGGTATAATTGATTTTAAAAAAGGAAACACCTGATGCAGACCCGTAGTGGTCCTGTCAAACTATAAGAAATATAAAAAGGACGCCTTAGAGTTTGGCTATCGAAACGTGATATTGACCTTGAAACAGAATTCTTTATATGGCAATACGCAATACTTGTCAAACCGTAGTACGTTGGCTGTCACGTTGTGTCAATTTTCGGAAAATAATACAGCTATCTTGTGTTATCATGTCGAAACCTATTAAAAGTTCAGCGAGAAAGTTAATTTATACGATGATGTGTAAATTTAAAGCGAAACAGGAAGAACGAGTATCTGCCTTTCGCGAGAAAGACCGATATTTCCATGAAATAATGGCTGCGACAGGTTAGTACACTGTAATGATTTTGATATTAGGGGAATAGTTCCTACATTTCATGGTTATTTAGAGAAAACATATTTCCTTGGACTCAAAAAATTGTTCGTTAAATTGCATTTTTATTAGTAAGTTAAGTTTCAAAGACTGGTTTCTCCTACGTTTAGAGGTTATGTTCCGAGTACAGTTGAAAAAATTTACAATACAATACTCTTTATTCAACAAAATGAAATACTGGACATAATTATCTTAAAACTAGGTGATGCGCAAAATGTGGCCTTGTCGCAAAGAAATTTATTTATTGATTGATTATATATATTTATATGTTTTGTGCGTGTTTCTAATTTCAGAGAGAATGAGAGATAAATCTGACGACGATGACAGCAGCTTAAATGAAATTACTAATGCTGTAAAGAGTTTACAACAACTCGATGAAAAATCTCTGCTCAGAACAGAAATTCAATTTGTGCAGGAAATTTCTGCAATGACAGGTAATATTTTCTTTTAATAAATTCATTTAAGTACCTAAGTGAGTTCAACTCAAAATAATATATTATATTCGTATATATAAATAAGTAAATCATATTTATTTATTTATATATACCACTAGTGGACACTTGGTTACAAAGATGCGACCAGGATAAAGCTAAGATGAGGGGGAAGATTTAAAATAATATTTCTAAAGATAGTTCTTCCAGAACTGTCTGAATAGATGGAGATGATTGGACACTACATGAGTTTTACTTTGAATTGAGATGAGTTGGCCAAAACAATTTGTTTACCGCTATTGGTCCTGGAGTCAGAGGTTAAGAATTTAACTTTGATTTGATTGACTATTTTTCTTAATTATAATGTAACAAAACTTTAGGTTTGATAGCAATTGACATTAACCATAAGCTAAACATGTATATATTTTTAATTTTTCAGATGTTAGTATTGCTACGATCAAAAGAATAAAAAAAGAAGGCCAGTCAAATTCAGGTGTTTGGAATACTCCTGGAAAAAAGCGTCCACACAAACTAACAGTTGCCAATTTGGACAGCTTCGACATTAACTCTATCAGGCAGAAGATCAATGAATTTTACACAGTGAAGAAACAGGTGCCAACTTTACGTAGCCTGTTGACAGATTTAAGGGAAAGCATTGGATTCACTGGTTGTCGCGAAACTTTGCGCAAAATATTATTATCTAATGGCTTCGAGTTCAAAAAGAATATAAATGAACGTTTTATAATAATGGAGAGATATGACATTGCAGCATGGAGACACAGATTTTTGAGAGCCATTAGTGCATACCGTCGGCAAGAAAAGCCATTAATTTATTTGGATGAAACATACATTCATCAAAATTATAGGCCAAAAAAATCATGGCAAGGTCCATCTACTAGTGGTATGGTTGAAAAAATTTCTCCTGGGAAACGATTTATTATTGTACATGCCGGGTCTGAAAAAGGATTTGTGCCCAATGCTCTCTTGGTTTTTAGCACAAAATCGGTGTCAGCTGATTATCATCATGACATGAATCGGCAAAACTTTCTAAAATGGTTGCAAGAAAAATTAATCCCCAATTTAAGGGAACCAAGTGTAATAATAATGGATAATGCAAGTTATCATTCGACCCAGGTAAATAAACCACCTACGATAAATGATAGAAAGGGATATATTCAAGATTGGCTCACTACAAATGGAATCGCTTATGAAAGTTATCTATCGAAGGAAGAGTTGATGTGTCTGGTGCACAGACACAAGCCCGACCCAAAGTATGAGGTCGATGAAATTTTAAAAGAAAATGGTCATGATGTTTTACGGTTGCCTCCATACCATTGCGACCTTAACGCCATTGAACAAATATGGAGTTTAGCTAAGAGAAAAGTTGGCAGCAAAAATATTAATCTTACTGTAAAAGAAGTAGGAAGAGCGATTTCTGAGGAATTTGGGACCATAACGTCAGACGACTGGAAAAAATGCACTGATCATGTATTGCATGTAGAACAAAAATATATAGAACGAGATGGAATAGTCACAACATTAGAGCCGTTCATTATAAATGTAACCAGTGACAGTGACTCCAGCAGTGATGATAATGAGGAGTCAATCGAATTTTTGGAATCTGATTTTGAGTATGACAGTTGACAGAAACTATGTTTATTTACTTCTTTGTTCAGAGAATGATTTGTAACATTTTTTTAAATAAATGATGGATACTAAATAAGAAATATTGTTTCTTTTTGTGTTAACTAGAGTATAAGTACCTACTTGAATTAATAATGAATTGAAAACAGGCTTTATAAGGCTTATGCATCTAACAAAAACTTAAACCTTTTTTAACGATTCATATGAAATCCCTATATACAAAACAAACATAGGTAAGCTTTGAAATTTTTTGCTAATTATCAAGATTGCTTTTTCCTAGTTCATAGAGGATTGCCATATCTACAAATTTTAAATAAAAAAAAGAAAACTCAGTATCACGTTTCGATAGCCAGACTCTAGCAAAAGTTATTCAGCCTGATAAGCACGTACTCGTATTAACTCCTACTAATTACAAAATTATACTAAAAATAACATTACCAAAAATTGATCAGATTTTCGAAACAACTACAATACTACATTAGAATATCTATGAGTATCAAATAAAATTAATGCAGGATATAGATATGTAAGAACAGCAAACATAAGAATTAATTAAATATGATCTACTACTCTAGAACGAACGAATATGTTACTATGTAATTTAGTATTTACGGCCAGCGACCTATTCATGGAATCTTAATATTAGCTACAGGAGGCTGACAGCTGGACGTAGGCCTCCTCTAAGGATCTTCAAAACGATCGATCGTAAGGAGCCTGCATCCAGCAGCATCCAGCGTTTTCCTGCAACCTTGCTTAGGTTTATGATAGGTGATGATGATGATGGTGAAAATGATGAATAGATAAAGAATTTGACCGTAAATCTCGTATGGCATCTGGCTATTCATCTCGTCATACACAAATATCTGGACTGCCTTAAAGTTTTGCTCTGGCGCAGGCTTGTCCTCTGGCAGTTGTATTGCTGTTAAAATTAATATTATTTTTAGACCTAGTGTTTTCATGTCTAAGGTATTTTTATGGATCCTCTAAATTTATGTCTATTTTTTTAATAAAATCCCTGATATACACAAACTCTATTAAACCATTATTAATGCCAACGACTCGAACGATACCAAATCCGGTGTTGCTTTTGCCATTATTTTTACTACAAATAAGTGGTCTTGATCAGTGAAGGTAGGTCCTTCACTATCGTCTTTAGTCTCTATTTTTTTTTGTTTTCTTCTTTGTGTTTCGTTGTTCACTAAATCTGTTATTCTTCTTGGGACAAAATCCGTACTACAAAAGCGACACGTCATACGTTCTAGTACGTACTCGTAGCTACGTGCCCGCGAAGAAGTGTCGCAACATTGTGTGCTACGAATACGGATGAGGACTAAAAAACATATTTTGGCTCATTCTCTGATTGGCAAATAATGACGAAAATACAGCGCATTTAAATTTCGCGTGACGACAGTCGTCACGATTAGTCGCGATTTTTAACCGAAGGTGACGTAAATCTTCCCCACTCCGCGACTTCGGAGCGCTGTTTCGTTGTGATTTTTTTCTATTTAGCTAAACGAAAATCTATCAGTCTTATTATAAAACTAAGACTAAGTTTATTACTAGGTTTAAACCATTATCCGCCCAATAAACTTAGTCTTAGTTTTATAATAAGACTGATAGATTTTCGTTTAGCTAAATAGAAAAAAATCACAACGAAACAGCTTCCGAAATGTTTTTATAATAAGACGGTATGGGTCCTTATTATTTAGTTGATTGGCTAAATAAAATTAGGTATATATTTTTTACCCAGTGCACATCCCTATTATGATATAGTCTTATATGGTTTGTCATTAAAATACACCATCGGACGGTTGTCGTGTCAATTTATGGAGTAACCGTCCAATATTGAGCGACCCATTAGGGCTGGTTTTGTACAAATCCTTCAAAATGCAAAAGATTTTAATTTTAATACCTACAAGAAACACGTATAAAAGAAAGGAATGAACAAGAAAGTGCGTTTGGAAAATATAGGGGCAGAGGGAGTTTTGACGGAAATGAAATCTTATGTTTGACGTATGTTTGTTCCGTTTACACGCTAAAACGGCTGAATGGATTGAAATGAAATTCGGCATATAGATAGGAGGATATAGATATTACCTAGATTAATACATAGAATACTTTTTATCCCGGGCAAATGTGAAATTCCCGTCGAATTTGTAAAAAAATTCAGACTTTAGCTTGTACTTAATTGCTTAAATGAAGAAAATACTCACGGTCTTGCATGATTTCATTCATGTTCGCCATTTTAGCTGCACTAATGTGGCGAAGTTGTTCCTGTAAACAAAATGGATGAATATAACCTCACTCTTCTATATTTATTTTACTTAATACACTTTATTGGTCCAAAGTAAAAAATGCACTTTTGACAAATCGCGGACTGATCGGGAGAAAATGCTAAAACAGTTTGTAAGTATAAAGTGAAAATTCATAAGGATAATCAGAAAATTTGTTCGGCGCAAAAGCAAATAAATCTATTATGAGATTTCATAAATACCAATACTTCATATAATATATATCTGTAATTTATGTGAAGAACCATAATTACCTTTGCTTAAATAAATAAAATTATAAATATAGAAGGACAAATACATATATAGATAATATACTTAATTAGATTTTAAACAAAATTTTGACAAATAAGGAAGATGAATGAAAATTCACATGATTTTTTCACAAATTAAGATGAATATAAATTTAGTATTTTTTATTACTCGATTGAAACAATATTTTTTAGAGGATGAAGGAAAGCTACCTTACCTTACTCTTATAATAATAAACATCATTTTGATAAATAAGGATTGACAATATTTTTACAAGCATCTACTTATTTAGTTTCACCTTTCAAGTTGTCTGTCTGTCTGTAATCAAATCTTGACCTGAAATTCTGCATGCATACGATATACGTATACGTGATATACACGTGACAATGCAATATTATGATGACATGGAGCTGATCTGATGATGAAGCTGGAAGGTGGTCATGGCATCTCTGTGATAAAACAACATAATCCCACCGTTAACTCTACCCCCATGTTTGGACTCGATTGATTCGTCTTTACGAGCACTTTTACCAATTTTTAGGGTTATTGTTATAGATAAATGCTTTTTTTTATAATTTCTTTATTTATAAAAGGGACGACATTATCAAATGTTAAATACAAGCTACTCTACGTCAGTATTAATAGATATCAAAATAAATTAAAATGCAATACGAATATCTAATAAAATAAAATCAGAAATTAACTAATTAAATAAAACCGTTGGTTATGAATCAAACATAGTTGAACTAACATCAATTTCTGCGTTAGTAGAAGCTCTCCCTGAAAATTAATAATATAATCACTAAAGCATTACAGGTTTATTATAAAACCTAACATGCAACCACCAGGTTCGATCCCCGGTCAGGGCAAGTCGGAAAATGGTCTTTTTCAAATGGTCCTGGGTCTTGGATGTTTATCTATATATGTATATGTTATAAAATATAGTATCGTTGAGTTAGTATCCCATAACACAAGTCTCGAACTTACTTAGAGGCTGGCTCAATTAGTGTAATTTGTCCCTATATATTTATTTATTTACCAGTAATCTATGCAAAACGATACTTGTCAAGAGCACTCATGTCGGACATGTGAGGAATCAGGAGACAATGTGATACATGCTATTGGTGACTAAAAGACTGTCCAAACTAGTGGCAGATTCATAGGTCGGGTAACTAGATACCCTCTCTCTAATTTGGTTAAGTTCAGAGATGCAACTGCCGTCACCACGTCACTCAGGTAAAAATGATGAAATTCCTTTTTTCTCCAGCATATAGATCTCTCTATCTATCAGTCCCGATCTCTTAGAGGGAACTGACTATGTTCCCAACGATCAACACGCGGCGGCTTCATTATTAAGAAAAATAAGTAACCATTTCTCTCGTTTATATAGTTTTCTCTCTCTCTATCTGTCCCGCTCTGTCAATAAAAGAGGAGCGTTCCATTTTCCTAACAGCACCACATGGCAATTTAATTATAAAAAACAAAATAACCTTTTCTCTCCCTCTCTATCTGTCCTGTTCTCTCAATAAAAGGGGAGCGTTCTATCTTCCTAACAGTCACCACGCAGCGACTTCATTTCTAAGTAAAAATTATGGATCATTTTCCCTCTCTTTCATATAGTTCTCCCTCTCTATCTGTCCCGCACTATCAATAGAGGTGGAACGTTACATCTTCCTAACCGTCACTACACGGCAACTTTATTATAAATAAAAAGTAAGTTAACTTTTCCCTCCTTCTCTATCTGTCTCGCTCTCTCAAAAGAAGTAGGAGCATTCTATCTTCCTAATAGTTACCACACAGCAACTTCATTATCAATAAAAAGTAAGTAACCTTTTCTCTCACGCATCTAGTTCTCCCTCTCTATGTTTCCCACTCTCTCAATAGAGGGGGAGCGTTCCATCTTCCTAACAGTACACTACACGGCAACTTCATTATAAAGTAAAAGTAAGTTACATTTTCTCTTTTCCTCTATATGTCCCGCTCTCTCAAAAGAGGTAGGAGCATTCTATCTTTCTTACAGTCACCTCACCACTCTGCAACTTCATTATCAATAAAAAGTAAGTAACATTCACTCTCCCTCATTTAGTTCTCTCTCTCTCTCTCTCTCTCTCTCCCTATCTGTCTCGCTCCATCAATAGAGGAGCGCTATCTTCCAGACAGTCATCACGCGGCGACTTCATTATCAAGTTAAAAATTATGTAACCTTTTCTCTCCCTCAAATAGTTCTCCCTCTCTATCTGTCCCGCTCTCTCAATAGAGGGGGAGCGTTCTATCTTCCCAATGACCGGCATGTTCATCTTAACGCTGAGCCTGGTGTTTCTCGGCACGTGGTCGTCGATGAGGGTCAGCTTTTGAAGGTCTTTCGCGTCTTGCCAGAAGTCGTCCAAGTATGACTAAGAGAAAATACCAGTACTCTTAGCTCGTAACGAAATATATTATAACTGTTTTAATGGTGAAATCAGTTCATGATACTGATCAACTTTCCCCAAAGAACATAAATATCGATATGAAAAATTATTTAAATTTAGTATCCAGAGGAAGCGACTGAAATACGCAGCTATGGAGCTCCACTACAGTTTCGTGCCCATTGCTGTAGAGACCATGGGCTGTTGGGGCACGGACGCAAAGCGTCTTTTTAGGAAATTAAGGTACAGAATCGCTGAAAGAAATGGTGACTCTCGCTCTGGCTCGTTTTTGGTGCAAAGGATGGCCATTGCAATACAGCGTGGTAATGCAGCTAGCGTTTTGACACTTTTGAAACGATACAGGGTGGGTTTTAATAGTTCTTGACATTATTTATTAAATATGTGACATTTATTATATTATAAATAGAAGTATCCAAAGTAAAAAATATATATTGTGAATTGTACTGTAAAGCAAAGAAAACGTCACAAAATAATATCACTTGTCATTGATCATATCCATTTTAGACGTGATTTTAGATTTGTGAGTTTTTAGAATCTAGCAGATTGTTTAATACTCACGTCATGTTCGGTTGCTTCGCTGGAGTGCTCTAATTCTTCTTCTTCTTCAACCGGTGGTGGAGGCTCATACCCTTAAGAAGTTTAGAAAAACATCAATAAAACATTTGTGGCGACCTCTACGCCACTACGAGGAAATACAACCACAACAACGAAGCGACAACACAGTTCACAAAAAGACTACGAGATGGCGCTAAAAGTATCCTACATCCCGATATCAGAGTTTGTCCGGTTTGCTGATTAAGACATGAATTATTCGGGGTCCAGTGCTTCCATTTTTCCATTTGAAATAAATCATTTTTAAGGAAACGGAGATATCATTTAAAATTTTGTCTTTTACAAACCATAGATAATCCTTCTAATATAAAAAACTATTTTATAAACTACTGTCTATGGCTTAACGTAACGTACGCAAATACGCCAAAAGTGGCCGTATTTAGCAATTGTGCGTAGAAAAGCTTCACGTTCTCACTTTAAACTGTATACAATAGTTCATAAAATAGTTTAAAGGGTTATCTAGGGTCTGATCAAGACAAAATTTTAAATTAAATCTCCGTTTCTTTTCAACAGATTTATTTCAAATGGGGGCAGCACTGGACCCCGGAAAATTCAGGTAGTGAATTTTCCGGGGTCCAGTGCTGCATATACCTACCTACCGTAGCACTTGACAACGTGTGACTACGCCTTTCCAAACATGAAAATTTATCTCTACATAGTGAATATTGCATACTTCAGAATAATATTGTATGACATTATTGTCAATTTACAACGAAGGTATCTTGGTAGAGTCTACTGTGTCCATTTACTTGCAACTACATTAGCAACTTTGTTCAGTTCAGTATTCTGAAAATCTTGTTTTATACTTTTTCAGCGTCGTTTTTTGTCGTAGTTGGGTTTTAGTTTTTTTACTTTTTATTATGACATTTAATTAGGCTAGGAACCAACGTATATTATAGCTGCCTTCCCATTATTAGTGAAACAAACTAACATTAATAATAAAAAAAGTGTAAGTAACTGAAACAAAGAAGATACAAAATAATGTTATTCAATAAATTAACATAATATCGTGTTGTTTATAACTATGAAAATGGTTATTTCTTTCAAAAATAAAAATAAAACATTCATTTTATTTTTATGTATTTTTTGGCTAACTTTTCTTTTGGCGCTCACTCATACTGCAAAGCAGAGGTGCTGAGCTAACGCCTCGAGGATTACTTTTCTGATCTATGCTTTTGAGAGTAATAAATAGGACCCTTACTTCAAAAGTGGCATGCACGAAAGGCGCACGTAACTACGTGTCCGCGATACAGTGTCAAGGTGTCAAGTAACATTGGGAGTTAAACGACGAATAAGACTAAAAAATTTTTTTTTGTAGTTTCATTTGTTTTCTCATACGGTTCTATCAGATAACTATCGTTTTATTTTATGGAGTAACGATCCAGATTTAACTTACCCTCTCTAAATCCATTGATGTACTTGACGTTCTTCGACGCGTCCATTTCTGCCAGAAACTTGTACATGATGATGACGTCACGAGTTGGAATTCCTGCTGAACCTCCATCAGGCTCCTTGGTCAACGTCTCGCAGAGGAGGATCATGGTGTGGGTTAGACTCTAAACAAACCATTCACAATTTCAAAAAAGTATGTGAAAGAAGAAAGAACGGAGAACAGAAGACGGAGAACGGAGAACGGATAACGGATAACGTATAACAGATAACAGATAACGGATAATGGATAACGGATAACGATTAACGGATAACGGAGAAGAGTCAAACCTTGGTCAACAGTCCTCCAGCCACAGCGATGAAATGCAAGTACGGCACAGTATCTTTCCTCATGTGCACCTCGCAGAGACACAGCACGCGCCGCAGCTCGTTCTTGTCCAGGTAGAAGCCCTGCCACGCGTTCTTCAACGCTGGGAGGGGTATGTGCTCCTGGCCTGCTAGCTGTTTAGACAAAGATAAGGCTTTAAAATGGATGATGACCAAGCACTTATTATAACCGATAGAAAATATGCTACCTATGAAGTTCTTAAAAAAGTAGGAAATGACCACAATCACCCCTATAACGAGCATGGTAATTGGCTAGTAATAGTAATATACTCATATTATAATATACTGTTACTAGAGTGTTAAAGTGGCGAGATAAACTTGATGACTAAAAATCTGGAATATATAAAGAATACACTTGTATCCCGTATTTCACGTAGTTAGATCCTCTAAGATGGTAACAAGTTCAATTAGAGCAGTCTTTCCCAAAGTGGGCGATAACGCCCCCTTGTGGGCGCTGGAGGCTTTAAGGGGGGCGGTAACGGGCCCAGAATAAAGTTAGGGGGCGCTGATGTGATTTAAGCAATGAGTGATTTATAACTTCAGCTATTTTATATTTTAAATTTCACTGAAATTAAAATTCTCTTACTACACAACATCCATTTATTAGTTCATATTTATATCCTTTTTTATTGTTCAAATATAAACTAAAGATGTAATTAATATTTATTATTTTAATGCGTTCACAACGCTATTTATATCGTTAAAGGAATTAAACACTGAAAAAATTTCGTGTTTTAAAGTTTCGCAGGTGAGGTCCCCACTTCCGATACTCTTTATTATTGTAAAATTGTATTATTATTGCTATTTTTTTATTTAAAATTAACAATTTTGATTATTGTTATTTTTTTATAAAAGTTACTCTAATGTACTGGTGTATGTATTATTATTGCTCTCTCTTGTAAAAAGTCTAGTTTAGAATAAAGGTTGAATTAAACTACAGGCAAGACAAATATGTGATTCAGGTTTTTATGGTGAAAAAAATGGGGGGCGCTACAAAATAACAGATTTTTTAAAGTGGGCGTTTGATCAAATAAGTTTGGGAACCTCTGAATTAGAGCATGCCTGTGTTAAGCAGATATTTCTTTAAATTTCTTTTCTGAGCAAGACTTCTGTACGTAAGTACTAGTACTTATTCTATGGTAAGAGTAAAGTTTAGCAAAAGCAACCTACCTGATTCGCCAGAACTTTCAGGCACCCTCTGGTAAGCCCGCCTTCAGTGCTGTAGACTGGGTACTCGAGCCTCAATTTAACGGGGGGCTCTCGACGCTGTGACAGCGCTCTAAAGTACTCGTAGGACCAACGGAGCAGGTCATAAGGTTGAGTTTTGATTGCAGCTAGAAAGAGAGACAGTCAGTTAATAGATTCAGGTAGTTGTCATTGTAGATATTCTTCAAAAGGAAAGGTCAGAAGAACTCTTAACCGGCGGGCATTCATAAAAAGATTGATGAGTGTAGATGAAGCGGAAAACGTCTACGCCTGAGGCAATTCGTGATATTGTATGTGTGTCAAAGTTACATGCTTTTTCGTTTGGATTATTTTGTGTGCCGCCACCAGTTAGTTCATGCAAGCCTTTGGGACGATATGGTATTTTTTATTGCGTTCATTTCCTAACTCGTCCACTTTCCTATCACGTCCATAGTTTGCCGTCCCCGTTCCTCGTCTCCGCACCTTTCCCCCGTTCTCGCTTGGTCGAGGCGGTTGCAGGCGTTTGCAGCTGCCGGGTGTTGAGCCCTCCACACGGCGCGAATGGGGGAGAGGTGCGGGAACGGCGAACGCGGACGAATATTATGCGGGGACTTAGGAGATTTCTGTCTGTATGTAATACTCATATTAATTCTGTGCGCTTTCTCGGTACTGATTTCCAAATATAATATGCATGTCAATTGTCATCAAAAGATGCCAAAGCCTTGCAAATTGGTGAAGAAATATCTGTAAAACATCCTTTGATGGTGAGTTATGTTGTTTTATAACTGAATTCTGTCGAATATCCCCTGGCTCCATCATCAGGACAGCTCATTGACTCCATAATATTGTATTGTCATGTAAATTACACAGGTATGCAAAATTTCAGCTCAATCGGTTGAGTTGAAAATTGAGTTGCTAGATTTGACCTAAATAAACATACATACATACAAGATACATAGCAAGTTAAATAAAAGCTTTTAAATTGAATCCAGACTTTGTTAAGAGGCATTTCACATTTGGTTGGCAGTCTCGCTCGCACAATCAAACATTTTTAAAGATTATTAAAAAATGTGACTCATTCGTAGAAAAGTGTTTCGTTAGCTGTTAATATAATGCTATGTTAGATATTGTAGACATGTTTTTTTATCGTATATGTGTGTGTGTGTATCGAGAATTAGGTCATCAGAAATTTAAAATTTTGATGACCTAATTTTCGATGTAGTCAATGTCTACAAAATATATAAAAATGTCTAAAATATCCACAATATAATTATAATGAATGTTGATGAAACACTTTTTTACAAATGAGACACATTTTTTAATAATCTTTAAAAATGTTTGATTGTGAGATCGAGACAGCCAACCAAATGTGAAATGCCTCTTAAGTATCATAGAGTACTTTACTTTGAGGCTAGCTCAATCTGGGTAATTTGATACTTTTTTAAATGTCTCACCTTTGCAGAACCTCTTGAGTATGTAGGGAAACTTGGGCGGAATCACTATCTGCTGGGAGCAGTACATCTGCTCCACGAGCTCCGGCATTTTGACGGGGCTTTACTTCCTAGAATAATTGAGATAGATACAATATTTCATGGACAATTTCGTTTTTGGAAGACTAATACCATATTTTAGGCAATCAGCACACTGCTCCGCATCCACGCGCGTAGTGCGTCCCCATACAAAAATCACGCGCGTAGACGCGGTGTCAGTGTGTTGTCTATGCATGTTTTCTATACAAATTGAGGTACTTGCATACAGTCCGGCTGTGCGGAGTAGTGTGTGAATCGCCTTAGCTCTGTCGACTAACTGTCCTATGCATAGACCTAATTTTTTTTTACTACGTCCTATGTCCTCACTGTCCTCCAACTTTATATTTTGTACACCGTGCTACTACAGCCATGCCCACCCATAAGCCCCATCGCCTAAAAACATAATTATTTATCTTCCTTATCACTAGATGGCGCTATAGCTATTTATAAAATCATTAAAATTGTTTACTACTATTATTTAAATAGAGTAGTACTCTAATTAATTTATTATGACTTATATGAAATGCAATAATAGTATTTTATGCAACAGTTGTATAAGAAGGTTCATAAAATACGAGTGGCGCAGGTTACGATGCGAGCCTTGGCGAGCATCGTATTTCATCGAGCATCGAGCATTTTATGACATACTTATACAACGTTGCATACGATACTTTTTCTACGACTACATTTACTAAAATAAATCCAAAAATAAACAAAGAAAAGTATGAAATACTACCATATGTTTGCTAGATACTAGGTATCTATGGAAGACTTAATTTTTTTTATTAACGTCCTAGTGACCAAAAGTGCCATTTTTGAAACATGGAGTCACTTAAACGAATGTTTTTTCATACAAAAAACCGTTTGTTCAGTGACTCCACGTTTGAAAAATGGCACCATATGTTAAAATAACGATTTTATTATGTTGGCAGTATGGTAGATCTAAAGAAAAAAAGTTATAGGCTAAGAGTATCGTTTTGGCGAAATAACGACACATGTGCTATTATATTACGAATAGACTATAAACTTTTCTGAAATCATATAATCTATGTTCTTATTATTAGTGTTCAGGACTATTTAAAAGACAGGAGTAGAAAAAGAATTTTAAAACATATTTCAAGAATTTTAAAACATATAACAGGTTCTACTGGTAATACCATCGGAGTTTTTTTTTCAGTGGTACCACTGATTTGTCTGGTACTCTGTGACGACGACCTCTGTTGCCTAGCGGTGGTCATGCCAGTCTGCACCGGTGGTCCCGGGTTCGATCCCCGGTCAGGTCAAGATGGAAAATGGTCTTTTTCTGATTGACAAGGATCTTGGATGTCTACGAGTATATATATATATATTTGTTATAAAATATAGTATCGTTGAGTTAGTATCCCATAACACAAGTCTCGAACTTACTTTGGGGCTGGCTCAATCTGTGTGATTTGTCTGTATATATTTATATTTATTTAAACTACTTTCTAATGTACTGGAATATGTACATCTTCAACATCTTTGAAGACTGTTTTGTTAACATTAGTATATTTATTACGCATATCGTACAAGTAGTATAAAGGGTTATTTTTAATTAACTAGCATCCCTTTAGGTGCAAGTTTAGTCCACGATACTGAAGCACTTTTCATAAAATAAATTATCGAAAAACGAAAAAAGAATTCGACTTCCCATAAAAAATTCATTTGGCTGAGCATATGTATGGGAAGTCGAATTTTATTTTTCGTTTTTTGATAATTTATTTTATGGAAAGTGCTTCAGTATCATGGACTGAACTTGTACTAGTTAGGAGATGCTAGTTAATTAAAAATAACCCTGTATACCTAAATAATTGGCCAAGTGCGTGTCGGGCCACGCGCAGTGTAGGGTTCCGTAGTTACCAATGCCCACTTTAAGTTCAAGCCACTTAAAACGTCCAAAAACTAATTTACTATTGAATTTGTGTGAAATTTTCATTTTGCGAGTGCATTTTATAAGATGATCGCCTATAACTTTTTAATTTGGAAACCCTACTTAGCTCTGATAGTTTTCCTTTAAATTTCGTTATATATACTATAGTTGTGAATTTTTTCACGTGTTTATATATAACCGTTTAGCAGATAGAGGGGGGGGGGGGACACTTGACTCAAACAAAAATTTTCACTTTAAAACCAAATATTTTCGAAACAGATCCCTAAATCGAAAAACGGTGTTAACAAGCTCATAATATTTTTAAAAGACCTATTCAACGATACCAAAACTTGACTGGTTAATCAAGAAAAAAAATTGCCTTTTCACATTACTTGTATGGGAGCTACCCTAAAAAAAAATTATTTTCAATATTTTATTTTACCACTTTTTCCGCCTAATTAATAGACATATCTATGTCAAATCACACTTTTCTAGTACTAATAGTCGCTGAGTAAAACCGCGGATGGACGACTGACAGACAGACAGACATGGCGAAACTATAAGGGTTCCTTGTTTACTACGGAACCCTAAAAAGGAGGAGGTTTTCAATTCGACTAGATATGTTTTTTTATTTCGACTGTGAACTGATTTTGATGTTTGTTTTTACAACCAAATTAAAATTTTGCAAAGATGTGACGAAGAACTTTGAAGAATGCCGTTTTTTTTTTTGTAAAAAATTGAATTACGTATTTACTTTTACTGTTTGGGAATTTTTACCGCCCTTAGTGCAGAAGCGTGCCATCTGCAGATACTACTTGTATAGTTTTATAATCTTACCTGTTAACACAATATTTTTTTCAATTTTTATTTCACTCACTACGACTTTAGGTCTCAAGTCATTTTTCGTTGTCAACTCTGTTGCTATGACGACCGCTTTTAAAAAACAAATGTAATGTCTATGACCTGTCAGTTTGACGTCACGCGGCCTTGGCGGAAAACTGGGGAGGTTGGGGTGAATCTTCGAAAATGGATACATAATAATTAGTTCTTTATGTTTTCATTGACTTTTGTATATTTCTTACAAGTACATACTTACATAGGTTCATACATAAGTACTTTAAATGTAACTATATACTTGTATTGTAAAATATGTAACAAAAACCCAGTCCGATCCTTGTAGGAGCAACTCAGACCGTCAATATGAACAACTTTTCCTATGGGACCAATGCTTGAAACTCGAAGAAAAAAATCAACATTTGCATACAAATGGCCGGGCCGGCCGAACTTTTGAACTCCTACAAGGATCGGACAGGGTTTTTGTTACAAATTGTATAACCTTTATTTCACAAATAAAAAAAACAGAATTTTAAATACGTTTAAGTAATTTTGGGAATACTTGTGAGAGGCCTATGTCCATCAGTGGACGTCATGCTGAAATGATGATAATACATACATACAAATTATCAGACTATCGACCTATTCGGTGACAGAAACCATTTTCTAAGTATTTCATTCATCTATATAAATACACAAACACGTAAACTAAATCGAAAACCCGAATTAAAACTCAATAATTAGTAGCTCGCTCTGAACTGTAAATATGTAATTCGCAAACCCCATATTTTGCCAAACCTGCAATAAAATAGACCTGTACTCTGCTCATGTTTGAACTTAAAAAATATTTTAGTTATTATTTATTAAAAAAATATTTTCGGCAATAAAAATTGTCTACAATTGGCGGATTTAACTCTAAAATCAAGCGTAGGTTAAAACATAGTCAACATTATAGTCATATACAATTCTGTTGGATCAATTCTTATAGTATGTATGTTTGTATCTGAGTATCTTAAAGCATACTCAGATACAAATGCCGGGTTATTCTAGAGTAGACTTAAAAATGTCCTTTTTTATTAAGTACAAATAGTTTAAGGGGTGAGATTCAGTCCATAAATTTGAACAACTTTTCTCAATAAAAGTTTTTTAGAAAACGAAAAAAAAAATTCCATAGAAAAATATCACGTGACTACTTTGATTTGTATGAGAATCTACAATTTTTTTTCTGTATTTCGGTATACATTTATGGGAAAAATGTGTTCAAAATGATGGACTGAACTACCCCTTAAAATATTTTTACTTCATAAAAAAGGACACAAGTTAGAGAACTAAACACAGATAGTTGTTCGTTTATTTTTCATGAGTGTAAGTGACCAACCATGGTGTCAGATTTTGTGACATGCCTAAAAGTATTTGAAACATACTTAAATAACAAAAAAAATATATAATTCTGACATAGCTGGTCGACCGCACATTTAGAATGTATTATTATCCAAGATTAGTATGGATGACATCAGACTCAATTTGTTACTAATATAGACATTATGCTGAACCAAGGGCGGATCCAGGGGGTCATGACCCCCCCCCCCTCCCTGGACTGGATCCAGGACCTAGGTGGACCACTAATTAAAATTATTAAACATATTGTTTTTAAATATTTTTTGTCACAATTTAGATTATATGTACCTTCAATATTTAATTAATTTAATATAATATTTTGTATAATGGCAAACGCAATATTCGGGAACGAACGCATCGAAGATTTGAATTTTACCGCGCCACCGCCACCGCATTTGTCATTTAAATATATGTATTTTTAAGTACAATAAGTACTTACATATATTAATAAAATACCTAGTTTTTACTTGTATCTATGATTATAAAAATTAAATTATAACTTCTTGTGACTTGATCACGACTCCCGCCCCCCCTGGCACCAAAGCTGAATCCGCCCTTGTGCTGAACGATAACCATTAGTTTGGTTTGCACAGGTTGAAGGAAAATGTCACCGCTATTTTATACCCGTGTGAATTCAACAGCATCAATATTATTTATTATATTTAGCTCAAGATGTGACAAACAATTGAATTCTCTAAATTAAGTATATATACACTTCATGATATTAAAGATAATGTGCCCTGTGGATTTTTTTAAATTAACGTGTACTATCCCACTTCTGGGCAAATGTCTCTCCCATTTTCCTCAATTTTCCCTATACAGAGGTGTTTTATTTTCCTGGATTTTTTTATTAAGGATCCCTTTACCCTAGACTTTTCCGTGCAAACGTAGTCTAGCTTTTATTTTGAAATGAAATGTGGGATTTCGGCAGTATTTTGTAATTTTATAGAAATTGCATATATCTAGGCATACAACTAGTTTTCGATGGTCAAAATATGAACTTGAAAGAAAATATAAGAGTGTAGAAGTTTTCCATACTGATGGTCAAATATGATATGATACACTATATTTTATTTTGGGTTTATAGTTTGAATGTGAAAACTGGCCAGAAGGGCTTATATTAAGCCATATAGGCTTAATATAAGCCCTTCTGGCGAGTAGGCGACCAATAATGTGAAAATGAGTTTCTTTCGGCGTTTCTTCTCAGCAGTGGTCGTTACGAAGCGCTGGTATCGGTAGCTTTTCTTTAAAAATAAATTAAATTTTAATATACTTTACACGTAACATAAATTATACTTATTGACGTGTAAAAGTGCCTGTAAAGGGGTAATTACTGAATAAACATTTGAATCTTTGAATCTTTGAATCTATAAGCAATTCCTTTGAAATTACATAATTTTGCCAATATCTGACATGCCGTTTCAACATAAAAGCTAGATAGACTACGTTTTAATGGGAAAGTCTGATTCTGTCTAGGGTAAGGGGATTCTTAACCTCTATTAGAGGTTTCCTAAGGAGTATATAGCGAAAAAAAGTGTGTGCCCCGGTTTTAAATTAATTATTACTTACTATGTACAAAAGATTCTTTTTTAATATTTGGTAATTTTATAAGAATACATTCTTTCCATTATTAAAATTGAAATAAAAATATTGAAAATGTCATTGTAATTAACGTTGAATATTCTTTAAACAATTTTATTAAGTACTTAAGACACGTGAAAATCCCTATGGCCAACGAATTTCAGCCTTTAACCGCATTTTCTAATCAACATAAAACTAAAATCCATTACAAAGTAACCAACAATACTAATAAATTTTTTCATGGTTCGTTTCGCGCGAAGAATCAATCAAGTGAAATTAAAATTAACGTGGGCGTTCCTTTTATGCTGATCTGTATGAGAATATACGATGAATGTGCCTTCTGTACCTATTAATAAGAAATCTTTATAAGCTAATGTGTGAGATTCATATGGAATTATGCATGCTTAAAACGTTTTTTTTTCCTTCACTTTTCCATTCCGCATCAAATATTTTCAATAGGGCACTTACATATCAGTCGTCATAAGCTCTAAGACTTTGGTTATGAAAGCCTAAGACTCTGTAAACTGTGATCATGATATACATGAGTTTACATATATATCTGTAAACTGTGATCATGAGCATGATATACAGCATATTTACATTTAAACCGCTCTAAACTATTTCGGGAACTCATCCCAGCACCATCTATGTCACCATGCTGGAACTAATTCTAAATGGATCGATAGATCACGTGGTCGAACAACTTGCTCGACAGCGGCATAAAAAAACAAAAACCTGTTTAGTGCAGTGACGTTTCCCGTGTTTCTGTGTCGCGTATGAGATTTTTTGATCAAAAATACACCATTTCGGACATTTCAAGTGACATAAGTTTGATTTTCAACGCGATCATTGCAAAATTTTGACATTGTGTATCTAAAAACGGATTTCTACGGCGAAGTAATAACATTTATAAGCATCAGTGTGTCTATGTGTGTGAAGTGATAGTGAATGATATCAAACACAAAACACAGAAAAATGTGTGTCCGATGACACTGAGATTCATCGCAGTGATATAAAAACATGATTATGGATGTGTTTAGTGATTTTGTTAGAAACGTGAGCATTGAGACGGCAAAGTGTTGAGAAATGGGTGACAGGTTAAAGCATCGATTTAAAGTGAAAACAAAAACATTCCAGTGCCAATCTATCTTAAAATGGATATAAATGGATATAATCTCTCGCCCCTCAGTAAGTATTCTATTTAATTACTCGGATCCATTTTTTTGTTTATAACATTATTGTAATGTCATATTTTTGTCATACTCTTTAAAGGAATCTGACATGACAACTTCTCTATCCAATGGTGACAGAAAGGAGGATCTATTCCGCCATTGGGCTTAATGTGCCTTTAGACGCACGGACGAATTGTATTTTTTTTGGTTACCCATCGAATATAAACAACACCCATAGTTGCTTAACTTGCGTGAGCGTTATTATTGCACCCGCCCGCTAGGCCATCGAGCTACTCCAATGTTTAAAACATTATTATTTAACACCGATTCAAGATAATAAGTCAATTTTCTCACCAAATAACAGATAAACCATGCATATTTAAATACAAGAGTATTTTGAATTGTATTATCATAATTACATGCAAATATAAACTATTTCAAATTACGTCAAAGTTTTTGGATATATATAATATTATAATATTCCCAAAAAAATTAAAAACAAAAATTACATTTTCGTCATACCTTTTTTTTTAAACCTTTTCTTTTCTTTTCTCTTTTCTAGGATGGTCTATTTTGGTCGCATTCACCCTCTTATCAATTTTTAAACTCTATGGTATTTCAGTGTGTATTTTCTTTAGTTTTATTAGTTCTTTTGTTCCAATGAGTTATTTTATGGAAAAGTTCACTCAACTATACAAAAGTTAAATGATCTTCCTTAATAATATTTCAACTCATTTCCTGATGAACAATTTTTAAAAAAACTTGTAGATATTGAAATAAGGTCCTACTTTTTAAGAATTTTTTCAACATCCAGCCAATTTTTGGAGCAAGTTCTGTAAGTGCTCTTTCGTGTGTGTTAGTGGCCAACACTAGTGTCATGTTTTTCAAGCTGCCTAAAGGCATCTCACATAGCTTGACGACTGCCATACAATGATGACAGCCGGGACCAACGGCCTTCCGAAGCACGGAGGAGCTCGAGAAATTTTCATGCCACTTGTGGTCACCAATCCAAGTGCGGATCATGCCCGGTTTCGCTTTACTTGAGAAAGCGCTAGTAATGAGCACTCCCGCCGGACCACCGAGCTCCTTAGTTCTGTAAGTTATACTGAATTACTTTTCTTAAAAACTATTAAGGTAAACGAAAAAAACAATATTCGGCTTCCCATACAAATCAGTGCTCGCCCAAACGAATTTTTATGGGAGGACGGAAGTGTTTTATCGATTTTTAATAACTTTTTTATAGAAATTAGTACTATCATGATCTGAACTTTGGCGGGCATTGGTTTTAACCGACTTCCAAAAAGGAGGTTATCAATTCGTCGCGATCCTATTTTTTTATGTATGATCACCGATTATTTAAAGACGCTTGGACCGATTTAAAAAAATCTTTTTTTGTTTGAAAGGTATACTTTCCAGGTGGTCCCATGGAAATTTTATCAAAATCGGTTGGGTAGTTAGGGGGTGAAGTCGGTTTTTAGTTTTGAAAAATTATTGTACGAGCGAGCGAGGTTCTGATATCTACTTGAACAAACTGGTTACTATATATGTATGTTTGTTTGATATCACGAGTGTCTTTGATCAAAGCTTAGTGAAAATAGGGAGGATTGTGGATGTAACCAATATAATTTTTCGAATATGAACTTGTTGTAATGATGTATCAAAATAATGAAAGTATTTCATAGCTGTATTTTGCTACTAGTAGCGACATCTCTTGTGCAATGTAGACACTATATTGTATAATATATATTTATGGTACAATGTCAACTTTAAAAAAATTGTATGATTGTCTATGCATCCTTTTTGAAATAAAACCAGTCTGTTAGCGACATTCACTTGTTTCATTAGAGAACTAAATTGTTTTAGAAAACTCCGTATGGGGTTTATGAATTCATAGTTCAGGGTGAAGTACATCTACTAGTTATCATAATTTTGTACGTTTGTACAAACTTGTGATAGCAAAATGTTGTATATTACATATTTTGTTCAAATGGTTGGAACGGGAGTGCCGAAAAATGCAGTACTGGCCCTTTTAAAGACTCGGCCTATTTGGATCCAAAAAGTTTTTGGGCGATTCGAACCGCGTTACAAAAGGACCCATTCTTAAGGTCCCTACTTAAATTCGAAAAATATTCTGAGATATATTTCATCTAAAGTGCTCTACGGCGATTCACACCGCAGTCCGAACCGCTCGTCGTGCGACACGCACAATGACCCGAAAGTATACAGAAATGTGTCTGAAGAACCATGATTGTAGAGGTGTTGTGCCAGTGTACAAGCAGGCACAAAATTTACCACTACGTAACACCATTGTACGATTTAGAATACATAACGACGCCGTAAGAGCCACTTTGACGACTTGAATGGGTTACGAGGCCTCGTGGAAGTAAACACTAGCCGTCTTATTATAAAACCTAGACTAACTTTGTTACTAGGTTTAAACCATTGCCCGACCAAATCAAGTTGACTAGTAATACCACACTATCTCACCAGTCAATGTCAACTTCATTTTGGGCGGATAATGGTTTAAACCTAATAACAAAGTAAGTCTAGGTTTTATAATAAGACGGTAGATGTTAAGTCCTTACTACATAGAAGAAAATTTACTTGGTGAAATAGAATTCCAGTTATATTATAAAAAAAATAAAAATATATAGGGTCATTAAGCCCCAAAGTGAGTTTGAGACTTGTATTAAGGTATACAAGTCAACGATACTATATTTTAAAGTACCTAAATACATATTATAGATAACCATTCAAGACCCAGATCAATCTAAAAAGATCAGTGTCTATCTTGACCTGACCAGGGGTCTAACTTGGGACCTCCGGTGTTACAGCCTGACATTATAACCACTAGGCCACGGAGAGATGAACGCTAAGTTTTAAACTGTTCCGGTTATGATTATATTCCCGGACGAAATCAGTTGAATAGAGTTGCAATAATATCTAACCCAAATCAATGACTATACAATATGTAACAAAAACCCTGTCCTATCCTAGTAGGAGCAACTCAGACCGTCAATATCAACAACTTTTCGTATTGGAGCAATGCTTGAAACTCGTAAAAAATTGTCATTTTTACATATAAGTGTTTGGCCGGCCCGGCAATATGTATAAAAATGTCGATTTTTCCTTCGAGTTTCAAGCAAAGGTTCCGTAGGAAAAGTTGTTCATATTGACAGTCTGAGTTGCTCCTACAAGGATCGGACAGGGTTTTTGTTACATATTGATACTCTACAATGATTAATTGCATTTTGCAGTCATTGACTCGAATAAGAAGAGCGTCGTGTATAGCCTTGTCGCCTTGTTATGTAATAGTTCATATGACACATGAGTGGATTAGATAGATAAGGAAATACTTTACCCTTTTGGGACAGACAGAGCGGGATCGCAAATCACAAGGCCATGCTTTAGAGGATGGTAGGTCTAGATAGAAAATGGGAAACAGAAATCACAGACCTAGAACTGTGAAATCGTTAGCTTGTTGACTCATCGCCCTATCATCCTGAAACAAATGGGAGAGTAGAACGTTTATACCAAACCACATACAATGTGACTGATAGAAATTAGCTTGTGTGATAAATTGTGTTGAATAATTGAAATTTACAATATTGGCATTCTAGATATTATAGGAATAGGTTATTCCTGAGTAAAGTTTTCGAGTCAGGCCTTAATACTATAAAAATCTATCTGTATATTCTTTAATCTTTTATATTATACAAATAGTGATCGAATAGAGGTTGTAAAATGAAGACTGCTGACAACGGTTATAAAATAATACGTCTTACAAAACACGTGTTTTATTTCCTCCGGATATTAAAGATCATCAATATGAAAGAAATTTTATGAATCTACAGTAAGAAATAAAAGGCACATCATTGCCCTATGCTGGTATAGTGGTGCCATTTCGATATACTTCTAGTTTCTGTTATTAAGTAATGCAACTCATGTAAATAAAATATTTTTCTTTCTTTCTTTCAAATATTAAATAGCTCCAACTTCGTTACCAAATGCGAGATTAAAGCTTATTTACTGTACCAAAAAGTATGTTCTGACATGTCGCTGGTGGAATTCGTATAAACTTTGGTAAGTGATTGAGATTGACAAATTGGCATTTTTTATCCCTACCCTAGATTCTAGGAAGCGTAATTAAATTATGGGCAAAAGTTGGTTCTTAACATTTCAGGTTTATAAAAGTTTTTCTTTGCGATGTAGAGGTTGCGCCAGTATGAAAAACATTTTAACATATCGAGACTTATATTAAATCGACTTACATCAAGTTATAATCCTGAACCAAATGGAAGAGCAGAGCGAATGATTGAATAGAACAAATTGTGAAATCAAGCCCGCTGACAGTCTAAAGGTTATAACTGTTATAAGATAATGCGTCTTTCAAAACACTTATATTATTTCCTTCTGATCCCCAACTGCTATCAAATTGGATCTATTGTGCGTCCATTAGGACTGAACCTTACGAGTATGCCTTGACATCGTTCCAGCTTGTAAACATATGGGGATATTGTCGAGGAACTCGAGGAATATAGAACACGCTTCTCTTCCCGTATAAATCGAAGGGATGGGTGACAAATTTAGGCAGTGTGGCTAGTAAACCATTTTAATTTCCTTTTCCATATAAATATGCTTAAAATTGACATAATTCTTAAATCTCCAAACGCTCTGACCGTATTGTATTTTGTGTATGGTGACGAAACTGCTGTCAGATTTTTTAAAAATCCTCCTATTGCATAAAATCCACATCAAATATTGACCGAGCGAGAGAGCGTCTCAGTTTCAAAATGGACCAAAAATTGCTTTTGTCCGTCTGTCAGTCTGTCTGTTCTCGCCTACAGGTCGCGTTACTTTACCAATTCTCGTGAAATTTTGTAAGCAGATTTGGTAATTATATAGAACGTTATTATCGAATACGTTTTTAGGAGTATTTAAAAATGTCAATTTTTTTTGTTAAAAACTTATTTTAGCCATTCCAAAAAACAAAAAATCTTAAATCTTTTTTGTTACCTTACAAAAACGCATGAATAATGTAATCTTTTTTATCCGATAAACTTTAAGTGGCACACGATCGAGATATTTGGAAGATGGGGGAGACCTTTGCCCAACTGTGGGACGGTAGAGGTTAATAAAAAAAATGAAACCTTTAACGGGTTGGGGTGACTCTCAAGATCTACAGCTCACAGAGCCACTAGTCACTAAGCAGTATGTTTTTTTTTTCAAAATTTAAAATTTAAATGTTAATTCAGTAATTAGACCTTTACAGTCACTTTTACACGTCAATAGGTATAATTTACATTACGTGTAGTTTATATTGAAATTTAATTTATTTTAAAGAAAAGCTACCGATACCAGCGCTTCGTAACGACCACTGCTGAGAAGAAACGCCGAAAGAAACTCATTTTCACAGTATTGATCGCCTATTCGCCAGAAGGGCTTTGTGTTATTGCATATTAAATTTGCAGTATTGGCGTCAAATTAAACTTCCAGCATCTCTACCACTCGTTGTACTTACTACGGCCTGCGCTACGGTAATCTAGATTTTACGAGCATGAGACTTCCTGCCGATGTCTAGAACTAGTTCTAAAACGTGAGACAGTAGTCTACTAAGTGCAATAACCGGAGAAAACCTTTCATTTTAAAGAGTTTTGGGACAATTTTAAAAGTTTTTTTTTTTCGTATATTATCGAATAAGTATTGAACAACTTGAAAATTCAACTTCCTGGTTTTAATACGGATATCTCAAGTTGTTTAGTACTTAACTTTACTAATTATCCCGATAATTGAGTACTTAACAAAAATTAACTTAAATTCTAAAAATAAATTCTTAGTACATTAAAAGCATCAAAAAAATATTTTTACTACATAATTTTATTATATCTTTATTGGGAGAAGCCTTTCGTCCAGCAGTGGACTTATATAGGCTGTAAAGAGAGGTAGAGAAAGTTTTTAAATTCCTCTATCCTGATTTCTAACAGAATTTTCAAAACTACTGACTTTAACGCTAAAGTACACAACCGATTTTGATTAAACTATGAGACCATCTTACAAGTATGCCCTTGCAAACAAAAAAAAAATTTAGTTCAGGCGTCTTCGAGTAATCAGTGAACATATATGCATAAAAAAACATTCCGACGAATTGATTACATTAAAAAGAAAACACGAAGAATGTACCCCCTGCTTCTCCATAAGTGCAGATCGTAGAATCGAGGGAATGGGGAAGAATCTACATCATGCCAATAGGCGATGCGTCGACCTCCGTGGCGTAGTGGCACCACGCTATCCCGCCACCCAGAGGTTCCGGGTTCGATCGCTGGTCAGAGCAAGTTGGAAATGGCCTTTTTTAAATTGTCCTGCGGGTCTTGGATGTTTATGTATATACATGTATTTGTTATAAAATATAGTATCGTTGGGTTAGTATCCTATAACACACGTCTCGAAGTTACTTTGGGACTAGCTCAATCAGTGTAATTTGTCCCTATATATTTATTTATTTATTATTTATTATGCGTTTAGCAAGCCATCACTATTTTGATTCCCTTTTATGGCCTTGGGGTCCTACGGCCCTAGGCTTTATCTACCCGGAAGGATAAAAACATGACGCAGTTTAAATCCTTATCACCAACTTGGTATGTCTATCTGTCTGTAACAATGTGTCTGCTAACGGTCAAGGCGAAATATCGACACCATTAAAAAAAATCTGTAATTCAATATAGAGGAAGTGCAGCATATTTGGAATAGTGCAGAAAATTTGGGATAGTTGTGTTTACAAATTTGTACAGATGACATCTGTGTTTTTTCATGGTAAATTTAACATAACACGACGTATCAACTGATTGAGATGTAATGACAGGGCGCCATATTAACATTTCGGCTGTCAGCCCCTAGAAAGCAAAACGCTAACATATTTCTTAAAAACAAACTTGTATTCCAAATATACTGCAATTCCTCTAATCATCATCATCATCCTCCCGTATTCCCGGTTGCATCCTCAGCATTAACGCTTCAGAGCCCGGGGTCCGCTACCTAACCAGGGAGATTTGACGAGGTTACTGGTTTTTACACAGAGCGACTGCCGTCAGACCTCCACAACCCAAAGGGCAAACCAGGAACCAATCCTTGGATAATTTGATGATCAAACGCTAGGTGGCATTCGGGACCCACAGTTTTACGTGCCTTCCGAAACACGGAATCATCTTTCTTTTCGGATAATCAGGTGATTCAAGCCTGCAATATCCTATCCAGACTGGAAACAACTTTTCACAAAGTATGCTTCCCAGTGGGAATCGAACCCATGACCTCCGGGTCACAAGGCGAACGCCTTGAACACTGGACCACGGAGGCAGTCAACTGCAATTCCTCTAAGTACCACCCAATTACATATGATTTTTATCAGTATTCATTTGTACGGAGGGACTTTCGTGAAAAATTCAGAGTCAAATAACACGTGGAAGGGACACACCCGTAATAAATCGAACCACGGGCTAAACTTGATCACTATAGTATAATGAAATGAAATTAACAACCAAAAATCCAAGAAAAATTTGACATTCCCGTACAATATGCCCGGGGGTGGCTGCACTCTTTTGTATGGAAATGCCGAATTTTTTTTCGTGTTTTTGCTGTGATTTTAATTTCATTATACGTAGTTATATTATTATAGTAAGATATGTCCCTTCATGCTGTATAGTATCTTGTGAGTAGGTATGTTTGGGGATCAAACCGGAATAAAAAATAATTAAAATAATAAGTTCCAAAACCTTGGATTAGCGTAAGTTTTTTATTATATAAAACTAAGCTTGGAGCAACATCACAGCCGTTTTTTTTCTTTGAAATCCGATATCAAATTTGATATCGTCAATTCGGCATTTCACGCGAATGAAGTCGTAGGCACCATAGTCTACAATATTTTCAATAATAAAGAGATAATACTGGGTTTTTCCAAGGTTTTGCCAATTCGATAATTCGTCTTCTATAACCGGTTTTCTTATTTTGCTAATGCAACGTTGTTTATGAATAAAAACATAAGGTAAAAACTTAACAATAATATCCATTACTAGCTGATGCCTGCGGTGTTGCCCGCGTGGAACATTTTTGACAATCCCACGGGATCCTCATATTTCCCCGGCATAAGGAGTATTCTATGTATTAATCGAGGTAATAAGATGTCTACATGCCAAATATCATTTCAATTCGTACAGCATTTTTGCGTAAAAGATTATGAAACAATCATACATACAAACCTTTGCGTTTATAATATTAGTAAGAGGTAAGACAAAAACCGGCGTGCCAGTTGGACTTTCGCGCGAAGGGTTCCCGTACCATTATCTATAAAAAATCATGTATTTTGTATGGAAGCCCCATTCAAATATTTTTTTTATTCTGTTTTTAGTATTTGTTGTTATAACGGCAACAGAAATACATCATTTTTGAAAATTTCAACTGCCTAGCTATCACGGTTCATGAGTTACAGCCTGGTGACAGACAGACAGACAGACAGCGGAGTCTTAGTAACATGGTCCTGATTTTACCCTTGGGTATGGAACCCTGAAATGCCTTGTGCTTTTTCTCTGAAACCATTACAAAAATTACACGAATTAATTTAATTTTTGCCATATTTTAGGGTTCCGTAGTAAACAAGGAACCCTTATAGTTTCGCCATGTCTGTCTGTCTGCCTGTCCGCGGTTTTACTCAGCTACTATAAGTACTAGAAAGCTGTAATTAGGCACGTGTCTGTATTTTAATTATGCGGGAAAAGTGGTAAAATAAAATATTGAAAATATTTTTTTTTAGGGTAGCTCCCATACATGTAAAGTGAAAAGTCAATTTTTTTTTTCTCGACTTACAAATCATGTGATGTGTCGTTGTCTTATGAACACCATTTTTCGATTTAGGGATCCGTTTCTGAAATATTTGGTTCTAAAGTAAATTTTTGTTATAGTCAAGTGTCCCCCCTTTCTATCTGCTAAACCGTTATATCTGGACACGTGAAAAAATTCACAGCTATAGTATATATGATGAAATGTACTAATTAATTATCAGAGATAAGTAGGGTGTACAAATAAAAATTTATAGGTGATCAACTTATAAAATGTACTCGAAAAAGGAAAATTTCATACGAAATTCAATAGAAAATTAGTTTTTAGACGTTTTAGTGCAACGAACTCAAAGTTGGCATTCATAACTACGAAACATCTCTTCCAATATGAATATGATACATTGCAACGAAATACAATGACCAAACGACAAAATCGTGCTTCGAATTGACAAACATTGGTATTCGAAGTATGGCGCTAGAAAGAGAGGCAAGACGAGCTTTGTTGCTATCAGAGAGGGATGGAAGGCCTAGGTTACCGTTAAATCGTAAAGTTGACACGTCATGCTTTAGATAGGTCAAGTCGAGATAGTAATAGTCATGTATTTTTTAAACGATTTTATATAATACTAGGTAATCTGTTGTTTTATTCATGAAATAGAGTCAAATATAAGCAACTTAGGTTAAATTAGGTAATATAAACTTCAATGTACACACATATGTATATTATAACCAATTGGCTTGGCGCGGAATGATGGCAGGAGACCGGACGGAATGACCCTTGTGCCCTGGAGGTTGGGAAAAACGCTAGTGTGGGACGCCACATGTTTCGACACTCTAGCGCCTTCCCATATTCATGGTACAAGTGGGAAGGCTGGCATGGCTGCAGCTACCGCTGAATCCCTCAAACGGCGCAAGTATGCATGCCTTGGAGAGGCATACATATTTGAGCCGTTCGGGGTTGAAACTTTGGGCCCGTGGGGGCCTTCTGCACATAGTTTATTTAAATGTATAGGTAAAAGGCTGGTCGAGGTATCAGGTGACCAGGGGGCTGAAGAATAAGCATTGCCATACAACGTGGCAATGCTGCCAGCCTTCTGGGCACTCTTCCGCAGGGGAAGGATTTAAGGGATATTTTTTATTTATAATTGTATATGTTTATAAGTAGTTTATTTTTAGTAATTAAGTTTATGTTAGTTAGTTTATGTATAAATATATGTATGTTTATTGTATTTATTTGCAAATTTAATATTCTTAAATATGTGTACCTATGTGTGTTGTATGTGTATAATATGTGTAAGTTTATGTTAAATTTGTAAAGTTATAGTTGCTTAAGATATAATTTTTACTTCTTAGTCAGTTGCACCTTGTTGATGACAGCCGTTGAAAATAATTTATTAATAAATGCTTATTATCAAAATGACTACTTATCTGATCAAAATTTTTGGAAATAGTTGACTGCAAATTTTAATTGTATTATTTAGATGTTTAATATAATGTATACTGAGCTTAAGATGTGTAAATCTGTATTGTAACTGTAACATAGCCCATCAGGGTAGGGACCAATACTGAACTGGGTTTCTTTCGGCGTAATCTTCCCAGCAGTGGTCGTTCCGAAACGCTAGCAGTTTTTAGCTTTTGAACTAAAATAATATTTTTAAAAAATGACCCTCAATAAGAGATAAATTTATCCTACATTTAAAAAAAATGGACTTTTACTTTTTGAATTAATAAATTTTTTAAATTAAATTTTATTTATTACAGGTTACAAAGACCCATTTTAAAATCAGTACACAATGTCATGTCAATGTCTGATCACACAGATTATATGTGCCTTCCGAAGCACGTATACTTGTTTCACCACTAGGTCACACTAACAAATGCACCGCGTTGCAGCCCAGGTGCTCATTGTATGCATTCACACTCATTTCAGCAGTTTCTACTCGTTTTGTCCATTGTCTACCGTGAGAACCGTACATTGTTCTAGTGTTAAGTAAGATGTACCTAAAGATACCTCTGTCCCGCTCTTTTGTTTGACTGAAATGTTCTGTCTCTTTCTAATTGATCGGAGCTGTTATTTTGTATGAATTTGCTGGATTTCGTGACTGTTATTATAAATGTGACGTCTGAGATCTTCATGAAAGATTACAGGTCGCGTATGTACTTATAGTTCTTGGTTTTACTACCTAGATAAGAAGTAGGTTAGACTAGAAGTCTAGCTACCTGATAAATTAATAATTGGCCAAGTGCGTGTCAGGCCACGCGCAGTGTAGGGTTCCGTAGTTACGAATGCCAACTTTGAGTTCATGCCACTAAAAACGTCTAAAAACGAATTTTCTATTAAATTTGTATGAAATTTTCCTTTTCCGAGTATATTTTATAAGTTGATCGCCTATAACTTTTTAATATGTAAACCCTACTTAGCTCTGATAGTTTTCCTTTAAAGTTCGTTATATATACTATAGCTAAGAATATTTTCACCATATATGACCGTTTAGCAGATAGAGGGGGGAGGGACACTTGACTCTAACAAAAATGTTCACTTTAAAACCAAATATTTCAAAAACGGATTCCTAAATCGAAAAATGGTGTTCTCAAGCTCATAATATTTTTGAAAGACCTGTTTAACGGTATCCCACATGATTGATTAGTCGAGAAAAAAATCCAGTATTTGATATTACCACTTTTTCCACATAATTATTATACATACCCATGCCAAATCACAGCTTTCTAGTACTTATTGTCGCTGAGTAAAACCGCGGACGGACAGACAGACAGACATGGCGAAACTATTAGGGTTCCCTGTTTACTACGGAACCCTAAAAATGGAAACAATATCGAAATCAGACAAGTTTCAAAGAAACTGCTACTCAATGTGTATAAAAATTAACAATCATAAACCTAGCAAATGAAAGTCATCATCATCATCAGGTTTTGTCTCCACTGCAGGAGCACGACCCTCTCTGTACTCCCGGTGCCATACTTAGCCGGAGCAGCCAAAGGATTTGGCCTACACTCTCCATGCAGGCCAGACGGGTTGAAGAGGTCTCATTGATGTTTAAAAGCTTTGTTTAGCTTGTATTCCCTAAGTCGCCTTCTACGACATCCACGGGAGGACTTGGAGTGACCCTATTCTACTCTGCCGGAAACCACACGGCCAAATGCAAAGCAAATGAAAGTGTTACCTCTTAATAGTTTTAAAAGTAGTTTAAAAACTTGGCTGCTGAGCAAAGTATTTTATTCCGTCGATGAATTCCTAAATTCTAAATAGTCAAGAATTCGACGCATGGATTTGTTCGGACGATAAAAATACAGTAATGTAGGCACATTGGTTTATATAAGTACTAAAAATAAAAATAAAACATGCTATATGATTAGCTAAATAGGTTTAACGACACACTGTGTATTTACCATCTTTGTGAAAACCCTATTTAATGCAAATAAATGAATTGAATTGAATAGATTTTCCTAGACCTATAATCCATTTTTTTAGGTATTTAAAAGAATGTAAACAATCTTGACATGTCTTTATAAATCACGTTTAAAAAATACCCTATTTTATAAATCAATACCCTTGCAAATTACAAATAAATTATGTAATTTATAAAATAAAAATTTTGTAATTTGCAAGGGTATTGATTTATAAAGTGTATATTTCAATAAAAAAACGTGTCAAGATTGTTTACATTCTTTTTAATACCTAAACAAATGGACTATAGTCACTTTATGATTTTATACATAACCTCACTCCGGGGGCTCAGGTGACATAGATTTAAAAGGTAGAAGATGGATATAGCGTATTGTAAAATGGACCAAAAACGTAAAGAAAATGTGTGACCTAAAAGGGTTGTATTTGTACTTACTACACGATTTATCGGTAAAGCAGTACGATACCATCTTTCCAAGGTAAGATAACTTATAAATTAACACAGTTGACAATTTAAAAAATCCAATTTTCGTTTTGATAGAGCGAGATAGTCTTATTGCCATTTCTAAAAGAAGAAAAAGAAAAGAGTGCCGTGTTTTGTCTCTATCACCGACCGAACATTTTTTCATGGTCGGGTTAGAGGACCTATAACCCGACCATGAAAGAAATATACGTAGTTTCATTAATATGTTTTCCTCTTACCCCTGGTCGCTCGATGGTAAATCTATACTACTTGTATATTCTAAATCTTTGGACGATGTTCGAACTAGGGTGACAATGGCTTAGGTAAATGTTTTTGTATGAAAACTTGTCTTACTGACAAATTTATCGCTATCTCTTTTGCTTTTATGAGGGTGACAGCTAGGGTTGCCAACTTTTTCTAGCAGAAATAAAGTATATCTGATTTTAAAGGAGGTAAATAAAGAGTATGCACTTATAAAAAAGAGTATCATTTATTTTTATCTTTTAAAAAGGTATTTTTTAGTACTTCTTGCGGCACATAACAAATTTTCATTATTTTTAAAGGTATTGAATGAGTCTAAACATTCTAACTCTAAATTTATATATATCAAGAGCTCATTTTTGATTAAATTCAATGAAGCTCTGTTTCTCTCTTCTCGCCACTTCACATTCATGACCGAAAAGACTCTTTCTGTAAATGCTGAAGTGGCGGGAACAGAGAGTATATAGCTAATATTTTTTTTAAACAATCAAATTCTTAAGGACATTTTTTAAAATATATTGCCATTTTTCAGCGGTGCATTTTTGTATAAAGTCTGCGTTATTAAACAATTCGGCTTGGAGCAATTTTAAAATTGTTACTTCTGAATATAAAGTATCCATGTCTATGTCTGAATAGTGGACTTTTTTATTCTAATTAAGGTTTTTGCGTATTATTACAGACGTGCACTGAACATTTTGTAAAAAAGAGTATTTTAGCGTACTTTATTAGTGTTATAGATTATAGAGTACGACCACATGATATAGAGGACAATACTCTATTTTAGAGTACGGTTGGCAACCCTAGTGACAGCTATCGTATTTTCTGTCGCACTCGGCTAGTGTGATCTTATTACGCATTAAAAAAATCTAGGACTATGCTAGGTGCAATCCCCAGGGCAATTTATGAAATGTAGACCAGTAAATGAAGTGAATAGATTTTTTAAAATACAAATATGTCATATATCTCCTCTCCAACCTATTTTAGTCCACCGATGAACCAAGGACCTCTCCCAATAAAGGGAGAATTTGCTCATAATCTATACGCTGGGCAGACGGGGACAGCAAATAAGGGGATTGAAAGATAACTCAAGTAACTATGATCTGTTTAGCAGAATAGATATCACCAACTAATTATCAACTTGTGCCAAATAGTGTCCGGCTTGGCTCATGTTTTAAATTAACAAGAGCTTGATAATGCGCAATACCCTTACTGCACAAAAAATACAGGACATAATCTAAAACCAAAAAAAATGAAATTCGCAAAAGACGGCCTTAGCGCTTAGCAATTTTTCCAGACAACCCCGCTTATATAAAAAAGTGAAGAAAAATTTAGGTTACCGAGATATAAGGTGAAGAGAAGTCACAATCACAAGTTCACACTTCTGGGCGAACTAATAGATGGTGAGCATATCTCGGTGGAAGCATGTGGAAAGTTGCACTTTATCTTAAGCTCCTTAACGCAGACCAATAAAGGACATCCAGTTTGCTGCAGCACAATTGCTAGATTGTAGTGGTCACTCGTTGTCAAACACACAAAGAGTTCAATGTATGCGGGCGCATCTACTACCACCACGTAAACTATAGACGCAACCACTTTTGATTGATTGAGGTGAGACGTAATTACGACGAGATGCAATAGATGGCGTTGTGCAAGCGAAACAGCACAATATCTAAACGTAAACCGAGTTGCATTCGGATGCAACTAGGTTTACGTTTAGAGAGATAGATGGCGTTGTGTAACATACTAGATGATTGCCTGAAGTCTCTTAGTCTAAAATGTTTAACCTCTGATGAAAAGGACGTGTCTATATGTGTCTGTGTATCTGTAATTTTGTATGTTTGTGCCATCCTAGCACCTTAACAATTGGACCGATTTGGTTGCATGGTTTTTTTTTTTGCTTGAAAGCGGACTGATCGATATGTTTTTTACTTATGTTTGATGGAAATCAGTTTGGCGAATGTTATGGGGTTGATCCATTAAAAGAAGGGGTTTTTTACCCATGCGTTAGTGACAATACTAGTAAAGGAAATAAAAGTTTTCATAACCTTATGATTCTTTGCAAAAATCGATTTAAATTGATGACACATATATAACAGGTAATATTGGTAATGGACACGTTATTAAACGTTTTTAAACATCTAATATTTAATCTTTTTAGAAATCATTTTATAGAAGCTTATGCGATCTCTTATAAGAAAGTCAGAGTGCTTCAAGGCTATATGCAATATCTAATATGTCATATTTCAAATTCAAATCAAATAAACTTAGATCACCGTATACTTCTATCAGTCATAATGTACAACCACAGATAAAAAATACAAGCAAATTACTAGTAATCAACATTCAGCTAACGAACATTTTTTTACAAAAGTACAATTACAAGATTTTTTGTACACTAATAAATAATAAAAAATAGATTTCTGAAGATAACCAGAAATAACAAAATCTTCAACCATAAAATTGTAACTCACTAGGAAGTCCATCCAATTCCAAATTGTAATGAGTTTGAATTTTCCGCTAAAAAAAACACGCCAGTCTCTTACTAACTCCATCGGAACTCTTGATGTGAATCCAACCATTAAATAAACGAAAGATACGGTAAATTAGTTTTAAAGAAGGAGCGTTTCAGAAGTAGATTCTTCAGTTGGTTCTGTAGATACTCCAAACGAAATTAAAATTAGACTGGAATATACTCTGTAGTTTTTTTTACTAGCCATATAGGTACTTATTGGGCAAAAGTATCCCCTTTCTACTTTCATTTTTCAACCTGAGTAAGGTCGTCCACCCATCTCTTCCTAGGTCTTTCTCTCTTAATTCGCCCATCTCATTGGTGGTTTTATGTGTCTCCGTAGAATACGCAATGTGTAAAAATATTGGACTTCATTTTTTTAATAACCCTTTTTACTTTCTTTATAGAAATATAATAGGTAAACCTTTAATTTTACTGCATAATTAAAAATAAATTATATCCAGTTGTAATTGTTATTGGAATGTTGTTAAATAATTGTATTGCTAGAATGATTGTGACGGAACACCTCTGTTTCAAAATGATCGCCGCAATTTTAAGCTTCTTGTGGGTATTTTTGTTACTTTTTATTTTTTTTGTTTCGTTTTAACATTAATAGACTAACCATTTATATGTATAACAGCCATAATGTACTACATTGTTTTATAAATATTACGGATCCCCAAACCAAAATCATACCAATCAACAACCTTGCACGACGAGACGCCCAATTTTCTGCATAACTGAATTTTATTGGAACCTCGGCTAGCTTCTCAGTTTTCGTGGTCGTTCTAATTCAAGGTCGAGGTTTGAAGCACTCATGATTTGCTTGGATTGCTCGTAATAAAAAAAAATTGTACTTAGCTATTTATGCGTATACCTGCCTACCAAAATGCATTTTTTATAATGACGCAAGTACAATAGGGTTTAAAATATTTTTTCAAAACTTATAATCTGACTTCACCACCAAACTACACAACCGATTTTGATAAAATTTGTATGGGACCACCTGACAAGTATTCGAATTGATAAAGGCGTCTTCGAATAATTGGGAAAGTACATAAAAACAACATATCTATACGTAGGGTGAGGCCTGCGAATGGTGATGATGATACTGAGCAATGCTCAAGCCTAGGCTAGCCTAGGGCTATTGCCAGAATCGCCCAAAACCACTTCATTTGCCAGGAAAATTAAGTAAACTTCCGACTTTCAAGCATTTACTGCCATAACGTCTGAACAGCTGCACCGATTTATATTAAAAACCCGTTTAATTATCTACAAATGTAACCCTTTCATGTAAAACCCCGCTCAGGTATACTTTGGCTTGCTAGGCCCACTTTCACCCCCTATAATTTTAAATCCGCTTAACCGATCTCCGTCAAACATAGCTTGTAACCACAGCAAGGAAATTTGTTTTCACATTTAAAAAATCGGTCCATCCGTGCAAGAACTATAATGCGACACAAATAATTTGAACAAAAACGGCGGACTTCAAAGCATTTTTGTACAAATTCCCGACACATTCGTCGTCGGCGCATTATTTGTAACTGCACCGATAACCGCCATATTGGTTTAACCCTCGGAATTTGTACAAAAATGCTTTAAAGTCCGCCATTTTTGTTCAACTTATTTGTGTCACATGTACGATGCTACAGACAGAAATACACACAGACAGACATTGGCGTCAAACTTAGAATACCTCTCTTTTTGTCATGGGTTAAAAAGGAGCGTCCATTGGAAAGAAATTAACAATTATTCCTACATTACGCATATAATTTATTCGTTTCGTGTCGGTCTTCCACACAACACGACATGATGTCACATTGCACAGGCTGTGTCAATATTTTTATGGTATTCAAATCGTTTAAGTAAAAATGTTATTCCAATGTACCTACTCACTTATACGCTAATTTATTAACCGACTTTAAAAATGGAGAAGGTAATCAATTCGGCGGAATCTTTTTTTTATGTATACGTCTATGTGCCGCAACAGACGAGACGCAAGTTGCGTCGCGTAACAGCTAGAGATGGGCAGTGGATAGTACTCAATCTACCCATTTGAGTATTTACTCACTAGATTTAATAGATAGAGTAAATAGAGCGTGGTCATATATTGACATCGCATTTGATGTCTGTTTACTTATTTTAACATAAAATAACGTCTTTGCACACCTCCCAGCAAAAAATGATAATAAGTCAAGGAAGCCTACTTTCAGTGTATGATTAGTATGGTATTTTCATATATTTTAGCGTCGCATTTAACGTTTACCGACATTTTAAGCATATTATGGCGTATGCACATACTTTTCGACAAGAATTGCAAGTGTATACTAGATTTAAGTTTCAAAATTGTCATGAAAACATGAAATGATGAATATGAATATAAATATAAGTCGCAACTCATATAAATCAATCTACTCACCAAATGGATAAATTAGGATATTTATCAGGTATTTACTCAATCTACTGAGTAAATATTCAAATGGGTTGATTGAGTATTTATGCAACTCCCAACACTAGCTATTACGCGGCGCAACTTGCGCCCCGTCTGTTACGGCCCTATAAGTCATTACAGTAGTTTTTAAAGTATTTAAAGTTTTTTTTTTAATTACTTGTTTTAGTTTATGCTTCGTTTATTTATTTTTTAGTAATAATATGTATACAATTCTGTAGGTATTAATTTTAAATAGTATTTGGCAGTGTATTACGTAGTTATATGTATTATACTGTACCCACTCTCTACCCTGTTTTGTAAAACCTATTTCTTTCAATCCAAGGTTGACTGGAAGAGATCCCTATCTGGGATAAGTCCGTCTTTGTACTGTTCTTGTTCTCTTAAATGGTATTTTTGTATTTATGTGTGTACAATAAAGCTTTTACAAACAAACAAATGTCTGAACTGTAATTTGCAAACCGTGAATAAATAGATCATAAATAAAACCGTTTAGCAGTTTTGACGTAAAAGCACAAAAAACGTCCACTCATACAAAGTTTCACATTTATTGAACGAGCGAGCGAAGCGAGTGAAGTTCTTAGAGCGAACTCAGAGTGACTTGAACAATCCGGCATTATATATATTATTTAATCAATTTGAAATTAAGCTACAAGTGAAAAATTGCCACGCGTTCTAAGATGTATTGTCTAATCTACTTTCCTTTGTATGTCTGTGCTGTGTTATATATAAATAAAATAATGATTACTTTGATGTCATCACTTCTAACGTCACAGATTTGCAATCTGGGTTATTATCTGGTTGTTACGCGAGAGGATTTTCCTGAAAGGTTTTCCTCTGCCGCCCCCTTTGCGAAACTACGATAACAACTTTGTGGAGAAATAGGTATCTATAGTCCGTTTGGTTAGGTATTTAAAAGAATGTAAACAATCTTGACATGTCTTTTAATTTCAAATTATTTCATCATCATCATCCGAGCGTATTCCCGGTTGCATCCTCAGCAGTAACGCTTCAGAGCCCGGGGTCCGCTACCTAACCTAGGAGATTTGACGAGGTTACTGATTTTTACACAGAGCGACTGCCGTCTGACCTCCACAACCCAAAGGGCAAACCAGGAACCAATCCTTGGATAGTTTGATGATCAAACGCTAGGTGGCGTTCGGGACCCACAGTTTTACGTGCCTTCCGAAACACGGAATCATCTTTTCTTTTCGGATAATCAGGTGATTCAAGCCTGCAATATCCTATCCAGACTGGAAACAACTTTTCACAAAGTATGCTTCCCAGTGGGAATCGAACCCATGACCTCCGGGTCACAAGGCAAACGCCTTGACCACTGGACTACGGAGGCAGTCAATTTAAAAGTTTAATTTCAAATTATTTATCTTATAAATTATAAATTACATAATTTATTTGTAATTTGCAAAGGTATTGATTTATAAAGTATATATTTCAATAAAATAAATGTCCAGATTGTTGACATTCTTTTAAATACTTAACCAAACGGACTATTCGTTCAACTAGTGTACTCGTCGTAGGTATCTACTAGTCGTAATGTTTTTGATAATTTCTGAAAGTTTGAGCATATTATTTTGGGAAAATTTTCTAATAGGTTAAGAAATATATCCGCAAATTTTATCAGGATGTCTTTTAATGTGAAATGTTCACACATTTATTATTTTCCTATTTTTTCAGTATCTTTTCAGCCTTTCTTCTGTCCTATGCTGAGTATAGGCATCTCTTTGTCTTCTCTCTTTCTTATAAAATAAATGTAAAAAAAAAATGTTTTTTATGCAAAAAAAGAACAACTAATCCGTCCGCTACTTTTAATTAGGTACTCAATAATCAGGTACGTTTTTCTAAACGCCAAAATTTTGAATGAAATCTATAAAAATGACGTCATAGTTTCTTGAAGACAAATAGCGCTCTCAATGTCAGTTTTCTGCAATAATACATCTACAATCAAGTTAATGCATATGATCGTGACAAGTGGCATTATTTGATGACGTCTTATTTTCTTAACACTACCAAATAATTTATTTTGGACCCAGGATAGTACCCAATTGCCATAAACCTTAATAAAAAAGAATTGTTTCTTAAAGTTTTCGGTAACACAACTATGAAAAAATATTTTTAAGTAAATAAAAAGCATCAACCTGTACCCAACTGTTTTGGTTAAAACTATACGTCAATGTGACATTACCCAGTAGCGACGCATCGGCACGCGTTCGCAATTTAAATCCTCCCCTCTGATTGGCCCTCCTGACCCTCGTAGTAGGAAACGCCCCGCCTCTTTTTATATCCAGGTGGTTACAAAAACGTTTGATCGATATTCTTATACGGTAACCCTTGACTTAAAGGTTAGTATAACCTTGAGCGTATTGAATGAACATTAGATTATCTTCTCTCGTCTTAGCTCGTTTCTGTTTGAATCTTTAGTCTGTGCTGATTCAGAGCCCGAGGTCTCTAGATACATTTTCTATAGTTAGGTAGATGCATGAAACTCCACTTACCGCGATCCTGACCGCCCTCTCTCGCTTCATCTAAACTCATCACTCTCTTCATGGATCTAGCAGCTGGATTTTGTTTACTTCTCTAATATCTACTGTTGTCGATAAAAGTAAAAAGTCGATAAGAAAAAGAACGTTTTGCCATTTGCAATACAATATACAACATTTATTTGCGAGGCAAATAAAGAAAAACGATTTTCAAGAGTTCACACCCAATAATCTTTGAACGACTGAACCGATTCTCATGAAACAAAGCTAAGAACCACCGCAAGAAAACTTGCTTTCACGCAAAAAAAAAAACCATCGAAGATGTCATTACCTATTTTACATACTATGTGATCTGAGTTTTACTTTTTAAATAGCTACTATAATTTATGTTTATTTATTTAACAAGATAATTATAAAAAAACTGATTTGCCCCCCCCTCCCTGGCCCAGAACCTGGGTACGCCCATGTAAACAGCAAATTACACTGATTGACTCTTAGCTCTATCGCTGAGATTTGGCCCTACGAGTATCTATTCGCCTTAAAGTTAGTTTAAATATGTTTTATATTATAATAACTTAACCAAACCATATTGAGATTTTTTATTCAATCATTGTACATTTTTACAAATTTTAATAAAATAAAAATTACAAATAAAAAAGAGATTCCAACGCATCACCGCGAGGCAGAGTACCCAGAAGGCTGGCAGCATTGTCTTTCTGCACCGCAATAGAAATTCTTTGTGCAAAGAAACTGCCCACCTTTAGCTATTTATTAACCATATTAAAGTAAAAAAAAACTCGCGCACCAAGTGTTCCGTACCAAAATCCGTTAAAAAATCACGTTTGTTGGATGTGAAATAAATATTTATTTTATTCTGTTTTTAGTATTTGTTGTTATAGCGGCAACAGAAATACATCAACCGTGAAAATTTCAACTGTCTAGCTATCACGGTTCAACAGATACAGCCTGATGACCGACAGACGGACAAACGCATAGACAAACCAGATGGACAGCAGAGTCTTAGTAATAGGGTTCCGTTTTTACCCTTTTGTAACGGAACCCTAAAAAGGCCCCTTGCCAAATTGTCCTGGCTGTGAGTCGAACTCAAAACCTCCATGTGACTTACTAGAGTATTCACTAATTCACCACGGAGTTCGTCATGTACTACTGATAATTCAAATCGGGAATATGCACGTATTTTTTTTATTTGCTTCATAAAATCCTTATTAACCAAGATAAACAAATATGTAAAAAAATATAAAATATCTTAATCAGCGGCGAACATGTGATACTTTAAAATTTCAATTAGAAAGAGAAGTCCGATATGGACCGGTGACGTCAAAATCCATATCATCTATACATTTGCCTTAGAAAATAGCGTTTTTGCGGGTAAGATATTTTCGTAAAATCATTATATTTCGTTCGTTTTTCACACAATTTTTATACCGTTCTCAATGTTTTTTTTTTTAATGAAAATGTTTTTTATTTAAATAGCTAGGATATTTAAAAATAAAAATAATTTTTGTATTTTACATTGATGAGACTTTTTTTTCATGCATATTCCCTATTATCATCAACAGTTCCCCCGGCTTTTACGCACCCGGGACAAGAAGCAGCTGATACATGTTTTTTCCATTCTCCCAGACTAACATTAAAGATCATCGACATTAAATTATCCAAAAATGTCTTGGAAAACATTCGATTCATCCTCAGAACGTTACATTGATCCAACAAATCGGTAACCATAGCATCTCGTGATGACGTGGCAAGAAATCATTCCCAAAAGTATTGATTCACTATAAAGCTTGTTTGGGGACAATCTACGAGTATAAGTAGTTTGTTAGCTACTACAATCTGCAAGAATTTTTGACCAAGTAGGATACTCGTAATCACACATGATTAAAAAAATTAACCTGCCAATCAGAGACATGCATGAAAATAAATTTAATTTACTTTATCAAACTTGACATTGAATTTTCGTATTATTTTAGATTATTATTTTATTTGCTAGATTATTATTTTAGATTATTGTATTCTGCTGTGCCCTAACAGGGTTCATGTTGGAACTTAATGTGCTCCTTACACCATATGTACAAACTATGTAAACACATGAGATGCAATACGAGTAAATGATTGAGTATTGAGTATTGTTTTTGTTATTTTCTAGTACAAGTATAGGCGACTTCAAAAAGGAGCTTCTCAATTCAAATGTATACATCCTGGAAGGGATATATCCGTAATAAATCGAACCACGGGCTTTACTAGATCACTATAGTATAATTAAATTAAAATAACAGTCAAAAAACAAACAAAAAAATGGACTTTCCGTATAAAAGTGTGCAGCCGCCCGGGCAATTTGTATGGGAATGTCGATTTTTTTATTGTTTTACTGTTATTTTAATTTCAATACACTAAAGTAATCTATTATGGCCTGTATTATTACGGATATGTCCTATCCACGTCGTTTTTTTTTTTAAGTGAAAACTTCTTTTGGCGCATAATTAAATAAATAAAATAAATATATATATGGTCAAATAACACTGATTGAGCTAGTCCCAAAGTAAGTTCGAGACTTGTGTTTTGGGATACTAACTTAACGATACTATATTTTATAAGAAACACATATATAGATAAACATCCAAGACCCAGGACAATTTGAAAAAGGCCAATTCCCAATTTGCTATGACCGGGGATCGAACCCGGGACCTCTGGGTGGCAGACTAGCATGATGACCACTTCGCCACGGAGGTCGTCGCATGCTTGGAAAGCATTTTTTGAGATGGGGAAAACCATTGAACTCGCTACACCGTTACCGTAACCGACACAAAGTTTTCACTTCTGTCGGCACTCCCGCAGTGCCACTTGGGTGAAAAAATTAGATGAAATAATTAAGTTCAATAATAGGAAACACGCATCACGACCAAGTAATTTGCATTAAAATTACACCTGCGTAGCGAATTAGCAGCTACATGACCCTAATTCCCACGTTTGTAATCATATCTCTGACCTTTAGGCCTTTGCGTGTGGTTCATATTAGACGAGTCTTTTCACCGAGTGTTATACTACATCCATACATACGAGTATAATAAAACAGTAAAAATCGCGTGTCATTGCATTTAGTATAATTATTAAAAATTGTGTGGGCGATTAAAAGAGAATAAATAAACAAAAAACTTTATTCATTAAAATCTGATAAGTTGTCGTCGTTTTTTAACACATGGACATAGTTGTGGGCACCAACGAGTTACTAATAAGAGATTTCTCTATGTAGATATTAACCAGAATATAATAAGTATGTAACGTAATAAGTCGCGCCACCTTCTTTAATATTGTGTATATATTTACTTAAAGCAATAAATTTATGAGTTTCATTTAATCTAAATTTATTTGCTTCCTTCAGAAAATTTACAATACAATACAATACCCTTTATTGCACAAAATAAATAAATACAGGACATATTTATCTTAAAAACTAGTAAATGCGCAAAAGGCGGCCTTATTGCTAAGCAATTCTTTTCAGGCAACCTCTCTATACAGAAAAAAAGTGATGGGAAATTAGGTAGTGCGGGATGGTTAATATAATATACATACTAATATTCCATAATTATAATAAACATACATATATGTATACATCTTACTTAAATATATACAACTCACAAAGAAAGAACCGGCCGTGTGGTTTCCGGCAGAGTAGAATAGGGCCACTCCAAGTCCTCCCGTGGATGTCGTAGAAGGCGACTTAGGGAATACAAGCTAAACAAAGCTTATAAATATCAATGAAACCTCTCAAATCCGTCTGGCCAGCGTGGAGAGTGTAGGCCAAGTATGGCTCTGGTCGTACAGAGAGGGTCGTGCTCCTGCAGTGGAGACAAAAAGACCTGATGATGATGATGATGACAAAGAAAGAAAAAGGAATTATATTAACAGTACAAGATGAACAAACTAAGAGAAACAAGGGAAGGATATTTATTTCCCTTGAATTCGGATAAAAAGTAACATTTTACTTGGGATTTGAAGCTAGCAAGCTATTTAAGCAAAAGCTGGTTTTAAAAAAGGTTTTTATAATTAATTTATTATTTTAGGATTAAGTATTACGGAGTTGAGTTTGTAATTGGGTTAAAATAAAAACAATTAGTTACGGGTAAAGCGATTTCTTCCAGCCAACAACGACTCGCTACTTAACTCGCCCATGCTGCTCGACCAATTCAAAATCGGTAGAGACTCCCTTACCTTAGGGTGGCCAGTGATCGTTGTCCAAACGTTTAGTTAATTGTGATTTGTCAATATTATCTTTGTTATTGTACTAATGGGGAGTTTAGAGTCACGCATGTTTATTGTAAATGTTTGATATGGTTTACCATTATCTTGAATTGAATCCCGTTGTAATACGAAAACAATAGGGTACAGGGTGAAAAATAAATTATTGTGTACTGATAATAGTTTTTTCTATATATATATATATTTTTATGTATACGGACAATCACACAAAGAGAATAAAGCCTTACATCATTTTTCAAAACTAACTTAAAACCGAATACACGACACTACTAACCGATTTTGATAAAAGGTTTATGGGACCACCTCGCAAGCCCAAAAGAATTTTCCAATGCGGTCTAGGCGTCTTCGAGTAACCGGAACGTGGTAGGGACATGCCTATAATAAATCGAACCACGAGCTGTACTAGATCAGTATAGTATAACGAAATTAAAATGACAACCAAAAAACCAAAAAAAAGTCGACATTCCCATACAAACTGCCACTTTTCATTGATTATTTTTATTTTGAACGTGATTTGTAGATTTATTAATGCAGAATACCCGGCCAAGTGCAAGTCGGACTAACACACGAAGGGTTCCGTACCATTATCTATTAAAAATCACTTTTATTGTATTATGTATGTATGTATGTATATTATTTTAGTGGTGCTCCCAACCACTAAAATATTTATTTTATTCTGTTAAGTTATAGCGTTATAGTTATATAGTATAGTTTTTATAGCGGCAACAGAAGTACATCATCTGTGAAAATTTCAAATGTCTTACTTTCGCGGTTCATGAGATACAGACAGACAGCGAAGTCTTAGTAATAGGTATGGTTCCGTTTTCACCCTTTTGGTATGTAACCCTAAAAACAGATAATAGAAGAGCTATTTGACTCTAAGAAACTATGACGTCACGGGATTTGACTTGTTGGAAACTATAGTGGAATAAAAAGTACTTTAGGTTAGTTAATCATATACCTAATGTTTAAAATAAAATAAATAAAATAAAATAAAAGTCGTTTATTTCAGGCTTTACAATCCATAAAGTGTAAAACCCATAAAATAAAAAACCGACTTCTCGCAATTTCTCCAGAACCCCACCACCAGGTCCTAAAATGATGATCATGGATACCACTTGGAAAGTATAAATCTTTCTCACAAAAAAAAAACAAAATCTAAATCGGTCCAGTGGTGAAATTTTTCAAACGAACGGTATTTTGTATGGAAAAACCATTCGTTTAGATGACTCCGCGTTTCAAAAATGGAACTTCAGGCGTCCTCGAGTAATTGTGAAAAAATGATTCCGATTGTTTGTTTGTTTTCGTGTGTGTAAGTGGCCAACACTGGTGTCAGATTTTAAGGCATCTGACATAGCTTGACGACTGCCACACAACGATGATAGCTGGAACCAAGGGCTTAAACGTGCCTTCCGAAGCACGAGGACGCACTTGCGAAAGCGCTGGTAATGCGCATTCTCACCGGGCCACTAAGCTCCTCAAAAGATTCTGATGAATGAGATTTTTTTTTGTGAATCATGATAATATCATATCATATGGCATTAGGTCCGCTTCTTGTACATTTTTTTAAATTGTGCAATAAAGTTTAAATAAATAAATAATATGTGACGCGTCTAGCGTTAAACCATCCCTATTTTGATTCCTTTTTCCACCTTCTCGCCCACCATTACGCTAAAAGTGACCTTTGATTCTTGCAGCCCTATATTTACCTTGGAGTACTGAGCTCTGTCTACACCATGAGGGATAAAAACGTGATAGTATATATTGATACGGTAATTCAGTAAAGGTGTTCGATACGCAATGGAGCGTGTAAAGGGTGCGTCAGGTGTTGAATCAATCGCCTGTGACTACCCTTGGCTACAGCTGCCGGCGGTTGATGAATATGGTTCGTCATGGTCACAGATACGGCCATTACCTGGTCTAGTCTCCTGGGCCCATAACCTGGTCTATTCTCCTGGACCCATAAGCTGAAAACCTGAAAATAAATAGTGAAGTAGTCAACATATGCAAAGCTTAAAGTTTGTAGTATTTGCTAATCAATCGTCTGTGACTACTCTTAGCTGCAGCTGCCGAATATGGTTCGTCATGGTCATAGATACTGCCATTACCTGGGCCCAATACCTGGTCTCGTCTCCTGGGCCCATAACCTGGTCTATTCTCCTGGACCCATAACCTGAAAATAAATAGTGAAGTAGTCAATATATGCAAAGCTTAAAGCCTGAAGTATTTGCTAATCAATCGCCCGTGACTACTTTTTGCTACAGCTGTCGGCGATTGACGAATATGGTTCGCCGTGGTCACAAATATGGCCATTACCTGGGCCCATTACCTGATCTTGTCTCCTGGGCCCATAACTTTAAAATAGTGGGTGAATATTATCTAAAACCTAAAGTCTGTAGTCTTTACAAAGCAGAAGCAATCGCCTGTGACTACTCTTAGCTACAGGTGTAGGCGGTTGATGAATATAAATAAATAAATAAATAAATATATAGGCACAAATTACACTGATCGAGCTAACCCCAAAGTAAGTTCGAGACTTGAGTTATGGGGTACTAACTCAACGATACTAAGTATATTTTATAACAAATACATATATAAACACCCAAGACCCAGGACAATTTGAAAAAGGCCATTTTCCAACTTGCCCTGACCGGGAATGGAACCCGGAACCTCTGGGTGGCGGACTAGCATGGTGACCACTACGCCACGGAGGTTAGTCATAGTCAAAGATAAGGGGCCCGTTACCTGGTTTAGTCGCCATTACCTGAAAATAAATAGTGAAGTAGTCAATATATGCAAAACTTGAAGATTTTAGTATTTGGACCAATTTCAAAAACTCTTTTTTTGTGTAAAAATGCATACTCCGTAAGACGACCTCCGCTTCGTGGCGTAGTGGTCACCATGCTAGTCCGCCATAGAGGTCCCGGGTTTGATCCTCAGGGCAAGTTGGCAAATGGCCTTCAAATGGTCCTGGGTCTTGGATGTTTATCTATACATATATATTTGTTATAAAATATAGTATCGTTGAGTTAGTATTCCATAACACAAGTCTCGAACTAACTTTGAGGCTAGCTCAATCAGTGTTATTTGTCCCTATATATTTATTTATTTATCTATATACTTGTCCGGAGGTCCCATATAAATTTTATCAAAATCGATTGTGAAATTTACGTTGAAGACGATTTTTAACCGACTTCCAAAAAAGGAGGAGGTTATCAATTCGTCGCGATCCTTTATTTTTATGTATGTTTACCGATTATTCAAAGACGCCTGGACCGATTTAAAAAATTCTTTTTTTGTTTGAAAGGGTATGATTTCCAAGTGGTACCATGGAAATTTTATCAAAATCCGTTGTGTAGTTTGGGGTTGAAGTCGGTTTTTAGTTTTGAAAAATTATTAGTTATGAAAAATTATATAATTAGTAAAAAAAGACTACGATCTTTATCCTTCTATAATTTTCTTTGACCTTTTAAACACAAAGACGAAATGGTTTCAGTTATAAACCAATAAATCCGAAGGTTCATTTTAATAATTTGATTAATTACAATAATTACATTCATTTTCGTGACTCCGCGTATAGAAACATACTATGTACAATTGTACATCCAAGCAACCCCAATACCTGAAAGAGACGCTATTGGTCAGCCAAATTTCCCAAAACCACCAATGTTTTTCGTGGAAACTGCGGAAACTGAAGTATATTCGTCTCTTTCTCACTTATAGATCGTCACGCTTGCTTGCTCGCTCACGCTAGGGTGGAAAAACGGCAGAATAGTATTCAGTGACTTTCAAGTATATTGTAGTGACGGACGTATTAAACAAACAAACATTTTTTAACAATTAATTAAATTTAATTAACTTTCAAAAAACGAACGTTATCAAGAATATGAATAAAGACTCAAATATCGCAAAAGAACTGTGAGTGACATTCGAAATTAAAATTTAATTTTGCGGTCGTTGAGTAAATCATTCGAAATTCAAATATAATTTTGCAGTTGTAATTTAAAATTCGAAAGTGATTTATTTTTAAGTTGTGTTAATGTGATACTTTTTTAATGATTTTCTAACAATTAATCAGTCATTTTTAAGTAAAAAAACATGTGTCGCTTAGGCTTTGTAGTCGATGCGACGTGAACTGTATGGAAGATGTGTTTTTGACTGTAAAATGGAATATTCTTGGCACATGGAGGACGGTTCACAGGATATCCCAAGAAACGCCAGGATTCCCATCAGGGGGCAAGGTAACCTAGGAATTTCTTTTTCTGTCAGAGTTTGTGTCAACTTTGGACGGACTATACGAAGAAGTCTATTGATGGCATTAGGGTCGCCTACCTATAATAATATCTTTAGACACCTAATGTGTCTTAAACGCTTTTGTAGCGCCTCAGAAATGTTCACAGAAGGTCGTGTCGACTCCTTTAATGCCATTCAGAGAAAGAGGATTCTTCCTTTATGTCCAGAATTGACAGGTGTAAAAACTCTAATAACAGTAGCCTAGCAGAAAGGCGTTTGACGACCACAACATACCAATGTTGGGTTAAGTTTACTCATGGTATGCATTAATTTAAGTTAAAAAAATTTATAATTTTATTTAAGGTAAATTTTTAATGCTCATTTATTTTATTTTAAACTATGAGTGTACTTATGAGTATGTTATATATAATTATGGATCTTGTGTCTGCAATAAAGAATTATTATTTTTATTTTACTTCTTTTTGTTTTTTTTTGCGTGTGTGTTAAATGGCCAACACTGGTGTCAGATTTTTCAGGCTGCCTGTTTATTTTACAGCATTTTTGCTAAAAGTGGCCTTTTTTGCAAAACTACTGAGAAAAGCTTCACGTTATCACTTTATACAGTAAGCAGTAGTTTATAAATTAGTTCGAAGGGTTTTCGATACGATATCTCGCATTTTCGAAGGGGATGCATGATTTTTTCGGAATTGAAATAAATTATTTGAAAGAAAACGGAGATGTCATTTTAAATTTTGTCTTGATTAAGTCTTTAATGAGCAGGGGATACATTATTTTTTCACTGTCCAGTGCTGCCCCCTCATTTAAAATGTAATATTTGAACGGAAACGGAGGTATCATTTAAAATGTTGTCTCAGACCCTAGACAACCGTTTTAACTATTTTATGAACTACTGTTTACAGTTTCAAGTGAGAACGTGAAGCTTTTTTACTTTGGCTAATGTGCCAAGAAAGGCTTCACGTTCTCACTTTAAACTGTTATAAACAGTAGTTCATAAAATAGTTTGAAGGCTCATTAACAGAGATCGGAATCACGGGTGCTATTGCTATCAAAAGTATGGATATGACTAAAAGTTCCGGGATTTTTCGTGAATCTAATTTTGTACTGAGTAAATAAAACAATTATAATTATATGATTTCAGGATAAGTATATTGTTTTCGATTAAAATATATCCTGAGATCACATAATTATGATTGTTTTATTTATAGATTATAAAGTCAAAAGTCAAAGTCAAAAGTCGTGAAGCCTTTCTTGGCACATTAGCCAAAGTAAAAAAGCTTCACGTTCTCACTTGAAACTGTAAACAGTAGTTCATAAAATAGTTAAAAGGGTTGTCTAGGGTCTGAGACAACATTTTAAATGATACCTCCGTTTCCGTTCAAATATTACATTTTAAATGGGGGGGCAGCACTGGACAGTGAAAAAATAATGTGTCCCCTTAAGCGTACATCAGCATTTCATAACATAATTCTAATCTAGCTAGTTCAAACAATAACTTAAATATTTACTTGACAAGTTGACAAAAGACATCAACGAGCATATTCGAAAATCCGTTTTTGATTTTGTTAAATGATGACTTTCTTATAGTGTGTAGTAATAGTATTAAGGTTTCCTTCTTCTGGTGACAGACGAACAGCGGAGTTCTAGTAACAGGGTCAGGGAAAACGCGACCCTGTTACTAGAACTCCGCTGTTCGTCTGTCACCAGGCTGCATGCTTTATCTCATGAACCGTGATAGCTAGACAGTTAAAATTTTCACAGATGATGTATTGCTGCTGCCGCTGTAACAACAAATACTAAAAACAAATTATAATTCAAGTGCGGCTCCCATACAACTAACGTGAATTTTTATACATAATGGTACGGAACCCTTTTTGCGCGAGTCCAAATCGTACTGGGCCTATATTTTTGTTAATCATGTTATCCTACTATCAAAGATTTGAAATGTTGTACCTAAACCCCTAACTGATGAAATCAATTTTTGAAAAGAAGTGTTTGAAATTTTTAGGCATTCCATGCAAATTTTTGAGCGAAAATATGTATATTCGTCTTAAATAGGTCACACTTCATAATTTTTAAGGAATAATAGAAAATTTTCAGGCCAGTCAAATTGCGAAGTAATTACTGAAAATGCGAACATATGAACAAACTGGTTCTGCTTAGGAAACAGAGCGTGCTTTGTACGTAGCTCAAATAGTACGTGTTTACGTTTGTTATTGTGTGTTAGTGGCCAACATTGGTGTCAATTTGGAGCTTTCATCAGATTTTCAAACTTTTGAAGCTCACCTATCGGCAGTGAGGCTATAAGGGTGGCAGCATCGCCACGTCGTCTACATAACCATATACTAAGTATCAGTATATGGTTATATAGACGATCGCGTATCGTCGTTATCCCCAAAGTCAATGTAAAAAATAATTTATTTATTTTTAGAAATCTGTAACACTTAGTGTTGTAAGAAACTCGAGTCCAGGAATCTAAATATTCTGACTCGACTGTAAATCACAAGACTCGACTCAAATAGAGACTCCACTGCCTCGATGTGTTAGTAATACTCAAACTCCCGTAACAGACTCGAGTTCGGTATAAGTGCTCGAGTCTGTTTACGGACTGAGTGGCGCTCGAGTCTGTTTACGGACTGAGTGGTGCTCGAGTCTGGTATTTTTTATTGTTTATTTAAAGTAAATAACAAATATTATTTTTAGTAGTGTATCATTAATATTATATAAAGTTTTGGATGATTGTTAACATAACAATCATCCAAAACTTTATATAATATTTGTTGTTTTAGAGAGTTGTTGAGTAGAAGTTGCTTCGAGTTTGGTATTTGAACTCGAGTTGGTTCTGCGACTCGAGTTCTCATTCTAGTCGAGTTTTTATTCGACTCGAGTCCGTGCTTCAACGACTGACTCGACTCCAACTTGTGAATGTCCTTAGTCTACCCAGCATGCAAAATTAAGTCGAGTTTGCAAATGTAGACTCCTGGACTCTAGTTTTTACAACACCAGTAACACTTGATAGTTGTCAATTTTTTCTTTCGATTTCATAATAGGTAGTTTTTGAAGGCAGATTATTTAATTACATCTAAGTTTACTGCCGCTTCCTAATCGCAAGTACAGAAGCGGCAACCAACTGTACTGCAGAGACGTTCCATAAGCCTGTTGATTTCGGCCAGGAAGCACAGGCTTTTGTAGTTAAATTTGCAAACCCCAAAGCGTTTCGGCCGGTTGCCGGTCACCTGCCGCATTTTTTCCAAAAACGTCAACTTAATTACTGATCTTAGAATTATATATTTAGACTGAGAATACACTGTAGTCGTCATTACTAATTAGGAATAATGTCAAATTTTAAATTAATGTCAATTAGAAACCTTTAAGAGGGACCAGCGCCAAGCTCAAACCAGACGTTTTTATCTTTGCCCTAATACATGTACACAGAGCATTTTGGGTCTAAGCGTACCATATCAGCAGCAGGTTAGGGATATCCTGAGCAACAAGCTTAGCTGTAAGTAAATGATCTCACTTCAACAATAGGCATGACGAATGGAAAAATATTATTAGCCCATAGGTATTTTTTCTTTTCGCTGAGAAATAAAAAATGATAAAGATACAGCGCATTGAAATTTCGCATGACGTCACGGCTCCGTACGATTTTTACATAGAGGTGACGTCGCAAGCTCTCACTCTGATGCTTGGTATCTTTGTGAATTTTTACTTTTTTGGCAAACTGTGAAAAATGGGTCCAATATTTTTTGATAACCTAATTACAATTAATTATAAGTCGGACTAAATATTTTATAACCCTGTCGTCACCCCTATTATTGTGGAATCGAAAGAAAAATTGACAATTATCAAGTGATACAAATATCCACGGATAAATAAATGATTTTTGATTTTGAAATGACCCGTAATATCTTCATATTCGGATTATTGACTTGGGTTAATATTACAGTTTTTTTTATATATTAATATTTTATAATTTTCATTAGCTAGTATTGTGTGTATGGAGTATAGGAGCTCCTGGGCAGAGCGTCCCAGATAGGGAAATGTGTACAGATGAAGAAGAAGAAATAAATATTTGAGAAATTTAAATTAGGTATTTTATTATAGTACACAAGAAAAACAAGGAAAACAGAAGGGGCAAGAGCGGAGCAAAGAACAGTGAAGATACAGGAGTAAAATTCAGTATAGAGTAAACTTGAACACATTGTTAAATTAAATAAAATTATATTTTTATCCGGAGAAAATTCTATTGACTCAAGAGACAGGCAGAGAAACTTGAAGGAAGATCTTTGTCAGTTGGCTACATAGCGAAATGTCTGCGCGCGCAACTGCCAAAGACCATCGCTTACGAGTAGAAAATAAAGAGTCTAGATAGCAAAAAGTATTAATGATTGTTTTATAATAAGAAAGTGGGAGAAGCCCACATGTGTATGCATCAAACATCTTCTATAGATATAAAATACTTTGTTCTGAATGACTGACTGACGGATCAATGCACAGCCTAAACCACTGATCTTAAACTTATCCATCTGAAACTTAGAGGGTGTGTTCTTTGTATTACGCATTCGAAAAGAGAAATTTTTCCAAAATTCTTCTCCCAAGGAACTGAAAAAGGGGGGCAAATGTTGTACGGGACAACAAAATTCAAAATGCTTGTTCATTTGCCGCCCTATAACATAAAAAAACGTAAAAAAGTAATTAAATATCTTAGTGGAACCATTTTCAGCTTCTACTACAAAACTAGTCAATTATTATTATTACTTGTATTTATGTTGCATTTGAAAAAAATGTTGCGTTAACACATCTTAGGATAACGAGAGAGTTTAAAATAAACATTTTCTTTCTTTATATGTTTGTTATCTATTGTGTTTCCCGACATAATATTCCGGTCTGATCCCCAAAATCTGATACCCTAGTGGATCACTTTTATTTTAATTATTTTTTATTCCGGTCTGATCCTGCCATGGTATCAGAATTAACAATTAAATTTTGTATTCCGGTCTGATCCCCAAACATATTATTGATACAGTCAGCAACAAAATGTTTGTTGATCTACTGGAAAATATTTATTGATCTGGTATATAAATTGTCGGCTAACAAGGTTATAATCTACAGTAGTGTTTTTTTTTTACCTGGAAAACAGTGGGGCGTGACATACAATAGAAAATCGTTATCATATCGACCAAGTCCACAGGACAGGTTTTATTCCTCAACTTATCCGCTACGTAGCAACCTTTAAACTCTGATCTCTCAATCAGTAACAACCAGTAAACCGAAAAATTCATGTGATGTCGTGTCCAGAGTCCAGACACATATTTACGCATTTACGATATTCGACACTACAATCACAATGCTTAGCTCCATGCTATCGTAGTATCGGATTTCGAAGCGAGCTAACACAATACAAAATAAAGAAATGACGGAAGCAGCGAACTTAAAGTCTGTTCGCCGAGAGTTAATAAATCGTCTCGGACTAGAGACTCATCATCATAATTTTCCTCGCCACTTTCCTATTTGGGTCGGCTCTGTAATTCAACTGTTTTCACTTTTTTCTGTCATTTATCATAGTTGCACTAGCCCCTCGTTCCTTCATATCTATCCTTACACATTCTTCCCACGTCATTCTCGGTCTCTCTATCCCTCTGCAGCCCTCTACCTCCAAATGGACCATCCTCTTAGCCAGATGTTCGGCTTCCCTCCTCATGATGTGGCCATACCACGTAAGGCGATGGCTTTTCAACTTGTCTACTATTGGAGCAACTTTTAAACTTTCTTTTATATTAGTGACTGTAGTTTGATTATCGCAAACTGTATGGCGGCCGTCACTAGCCTCCCGCTTTCGCCGTTTGCGTGGTGCGAGGTACGCAGTTGTTGAAACCGCGGCCCGAATGGGCGAGCGGAGGTGGCGCGGCGGCCACATATTGCTATTCTTCTTTCAGTTTTATACAGTTAATAATTGTTTAAAATTGTAAACATGAAATTGTAATAAGGTAAACACGAACTTATCAACCCTTTAAAAACAGACTTTATATTACTAGTAACGATTCTACATTATACATTCATGCTGCATGCTGCTAATTAGATACCATTATTCCATTGATATTTTTTTAATTATTTATTTTCAAATTCTTGGCACACTCCTATTTCAATATCTTGACTCTTACTACTTTCATTCCTCATACAGATACAATCAGAAAGACCACCCTTTTTATATTATAAATTGTAATTTTATTTAAGTGATTTAAATAACTCAAAGTAAAAAATATACTCTAAGTGTTCTCATTACTTGCTGATCACCGTACTAAGCTGGGATTGGTGGGAACAGTAACTTCATACGTTTACTTCAAAATACGTTTACTAAGTAGATTTTTAGGTATTGTTGGCAGAAATTATTCTTATTTAATTAATTATGTTTAAGTGTTATATTATATGTATGTTAGTCTGTAAGGTATATATAAATATGGGCCAATAATGTACTCGTATGTTTTGTTGCCTGAAATAAACGAATTATTATTATTATTATTAAAGAATATGCACCTTTAAAGTGACGAATGACACTATTCTTGAAATAATAAACGTCGTAAACTAAACTGTTTGAAGTGACACATCTGTACCTAACTTTATGTGTAACAATACTAAAAATTATGACGTCATTGGTTTTATTTATTAATGAGCGGTGAATGCTTTCTCGGAATGCATATGTTTACATGTTTTTTCATCTGATTTTGCTGGAATAACAAGAAATTATTAGAAAAATGTATTTAATACAAGTTTTTACCTAAAACAATGAATTTATAGGTAAGTTTAAAGTGCCCCCCCCCCCTCAATACGAATCAGCCGAGCCCAAACTCGATGGTTTGAGTCGTTTCATAACAGAGTTCCTATGACTACCTTCCGGCTCCATCATCAGATCAACTCCATGTCATCATAATATTGCATTGTCACACGATGTAATCGAAGACCGGGAAGTGGATCAAATTTAACTTGCAATATTTGAATACAGACAGACTGACAACAAGATAGGTGAAACTAAATAAAATCTTGTAATAATTAAAAAATATTTATATTAAATATATTAGCCTGGTAGACCCGAAAAGAGATGGAGGGACGAACTTGACTACCAGGGATAGGACCTCAAAGGCCCTCGACCGAGATAGTTAGAGTGCTGGAAGGGAGGCCTTTGCCCTGCAGTGGGACAGTATAGGCTAACAATAGAAATAGAAATATATTACAGAAATGGCGCTCCCTTTTTATTTATTTTTTTTATTATCTTCGCGCGCTTGGATTTTGCTATGTATTTATATTAACCCTTACGCCTACGTCGCATTTCTCAATCGATTCTTGTGAAATTTAAAAAACAGGTATCGTTCACCCTCGAAAATTATCTGGAAAGCAGATTCGATAATTTTATAGACTTTTTCTGTCAATTCATATGTTTCTAAAATGTTTAAAATGATGGTTAAAAAAATATGATGGTACAAAACTTAAAAAATATCATATTATTGCCATTTCAAACATTTTTCCAAAAATGTCATAAATCTCTTTTGCAACTTTTAGTGTTTACAACTGTTTTATCCGATACTTCAGCGGGTTGGGGGTGACTCACGAAGTCTACATCTTACATCGCCAGTATATACTATCGAAAGCAATGACCAATCCACCTGCCCTTCGTAATACCTTTGAGCAAATCCTTCCTTTATTGAGAGAGGCATTGAGTCTAAAAACAAATGTAACTATTGTATACCGCCTCCGCCAGGACACGGGAGGCGGGTTAAAAAAAATCTTAGGTCTATGGGCAGGGTAGACCCAAGAAATGTAAGCTTGACGTCGTCAAGGATGATATGCGTGCTAATCGTCATTCAACCAAGGATGCTTAAGACCGTGCGAAGTGGATAAGAAATAAGCGGACCCTGGGCTTCGCAGCAAACAGCTAAAAACGCCTGTTGCATCCTCATCGTAGAGATGAGAGAGATCGGAACAGATGATGTTTAGTACCATGAGGCGACGTCGCGCTGTGTTCTGTTGTTTCAAAGAAAAAACATATGATTAACTAGTTGCGCCCCGCAGTGTTACCCGCGGAAAAAGCAGCCTATATTTAATCCAGGATGTCAGCTTCCTGCACATCAAAGTTTATCAAAATTGGTCCAGCCGTTTGCGTCAAGAAGTAATAAACACACATGTTTAACTATTGCACCGGCCATGCGATAGCATGCTATAGCATTCTGCGCTCTCTCTCTCGCTCTGACAAATGACGGTTCTGAGCGGTAGAAAAGGATAGCATCATAGAAAAGTGCTGCTCCGTGCTGACAAGTGAGATCCAACCCTTATTGTATGGACGGAGCACGTGCTTTACTTGTTTGACGATATCTGTGGCTAGTGATCATCATTCTACGCTGACACACCGGACGTCCCGGGTTCGATCCCCGGTCAGGTCAAGATGGAAAATTATCTTTTTCAGATTGACCTGGATCTTGGATGTTTATCTATATAATAATATACATATGTTATAGAATATAATATCGTTGAGTTAGTATCCCATAACACAAGTCTCGAACTTTCTTTCAGACTAGCCCAATCTGTGTGATTTGTCGGTATATATTTTATTTTTATATATTTATTTACTCTCTCTATGAACAATACAAAAGCACATTGCTATCATTTTCACAGTCGGCTAATGAAACACAGGACAGGTGATCGGAACGCTAACAAACCTATTTTCACAGTTGACTACGCAGGGTGACCACGGGGTAGTTCACACAGTTAAACAAATTAGCTGAGGGTGCTTGCTCAGTCAACTGTAGGATTTGGTAATTGTGAGGGCGGGGGTTGGTGAAAGCTGTACTTACCTTACCAAGTTGGGTAATGTCAGGCCTGTGTCACTCCCTGTTTAGGTACCGAAAATATACCTACATTATTACTATGCGCACGGCGACCACTCCGAAGGGGAAAATTCAGTTACATGAATCGTTTGTCCAGAGTAATAAGAATGAAATTAGCTTTCAGTGGATGTCTAGATATCTAAACGAAAAGGTGAGCAGATCTGACGCGAGTTAAATTAAACTGTGCTAACCACATTAAGTAGATATTTCTTTGAATTTCTTTTCTGAGTATGATTTCTGTACGTGAGTACTAGTAATTATTCTGTGGTAATGTTTCATGATGTATCTATCGACAAGTGAGTGAAGCTTATTTTAGCATTTTTGCGAAAAATTGCCGTTTTTAGCAAATGTGGAAAGAATAAATAAAAAGTTTGAAGGGTATCTATATATATGGTAGGATATCTCCGTTTACTTTCAAATAATTTAATTCAAATGATGGCAACACTGGTCCCCGAAAAAATCATGTTTACCCTTAATAAACAAAACAAGTGGCTATGTGAGCTTTATACTTAGCAAGTCACCCCCACCCTTTGAAGTTTATAGGATAAAAAAGTAATTCAGACAAAAAAGTTGCGTTTTGACTCTTAATACACTTAAACATTTATTATTATGTATTAGCAAGCCCACGACTTCGTTTGCATAATATTAAAAATGACGAAAACTTCTTTTCTGACGTCATATTTAAATAAACCAAAGCCTATATGTTGCTCCAAGCTGAGCTTAATCTATTACTAAAAACCTCGCTTTTTTATGTATATTATGTATATGTATTATGTACTTACATGTATTATGTATACTGTTAACAAATTTTTTTTTTCGAAATGAATATTTTTTTTAAATGTTTCTTGTGCTTTAGGTATTTTTCAACCTTTTAAAAAAAAATCGAAAAATGAATCGACAGAAATTTCTATATAATTATCGAAACTTGCTCACGAAATTTCACGAGAACTGTTTGAGAAACTGTAGGCGAGAACAGACAGACGGACAAAACCATTTTTGGCCAATCTCGAAACTGAGACGCTTCGCTCGCTCAGTCAATATGCTTCTTGCATATTGCTTCTTCTTTATACAGACAACATTTATAATGAGATGAGACAAATCGATATCATGTTAAGTTTGGATGTAGAATGTCAAACAGTGTAGTAAAAAGCCCCCCAAAATTTTTATGGAAAGGTATCGACTAGTTCCACCTTAAAAAAAGTTATTTTTTGTGAAAAAGGTCTTCCTCATTCTTCGTGCGTAAAAAACCGTTTATGTATCACTTACCAGTGGATTTTTATCACAGTGCATTTTCTTTGTTTTCCTCGTCATCTGCGGACACACGCACCCGTCAGTCAATGAACCCCCTTTCACTGCCTCGTTTCAATGTCAGCAGATTTCAGGGATCCTTCGGCTTTTTGTCGAAGTATCCCTGAAATCTGCTGACATTGAAACGATGTAAAAGGGTGCCTTGTAAGGGTATGAAAAGAACTTGTAGTTCTCTGACCAATAAACGAACCTTGTAGTCTGGAATCCCAAGGTATATATCACGGGATGATGATATACAAAATATAGGTTTATGATGGTATGGTGGTAATTGATGTCTAGTGCTGCCAAAAAATCGATAGATTTGCAATCGAGAGTTATTATTAGTTGTTTTAGAGCGTCATGCATCCATCGATACTATCGTTAGTATTGTTGACAATAGTATTGGTCTAAAACAGCTATCGATACTATCGATAGGCCTATCAATATTTTGGCATTTTTCGATTGAACTATTGATCGTAATCGAACTGACCAACCGATAGGTTAAATTCGGTTAAATTCAAAATATCGATAGATAAGAAATGAATGATAGGCTTTCGATAGTGGACTATCAAGCGACAACACTACTACTGATGTCCATACTGATTGTATTGATGATTGAAGCTTGTACAGTACAAACAGATCAACAAAAAAAAATACTAAAAGAAATATTTCAAAAACGAATTAAAGTTTTCCGTGACCAGAAAGCCGGGCTACATCTGGGTCAGAAAATAAGCATAGTCATACAACGTGGCAATACTGCCAGCGTTTTGGGCACGTAGGGTAAAGAATTACAGGGCCTTTTTATTTGAAAATATTAGTGTCTGGAGTGAGTATTTTAATATTTATTTTAGTTTTTAAGTAAATTAAAAATATTTTATTGCTAGACAATTTTGTACGGAACCTCAGTGTTCCTAACAACTTAACGCCTTGTTATCAGTAACACTTTTTTCGCCAGATTCGATGATGCAAGGTGAACATAATTGATGCAACATTCCAAACGTCACGCTCCACGGACGGTTGAAAAAAATAATGAGTTACAGTTGAAAATAGTAAATTATTTTCTTGATAGAGTGAACAAGAGAGCATTGTAGAAGACTGGCATTAAAATAAAATAAAAAGATTTTTCAATTTATTATTTTAATCTTTTTAATGTATTTTTTCATAATTTAATTTTGTGTCCCACTGCTGGGCAAAAACCTCCCCTCTTTCCTTCCACAATTCTCTATCCTGTGTATTTTCTCTCCAGTCCCTGTCATAATTTTTAAAGTAGTCTGACCATCTTTTTCTAGGCCTTCCTCTCGTCCTATAGCCATCATTTGGAATCCAGTTAGTCAGAGTGTGGGCCCATCTTTCCGGTTGCATGCGGTAGACGTGACCCGCCCAGTCCCATTTCAATCTTGCAGCTTTCTTTCCAACATCCACGACTTTTGTGATGGAGCGTAGCGTGGTGTTCGTTACGCGGTCGGTACGTTTAATGCCTAAAATGCTGCGCTCCATTGCTCTTTGGCAAACCTTTAGATTGAACCATTGACCTTTTGTCAGTGACCAAGTTTGAGCACCGTAAGTTAGGATGGGCAAGATACATACGTCGAGTAGTTTTTTCTTAAGACGAAGTGGTAGCTAAAGTGGCGTTCCATTTGAAATAAATTGTTTAAAACTAAATATGGTGATAATTAAAAATTTGATTTGTATCACTGTCTAGAAAGACCTTTAGACTATTTTATGAATATTTAGGTAATAACATTTGAAAGTAATATTGGTAGTCCGTCTAGTTTTAAAACAGTTTTTCGCCAAAAGTGGCCACTTTTGGCGAAAAACAGTTTTAAAACCAGACGGACTATTAGTAATAATTTCAAACGTTATTCATAAAATAGTTTAAAGGTCTTTCTAGACATTTATACAGATCAAATTTTTTATTAACACCGTATTTAGTTTTAAACAATTTATTTCAAATGAGGGCGCCACTTTAGCTACCACTTCGTCTTAAGGCATGCAGTTGGTAAGTTTCCTTTGAGTAGCCCCTTCATCGACCACAAACTATTTAATATTAATTTTTCTTTTTCCTAATCTCATCATTATATCAGCCACAGAAAGTCCACTGCTGGATATGTTCGGCCATCTCCAAGGTTTTCCAAAACGACCGATTAGAAGCGACCTGAATCCATTTGTTCTTTAATCCGTTTTGTATGTCTTTTGTATTATTTATTCTGCTACCATCTTTCTTATGTTATCCAAGCGGACCGTGATTAATTTTTGTGGTATGCCCTTGATGTTTCTATTTTTAGATTTCCGTAGTAAACAAGGAACCCTTATAGTTTAGCCGTGTCTGTCTGTCCGTCTGTATGTCAGTCCGGCCGCGGTTTTATTCAGAGACTATAAGTATGTACTAGAAAGCTGTAATTTGGCATAGGTATGTATATTAATCATGGCAAAAAAGTGGTAAAATGAAATATTGAAAAAAAATTTTTTTGGGCAGCTCCCATACAAGTAAAGTAGGAGTTCATTTTTTTTTCACTCACCCATCGTCTTGGGTATCGTTGAATAGGTCTTTCAAAAATATTGTAGACTTGCAAACATCATTTTTTCGATTTAGGGATCCGTTTCTGAAATATTTGGTAGAGTCTATCTATTAAACGGTTATATACGGACGTGTGAAAAAATTTACAGTTGTAGTATGTTTAACGAAGTTTAAGGGAATACTATCACAGCTAAGTAGGGTTTTCAAATCAAAAAGTGGCCAGCTTATAAAATGTATTTTGAAAAGGAAAATTTCGTACAAATTCAATAGGAAATCAGTTTTTAAACGTTTTCAGTGGCATGAACTCAAAGTTGACATTCTTACTACGGGACCCTACACTGCGCGTGGCTCGACACGCACTTGGCCAATTATTCATAAATATATTCTATTCGCTTTTTTTGACATAATTTTGAGTCCCATAACACGATTTGACAGAAACTAAAGTTATTGGCTAAACCGCTAACATATTTATCTTTATATTAAGTAATCCTAACTTTCTTTTAAATTTGAATGAAATTATGTTTGTGGTTTATTAATTTTTATGCTAAAAAGAAATAAGTATACATCTGTTAATTTTTTAAATAAATATTATTTAATTATATGTATAATAATATATGCATGTATACGTATGTTTTTTTGAGTTTGTGTAGTTTTATGTCATTTTAATTTTCTTCCTCCTTTATCTTATGTATTAACACGCTTGTATGCCTCTCTTACATAAACACCTCCTCTCACAGGTAAAGATCTTTTTTTAGATAATACGTCATGTGAAGCTATATTATGACAAAATATTTTACGAGAATTAATAGAGAACCTTTGCCCACAGGTCCGGGGCTGATCGACGAGTTGGAGGCCTACATGGCGCCCGTCGGCGAGGCCGGCTACGCCCCGCAGCCGCTCGACGCGCGCCGTCTCGGGTGAGACTCTGTCTGTATAGTATATAGGTTAGACGTAGTTTAACTGCCATGCTGTTCTGGAAGAAAAAAAAAACTTACATGAATGCAAATAAATGATTTGACTTCGACTTTGACTTATTTTGACTTTGACTTTGACTTTGACGTTGACTTTGACTTTGACTTTGACTTTGACTTTGACTTTGACTTGTACTTTGACTTTGACTTTGACTTTAACTTTGACTTTGACTTTGACTTTGACTTTGACTTTGACTTTGACTTTGACTTAGGATACCAGCTGCTACTCCTTCCACGCAGATCGTAGGGGCCGATCGAGGGAATAGGCGAAAATGCGAAAAATTCAAATGTTTTATAATTAGACCTTTACAGACACTTTTACATGTCACAATTTTGATTCCTTCTTCCATCTTCATGCTAAAAGAGGCCTTTAAATCTTTCGGCCTTAGGCTCTATTTGCTTAAAGCCGCAAAACCCAAAATGCTTTGTTTGCCCTGTTTAGGATAAAGACATATGTATGTATGTAGACGTAGTTTAGACTGTAATGAGGGTGTTAGTAATTAGAGCCCTACATGGCGACCGTAGGCGACGCCCGCCGGCGAGTAAGACTGTACAATATATAGGTATAGATTAGACGTAATTTCGACTATATTGAGGTTGTTGGAACCTACATGACGCCTGTAGTCAAAGGCAAGACTCTATCTATAAAATATATAGGTTAGACGTAGTTTAGACTATAGTGACGGTATTAGTTTAAGGCCTACGTGGCGCCCGTCGGTAAGGCTAAGACTCTGTCTGTATAATGTGTAAGTTAGACGTAGTTTAGACTTTAATGAGGGTGATAGTTGGAGGTTTATATGGCGGCCGTCAGCTCTAGTAGACTCTGTCTGTATAGTGTGTGGGTTAGACGTAGTTTAGACTTTAGTGAAGGTGATAGTTGGAGGCCTATATGGCGGCCATCGGCTCGGGTAGACTATGTCTGTATAGTGTGAGGGTTAGACGTAGTTAAGACTTTAATAAGAGTGATAGTTGGAGGTTTATATGGCCGCCGTCGGCTCTGGTAGACTCTGTCTGTATAGTGTGTGGGTTAGACGTAGTTTAGACGTAGTTTAGACTTTAGTGAAGGTGATAGTTGGAGGCCTATATGGCGGCCGTCGGCTCGGGTAGACTATGTCTGTATAGTGTGAGGGTTAGACGTAGTTTGGACTTTAGTGAGGGTGATAGTTGGAGGCCTATATGGCGGCTGTCGGCTCGGGAACACACTGTCTGTATAGTGTGTGGGTTAGACGAAGTGTAGACTTTAGTGACGGTGATAGTTGGAGGTTTATATGGCGGCCGTCGGCTCGGGTAAGACTTTCTCTGTGTAGTGTGTGGGTTAGACGTAGTTTAGACTTTAGTGAGGGTGATAGTTGGAGGCCTAGGTATGTGGCGGCTGTCGGCTCGGGTAAGACTCTGTCTGTATAGTGTGTAGGTTAGACGTAGTTGAGACTTTAGTGAGGGTGATAGTTGGAGGCTTATATGGCGGCCCTCGGCTCGGGTAAGACTCTGTCTGTATAGTGTGTGGGTTAAACGTAGTTTAGAGTATAGAGAGGGAACACCCTCACTGCCATGGCACCCGTATGGTACGTCGGTGAGGCCGGCTACGCGTCACAAAAGCGCGTAAGATAAGCCTGAGATATGTACCTATATATCTAGTGCAAAGAAAAACTTAATATAAGTTTATATTGCGCTGTATTAACATTCAACTTTTTTTTAAATATGTAAATAAATAAATGTAAAAATCTATCTAAGTAAATCCAGTGGATTTCATAGAAAGTGGCTTGGGAAATACGAGCTGAAAAAACTTTGTGACTTTTCCAACTCGTCAGGCCAGCGTGGAGAGTCTTGGCCAAATCCTTGGGGTGCTCTGGCCAAGTATAGCTCTAGTAATGTAGAGAGGGTCGTACTCCCGCAGTGGACACTTAACAAGTCATTAGTAAAAATATTTTTAAAAACAAGTTTATATCTTTAACAACGATCTAAAAAGAATAAAGTGCTCCTCCAGACTAATCAATCTAGCCCAAACTCGGTAGGGTTATGTTGTATTATCCCAATTGCCACCTTCCAGCTCCATCATCAGATCAGCTCCATGTCATCATAATATTACATTGTCACGCGATACACGTATGCGTGCACATCTCAATCGAAAACCGGGAAGTGGGTCAAATTTAACTGGCAAGGTTTGATCACAGACAAACAACGGTGAAAATAATAAACCCCCGATATCAAGAACACCATCTAGTGAGAATATCTCTCTCTAGATGGACATTCGTAGCGCCATCTATTATTTGCTTGAGGAAGCCCTGACTTTCAAGCGTTAATCCCCAATAACTTTTAAACTACTCAACCGATTTTCATCAAACATAGCTAAGAACCACTGCAATGGAACTTGCTTTCACGGAAAAAACCGCAATGAAATCGGTCCATCCATACGAGCGCAACGATACCACAGAGAGACAGACAGACAGACAGACAGACCGATAAACATTAGCGTTAAACTTATTACACTCCACTTTTTTGTCGAGGGTTAAAATGTCCGGTCGGAGCAAGTTGGAAAAATGGGCTTTTTCAAATTTTCCTGGGTCTTGGATGTTTATCTATATATGAATTTGTTATAAAACGTGGAATCGTTGAGTTAGTATCCCATAACACAAGTCTCAAACTTACTTTGGGGCTAGCTCAATCAGTGTTATTTGTCCTTATAAATTTATATATTTATTATTATTTATTAAAAAGACCTGATAATTATGGTTACAAAATGAATATAACATGTCATATTCAATATACTTTACAGGGGCCACCAACTCCCGGAAAGCCCACCAGACTCCAGCTCCGAGAACCCCTACAGCCCCTCCGAACAGGTCCAGCACACCATCGTCTCACAAACAGTCCTGGGTCCAGATTACATGCTCGTCCAGGTAATAGATTCAGGTGTTACTTTGCGGAAGTCAAATTTACATGCTATTTGATATTTTAGACTACTAGATAATGTTGCCGCCACCAGTTCGGTCATGCAAACTATTGCCAGACGGCGCAAAAATAAAGGCCCAATTAGGCGTTGCAAGTTTCTTGTCTGTTGCTTACCATTTAATTGAAGCAATAAATGATTTGTATGGCTGATATGTAGATGTAAAAGTCTCAGGCTTTCTCTACCACTGAACCGACTAGTGGTGCATAAAGAAGTGAGACCAAAGTAGGAGCAAAAATACCATTTTAATGTTTAAGAAAATGAGAAAAGAATCTATCTCTTGCAAGTAATAAATTACGTAATACTACAAAAAATACGTAATAGTACTTAAATATATAATACATGATCATTGTTATATTTTGCATTAATATTGCCAGGATCATCTCAACCATGACATTCTCCAGCAAGAAGGCTACATATACGAAGAACTCAAATCTGACAACATTGACCACGAAGTACTAAGAGATAACCTGAACAATGTAGTCGTACTTCCAAACGATCCCAGTATAGTCGAATTAGGGATCAGAACTGTAAGGAATGATCTGATAGATCCGTATAGATATAACCAAATGAGGGTAGATATGAATGAGTTGGACCAAGGGCTGATAAATCCTCAGTTGGTCTCCATCGGGCATGAGGCGATGACGCCGGTGTATACGAATCTGCAGGAACCTAGTGCAAAAAAGAGGAAGCATTCGCAGGATACGAATTCTCAAGTCAAATGTGAACCAGGTAACATTCTAATTATATTTCAAGCACCTATGATTACAAATTAAAATTATTTATTCATAAAAAAATCACATTTAACACAGACAGCACGGGCTCACCAATAAAAATTTTACTAACCTGTATCTGTCATAATTTTATACCGACTGGGCACGTCACCAGTTTGACCAAGCAGGCGACAACCAAACGAACATCTAGAATCTGTACCACAGACGTAAATTTGAAGACCACGTAAGAAAATACCATTCACAAAAATATAGTTTTGATCACTATGAAAGCGTATGATCGTTTTTTGGTTTTCGTGTCAACTCAAGTGCGCATTGATGTGAGATTTTTCAAGCTCCTATTATAGTTTGGCGATTTTCAGCTGGGACCAAGAGCCTTATGATATCTTGCGTTCCAAACACGAAGGAGTACTCTTTACAATATTAAATTTTCCATTTTACTTCTTTTCCAGCGGCTCTCTCGCCTGAAAGCGTCTCCCATCTCCGCGCAGCACCACCCTCGATTGACGGCTCAGAAGCGGGGGACGACGCTCCCCAGCAGTGTATCCGTTTTTCCACCTTCCAGCAGACTTCCTGGCACACTCTGTTTGACTGCAATTTGAAGCCATTGTGAGTAATAACGCCGGTTTTTTTTAATAATAAAAATTAAAGAACCCTGTTAAATGCCTTGAGGTATCCCATTTTTGCGCGATCGAAAACCAAAAATGCTAACGCTTCTTTTAATTTCAAATGGTTATTTTGCGTATAATGCAGTAATTTCTTCATACTATTTATACAAGGTGACTTTTTAAGCACCAGTAAAATTTGTGGGCCAGGTTTAGTCCATAGTACTGAATCACTTTTCATTAAAATAATTAACAAAAAAATGAAAAAATATATCGTCTCGTATTGGGAGGAAGAACTTTTTATTTTTATTATTATATTTTTATATAGAAAGCAGTTCAGTGTCATGCATTGAACTTGCTCCAAAAATTTGGTTGGTTGTTAAAAAGTCATGTTTTTGTGTGTATTACCTACTTGGGACCGGGAAACTTTGGTTATATTAAATGGAGAAGTAAAGTTAGGGACAAACCTAAGTAGCATCAAATCTTTGTGGAGACCAAGACATACTTAGTCTGGTAGTGCCAAAGTTATTTTTCAGCAAAGGTTTTATAATGCTAGTATTTCACAATTTTTTTCCCTTTTACTGTGAAGAACGAAAGTGAGAAATAAAATCGAAATGTTGTTCTCCAGACCAATGCTCTCCTACGTGGTCGGAGCAGACAAGGGTTTCAACTACTCCCAGATGGACGAAGCCTTTGTCTGTCAGAAGAAGAACCACTTCCAGGTGACCTGCCAGATTCAGACCCAAGGAGACCCGCACTACGTGAAGAGTACTGATGGTTTTAAGAAGATAAACAGCTTCTGCTTGCATTTTTATGGAGTCAAGGTTAGTTTTAGGATAACTTACTTACAAAAATAATAAAAATTAACTCATGCATACCATCAAAGTTTCTACATAAACTTTTAGCGTAAGATAATTATGAGTTAGTCTCGAATGGTCATTCGAGACTAACTCATAATTATCTTCATTTAATAAATATAAATACTGTCGCCATGGAATTTGAAATAAATATACTAAAATTATTTAGTATTTTTTTAAAGTAAAGTAGGTTGGTATTATAAATGGGATATCATTGTAAAATGCTTTGCTTTTTTCCAATTTAATAATAATCCTTTTCTTGCACGAACTGAAAATAAGTATGAAATTATTTTTAATATTATTCTTACAGGCCGAGGATCCCAGTCAAGAAGTCAGAGTGGAACAAAGTCAGTCAGATAGAACAAAGAAACCGTTTCATCCAGTACCGTAAGTACACAGTATTCTATTATTTTAAGAACGGTTTGTTTTAAACAGTTGCTCGACCAAGGCTATTCCAGTCTACGGTTGTGAGCTCGTAAAATTTGACTTCAATATTTTTTTAATTTGTATTTATTACCTTCATTTCAGAGTGGAAATCCGTCGCGAAGGCGCCAAAGTCACGGTCGGTCGTCTCCACTTCGCGGAAACAACCAACAACAACATGAGAAAGAAGGGCAGGCCGAACCCTGACCAGAGGCACTTTCAGCTGGTGGTCGCTCTGAGAGCGCACACGACGCATGCAGACTTTATGATCGCTGCTCATGCTAGCGACAGGATTATCGTCAGGGTAAGATTTTTATTTACCTTTTTGTATCACTGCGGTACACCAAACATCTAGGAATACGAATTTTTGTTACAATTTTTGAGTTTGTGTATGTAAATGTATTATGTATGTGTGTAATCTATCTTTTTTTTATTTGCTCCATCAACTAAGGATCTCTTTTGCACCAGAAGCAACTAGATGAAATTTTCGTTTAGAAACATGCATTATTTGCTCTATCAGCTTTAACGATCTCTATGGCAACAGAAACAACTAGATAAAAATATTTTCTATATGCAGAAATAATAAATTTTCTGAGGAAAAATGCTAACACTGCAGGAAAAGTACTTGAGTCTCTAAAGTTACGAAAGGTAACATGCGGATTGTGCTATCAAGGTTTGGTTTAGATGGGTATACCAAGCAACCCACAATATCCCTCCAACCTTTGACATAACGTAATTAATGGCTGCAACAGAGACTTTCAGACAATAAGAGCTCTTGTCGGTGAAGTTCCTTCGGAGTGGAGTGGTGTGACCGAGGTTGAAAAGCCTGGCTGAAGGCAAACCACAGAGAATATCAATCTAAAAAAAAGCAGAAAGTGATACGAGATTTGAGGTCACTGATATAAAACAAGCGGATTAACTTTTTGAAGTTTCAGTGGGCGGGGTACAAAGTACGATGAACCAATGGCCGTTCCAAAGGGTTCTTGAACGGGAGCCACGTATCGGCAAGCGCAGCGTAGGATAGCTAGGTGGTTGGACGTCCTGAGCAAAGTTGCTGAAAGACGCCGGAAGCAGGCCGCTTCCGATTGCTCGTTTGGAAATCCTTGAGGGAGGCCTATGTCCAGCAGTGGACTTCCTGTGGCTGATATGATGATTCAAGCGTTCTGACCTTATAAAGTCTAATAAAATACATGTTTCCAGGCATCAAACCCTGGCCAATTCGAGTCAGACTGCACAGAGAACTGGTGGCAGCGCGGCGTGTCAGACAACAGCGTACACTTCAACGGAAGAGTCGGCATTAACACCGATAGACCTGACGAGTCGTGCGTGGTTAATGGTGAGGAATATATGTTTCATCATCAGGTCTTTTTAGGCACTACTATACCATTATACTCTGTAAAATGCAACACAAATAAGTTGAACGAAAATGGCGGGAACTTGTACAAAAATGCTTTGAAGTCCGCCATTTTTGTTCAACTTATTTATATCGCATTGTACCGTGATTATACTAACGGTATATAGACTGACCGCTTTTAGGGGTCGTCTATTTATTACGTTATGTTTTTTTTTTAATTGTCAATCAGACCCCTCCTTCCCCCTAGTAATATGTGGTGTGAGATATTCTTTTCTCCCAGACAAGACATGAAGGAAGTTGTATACAAAAATTACAGATATTTAACTAGTTCTGCCAGTCGGCTCTGAACGAACTATTACAAATTATTCTCAAACCTTTCAAATACACATATTTTATGAGGTTTACATTGAGGTGTATCTGCATCAGGTGTTCCAGATCTTTGCAGATTTTTATACCTCATCAAAAATGCTAACAGACTGAACAACTATTTCTAAGGCGTCATTTTGATATTTCTTACAGTTCAGCTGGACCAATATGTTTCTGGATCAGGTGTTCCATTTCCCAAATTAATCGTACCCTATATGTAGCCCATGCCTAACAGCTATGAAACAAAAAAAAATCATTTGAATCCGTCTAGTATTTCCGGAGTTAATAGTGTACAAACAGGAAATTTTTTTTAAAATTCTGGCTCTATGTCTCCGTTGCCACAATTTTTTTCCGGAAATACATTCAATGAACAGACACAGTTTTTTACTGTTTTGTTATATGTATTGATTTATAGATTTAACAATGTTTGTTTACCTTTCAGGTAATCTGAAGGTGATGGGTCGTATCCTCCACCCTTCAGACGCGCGAGCAAAACACAACATTGAGGAACTGGACACAGCTCAGCAGCTCCGGAATGTCCAGAGCATCAGGGTGGTCAAGTGAGTATCATTGTCACAGAATTAATATTAGTATTACAGAACAGAATCTCCTAAGGTAATCCCCACGTAATTAATATAGACGCTTTGTCCATATTAATTACGTGGGGTGATCAAGGGGGAAGGATGTCAAGCAAAGTCTCACCATTTGGTGCGAGATGAGACTTTGCTGGACCCCCCCCCCCCTCTTATCACCTCACGTAATTAATGGACGCCCCTTATATTAATTCTGTGCCTTTGTTGGGATTATGCCTTATTCTGACTGCGTCATTATATTGCAACTCACCAACGACAAGAAACAGTAAGTAATACAGCTCTCTGGTCGACAGTTAGAAAAACAAGTTTGTTAACATTTTCCTGGCAAATTAAAAACCCCCGACGACACTCTAGTGAAAGAAATCCATATCCCAACCGACGTCCAGTGCTGCCTCCATTTAAAATAAATTTAAAATAATTATTTTATATATATTATATATATTTAAAATATTGTTTATTTGTAGTTTGTGTAGTTTTATGTCATTTCAATTTTCTTCCTCCTTTATTTCATGTATAAACACGCCTGTATGCCTCTCTTACATAAACACCTCTCACAGACCTACTGGAAGAGATCTCTTTTGAGATAAGTAGTGCCTTTGTACAACTTTTATTTGATGTATTCTCTGTATAAATTTTCCGTGTACATAAATTAGTAAAAAAAAAATTATTTAAAAATTTCTTGGTCAAGCCCTAAATAGCCCTTCAAACTATCTATTACGAATTACTGTTTACAGTTTAAAGTAATGTGAAGCTTTTATTCGCATATTTGCGAAAAACGGCCACTTTTGGCAAATGTGCGAAGAAAAGCTTTACGTTTTCACATAAGGGGAGACATCTACTTGAATTTTCCGGGGTTTAAAAAGAAACGAAGATATCATTTACAATTTTGGCTTGACCAGGCCTTAGATAGATAACCCTTCAAAGTATATAATGAAGTACTGTTTACATTTTAAAGAAAGAACGTGAAGCTTTTCTAAGCACATTTGTGAGAAACGGCAACTTTTGACAAATGTGCGAAGAGAAGCTTTACGTTCTCACATAAGGGGATACCGAGAGAACGTGAAGCTTTTCTACGCACACACGCCGAAAGTGGCCGTTTTTCGCAATTGTGCTTAGAAAAGCTTCACGTTCTCACTTTAAACTGTAAACAGTAGTTCTATAAATAGTTTGAAGGGTTATTTAGTGCCTGGTCAAGACAAAATTTTAAATGATGTCTCCGTTTCCAAGTAAATGATTTATTTCAAATGGGGGCAGCACTGGACCCCGGAAAATTCAGGTAGCCCCTTAACTATTCAGTAGTACATAAAATAGTCTGAAGGGTTATCTAGGCCTTGATCTAGACAACATTTTGAATAATATCTCTGTTTCTTTTCAACTAATTTATTTCAAATAGCTAAGCGAATAAATATTATTTGCTAGGTAAAAGAACCCCAACTTTTTAAGGGACTGAACCGAATTTCATCAAACATAGCTAAGAACTACCACAAGAACTTGCTTTAACTTAAATAAACCGCATCGAAATAGGTCCATCCGTTCGAAGGCTACGATGCTACTGAGACACAGACAAGCAGACCGATAGACAAACAGTAGCGTCAAACTTAATATACACCTCTTTTTTGTCGGCGGCTAATAATCCTACGATTATTTTTCTACTAAAGCACGGAAGAAACGTTTAGGTCGTTAGTCCCGGCTGTGATTATTGTAAGGCAGTCATCAAGCTACGTCAGATGCCTTAAAGCAGCTTAAAAAAACTGACACCCAGTGTTGGCCACTTACACATACGAAAAACAAAACTTTTTTCTACGAAGTCTTTACATCTTAATTGCCTATTTTCCTTAAATTATTTTTTGCTAAAGCTGATTAATTTAAAGCAAACTATTTTTTGTGTAGTAATCATTATTAATTTTATTAAATAAATAAATAAATACACGCCAACAAATTTTTAAGATTCTATCTATAACAATCATACTGAACGCACACACAATATCTTTGTTCAATTTAAAATCAATTTCAGTTTTAAGCACCACTTAAAAGATGGCGCTGCTTCGTTTCTAAAACGCGCTATGAAAGTTTTTGGTGGGACTATATAGGGTAGCCCCATACCAAACATTCCATATTCAATTCGGCTCAGTTCATATCGGTCTACGGACTGAATGGGTTGAGGAATCCTAACCTAACCATCTTCTTGGACCTCTTTTGCGGGTTTCGGGTCGACTTTCGAGTCACGAATAATTGAAACTTCGCCCAAAAGACAAAAGCATAATGTAGAAATAATTTTTGAAGGCGAGGTTTACACTGAACGAGATTGATATAAATCTGATGAAGGTGAAGTTATCTTGTTGTGGAATCAATTAAAGGAATATACCTAATACGATACTTAGAATGTACCTTCTGCATAAATCGTTTATGTTGATCAAAGGAATAGGGACATTTATTTAGAGAATTTTAGGATACTTTCAAATACTTTGTAACTAACGAACTTACTTGTCTACTAGCTCATAACCATAATCTTGTGGTCTTACGAACCTTGGCTCTGTCTATCTCGTAGGGACGGGATAGTGTGAAAATATTTAAAAGACACTTAGATGAGGAGGGTTCATAACAATTGTAGCCCTTTTCTATTGTATACGCTTAGTGGGTCAGCTACCTGTAATACCGATTGTGTATAAAAAGCTTTTGTGTCAGTCTAACAAACTTTTTTTTTATAATTATTTTATGGCTCTGGATACTAGTCATTTAGAGCCTATCTTTATTTATTCACTTCTTTATTCCTAACCCTAACCCTAACTATACAATCAAAGATTGGTATAGGTACTTTGATTGCTTCAAGGGAGCTTCTAGCGACAAATCTACACGAGCCCACTGGTTTTTATAGCTGAGTGAGTGACGGAGGGCGCCTAAAGACGCCCAACACAGTCCGCAAATTAATATCACTACAACCGCACTATGAGCGTCCACTGGTTTTCAAAGCCGATTGAGTGGCGGACGGCGCCTAAAGACGCCGGATATATTTATATGCCCAGTCAGCAAATAAAAATATATTATTACAGACGCACTATGAGTGTCCAGTTTAATATCATTTTACATATGTCCATGAGCATGAGCATTTTAACACTAAACTACACCAATTTCATATTATAAAGTCCACTAGAATCAATATGCAAAACAATTTAAAGCAAACTCCAACTGAACCTCTTGACTTCCCGCCAAAAACTCTGTAACAACCTTTGGTTAGGGATGTGATGTGAATATTTTTTTTATAATCATATTAGCTATTTAAACGAGTGGCTCTGTGAGCTGTGGACCTCGCGAGTCATCCCGATCGGATAAAAAAGTTGCTTAGATGAATGAAACATTTGCGTCTTAATAAGGATAACAAAAAAGTTTTATAAAATGAGTGAACATTTTTTGAAATGGCTGAAGTATGATATTTTTCAAATCGCCATATTTCTACGATTTTGAAAGATTTTGACCCATTCGAAAAAACGATTTCGACAAAACCATTCAATATAATTTTCGGAACTTCTCACAAAATTTCAGGAGAATCGGTTGAGAAATTTGACTTTTTTTATTGTTCATAAATATGTAATGAAAAAATGAAAGTGCTAGTCAAACTTGCGCACTAAGGGTACCGTACCTCCGTCCAACGTTTCGTGAATTTCGGACGGAACATTTTAAAGAATCTAGTTAATGCCATTACGAAGATCAAGTTAAAAACGTTAAAAAAAAACTTTTCTTGTATGACGACCACTGATGACAACCCTATCATTTTACTTTTAGTCTTTAGTAAGTTGTTTTAGCGGCAACAGAACTACATCTGTAAAAATTCCAACTGTCTATCTATTACGGTTCATGAGATACAGCCGGGTGACAGACAAACAGACAGACAGACAATGGAGTCCTAGTAATAGGGTCCCGTCTTACCCTTTGGGTACGGAACCCTAAAAAGTATTATAGCCTACGAGATGACTAAACCAAATTAAAATATGTGATGAAAAATTTTGCCACGAGTAGTATTATGCCTAAACCATATTTTTTTCTTACAGATTTAACTATGACCCATCATTCGCTGAACACTCAGGCTTGCTAGGGTACGACCCCACCGCCTCTGCACCTCAACAAGACACTGGGGTCATAGCCCAGGAGGTTAGAAGAGTGATACCCGAGGCAGTTAAAGAGGCAGGAGACGTGACGTTACCGAATGGCGACACTATTCCGAAGTTCTTGGTTGTCAATAAGGTGAGTACTGAGTATCAGCTTTATATAACTGAATATGATGTCATAGAACAAGTATAAGAGAGACTGGGCATAACTTGCTGAAAGTTGATCAGCGTCCGATGTTTACTGCATCAAAATGTTCACAGTAGTACATCCACTTTAAGTTAAATCCACTGAATGGAGAAAATGTGATATTGGGTAAGATAATTGATACTTGAAGCAGGCCGTGACGGCAAATCAACGAGGCACTGGTGCCATAGGCCAGGAGGATAAAGCGGCAGTCAAAAAGGCAGGAGACGTGACGTTACCTAATGGCGACACTATCGAAAAACGCATAGTTGTCCATAAGGTGAGTATCATAATATAGTCATAAATTATAACTGATTATGATATAATAGAACAAGAATAAAAGAAGAGACATAACTCGCTGTAAAGAATCGGATGTTAACTGCATCAAAATGATCACAGTATTAAGTCCACTTGTCATGAAGTCCACTAAATGGAAGTAGTGTGATTAAAACTTACCCCATAGTTTGGTGACACTTAAAGCAGGTCGCGCCAGCACCTCAAAAATATAGTGGTAAAATGTTTTTCCCTCACTGCACATCAATTTTTCTTGAAATAATAATAATTTAGATATTTTTCTGAGCATTGTTATGCTATTTAAAACAATAATTAATAAATAAATAAAATACTAAATATATACGGACAAATCACACAGATAGAGCTAGCCCCAAAGTAAGTTCGAAACTCGTGTTATGGGATACTAACTCAACGATATTATATTTTGTAACAAATACATAGATAAATTTTCAAGACACAGATTATTCTGAAAAAAAAAACATTTTCCATGTTGACCTGATCGGGGATCGAACCCCGGACATCTGGTGTGACAGTCTGGCATGATGACTATACAACATTTTTGAAGGGTTATTAGGTTAGGCTGAGTACTAGTAGTTTAATAATAAGATGTTTGTTCCCAGGACCGCATCTTCATGGAAAATATCGGCGCGGTGAAGGAGCTCTGCAAGGTGACGGGCAACCTGGAGTCACGGATCGACCAGCTGGAACGCATCAACAAGAAGCTGTGCAAATTCAGCACGCTGCAGAGACGAGACAGTTCTCGGTCTAGTTTTAGTGATGGTGAGTAAAGGTGATGAGGGTAACCACCCATCACTATCTTGATTCGGTCAGACTTACACGTACTTGATGAACTAATATTAAAAGTCAGCTCGGCTGCTGAAAACGCTTAGGTCGCCAAGCGGCGCAAATATAGTTCGCTTAATGGTGACTAGAATGAAAGAAGAAAGGAAAATATTTTATTCAGTGCCAATTGGCGAGGAGACTTTGAGGGGCTTTGAGGCCCCGGTGAGAGGGGTCACCTTAAAGAGATCTCTCCAATCTGATCTCCGTCACCAGTGTTAAGTATGCTGCCTGGTTTTTTCGCTCAACGTATCAGAATAGCGATCCAATGCGGAAATGTGGCCTAAGTTATAGGCACAGCTACATGTACACGTGGAGTACATTTGCAGTATATATTTTTTCATGTATTTAATCTTCCTACCATTACGTCAAATGGGAATTTCTTCTGTCTTTTGTCTTTAATTTAATTTTTTTATTTTTTGTTTCTTTGCTATAGATTCCCGCTACTCAGTAATATCTAACACCTCGAAGATCCCCAGCGACGGCAGCATCCGCGACATCGCCCGCAACATCCGCAAGCACGAGTGTTGCCACAAACTCAGCCACAACTCCCCGAAATTCACCCGAAAACAGTGCAAAAACTGCCACGGGAATTCAAAATTCGGGAAATACTACAACTACAATAAAACTGTACGATATCACTCTAAAGATGACAAAAGTGAGAAACTTGAGCCGAGATACGTGGAATCTGAGGTTAATAGAATAGAGAAGATGCCAGAAGAAAATTTCAGCCCACTTTCAAGAAAAAAGGAGTATTTATGGCCTAGAGAAGATGACTTTGTGCACAGCAATTCGAGTTTGCCGTTCTGTTGTAGGAGGAAGGACGGATACGATGCAAATAGCGAGCTGATTTCCAACAAATTCCTTCAGATTGTTATTACTATCCTGATATTTATTTTGGCTGTTTGGTGAGTACTTAGGTATTTTTATAAATTTTCTCTTTTTCAACCCTTGACAAAAAGGAGGTGTTATAAGTTTGACGCTGATGTCTGTCTGTGTGTCTTTCTGTTGCATCGTGACTCTTGAACGGATGGACCGATATCGGTGCGTCTTTTTTTATTTGCCTGGCAAAAAAACTTTTTGATGTTTGTTTTTCGGAAGTTTATTTGCATCGTTGTAATCATTTGACGTTTCCAATCGGTCGTTTTGGAAAACCTAGGGAATGGCCTGTATCCAGTAGTGGACTTACTATGGCTGATAGGATGATGATGATGAATAATAGAACTGTCGTAGAGACGTATACGTTACTACATCATCCTTCACCTGGTGATCCTGGGTTCGATTTCCAGAGCTTGTAGTTCTTACAAATATTAAATGTAGTTTTGTGAGTATTGTGCTAGTATTTGTGATGAAAATATAGTGATGGCTTGATAATCGTATCATTTAATAATATTTATTCTAATTTTTACCCAATTCCTGTACCATCAACAGCTTTCAGGTAAACCCATTGCTGGACATAACCCTCCTTTTGTCTGCGCCATCCTGCTCTGTTGTTGGCCATCGCATTTCAATTCCTCCGAACAACTTGCCTGATGTCATGCCACTACGTTTCCATTTCTGTGATACCATTTGGTGACGGACTTTCCCGATCCCTTAATCAGCTTGTATGGTCTGCGTGAAAAGAAGCATTCTAGCTAGTCTTTTATTTTTTTCTTTCTCTGAGACAAATTGTATAGAAAATTCGCAGACCAACAAAAAAAACAGTCGTAGAGCAAAAGAGAGACACGACAAGGTTTAATACATTTATTTGTCAGCACTGATAAAATTATCTAATTCAACAATTATAAGTTGCTTGCATGAGAGCTAGTGGAGGAATGAGTCAGAATGATGAAGATGCAAAATTTTTGAAAATTATATCTAAATATATATAACTCAAAGGTGACTGACTGACTGACATAGTGATCTATCAAAGCACAGCCCAAACCACTGAACGGATCGGGCTGAAATTTGGCATGCAGGTAGATGTTATGACGTAGGCATCCGCTAAGAAAGGATTTTGATCAATTCTACCCCCAAGGGGATAAAATAGGGGATGAAAGTTTGTATGAAACTTTGTCAATTTTAAACCGATCGGGCTGAGACTTTGCATGCATAAAGCTACTATGACCTAGACATCCCCTAAGAAAGGATTTTAATAAATTACAACGCTACGCGAGCGAAGCCGCGAGCAAAAGCTAGTTTAAAAATGAAAACGATGATGTATTAAGGATTTATTGCTGGATCCTTACAACTTGAAGCTCTGATGGTAGAATTTAAGACACAAGTCATTAGAGTATTTATTTTGTTTTACAGCCTAGTGGTGATGTCAGCCCTATACTTCAGAGAGCACCAGGAGCTGCTATCCATGAAAGAGACAAGACTCCACGAGAAGTACAGCAACTACCAGCATTACAACAAGTTTAACGTGAACAACGCTATAAGAGCGCCATCAGACGCCAACCAGATAAAGGTAAGAGAGATGTAACTCCATACCTTATCGTCCAACTAGAGAGCTCTCATTCTTAACCTTTCAAGCACCAATCGGCCGGATCCGACCGAGTGTACTATAGTCGCGCGGTGACGCAAAACGCCAATCGGCCGGATCCGACCGTTTTCCCGTCTCACTATTTTCTTAATTTTGCAATTCAGAGGCAACTTTTGTATGAACAAGTTTGACCATAGAGAAACTTTACTAAATTTGCTACATAATGAAATGCAATTGTATTACGTCAGCGGTGTTTTTAATCTATTTTTCTGTATCACAAGTTTCAACATTTAATTTTCGCAATTCCTTAGTTCATGAAATTTGCCATATAATTCATGGTGGCTGAAGGGTTAAACATGATAATTGAAAATGGGTGCGGAAGTGTGGTGGAAACGACGAGGCAGCAGTATTTCGAACTCGAACTCTATTCAGACGATACGTACACTACACGTCATCACCCGCGTATAGCCCGCTTTGAATTTTCTTTTCATATCATTTGTGTTATATATGTTCGTTGTTAGGCGAATAGATCGCGTGAGAAACACCACACTGCGCTCCATTACCAAGATAGCTAATGTGGGATTAAAAGCAGCTATATTAAAATGGGATTGGGCGGGGCAAGTCTGTCGCATGCATCCTGAGAGATGGGCATATATTATCACCAACTGGGCTCTGGAAGGTAGAAGAAAGAGAGGAAGACCAAGAAAGAGATTGGCAGACGACCTTACTCAGTATGAAAAAGAATGGCAAATCACGTCTAGCGACCGCGAAGGATGGAAACAGAGAGGGAAGGCTTTTGCCCAACGTATTTATGTGTAATAAGACTCAAATTATGTGCAACAATTATTGGTATAAAGCAGTCTTTCCCAAAGTGGGCGATAACGCCCCCTTGTGGGCGCTGGAGGCTTTAAGGGTAACGGGCCCAGAATAAAGTTGGGGGGCGCTGATGTGATTTAAGCAATGAGTGATTTATAACTTCAGCTATTTCATATTTTAAATTTCACTGAAATTAAAATCAGTTACTACACAACATTCATTTATTAGTTCATATTTATATCCTTTTTTATTGTACAAATATAAACTAAAAATGTAATTAATATTTATTATTTTAATGCGTTCACAACGCTATTTATATCGTTAAAGGAATCAAACACTGAAAAAATTTCGTGTTTTAAAGTTTCGCAGGTTATTATTGCTATTTTTTTATTTAAAATTAACAATGTTGATTATTGTTATTTTTTTATAAAAGATACTCTAATGTACTGGTGTATGTATTATTATTGCTCTCTCTTGTAAAAAAGTCTAGTTTAGAATATAGGTTGAATTAAACTACAGGCAAGACAAATATGTGATTCAGGTTTTTATGGTGAAAAAAATGGGGGGCGCTACAAAATAACTGATTTTTTAAAGTGGGCGTTTGACAAAATAAGTTTGGGAACCTCTAGTATAAAGTCACCCTGTAGGTATGAGAAGTTGGAAAAATGATTGCTGAGAAACATTTTAACAGTTCTTCTTCTGTTTCAGAATTCAAAACCATCATTGAATGACGCGAAGAAGACAGTGAAAGGTATGTAGGGTCGCGCCACGCTTCATAGTTAACTTTTTTTTATCCCCGACTAAAAAGAAGGTTCTTAAGTTTGATCCTTATGTCTGTGTGTCTGTCTGTGGCATCGTAGCGCTCGAATGCAGGAACCGATTACAATGCGGTTTTTTTTACATGAAAGCAAGTTGCGGTTGTTTTTAGGTATGTTTGATGAAAATCGGTTCTGCCGTTTAAAAGTTATTAGGGTTAAAAGTCAGGGTTTTCCTTAGTATATAATAGATGATGGCGCTACGGATATTAATTATAATATGTAGTTCCGCTACTCATTACTAGATGGCGTTCTTGACATTCGGAGTTTAATTTGCCTAGAAAATAAACTTGTTATTAGCCTATTTCTGTGTCCCACTGCTGGGCAAAGGCCTCTCCTTTGTGCTTCTAGCCAGTCCTGTCGAGGGCAACAGTTTGCCACTCTCCCATGTACGCGCCCAAGTCATCACGTCATCGAGATCTGACGCGCTTTCAATAACCACCTGGGATCCACTTAGTGGCCATTCTGGCTCATCTATTGCACGCCTCATAAGCGACGCGTTGAGGTAGTGCTCTACTTGCAACATGTCAGGGTCAAGCAATTTTCTGGACTTCCGTCTGTATTATATTCGTATTGCACTATTTAATACAATAATATAGGTATATATGAAATGTGTTTGTTTATAAAGAACAACCCTTTTATAAAAACATTTCACATTTGAAGAAAATATAGGGATTTATCAAGAATAAAATATAAAAATTTATGTGAAAAATTTGTTCGTGGTTGTCCGAATGTCTGTATGGAAGTATGTGCCACGATAACGCTCGAACCATTTTTTTAAATAGGTAGCTTCATCACGTCACGGATTTGGATATTTTTCTGGGTCAAAAATAAATTATTTTGTACTCACAAGAATATATATATATAAGTACAAATGGTGAGCTTATCCCTGAAGGGATCGATTCCAGTCGACCAGAAGAACAAAGGACAGTTACCTATACATTTTTTTTTTCATATTTTTGTTACAGATAAAGGACCTCATAAGACCACCCAAGAATACACCACCAGTTCGCCCGCCGACCCGCCACATACGGCCAGCACTATACTCGTCCACACTTCCAGAAGTTACGTCAACAACTTCATTAGTAACAGTAAGTTGTTAACCCTTTAACCGCAAACGTCGGATTTGTCCGACAAACATTTCAGTAATTAAATTCACTGTCAGATAAATCCGACGTTAGCGGTGAAAGAGTTCATAATCAACAATTTCATTAGTAACAGTAAGTTATTAACCCTTAAACCGCAAACGTCGGATTTGTCCGACAAACATTTTAGTAATTAAATTCACTGTCGGATAAATCCGACGTTAGCGGTGAAAGAGTCTTCATAATCGTATCCTCATATCTGAAGATCGTGACCATCGGTAGCAGCCCCCCACACAATGATTTTTCACACTGCACGGACTATATTTCAAGAATTGCAATATATTTCAAGGAGCCATACACCTGGAGTAAGATACTCCAGGTGTATGGCTTCTTGAGTATTTGTGCTGTAACGATGTTACAATAAACCTCATCCTTCATGTTCCAGTTTAACTCCTTTTCCGTTTTCTAAAAAAAAAAAATTCTTTTTAAAATTCAATTTTTAAATTTTAACTTCCTTCCTCATCATTCTGATTCATTTCACTATAATCTCTCGAGCTGATTACATCTATATCAGTATTGTAAATTTATATAGATATCAGTATTGTGAAGTTATGATAAATAAAATAACTCAGTGCTGTTTCTCTCAAGCTCTCCACTACGTACCTTACCTACCTCTTCATGTAGGAGCTCCAACTGCCCCAGCTAGTCCGTGGCTACCTACCTACTAGGAGTTCCAACAGTGCATAGTACAAATCATCTCTATCCCTAATGGCAGACGGAGCATTTTTGGTTTTTCTGCTGCATTCCGCATCCCACAAAGTAGCACGGGGCCGCCATACAAAAACAACGCGCGTAGACGTGGTGTTAGTGTGTGATCCTATGCGTGTTTTCTATACAAATTGACATACTTGCATAGTCCTGCCCGGCGCTTATGCAGCGGGGTGCGAAGCAGTGTGCGAATCGCCTAAGCAAACCCAGTTGTTTCAGCTGTGCTTTGATCGATCAGTGAATATATCTGCCAGTGAGGTCTTCTTATATATAAATATATTTTAATTTTTACGCCCTTAAAATTATCAAACACTCCAGGATATGTTTTCTTTCAGACATTGAGCAGACCTCGCAAGCACCAGTAGAACCGCCGGTAACGTCATCACGTACATCTGACGTCATCGGGGCGGGCTGTGCCTTCCCTAACATAAATGAACTTGATCCTGATTGTCAGGTGAGAAACCGAAGTGATCACTAACATTTCAAGTCATAATGAGTATGTTACTATAGAACGACCGCTTTGATGAGTTCTCGCCTACGCGGTGCAGGGGCGCGGGGTTATGTTAACTAAGGGGACAGAGGGAGGTGCGGGTGTGTATCACGCTTTTCACGCCCGCCGCCTGCTTCCCGCTCAGTCATCATACCATTTACTAAAGCTGTATAAAAAATACTTAGGTCTATATAGATGAAATACTACTCTTTGTCACGTCTCAAAAATTTCATTGCTTTTTGCCAATTTACAACCGTTCCTTTTCTACCAGTTCTTTAATTCTTACCATATCCTAGACATTTTTTCCGCTTCTTCTTGCTGTTTTGTTTAACCACTTTATCTTATGTGCTTATAATCTTCTTTTCTTTTAACGCTGCCATAAAAAGGAATTTAAACATGTTTCAAGATGGATTGAAAGTTTAGTGGTAAGATATTTTTTTCAAAAATATTTTGTTTGTATTTTTCTTATAGATTAATTTTTATTTAGTATTCTACCTATAACACTTATATTTATATTGACGACCTCCATGATGTATTGTTCACTATGCTCGACTTTCATCTGGAATTTCTGGGTTTGATACTGGCACGCATGATAATGCATGCACTGTCTTATTCTCGAAGGTTTCGTCTGCTGTTTTGTATCCATTGGGCTCACAATGAATATAAGCCTACCTAATGTAAGTCATGTGTTGTATATGAATTAAGTTACATATACAAAATTTTTTGTTTCTAGACCTCCTGTGGCATAGACGCTCCCCAAACTTACGAGAATCAAGAGCCAGAACGTCCTAAAACCGAAAAAGACAATGAAACCTTCGCCAAACCCATAGAGCCTTTTAAAGAACCCACTTTCAAAGAAACTCCTTTCAAAGAAAAGCTACCCAACATCCCTGATACACCAGAGAAGAATAATTCTGAATCTTTGAAAATTGACGAAGAGTTAAAAGCGCAGTTGCATGACGAGATTATAGCAGAGTCGAATCTTCTAGAATCTACAAAGCAAAATGTGACTGAAGGTAGAATGAGAAGGGCTGTGGGTTTTGGAGTAAGAAGAGTGAGACAGACAAACCAGGCTGTATTGAAGAGTTCATCAGAGGAGATGAATCTGAGTGAATCAGGTATGTGTGAAATAGTGGAACCGTTTTGAGGAGCTTTGCTGCGTGGTGGAGACAGACAAATTATTATAATCCCTTTCCTCTCAAACAAGTGTCGTAAAGCGCGACTAAGAGAAGTAATATTAATAGAATACAGGCAGCAGCGTCTTCTGTTAACGACTTAATACTTTCTGCAAAACCAATCCGCTCGCTCAACGTGGTGATTATGGGCAAAGCCTACCCTCCTTGGATAAAGTCCCTTACTTACTACGGTGGCGCAGCAAACCAAAGTGAATCTTGGCCTCCGACGCTAGATGGCGCCATTTCTTGCGATCTTGTTAGCGTTGCTGCGGGTCGCCAACTCCGAGGCACCGCAGGTCTTTCTACACCTCGACGGCCAATCTGTACGTGGGGTAACCAATCGGTCGACGGCCAGACAGCTGACTCAAAAATGAAATCAAAAGATCTCAAATAGTAGATTGTGCTACAAGGGGCTAAGGAAATATTTTGAAGGCGAGGGCGCTACTTTGAATCCAAAGCGAAACGAAGGATTCTACGGTGGAATCCTGAGTGTAGCGAGGGTTTCATGTATATCGCCCGAGATAAAAATATTACCGTACCCGAGTAGCACACTCTACTTTTCATCTCCATCTATAAGAAAAACTAGCACATACAAAACAGAATATAAAAAACAGAAGAACACCTACAATACCTAACAGACTTCAACCGACAATTTAATACTAACCTTTGTTTGGTGTCGTTTTCATACAATAAATACTAAGAAATATTTTTTCGAAGACCACCAACTTAAGAGCAGCCTTCCCCTCTTACTTTTCATACAAACGCTCGTACGTAATTATGGCGTTGTAACTGATCTTTCTTGAACACTTTTGAACTAACAGATATCTTGTGCACTATTTCTAGGTTTCTATCGAAATAAAAAAATAATAATTGGAAAAACAAGTTCAGTATACGCCTCCAAAAATCTGCTTTTAGGCACAAATTTTACCTGAACTTGGACTGTTCATAAAGTACTCATAAATCATAAAAATAAAAAAGATATTTCGATAGAAACCTCGCAAATGTAACGAAAATTAAAAAAAAAATTACATATAAAAACAAAAACATATATCCTGGAACAAGTTTTATGAAATTTCCGCACTCTATGAATAGTTAATATTCGTTCAATGGATAGTTATAATAATATCATTCAATACAATGCAAACCGTGCCCTAAGGCGCTATCTCTTTCTTTTTAGTTTGCTTTTTTTCTAGTATTGCCCTGGATGAAAAAAGGGCCGCCTTAAGATAAAATGTTCACTCATAACTTTGTTTGCGTGGTCATTCATATCTTTTTATTTTTATACGTAAACTTGATAACTATTCACTATTGGCTTAAACTCACGAAAAAATATTCACATTTACATAAATAATTACATTTCAATACTAATAACCTAAAACTTTTGTAATTACTTGAATCAAAGGGAAAAAGTGCGCTTTTTAATTATACTTATTTCTTTTCACGAAGCAAAGAACATAAAAATTTTAACCTATATTCATCCATTATGAAGACGATATGTATTCCAAATTTAAAAAAACACGAAGTCTGTGCCAATTATATTTTATTTTAAAACAAAATTCTTCATTTTTTTGCTGGACTGCCAACATTATTTTTGATTCGACATAGATTAAACTCGTGTTCTGTTTTCAAATTGGTTTTAATTCCTAGAGATCTTCTTTTTCACGTTTTAGTCCCGAGAGAATAACCAGTAACTTTAGCTCCAAATGTTTTGGGATGAAAACATCGTTTTTCGAATAGATGTGATGAAAATAAATTTTGATTAAGTCCCTTAGTTTTTTATTCTTCAAAGCGGGCCACAAAGCGCCAAAAACCAGTGACTGTCTGAGCAAAAAAGTTCTTAAAACATCTGGGTTATAAAATGTGTAATTTTTAAAAGGACCTGTTCTAATTAAAACTCTTATCTCCAGAATGCGACGATGTCAGCGTCGGCATCTCCAGCCAGTCCATCACCAACAACTCCCTGTTCGTAGAGGAAGTGTGCCCTGGCGTCTCCCACATCTACAACTATACCATTATCCTCTCCCACTGCTTGAACCACAAAAACATTGACGTCATCTTCAGGTAATTCAACGTTTACCTCTTCATCTTTCCTTAATTACTAAGGCTCAGACTCCAGCCATGATGAGAGAAGCAGTTCAGTGTTTTACGACTTTAGACATTAATCAATTATTATTTCTATTGTATCTTGGTGAGTGTCGCGGAATGTGTAAAGTGACTCAATCGAGCGTATTCTAAGCTATGATAGAAACCAGTTTTAGCCGTTTCTTAGTTATTTAAAGTCAAATTTGTACAAAGGCCTCTCCCATTTCACTCTATCTCTGTTTGTCCAATGTATTCTTTATATCCACAACTCGCCAGCCACATTCGTGATGCTCTCCCGACGAGGTTTAGGTTTTCTTCTTTTAACGAGTTTTAGGTTTAATTTTCAATGTTTTTTTAACACGACAGGTCCATGAAACACAACCACTTCCAGCGCTGCGACCTCTACGACTGCAAGCATGACGCCAACTGCCGCAAACTGGTTCTCACTGCCGACAAGTGGTCTGCCAAGATGCCCCTCCAAGCTGATTGTAACGTCGACAGTGTGATGAGGATCAGGACTGCCGTCGTCCATATTGACGTAAGCAAAAAGTTCATATTCCTTTGGCATGTCTTCTGAGCAAATAGGAAAGCACAGGTATTAAAAAATGTGTTTGGCAGAGAGTTCGGAGTGTCTTCCCATTTGTTTTTAAACTGAGACCTGTAGACTGGGTGGTATGTAAAACACTTTATAAATCAATACCTTCGTTAATTACAAATTATGTATTTTATAAATTATGAATTACATAATTTATTTGTAATTTGCAAAGGTATTAATTTATAAAGTGTATATTTCAATAAAAAGATATGTCAAGATTGTTTACATTCTTTCAAATACTTAAACAAATGGACTATAGTGATGATCTGCCATATGTAGTGATGAAAAGCGAGGCCAGCAGCAGAACAATGATAATTGTTGCTTTGAGTGTAATTTAACCATTTTTTTTTGCAGGACATCTGCAGCCTAACTGCGAAAGACAAGATCAACTTCTTAGAGTACAACATCCGATTGTACCGAGATTGCCAAAACTAATATTGATTCAAATAGAAAGTCGCAGAAACTATGAATGGAAACATTAAAAAATTAAGATTTTGCTTGAAACATATATCTGAAAGTATGCACACGAAAGCATACTGAACTCAATTCTTTTTTGTTACGTAGGTACCAAAAAATCACAATTTTATTTACAAAATTAACTTTATATTTAAGAACTCAATGTGTTTCCTTATTTATTTTTGTTATTTCCATGATGATATCTTGTTTAAAATTTGTATTATTAAAGAATCTCCTTAATTATCATGATCGTCATAACAGCCACATAAAGTCCACGGCTAGATATATTCAACTATTATATTATACTAAAAAAATTAAAATCCAAGAAGATAATCAAAAGAGGACTTAATCTCAAAAAATTCTTTAAAAAATTGTTTTAACAATAAACAAGTTAAGAGAAAATAAAAATCCCTGATACGGTTAATAATTATAATACATGTATTTTGAAATTTAATATAAGTATAATAAGAATAATTATAATATTTTAAATTATATATAAGAAAATAATACATTCCAGAAGTGCAATTATATAATATTTCCGTCCTTTTCAAAACTGTATTTATATTTACTTTGATTGATGTAGTATACTTACTATTAATTTGCATAACATTTACAAAAAAGGGAGAAATATAATACTATCTATAATTAAATATATCGTTATTTCATATATGTATGCGGAGTGAAAATGCTCTATTTGGCTGAAAGTAAAAAGCTACTCATTTAATATGATTATAATGTTTACTTTTTGACATAATCTTACGATGCTGATTATACGTCTTATTTACGAACTATGACTTTCACACAAGGCTGGGCCAGTATTGAAGTCAAACTTTAATCAAAGATTAACTAACAAAACTGATTTTGTTTTTAATCTATTTAAGCTTTTTTCTGAAAAAAACTATCCAAACCAGTACTGTTAAAATTTTAATAGGTATAGTATTAAAATATTGAAATAATAAGATAAACTTTATTTTTATTGCCTCAAAACAAAACATTCTAATAACACATAGTTCTACATATCTAGGTTCCTTTTTTTAGAATTTCATTAATTTTTAACTAATTGAATTTAGATTTCAAAACAATCAATATTTACATAACCAGGAATTGAATATTTATTTGGTGGTAGCTACTTTATAATAAAATAATGTAAAAATATATTTTATTTTTTTTACATGGTTACAAAATAGTTTAAATTTAGTTTTATCGAATTTAAAATTTGATTTTTTATGACATGAAAAAGACATAATTTATTTAAAAGTGACTGATTGTCAAATTTACTAACTTAAGATTTAATTTTAATTTGTAAAATATATTGTTTACGTATTTTTCAGCTTTATTTTTATTATAGTTTTAGATTAAATATAAGTGTAATACTCAATAATTATTTTTTTATGTTTTTTTATTCATATAATTACATAAGGACGTATTTGAGCCATATAGTTTTGAGATGTAACAAGTAGATATACAGGGTGTGTTTAAGCTGCAATGTACAGCGTGATTTGATTATATTTTGAATTTGTATTAGAATTTATGTTGGAATTATTATTGCTATTTTTGGGGTATTTTTATTTTATAATCATTCCAAGCCAGTACTTAATTAGAATAAGCCTATTGCCTATATAACAAAGGTATCAAAATTATTACGTTATTATTTAAAAAATAAATTGGCTTTAAAAATACCGCAAACGTATTTTTGTGTAAGTTATTTAAGTATGTATGTATAATTTGCCAACACGTAGAAAAATAGCACTTAGTAAATTCTTTTTTCGTTTTTCTTTAAAACTAAGGCATAAATTACTCTATTTATCTGAATCTTTTAGTGTGGAAATACTGGTTCTCTTTAATTTAGTACATTTTTGTCATATTCCCATGTATTATTTACCAGTATTTATTAATTATTATACCTTTCTACCTATCTAAATTTATAATTGGAAAATAAATTGTGTAAATTTTTTAAGAGAATAATTGCGTAAGAGTAGTAAATAATTGTTCTTACATCACATTCGATGTCTAGTTTGTAATTTAGTAAGTATAAATCACTAAATATTAGTCAGCGAATTTTAATACTATGGAAGATCAACTTCAAAAATGATCAACGCACAAGACGACCACACGGAATTTAAATAAAATGTCTGTCGTAAGACGTAGCGTCAATTGTCGGCCAATGTCCGCTATGATGTAGCGTCTTACAGCAGCCACTGATTGGTCCAGCAATAAAAACTAATAAAATTGTTGGCTCATTTGATAGATTAAAAAGTATGGTATACTTATTTTTTTTTCTGATTAGCTAATAATAACGAAGATACAGCGCATCAAAATTTCGTGTAACGTCACGATCAGCTACAATATTTCAGCAAATGTGACGTAATTCACCCCCACTCCGAAACTTCGAAGCGCTATCCGTATCGTTGTGAATTTTTACTACTTGGCTAAACGTAAAAGTATGGATCATTTATTTTTGGATAATCTGGTTGACGGACTAAATAAAATAGTTTTTGGTCCACATCTCTATTGGCGTGAAGTGACGTCAGCAACGATATTGGAGGAAAATGAGATGTAGTTTCAAGATCCCGCCCTCTCGAATGTACTTTTGATGGGGCCATTTTTTGCGCCTAAAAATGTACCATAGTAATAAAGTTCTCTGATATTAGTAAATAGCATGTTAAGTGTACCTCTTGCCATATTGAGTAGCTTCATCTTAATAATTTTAGTGGATATTTATTCTGTTAGACAACTGTTACTATCGGCCATGATTTTTTTTTTTCATTCATGTCCCGTAGTTGGGCAAAAGCCTCCCTTGTTTTGTTTCCAATCAGTGCTATTATCTCCTGTTTCCTTCCATTATTTATTGTAAGTCGACCACTGGTCGGTTAGTCTCATTTAAGGGTTTATTCTGGATTTCTTTCAGTCTGGAGGCGCCATGTTGTTGTGTAGATGTGATGTCTTGTATACTTTGTTAAATGATGGCTTTTACTTGGTTTCAGTAAGTTTAATTTGGTTTTCGTAATGAAACATAATTTTTAATTCATGTATTTAAAATAATTATGTTTTTCTGCTCCGTCTCATTTTAGGTTCTATTCTGGATTTCTTTCGGTCTGCAGGCGCCATGTTGTTGTGTAGTAGAATGTGATGTCTTGTATACTTTGTTAAATGATGGCTTTTACTTGGTTTGAGTAAGTTTAATTTGGTTTTTCGTAATGAAACATAATTTTAAATACCTACATGAAAGAAATATAAAGTACTCCATTATTCTTATTTTATCGTCAAGGTGAAAAACCAATTTACCGATTTTTTTTTAAATCTTTTTTTAGGAGAATAAAATCAGTGAAGTAGAGCTAGCTAATGCCATTTATGAATCTCGTGCTTTTTACTTATATTCTAAATCACATTTATTTAGTAAAAACTATGTTCAAATATAAATTTATACATAATTTTTTCTAGTTTATTTAAAAATCCGACTCGCTAAGAAGAACAGTTTAAATTACCATATAAATTAATAAAAGATTTTTTTATTCTGAAATTCCTCATTTTTCACTTTGCGACACAAATTTAAAAAATTAAAATATTTTGTTTGCTTCCATATGATATAAATAACAAGTTGTTTTTACTTTTATAAACTTTTATTATTGTATGTACGTATTTTTGTTTAGGTCAAATCTTGCATCTCAATTTTCAACCAGTTATCCTCAGCCGATTGAGCTGAAATTTTACATACTTGTATAAGTTGGATGATAGTACAATATTATGGAGTCAATGAGCTGTTCTGATGATGGAGCCGGGGGATATTTGACAGAACCCATTAAAAAAACATCCTAACCTCATCAAGTAAGACTCGTTTGATTTGTCTTGACGAGCACTTTAGACGTCTGTCTTATCACGGACGTGGAAGATAGTCAATGAAACTCAATAATAAAACGACGTAGCCCCCTCGAGTTTGGGATTACTTAATTTGTCTAAATAAGTAGATACTTTGTCCTTACAATAAAAACTTGTACCTACAATATATGTTATTTTTTCAAAAATCATTTTCAATAGAAAGAAAAATATTTTGTGTTTCAGTGTAAATTTACATCAGTTGCATTACTAAATAACTTAAATTACATATACATTTTATTAGTGATGTTGTAGACGCATCCAACATTTATTTATTTTAAACTTTATCACTATATTATCTTGTCATGTATTTCGCTATCATATATGCATTCGTATATACTTTATATACATCCAGTGTATTCATCTAGTATATTTATATACATATGGATGTATATTCGTATGTACATCCAGTCTTTTATTATAATAGTGTCTAGATATAGTTTAGGACGTAGTATGGTAGTATTTATAATAACGATCGACAATGTCATTGTCCAGAAATCGCTATTTTTAAGAAATAAATGATAAAATTGTAGCAAATTATATTGACCTTTTATTTTTCACCTTTTTAAGTATCACCAAATATCGTGCTAATACAATACAATAATACACTTTATTGCACAAAATAAATAAATACAGGACATAATTATCTTAAAAACTAGGATATGTGCAAAAGGCGGCCAGTCAAAGATTCAAGATTCAAGATTCAAATGTTTTTTCAGTAATTAGACCTTTTCAGGCACTTTTACACGTGAATAAGTATAATTTACGTTACGAATAAAGTATACTAAAATTTAATTTATTTTAAAAGAAAAGCTACAGATACCAGCGCTTCGTAACGACCACTGCTGAGAAGAAACGCCGAAAGAAACTCATTTTCACAGTATTGGTCGCCTACTCGCCAGAAGGGCTTTGTCATATTATTATTTTTGTCTTTTAATTATTAAATACTTATAATATTTGACACATTTAACATGTAATGCTTGCGAACGAGTTAACAAACATAAATTGCGTAGTAAAAATATTAAGTAGTCAAAAAAAACGAAGCCGAGCTAACCAGTCCCTCCAGGCAGCACCCGTTCACGAGTTGACGCACGGATCAGCCATCGTTAAACTCAACCATATAAGAGGGAATCCAACGACCCGACCAGCGACGCCACCACCGGATTGGACATTTTAGTGAGCATGAAAAGCCCGATATCAAAGACCTTGTCAAGAGGAAATATTAGTTATATGTTGGTCACCTATTGATCGCAGAGCATTAACATGTTTTACAGTAAGCTAATTTATTGTTACAGAGAATACAGTTCTTATGTTTTATGTGTGGAGTGTAATGGAAAATTTATAGGAAGTGTCCACGCGTTTTTTAACATGTATTTTAAATTTTGACATGGGTAGGTTTAATAAATAAGAAGTTTGTTTAATAATATTATACCTAGACCCAGTCTAGTGGTCAAGTCTATTACAAAATCAATTTTTCTTTTACGGCCTCCTTTTTCGAAATGCGTTATCACTTCATCTACTTCAATGGCTACGTTTTTATGGACGTGGAGAAGTGATAGTCTCGTTAGAAGTTCTTCAACTACTGAAGCTCTTGACTTGATTTTTCGTAACGTAGAATTATTATTTTTTTGTCCTGACTCCGCTGCCACTTTAACAAGTGAAGTGGCAGCGGAGTCAGGACGGACCCAGCCCAGGGGTGGGTCATGACCCCCATGACCCCTGGATCCACCCTTGTCTACCGGTAGGCTGTGACGTTCACTACTCTCATGACTGTGTCAACATTTATAACAAGTGGAAGGGACGTACCCGTAATATATCAAGCCACAGGCTACACTAGATCACTATAGTATAATGAAATTAAAGTAATAGACAAAACACAAAAAAAATCGGCTTTTCCAAACAAAAGTGTGTAGCCGCCCGGGCAATATATTTTATATATATAGGGACAAATAACACTGATTGAGCTAGCCCCAAAGTAAGTTCGAGACTTGTGTTGGGATACTAACTCAACGATACTATATTTTATAACAAAAACATATATAGATAAATACCCAAGACCCAGGACAATTTGAAAAAGGCCATTTTCCAACTTGCCCTCACTGGGGATCGAACCCGGGACCTCTGGGTGGCGGACTAGCATGGTGACCACTACGCCACGGAGATCGTTAAATATGTATGGAAATGTCGATTTTCTTTTTGGTGTTTTCGTTGTTATTTTAATACCATTGTACTATAGTGATGTAGTACAGTCCGTGGTTTTATTTATTACGGGTATGTCCCTTTAACGTTGTATATCGAGCCATATCTACTAATTAAAAAAAGGCCCATTTACACGGTTCAAGTTACTTGCCTGTTATGCATACCATTTTATTAAAGCAAAAGATAACTTGCGTGGTCTAAACGGTACGTCAGCCATACAAATCTTTAGAGTGCGTTACTCTAGCAAGCAAAAAGGTTCTCGAATGGCGACCACGTGCTGGCAATCGAAGCATAGGACATCCACCCACAAGGTGGTCTGACGACCTGACTAAGGTCACTGGAAAGCGCTGGATGCAGGCCGCTCTAGATCGGTAATTTTGGAAATCCTTGGGAGAGGCCTATGTCCAGCAGTGGACGTTATGCGGCTGAAATGATGATGATGATGATGGCTCTAGCAAGAATGTAACTCCTAGAGAGATATAAATGGAATTTGTAATTCATCATCATCAGGTCTTTTTGTCTCCACTGCAGGAGCACGACCCTCTCTGCACTACCAGAGCCATACATGGCACCAAAGCAGCCAGGGGAGTTGGCCTACACTCCCCACGCTGGCCAGACGGGTTGGAGAGGTCTCATTAATGTTTATAAGCTTTGTTAAGCTTGTATTCCCTAAGTCGCCTTCTACGACATCCCCGGGAGGACTTGGAGTGGCCCTATTCTACTCTGCCGGAACGCCAGATGGCCATATTTGTAATATGTACCCAATATTTTTTCAAAACTAAAAATCCGACTTCAGCACCAAAGCACACAACTGATTCTGATAAAAAAACTTACGGGACCCGCTGACAAGTATGTCCTTTCAAATTTTCCCAACTGGTCCAGGCGTCTTCGAGTAATCGGTGAACATACATAAAAAAACGTAAATCATTCCGACGCATTGAGAACGTCCTCCTTTTTCGAAGTCGGAAATAATATGCAACAGGCAGGAGGAGTTCGATTGTTTATCCTCTGTTTGACAAAATATTCAGAAATGTTTGACTCAAAGAAACTTTGACGTCACGTCGTGCTATTTCATACAAACTTCATAAACAAAGTTTATAGAAGCATTTGCACGACGAATTTATGAAGACAATAATAGAAGGCAAAAAACAAAAGGAAAAACGGGAAGAGGAAAACCCTGACACAGCTTTATAAAGCAAATAAAGGAGAAAGTAGAAGTGGTGTCGTATTAAGACGTCAAAAGGCTGGCTGAAGACAGACAGGAATGGAATAAACTCCACCGACAAGAGCGTCGCTCTTAAATTTAAATGAAAATGAAACAATGTTTGTTAATTTTTTTCGATAGAAAAAGTATCTGATTTGACTTGTTAGAAACTATTGGATTGTCCGGGAACGTTTCCGTGTATGGTAGTGGTGTAGTGATCACCATACTAATACGATACGCAACCCAGAGGTTCCGGGTTCGATCCCCGGTCAGGGTAAGGTTGGAAAATGACCTTTTTTAAATTGTCCTGAGTCTTGGATGTTATATACATAAGTTTTTATTATTAAATATAGTATCGTTGAGAAAGTATCTCATAACACAAGTCTCGAACAGCTCAATCAGTGTAATTTGTTCCTTTATATTTATTTATTTATTAAATGCGAAACCGGGGCGAGCTGCTACTCGTTTTATAAAGTAGGCATAACAAGCATTACATAAGTCCGACAGACACGTCCGTCGGACATACCATGATACCCATTCATTGCGTCCACCATAATTACAAATCTGCGCGGTCAACTCGGTCATAAAATGCCGTTGCATGGAAATACACTCAGCACCGTGATTTTCTTGTATTCCGTAGTAGACATGTTTTATTGTTTATGTGTGTGTGTATCGAGAATAAGGTCATCAAAAATTTAAAGTTTATGAAACACTTTTCTTCAAATGAGTCACATTTTTTTAATAATCTTTAAAAATGTTTGATTGTGCGAGCGAGACAGCCAACAAAAGGTGAAAAGGTTGCACAGAGCAGCACTTTTCTATCCTTTTCTGTCGCTCAGAACCGACATTTGCCAGAGCGAGAGAGAGTGATGAAACGATAACGCACCGGCCGTGCGAAGCATGCTATAAGCTGCTACGTTTGCTGACATATTATGATATCCAACCCTAAACCGACTTTTATTTTTAACTGATTTCAAAAAAAGAGGGGTTATCAATTCGAACGTATATATGATTTTTTTATTTATTTTCACCGATCACTCGAAAACGCATGGACCATTTTGGTTGTTTTTTGTTCGACAAGAAAATTTTTATACTTGCAAGCTGGTTCCATACAAATTTTATCAAAATTGGTTGAGTAGTTCGGTGTTTTTAGATTTAAAAATATGTTTTACATAGGGATAAGAGGGGGTCAAAGAGTGACAAAAAACATCTAACGTAGTCACTAAACGACGCCTTAGACTAAATAGTAGATAGTAGCGGTGTTAACTTTTAACCAACAGCAAAATTTTTGGAGGAAATTCAGTTAATAATATCGTAACTACTTTTCATAAAATCGGTAAAAGAAAAATAAAATTCGCCTTTTTATACAAATTTTAAAAATAGTGCTCAGCCAAAGATTTTAAATGAGACGACAATTTTTATAAATTTATTTTCAATATTTTTTTATGCAATTAGGCGAATGCTGCCAGTATTTTGGGCACTGCGTCACCTCGATGTGGCTTTTTAGATGAAATTTTCTATTTATAAGTTTTTCATTTTAAGATTCGTTTTGAGTTTGAGAAATAGTATAGTATTAGTTAATCATTTATTTGAATTTGTAATGTGTATTGGTGTGTGTGTATTAATATTATAGAAACATCTTATCATGGTCATAATTTTTTATTTTACTGCGTAAGCATCTTATAGATGTAGTTTTATTAACTTGGAAAAAATGTTTTGATTGTTTAGTACAAATAATGTATGACTAAATATATAAAAAACGGTTTTACTCACGTAGAGTATATGGATTAGTTTCGATCGGTTTAAACGATCATCATCAGGGCGAGTGTTAAGTGGGACGGCGACCCAACGATTTCGCAGTTCTCAACGCACTCAGGACAATAATAATGTATGTATCATAAAGTTGGAGTACTTACTTATAACTGTGTTCCTAATGGAAAGTCAAAACCATCAATCTATGCTCATACAATCTGTTCTTCTTCTGTGGTTCTTCGCTCGCTGAAAAACCCAGAAAACGAGGTTCTCTACAAATTAAACCTACCTGGTTTATTTATATGTCCAGTCAGTATAAGAACACAAAGCAGTTATATGACTAGGACTGTACTCATGGTACCGGTCGGCCGTCGCCTCAAACCACGCAAACTCTTTAATTCAGTCATCTTTGAGGCTTCGTTGGGTTCGGGAGTGTATTGTGCAGTGTTAGTGTGGAAGATTAGTAAGGTAAGTGTTCGTTTTTTATTATGGACTCTGGATTGAAACCGGTTTCGTACAAGGATTATTTACCGTTATTAGTTACAAAAATACAGGTAGGCTTTTGAAATGACTTATTTATTAATTTCACTTTTACGACTTAATTAAGACCTACAATACGAACAAATTAATGATTTTATAAAGTGATAACGATTTTTTATTAAGTAAATAGGAATGTACTTCATATCCAGGTCTGGAGGCCTCGAGGCAACAAGGAGTGGAGGCCCCCTGGTTTAGGGCCAAGGCCTGTAATATTTTACTGATTGTCTGATTGGAGTGAACAATATAAATCAATGAGTGTTGTTAATAGTTAAGAACAACATAATCATGTTTATAAAAAGTACTATAGGTAGAGGTAAAACAGTTAAAAAAATCAAAGGAAAAGTTGTTAACTAGTCGGAATCTGAAAGATTTTTTCGAAGTCTATTGTGGGGGCCCTACTATTGTGGAGGCCCGGGGCTGTAGCCCCGGTTGCCCTCCCCTAAATCCAGCCCTGTTCATATCTATCTTTCGGTACCTTTTAGGACGTAAACATGTATCATATAATAAAGTGATATATTGGGTACAAACGTAAGACGCCTATATCCACAGCTATCTACCCCATGTCCAGCTTTTTATATAAATAGAAATGAACTTTTGTTATTTTATTTTTTTTCAAAATAGCCTTCTTAGGGTCTACCCTTTTAATCAAAGGGTCTACCATAATTTTTCGGAGTCCAGTGCTGCCACCATTTGAAATAAATAATTTGTAAGGAAACAGAGATATCATTTAAAATTTTGTCTTGACCAGGCACTAGATAACCCTTCAAACTATTTTATGAACTAGATAGGTACTGTTTATAGTTTTACCGTGAATTGAACCTTTTCTTCGCACTTCGCCACTCTTGGCTAATGTATGAAGAAAAGCTTCACGTTCTCATTTTAAACCATAAACAATAGTCCAAGAATTGTTTGAAAGTGATATATAGGATTTGATCAGGACGAAATTTAAAATGACATCTCCGTTGCCTTTCAAATACTTTATTTTAAATGGGGACATCATTGGACCCCGAAAATTAATGTATCCTCCTCTTAAAAATATATCTTTATTGACATAGGATATTTATAATATCTTTGAATAATCTTCACTCTGTTTTGTTGCACAATTGTTGACGTCAAAATGTTACTTAGAGCTAAGTTTACTGCCGCCTCCAAAGCGCTAGTGCAGATATAAACTCAACTGAAATTTTAGATTCAGTGTGTACCTTATGTATCAAATTATGATATTTGTGAGTATACAAACCTTTAAGAGGAACCCGCGCCAAGCTCATGCCAGACTTTGTTGTCTTTAAGATAGTCATCGGTCCTGTAATAAGCCTTCTCACAGAGTACATTCTTTACAAAAGCTTAAAATTTTTGTCTGGCATATAAAAACATTTAAGCTTATCTAAAAAATGTACTCTGTGAGAAGACTTATTATGGAACCGATGACTTTCTTAAAGACAACCAAGTCTGGCTTGAGCTTGGCGCGGGTCCCTCTTAAAGGATTGTATTGTAACATCACAATTCTTTCGGCACTCTTACTTACTTATCAGTTTGCCGCCCTAATTATTGAATACCTATACAAGATAAGAATATGAAAAAAACGATTGTCAAGAACAACGTTTAGTGCGTAACTACCGAAGTCGTGTCGGTAGTTCCGCTACTTATCACTAGATGGATATCCTAGCGCCATCTATTATTTGCTAGAGAAAGCCCTGACTTTCAAGCGTTAAACCCCATTAGCTTGTAAACGGGTCAACCGATTTTCATCAAAACATATCTGAGAACCACCGCAAGGAAACTTGCTTTCACGTTTTTTTTTTTTTTTTTTTACAATTTATTGGTTTAGGCATTTGTCCTCAATCTCACCTGATGGAAAGCGACGATGAAGACTAGGATGAAGCATGCCTATCCAAAAGATACCCATTCAATCTACTTTTGAAAGTCCCGGGGCTGTACTTCTCTGGGAATATAGACGCAGGCAGTTCATTCCACACCTTAGCTACTCGAACCAAAAAGGAATTGTCAAAGCGTTTAGTTCGAGACTTAGGTATTTCAACGACAAAGGGGTGAAACCCCTGTCCGCGCCTCGTAGTCCGATAGAGAAATGGTGAGGGTTTCACGAGATCAAAAAGAGCCTTCGAACACTCTCCAAAATGTATCCTATAGAAAACCGATAAGCAGGCTACTTTGCGACGATGCTCTAGGGACGTAAAAAACCGCATCGAAATCGGTTCATCCATTCGAGCGCTACGATGCCACAGACAGACCACAGACAGGCCGATAGACAGAGAGACGTACAGACATTAGCATCAAACTTATAACACCTCTCTTTTTGTAGGGGGTTAAAAACCAGGGATATTTATACTATTTTTATTTTTATATTTATTTTTTAGGGTTCCGTACCCAAAGGGTATAAACTGACCCTATTCTCTGTTTATGACATACAGTCTTTTACCAGACTGTATGTCATAAACAGAGATCGGACTCACGCTATCAAAAGTATGGATTTGACTAAAAAGTCCCGGGATTTCTCGAGAACCGATATCTAAGTAAAGGATGTAAATACATTACGAGATTTCGAATGAAGATTATTCTACTGCTTGTAGTATACACAAACTTTCTCTTTATATGAGTAACCGGAAATTGGGAATAATCTAGAATAATCTTTATTCGAAATCTTAGTAATATATTTACATCCGTTACTAAGGTACCGATTCTCGAGAAATCCCGAGACTTTTAGTCATATCCATACTTTTGATAACAATAGCACCCGTGATTCCGATCTCTGGTCATGAACCGTGATAGCTAGACGGTTGAAATTTTTACAAATGATGTATTCTGTTGCCGCTATAACAACAAATACTAAAAACAGAATAAAGTTATTAACTTAACATAAGTGGGGCTCCTATAAAACAATCGCGGTTTTTTATAGATAATGGTAAGGAAACCTTCTCGCCCAATATCACGCTAAAACTACACTTTGGGTCTTACAGCCCTGGGGGGTTACTCCATAAAAAAATACGTTAGTCGTACGATAGTGACGTCATATTTCTTATTATCATACGTTAGTGCTCAAATATGGCTTGACACTGACACGCGGATACGCAGTTACGTCCGTCTTGTGTACCGCTTTTAGAGTAACCTACCTGGACTCTGTCCGCTTAGGACCGCGAAATCCAAAGGGCTTTGTCTGCCCAGTTAGCACACAATAGTACTAGTACTCACGTACAGAAGTCTTACTCAGAAAAGAAATTTAAAGAAATATCTACATAATGTGGTTAGCGCTATGGTTTAATTTAGCTCGCGTCAGAACTCCTCACCTTTTCGTTTAGATACCTAGACATCCATTGCAAGCAAATTTCATTCTTTTTACTCTGGACAAACGATTTATGTCACTGAATTTTCCCTTTCGAAGTGGTCGCCGCGGGCATAGTAATAATGTAGGTATATTTTCGATACCTTAAAGGGGAGTGACACAGGCCTGGCATTAGAGAAAGAGACATGACGTGTATCCGTCTGTATATATTTTTAGACGAAGACAATTCAAATCTGTAATTCAAATGCAATTAATTAAATACCATTAATATTCAAACAATAAATTGAATATTTATTAGATGCATGTAGAACAAGTAAGTAGACCGGTTTTCGTGGAATTTTCTTACGTTTGCTCACAAAACCTGGACTTTAGACCCTACATTGGAAAAGTACTAATAGAATTTACTAGCTGCTTCTATACCTGCGTAGATTGTAAAAGTGATTGAGAATATGGGCAAAAATAACAAAGGTGAACTTATCCCTGACAGGGATAAGTCCGTCTTTATACTAATGTGTTTTTTGTTTTTTGATTGTGGCTTTTAAAGTACGAGTACAACTAAGAATTTACAAACAAAAACAGTAATCGTGTTGATATTGGATGCTTCTTTTTCCGCCTTTTTGCCCACAGTTTCACCTTTGGACTATAAGGCCTTAGGCTCTGTCTACCCCGTTTGGATTAAAGAACCGATAGTGTACCTATTTTATTTATTTAAAACTTTATTGAGCCAAAAGCTACATTAAGTGGATTTAATGCTAAAGCATTCTCTCTCTGTCAAACTTTAGGAAAAGATAAACAGATAAGTAAGTAAGCGTCTTAATAACAGATAAAAAAATAAAGCCAGATATAATTTCTTTAAAATTATCATAAATATGATAAATACATATTTGGTACATAAAATATTCATAAATAAAGTATAATATAAACCTATACACATATACTAACAACGTGGAAGCGACATACCCGTAATAAATCGAACCACGGGCTGTACTAGATCACTATAGTATAATGAAATTAATATAACAGCCATAACACGAAAAAGAATTTCGGCATTTCCATGCAAAAGTGTGCAGCCGCCACACAATTTGTTTGTTTGTTTGTTTATAAAGCTTTATTGTACATAAGAAAGAACACAGTTACAAATCAGAATAGTAAGTAATCAGTTGTATGGGAATGGCGAATTTATTTTTTATTTTTTGGTTGTTATTTCAACTTAATTAAACTATAGTAATCTGGTATAGCCCGTGGTTAGATTTATTACGGGTATGTCCCTTCTCCGTTGTATATAAGGAAAATAGTCACTAACGATAAATTCTGCTAATTGATTATTCTTTCAGAAAGTAACCTATCTGTATGTTTCTAGATGTAAGTAGAGCAAATCGAACAGTTCGTTCGTTCAAATAGTTTGCAGACTGTCGGACCGGTCACGAAGCCCTTCAAAAATACCGCCTTTGAAACACGGCGCCAGTCTGCATACTACTTGAGAGAACAAACTGTATTTTTTTTTAATATATTTAACATTGTATGTATAAGGAAAATGCATACAGAGAATACATAAAATAAAAGTTGTACAAAGCCACTATTCCTAGTACTTATTCTTTTACTATACTGACCACATAATTTTTCTAAACTATAAACCGACTTCGCCCCCAAACTGCTCAGCCAATTTTGATAAAATTTCTATGATCAAGTTCAACACCTTCAAGTATGCGCTACCAAACAAAAACAAAATCAAATCATTTGAAAAGAAACGGAGATATTATCTAAAAGTGGCCGTTTTTCGCAAAAATGCTATAAAAAGCTACACGTTCTCACTTTAAAATATAAATAATAGTTCATAAAATAGTTTGAAAGCTTATCTAGGGTTATATCAAAGCCTTTAAATAATATCTCCGTTTCTTTTCAAATGATTTATTTCAAAGAGGCACTGGACCTCGAAAAATTCAGGAAGCCCCTTTATAACCAGTGAACATACATAAAAACGATCACGATGATTTTATAGCCTCCTCCTTTTTTGGAAGTCAGTTAAAAAGAGATCTCTTCCAGTAGGCCTGTGCAAATAGGCCTGTTTGTGTGGAATTTCCTCATGTTTGCTCACAAAGTGAACTTTAGACTCGCATTGGTAAAGGTACACTTAAGTAACTTGACATTGAACTAAGTTTACAGGGCTCCGAAGGTTTTATGCTTTGTCCTTATACTTTTAAGAACATTTCAATCGACATAATAAACTTATACATAACTACATCAAGTTCTTACCTTTTTCTGCTTTTTCATCTAGATCACTAGTGTCTGGCTTTTTCGTGTGTGTAACTGATCATCACTGGTGTCAGATTTTCAAGCTGCCTAGGCATCTGACATAGCTTGACGACTGCCCTACCTAAATTAATTATTGAATGAAAAACTCTTTTATGCACCTATTTAAAAAAAGGAGAGGAATATCTCTTACTCTCCTTCATCCCCATCTACGTGAAAAAGTCCATGGTAGAATGGCGCATTAAAAAACCTAAGGCTGTTTGGTACTACGGTTTTATTTATTGTAGCCTCCCCTGTAGGATAGTTCAGTAAATCTACGTTGGGAGCTCAATGACCTCGTAAACTACACAAAAATCTCGATAGCTAGTTTTATGTTGCTCCCAACGCCATCTATTACACAATATGAGAATTACACATTCTTCATTCAAAATATTGCCTAGACTTTCGTATATAAACTACTCGTAGGTACATTATACAAACTACGAGTCCAACTGGTTTCTCGAGCTATGGAGTGGTATAACGAGGTTTGGCATCGCAAAGCTCGAAGAACCGAGGACGAAGAAATCGGCTTGGTCTGCAAGCATGATGATGCACTTTCCAAGGTAGACCTCATTCATATGCTCTTGCAGCGTAACTGCTGGCTGGGCGGACTTAGAACAGAACAGAAGACCCAGGTCATTCTGAAAAAGATCATTTTCCATCTACACCTGACTGGGGATCGCCTGAGACCTCCGGGGTGTCAGCCTGGCATGATGGCGAGCCACAGAGGTCGTCAAACAATTATTAACAAGATTCTCATTTTCGCCCGTTCCGGAAAGAAAAGCAGCTGGTACATCATAAGTTGTTCTTTTCTCAAAGACCAGCACGGAAGATTATTTTCATGTGAGTAAATAAAGTTTTTTTCCTTACGGACCATTCTAAAGCTAATCAGCTGAGAGTGACGCACAAGATTGAGGAAAACCGTAAATAAATGGATAGAAATTAATAGGTACTGACGTCACTTTATAATGAAACCTGCCTACTTCTATTGTGGGTAGTATTCACAAAAATTCAATACTAACTACTTACTTTAAATGAGATCTGTCTTATTATTTTCAATGTAGTAAACGGAGACATCATTTAAAATTTTGTCTTGATCAGGCACTAGATAACCCTTCAAACTATTGTTTGAACTACTGTTTCCAGTTTAAAGTAAGAACGTGAAGCTTTTTCTACGCACAAACGCTAAAAATGGCCGTTTTTCGCAAATGTGCGTAGGCTTTACGTTCTTACTTTTTAAACTGTAAACAGTAGTTCAAACAATAGTTTGAAGGGTTATCTAGGGCCTGATCAAAACAAAATTTATTTCAAATGGGAGCAGCACTGGACCCTGGAAAATTCAGGTAGCCCTTTTTAAAATTTTGTCTTGACCAGGCCCAAGATAACCCTTCAAACTATTTTATGAACGTTTACAGTCAGGGTCGGATTTAGAGGTCTGGAGACCTCGGGGCAACAAGGAGTGGAGGCCCTCTGGTTAAGGGCTAGGGCCTGTAATATTTTACTGATTATGTGATTGGAGTGAACAATATAGATCAATGATTATTGTTAATAGATAAGAACAACATAATCATGTTTATAAAAAGTACTAAAGGTAGAGGTAAAACAGCGAAAAAAATCAAAGGAAAAGTTGTTTACTAGTGCTAACTAGTCGGAATCTGAAAGATTTTTTCGAAGTCTAGTGTGGGGGCCCTACTATTGTGGAGGCCCCGGGCTGTAGCCCCGGTTGCCCTCCCCTAAATCCGGCCCTGTTTACAGTTTAAAGTGAGAACGTGAAGCTTTTCTACGCACATTAGCCAAAAATGACCGTTTTTCGCCCTCAAGCAGTCCTGCGTTACTTATATAATTTAAACTAAAATGTATCAAAGCTAAAACCATCTTTAAGGGGCTACATGAATTTTACATGGTCCAGTGCTGCCCCCATTTCAAATAAATCATTTGAAAAGAAATGGAGACATCGTTTAAAATTAGACTAGATAACCCTTCAAACTATTTTATGAACTACTGTTTACAGTTTAAAGTGAACAAGTGAAGCTTTTCTACGCACAATTGCGAAAAACGGCCACTTTTGGCGTATGTGCGTAGAAAAGCTTCACGTTCTCACTTTAAACTGAAAACAGTAGTTCATAAAATAGTTTGAAGGGTTATCTAGGGTCTGATCAAAACAAAATTTTAAATGAAGCCTCCGTTTCCTTTTAAATGATTTATTTCAAATGGGGGCAGCACTGGACCCCGGAAAATTCAGGTAGCCCCAAATGTGTAGTTTGGGGCTACCTGAATTTACCGACTATAATAAGATTTCTAAGGGACCACCTGACAAGAATTACAAACAAAATGAAATTTCAAAATCGGCTTAGGCGTCTTCGGATAATCGGTGAACTTAAAAAATTAAAATAAAATAATTGGCCAAGTGCGTGTCGGGCCACGCGCAGCTTAGGGTTCCGCAGTTACGAATGCCAACTTTGAGTTCATGCCACTGAAAACGTCTAAAAATTAATTTTCTATTGAATTTGTACGAAATTTTCCTTTTATAAATTGATAAGTTTTAATTTGTAAACCCTACTTAGCTCTGATAGTTTTCCTTTAAAGTTCGTTATATATACTATGGCTGTGATTTTTTTCATTTGTCCATATATAACCGATTAGCAGATAGAGGGGGGGGGACACTTGACTCTAACAAAAATGTTCACTTTAAAACCAAATATTTTAAAAATGGATCCCTTAATAGAAAAACGGTGCTTATAAACTCATAATACTTTTGAAAGACCTATTCAACGATACCCCACATGATTGGTTCGAGAAAAAAAAAGACTTTTCACTTCACTGGTATGGGAGCTAACCTAAATTTTTTTTTCAGTATTTGATTTTACGACTTTTTTCGCATAATTAATATACATATCCATTTCAAATCACAACTTTCTAGTACTTATAGTCACTGATTAAAACCGCGGACGGACAGACAGACAGACATGACGAAACTATAAGGGTTCCTTGATTACTACGGATCTCTAAAAAAGATCGCAAAGAGTAGGTTTTACGCAATCTTCATGTATAAGTGACCAAAACCACTCGGATCCTTTACGTCATACATCGTTCAACGACCCACTTTTGCAATCATGAAAAGTAGGTACTCGTATTGCATCATTTTAACTAATTTAGCCTTATTATACAAGATGGACCCGACTGCTCCAGATGGAGGGTACATACATAACCCTTTAAAGAAGGGTTATGTTTTTCGAGAGTATTTATGTATGTATAATTGTTTGGCACGCTCTGCAGCCTGAACGGCTCGATGGATTTTAGCTTGAGAGTTGTCGTTAGATTCGTATTAGATTCTGAGAATTCGTTTTTTAATAATGACTTGTTTATAAATACAAATATTTAAGGGGTGATTATGATTACCTAAGTGCATCTTTTTGAAAAAAGGTTTTCAATTAATGTTTATTGTTTATTACATTACATATTGTTAACATTTTGTTACAGGTCAATATTATAAAACTTAGAATTATACAGAACATAAGTAGGTACATATAAGATTAGGTATAAACAAACATGTCATATTCAATATTTTACAATTAATGTCATCAAATTAAATACATTATTTCATTGTCAAAATTCGTCAAATGAGTAGGAGCTAGTTTTACCAGGCCTGTGTCACTCCCCGTTTAGTTATCAAAAATATACCTATGTTATTACTATGCGCGCGGCGACCACTGAAGGGAAAAATTCAGTTACATAAATCGTTTTTCCAGAGTAATAAGAATGAAATTGGCTTGCAATGGATGTCTAGGTATCTAAACGAAGAGGTGAGAAGTTCTGACGCGAACTAACTTAAACCATAGCGCTAACCACATTGAGTAGATATTTCTTTAAATTTATTTTTTAAGTAAGACTTCTGTACGTGAGTACTGGTACTTATTCTGTAAGGGGTATTAGCATAAAGCTCGTAATAACTGGTTCAGTCGAGACAGACCGGAAGAAAAGTGGTGAAAGCTGCCTAGGCAGGCAATAGTTTTGAATTGTTACCACTTAGGCCATTTAATATATACAGGCTGATTTAAATAAATAAAAATAAATAAAATCGTTTATTGTCAGACAACTTAGTCCATAGAAATATTAATTAGGTTCATCAAATTAAAAATCAATTGAAATCAAAATCAAATTAAATTAAAATTAAAAATAAATCAGACTTAAACATTATATAATGCAATTCAAATAAATATAATTAAAATATCATAAAGAGAAAAAAAAGAATAATCTAAATATATATAACTCAAAGGTGACTGACTGACTGACATAGTGATCTATCAACGCACAGCCCAAACCACTGGACGGATCGGGCTGAAATTTGGCATGCAGGTAAATGTTATGACGTAGGCATCCGCTAAGAAAGGATTTTGATCAATTCTACACCCAAGGGGATAAAATAGGGGATGAAAGTTTGTATGAAACTTTGTCAATTTTAAATCGATCGGGCTGAGACTTTGCATGCATAAAGCTACTATGACGTAGGCATCCCCTAAGAAAGGATTTTGATAAATTACACCCCTACGCGAAGCCGCGGGCCAAAGCTAGTCTACTTATATAATCTGCCTTTTTGTAAGGAGGCGGACAAGCAATATTAAATTAAATTAATTAAATTTCAGTTATTCATCGTCTCGCACCCCTCTCATGCAGGGCGATGAATCGGCTCAAGATAGCTGAGTCCATCCTATCCGCAAACACCTTAAGGATGCTTATATATGCAATAAATCCCCAGCTTAAACTGTTTAGGAAAAAGTGGTGAAAGCTACTGAATCGCAATGGGTTTTTACCGACTTCAAAGGTTCGACGAAATAAATAAATAAATAATAAATAATAATAAATAAATATATAGGGACAAATTACACTAATTGAGCTAGCCCCAAAGTAAGTTCGAGACTTGTGTTATGGGATACTAACTCAACGATACTATAATTTATAACAAATACATATATAGATAAACATCCAAGACCCAGGACAATTTGTAAAAGGCCATTTTCCAACTTGCCCTGGCCGGGGATCGAACCCGGGACCTCTGGGTGGCGGACTAGCATGGTGACCACTACGCCACGGAGGTCGTCAAAAGGAGGAGGTTGTGAATTCATTGGAATCTTTTGAATATTTTTTAATGTATGTTCAACGATTATTCTGAGACGCTTCAGGATGCTGTTAAGAGCGCGCATAAAGCTAAGTAAATATCAGATTTCACCCGCGCACTTCACACACCCCGCTTTCGTCCACTAAAATAACTAAACAGAAGAGATACATGCCTTCGACAATTAGCCATGAGTTTAATTTTTATCTTCTTATTCTTATATGATGTTTTTGTTATGTTGTACGTTTTTGTTGCCATAATTTCGATGTCGTATTTTCTTGGGCTGGACCACAAAAGCATGAAATATAATGTAGATATTACATTATATTTCATGCTTTTGTGGTCCAACCCAATTTAAAAAAACAAGTTATTTGTGTTTTATTCTCGAGTTTAAAAATCCAATATGCGATGGGCAATTTACCTATAGTCCCCCTTTTAAGCTAAATCCCCAGCTTAAACTGTTTAGGAAAAAGTGGTGAAAGCTACTGAAATGCAATGGGTTTTAACCGACTTCAAAGGTTCGACGAAAAGGAGGAGGTTGTGAAATCATCGGAATCTTTTGAATATTTTTTAATGTATGTTCACCGATTATTCTGAAACGCCTGGAGCGATTTGAAAAATTCTTTGAAAGTGCATGCTTGTTTGGTGGTCCCATAGTTTTATCAAATTCGGTTGTGTATTTCGGGGGTGAAGTAGGGTTTAAGTTTTAAAAAAATATCTCATTTATATAGTAACGTAGGCCATTCACTACACAATATCCTTTTTTATTAGTGATTCAATCCATCATTTTGACTTGTTGTTACTTCTTCACGCGCAAACAGCTTTGCCAGTTATTTCAGTATTGTATACTGTTGGATCAGACTGACAAAAGCCATTGTTTTTTTGTCATGCAATCATTTGGATCCCTAACTGTTTAATGCAATGTTGAATTAAAATACAATAGTGTCATGTAAAGATCAAATGACTGAGTTTGTACAACATGCAGTACTAGACTAGTATTATTTGTCAATTCATTTAAATATTTCAACTCAAAATATGCCATTAGCATATTTAAACTTATTCAAAATAAAATACTTACGTAATTACGACATAAAATAAAATATGTAACCCATATTTAAAAAAAACAAGGTTTATAAATAGATGCCATCTAAAACACAGACTGAAGCACAGAATAAGTACTAGTTCCTACTCACGTACAGAACTCTTACTCATAAAAGAATTCAAAGAAATACCTACTTAATGTAATTAACGCTATGGTTTAATTTAGCTCGCGTCTGACAGAACTCATCCATATGTTCCATACTATTTTACAATACTTAGAATCCCAAAATGTATAGAACAGCAGATTTATTTTTTCGGTTGGATTCAGTCTGTCTCATACAAAAAGTTGCTCATATTCATGAGTACTTTCACCAGTAGAAAGGATGCCAATGATTTTAAAAACACCCTGTATAACGAACTTTAAAGGAAAACTATCAGAGCTAAGTCGGGTTTACAAATTAAAAAGTTATAGACGATCGACTTATAAAATGTACTCAGAAAAGGAAAATTTCTTACAAATTCAATAGAAAATAGTTTTTAGACGTTTTCAGTGGTATGAACTCAAAGTTGGCATTCGTAACTACGGAACCCTACACTGCGCGTGGCCCGACATGCACTTGGCCAATTATTATTAATTCTTATTACTCGAATCTGGACAAACGATTCATGTAATTGAATTTTCCCCTCCGTAGTGGTCACCGCGCGCATAGTAATAATGTAGGTATATTTTCGATACCTAAACGGGGAGTGACACCACCTGACCAAAGTAAGCACTTGGTCGACAAAGCAAATGGACGCATTCTTTTTTGGTGAAAGATTCTGACGTCGACTCACTCATGAATGTATCGTTCTGTCGGCAAAACTTTCGTAGAGGAAAGGTTCTCACATCGATTCCCTCATGAATGAATCATTTGTCGGCGAAACGTTCTTAGTTGAAATGTCGTTGAACAACAAGTTTCATCAGAAAAAAATGCTGCAGTGCAGTTTGTTACCGCATCTTCTGCACTAGGCGACAGTAAACTTAGCTCTAAGTAGGTAACTTTTTGACGGCAAAAATTGTGCAACAAAACAAAGTGACGATTATTACGAGATATTATAAATATACTATGATCTGATCCCCAAATGAAGTTGACAACGGCGGATAAAAGTGACTAATGGTGACATTAGTGGTGGATTCACACATTAACCGCCAGTAAACTATTCATATTTTGCCGGCCCAAAGCTGCGTTCACTGAAATATCAAAACCACCCTTCTATTTTCTCGATTGTCGCCCCCAAAATGTTCCTCCTTAGGCTTTAGCCTACTCAGCCTAGTGTAAATCTGAGTAACATATTCGTAGATGTTATGTTAATTTATTTTAGGTGGCTTATAGGAAGGAGTTTTAACCTAGATCTAAACTAAGTCACAAAAACAAGGCTTAGAAAACCGGGTCTATGTTTTATTCTAAAGACGATTATCTTAAGGTCAGTTCACACCAAGACGCGACGCGACGCGACGTGGCGCACAGTTTTGAAGAAAAATAGAACTTTCTTACTACACATAAAGATACAAATTTCAGTGTTACGTACAACGCTTCGCTTCGCCACGCTGCGCAGCGCGGCGCAGCGGGCTCTCGTTGAAATTAGTATTTTTTCGTGTAATAAACAAGTTCTATTCTTCTTCAAAAGTGCGCGTCACGTCGCGTCGCGTCGGGTCTCGGTGTGAACTGAACCTTACTTTATCCGAAAAAAAAAAATATTTTTTTTTCCAAATTTCAGCATCCAAATTAAATGACATCTCATCAGTCATCATCATCATTTAAGAGATCTGAAGTGCGGACGCTGGCACCTAACTAAAACATCATTGTATGACCACAGAATTGATACTTTTATGTAGGTACCTATCTCCTAAGTATCATTGCAGTCGTCAAGTATGCAATGCATTAAGACTTTTACCAGTGATGGCCACAACATACACGATTGTATTTTCAAAATTAAAAAACCGACTTCACCCCCAGACAACACAACCGATTTTGAAAAAAATTCTACGGGACCACCTGACAAGTAACTACTATGTCCTGTCAAACAAAAAAGAATTTTCGAAATCGGTCCAGGCATAGAATAAGTACTAGTACTCACGTACAGAAGTCTTACTCAGAAAAGAAATTCAAAGAAATATCTAGGTACTTAATGTGGTTAGCGCTATGGTTTAGTTTAGCTCGCGTCAGAACTCCTCACCTCTTCGTTTAGATACCTAGACATTCATTGCACACCAATTTCATTCTTATTACTCTAGACAAACGATTCATGTAACTAAATTTTCCCCTACGAAGTGGACGTGTCGCGAATAGTATATTTTCGATACCTAAACGGGGAGTGACACAGGCCTGGTCCAAGCGCCTGTGAATAATCGGTTAACATACATAAAAAAGATGATGACGAATTGATAACCTCCTTTTTTAAAGTCGGGTAAAAAACAAAACAAATAATAACCAAAACTAATAGCACCCGTGATTAAAATAATTATGTATTTTCAGGATATATTTTAATCGAAAAAAATTGACTTATAATGAAATCACATAATTATGATTGTTTTATTTACTCAGTACCCAATTAGATTCTCGAGAAATCTCGGAACTTTTAGTCATATCCATACTTTTGATAGCAATAGCACGCGTGATTCCGATCTCTGATAATAACAGAAGCTACGAAAGAGGACAAAGTTGTAATTAATTGACACGTGTATCCGTAAATGAAGTCCATTCTACGACCGGTCTGTTACGTCATCAACCTGACTTTGGACCCGTTCAAGTATTTGCATAATCTAGTCCTCCATGCTAGCATGGGCGTAGCCACAGTGGGGCACCGGTGGGGCGCTTGCCCCACCCTGGCTCAGACCTTTAAGTTACCGAACCAAACCAAAAAATTAAATTATCTAGGTACTTACTACAATACTTAATATTCGTAAGAAAGTTCACACTCGACATTTTATATGTAAAAATTGACTGGGGTAAGCGGCGGACCGTGTAGTTTGCTAGTTACATATTATTTCAGATTGCTGCCCCACCCTGAGCCCATGGCTGGCTACGCTTATGCATGCTAGTGTTATGATTCTTAAAAATAGCCACATTATTGTGTTAATATTTAATTATGGCAATGTTGAATCATTTAAATAATTGATCAAGTGCGTGTTGGGCGACGCGCAATGTAGGGTTCCGTAGTTTCGAATGCCCACTTTGAGTTCATGATCATGTAACTAACAACGTCCACTAATTTTCTATTGAATTTGTGTGAAATTTTCATTTTGCGAGTACATTCTATAAGTTGATCGCTTCTACTATGACAATGATTTTTTTAACGTGTTTATATATAACCGTTTAGCAGATAGATGGCTCAAACAAAAATTTTCACTTTAAAACCAAATATTTCGTAAACGGATCCTTAAATCGAAAAACGGTGTTCACATCCTCATATTTTTTTTAAAAGACCTATTCAACGATAGCCAACATGACTGGTTAGTCTAAAAAAAATGCCTTTTCACATTACTTGTATGGGAGCTATCCTAAAAAAATTTTTTTTCGATATTTTATTTTACCCCTTCCGCCTAATTAATATACATCTCCATACCAAATCACATCTTTCTATTACTAATCGTCGACAGACAGACAGATATACAGACAAAACAAGGGTTCCTTGTTTACTACGGAACCATAAAAGGTGGCGCCATCTTTTAAAAATAACAAACGAATGACATTGAAATGATGACGTTGACACATGAAGTGTGATATATCGGGTGTAATGGCGGAGGCGATGATAGGATAGACACTTATGGTGGGAGCTGTTTTTATTCTTATCGCAGCGCTGAAAGTGGACACACGAGGAGTTGAGACTGAGAGGGACACGACTATGAATTCATCACAATTATGACTTATAGTATGAGAGAAGGTAAACCGTAGAAAGTTTCAGCTGCTTTGCTTCCTGTAGATCGTAAAAGCCGATCGAGGGTATGAGCAATTCAGTTATATGAATCATTTGTTCAGAGTAATAACGATGAAATTAGCTTGCAATAGATGTCTAGGTATCTAGACAAAGAGGTGCTGAGTACCACTATTACTTATTTTGTGGTATGGAAGGGCGAGATTTGAATCATGTTATAGGCGATGCTGCTAGCAACCTATTCCTTTTTATTCCTTTTTCCCATCTTAACCCCCACCATCACGCTAAGCGTGGCCTTTGAGTCATGAAACCCTGGGATCTGTCCAACCTAAAATTTCAAACGTAGTATCTGGGAGCACGGGAGTTCCCCGTTAAGACCAAACACCGAAAGCGCGAGTTATTTAGCTCGTTTACTAGGTACCGCCCGGCGGCATCTGGACGATTTGCGTCCTAAATAGCTTCTGGCACCGTAGCTTCGGCCCTTCCAGCAAAACATGGGTGTTGCAGAACCCCAAAATTTGCCATAGTCCCTAGCGCGCCCAAACCCGAGGTTCCCCCTTGGGAGCCCTTTGCGCTGCTGCTAGTAGTTTATAAATATAGGAAGACGGGCCTCTGGCCCGCTCCTCAAACCTTGTCCGGTGAAGTAGGAAATGCCGTCCGAGGCAACCTATGTATGTCCATTAAAAAAAAAAGTGAGTTATTCCGGCCTGATCCACCAAACGGATCCACCGTCAATTATTGTTATTACTTTTGTCCGGTCGGATCTACTATAAAATTGACTAGTCCCTACCTTTTTTCATAGCTAAGTACAGTCAAGAGAAAAACAGTTGTCGATTAAAAAATAAATAGTTTTTATTAGTTATGACCAATCACAAATAATCATATATTTGCACCTTTGATTTAGATAACATGATACAAAATTGTAAATAATTAACCAGTCAAAAATCAAAATATACTTAAAAAAACATCTTAGACAATTATTGTCCAAATTATTATAGGTACAAAATACAATCGATATGATAACGATTTTCTATTGTATATCACGCCCCACTGTATTCCAGGTAAAAAATACTAATGCAGATTATAACCTTAAGTTAGCCGATAATTTATATACCAGATCAAAAAATATTTTCCAGGAGATCAACAAACATTTCGTTGCTGACTGTACCAAAAATATGTTTGGGTATCCGACCGGAATACAATATTTAATTATTATTTCTGATAACCTGGATGTGGGATCAGACCAGGATAAAAAATAATTAAAATAAAAGTGATCCACTTGGGTATCAGATTTAGGGGATCAGACCGGAATAACTCGAAAGAGCAATGATATACTTCACATGAAAATGTTTTGGTGGGATTATTTATTTATGTACCTAGTGAATTCGATTTTACCTAACAAGATTAATTTCAAGCTTATTAGTGCTGAAAAATTAAAACAAAGTATTGTAAATTAGCAATTAGATTTATGCAAGGTTTTTAACAGCAGTTTTACCAATCAGTTTCAGAGCACTAGACGAAATGATATGGAAAGGTAAGTTTCAAAATTAATAAGATAACAAATTCTAAACTGTTTGTTTTATTCTACCAATTACGTATATTATTGTATTATTTGAAATATTTATTCCGAAATCAGGTGTCTAGACGCGCGAACAAGGTCACGGGAAAAAGTTAGAATACGTGTGGGGTTATGGCTTTTCGGAATTCAAATTAAAATCTTTTTTTGATTTGTTTTCTTTCATAAAAATCCTTCAAGACTTCGTCTTTAGTCTTTACTAGGTCATTCCACTCTCTAATGTTGCCAGTTCTATAAAATTCCCCAATAATGAGGGTGACATTATGTCAATCAACTTACACGTTTTTTTCAGTAAGTTAATGTTGCCAGTTCTAAAATAAGTCCCAAATAATAAGGGTTACACTTTACATTAAGTTCGTCAATCAATCTTAATACTTGTTTTTTTACGACAAACTCAAATAAACTCTGTAATCATCCACAGGTATTGTCCTTCTAACATGTCAAGTGGTCGCAACAATTGGTCGTCCAAGTTTACGGAATCTACAAGTATGTGGAAATGACGGCTTGACTTACCAAGACAGAGATGCATTAGATTTAGCTCAAAAGAAAAACGCAGATTTGCAGCTACTATACTATGGACCTTGCGATTTTCTAGATAAAACTCTAAGAGATATAAGACAAGTTATTTATTGCGGTAGCGATAATAGAACTTATTATAGTTATCTAGAATTCCTTGTGCGAAAAATGAAAAGGCCAGGACTGTTTGTGAAGCATATGGGACCGTGTGAAGATCTTACTTTGCTCAGAAGTGTGGACACTTCAGTTTGCGCAAACGACTTCAGCTCATACGATAGTATCAGAGATTTCAAATTAGCACAAATGGTGTTCCCAGATTTGAGGATATTACATTCGGGATATTGCGTTTTACCAATACTGTATAAATCGGTACACCTGCGTTGTAATGATTGCCTTTTCAGCGGTTTTGGTCAAAGCAGTGGGAGGAGTGATGTAGGCGATGGAACCGAAGATGTGGTCAATGAAATTGTGGGCGAGAATGGCACAGATGTAGGCAATGAGGGACAAATCGGGAGCGATGGGGGCAATGAGGCGCTAAATGAGGGCAAGGAGATCCTTAATGGGGGCAATGGACCGCTAAATGGAGGCAATGGGGCGCTTAATGGGGGCAATACGGGACAAAATGGGGGCAATGGGGGCACAGATGGGGGAAAAGAAAACCCTAAAAATTTAAATCAAAATCTCGATCAAATTGCTAAAGGTGTCTTCAATATCGTTGGGGGATCTGTTGGTCTTTTTAGTCTCGGACTGGGATACCTTTCTCAGCAGCAACAGCAGCAGTGCTGTACATAGCTAGTGCCTACTTGGAGCCTCGTCGGCTTATTCTACTTCAGTCGCTCAAATGGTACGCAGTACAAAACAAACTATTTTGGAAACTACCTTTATAAAAATAATAAACATATTTTATAACAATTTGTTTATTTCAGATCAAAATAAATTCATTAAGTATAACTAGGTACCTATTATGAAATAAACAAAAATCGAAAGAAAGACAGACATGTATTTTTAACTTAGGTGTTTGTTAAAGTAAGTAGGTACAAATGTTATGTTTATCAAATCAAATCAAAGGGGATGCATGAATTTTTCGGGGTCCAGTACTGCCCCCATTTGAAATAAATCATTTAAAAGGAAACGGAGATATCATTTAAAATTGTGTCTTGACCAGGTCCTAGATAACCCCTCAAACTATTTTATGTACTACTGTTCGCAGTTTAAAGTAAGAACTTGAAGCTTTTTTACGCTCATTTGGCTGATGTGCGTAGTAAAGATTTACGTTCTCTCTTTAAACTATATACAGTAGTTCATAAAATAGTTCGTAGGTTTATTTAGGGCTTGGTCAAGACACAATTTAAAATCATATCTCCGTTTCTTTTCAAATGGTTTATTTCAAATGGTCAAGACACAATTTTAAATCATATCTCCGTTTCTTTTCATATGGTTTATTTCAAAAGGGGAACTGGCCCTGGAGCACTGGACCCCTAAAATTCATGCATGGTTTAACAAGGTACGTATAATAATAAAGGTCACAACAATTTGAAGGTCTAACCTTATTGAATCTTTAACCAAAGTACAATTGCATGCGAAACAATTTAAGATGTAGCCATTTGAAAATACATAATTACAAATTATATTACATTATATTAAACAAATTTAAATAAAAAATCGGCCTAGGTTGCCTGGAAGAGATTGCAGTTGCGATAAAGCCGCCTTTTGACATTTGTTTTATGTTATCCATTTTTATGTTACATTATGTTTTGGTGCAATAAAGATTTTAACTAACTAAAAAAATACAGAGAACTTATGTGAAAAATAATATATTAAATACATATACAATTAATATGTCAATTATTATGTAATTAAATTATTTATCAAAGTCACATTGAGTGTCAGCATCAGGAAAATACTCTTTAATGTTATAATAGCATTCATCTATGAGATTTTTTTATAATCACATGGTTTAACTTGTTTTAATTTAGATTATAAGTTTATTGTAAACGCTCGGAGCCATCCTTTTATCACTTTTTCTCATGAATTCAGTTTTTCAGATGTTAGAATGCGGCGGATTACCGAAATTGCAAGACGAAAATAAATAGACGATGATGATTGGATATTCAAATTGTCCTTATTCTTTATACCTTTTAAAATGCTTAAACTTACCTAAAATGCGACACAAATAAGTTGAACGAAAATGGCGGATTTCAAAACAATTTTGTACAAATTCCCGGCACGTACGTAGAACCAAAACGGCGGTTATCGGCGCAGGTACAAATCATGCGCCGACGACCGCTATATTGGATCAGTTTAAGTGTCGGGAATTTGTACAAAATTGTTTTGAAGTCCGCCATTTTTGTTCAACTTATTTGTGTCACATTGTACTTTGCTTTCTTAACCAGGCATCGAAGGCATAATCTTTTTATTACTTTTAAACTTTATGTCAAAGGTATAAGGTTCAATTCAATGTGGTAACTATTCTTTCAGTACCAGTTAAAAAACTTGAATTTATCCCGTCTTATTATAAAACTTATCTTATTAATCTTATTATACCTAAGAAGACCTCCTGCAATATGATACCTTCAGTTCTGTCGGTATAAACTTCATTGATAAAGTTAGCCTGTGTTTTATGTTAGACAGATGATTAAAGGGCTACCTGAATTTTTCGGGGTCCAGTGCTGTCCCCATTTGAAATAAATCATTTGAAAGGAAACAGAGATATCATTTAAATTTTATCTTGATCAGACCCTAGATAACCAGTTTTTCGCCATTGTGCGTAGAAAAGCTTCACGTTCTCACTTTAAACTGTAAACAGTAGTTCATGAAATAGTTTAAAGGGTTATCTAGGGTCTGATCAAGTTAAAATTTTAAATGATGTCTCCGTTTCCTCTTACACATTTTTTTTATTTTAAATGGGGGCAGCACTGGACCCCGAAAAATTCAGGTAGCCCGTTAATAAAGAAAGCAAGTTTCTTGCGGTGGTTCTTAGCTATGGTTGATCAAAATCGATTGAGCCGTTTAAAAGTTATGGGTCACCGCTTGAAAGTTCAGGTTTTCTAATTTGCTTGGCAAATAAAAGATGGCGCTACGCATATAAATTCCAAGAAATATTTAGTTCCGCTACTTATAACTAGATGGCGCCTTAATGTTTACACATGACATGAAACTAAATCTAATTAGGTGAGAAATCGGTTCAACGGTTTATAAATAAATTATGGCGGGTGAACGTTTGTAAGACGTTTTTTTTTATTTGTTTGGCAAATAAACGTGTCTTACTATGGTATTTTACCTAACTGATAAGGGTAAGAATCTGAGAGGAATATTTTTTATGTACCAGTAAGTAATAAAAGTATTCAAGCAAGCGCAACGAAAGTCGATATTAAGAGCCGTTTCACCTTTGCTTGGCTGTCTCGTTTGCACAATCAAACATTTTTAAAGATTATTAAAAAATGTGACTCATTTGAAGAAAAGTGTTTCATAAACTTTTTAATATATTATATGTTAGATATTGTAGACATATATTTTTTTGTTTATGAGTGAGTGTATCGAGAATAAGGACATCAAAATTTTAAATTTTTGATGACCTTATTCTTTCACTATCCACTTTTCGCCTAACCCGGTGGGGGTTAGGCGAAAAAAAGTGTAAGATTTTCGCCAAGTCCGCACCGTCCACAAAGGAACTTCGTTCCAAAATTTTAAGTAACATCCGACACAACTGTAGCTAAGAACTATCTCGATTTTGTCAGCTATCCAACATAATAACAGCATATTTTTGTTTTACAATATATTGGTTTAGGCATTTGTCCTCAATCTTACCTGATGGTAAGCGACGATGAAGACTAGGATGAAGCATGCCTATCCAAAAGATACCCATTCAATCTACTTTTAAATGTCCCGGGACTGTACTTCTCTGGGAATATAGACGCAGGCAGTTCATTCCATACCTTAGCTACTCAAACCAAAATGGAATTGTCGAAGCGTTTAGTTCGAGACTTAGGTATTTCAACGACAAAGGGGTGAAACCCCTGTCCGCACCTCGTAGTCCGATAGAGAAATGGTGAGGGTTTCACGAGATCAAAGAGAGAATCAAAGAGCCTTCGAACACTCTCCAAAATGTATCCTATAAAAAACCGAATAGAATAGAATAGAATCAAAAAAAAGCAGGCTACTTTGCAATGATGCTCTAGGGACTGCAATTTTCTATTCGAAAGCTCATCGCTGTTTATAAGCCTGTGGGCTCTTCGGTCAACAGAGTCTAGTGCCTCAAGTTGGTATTTAGCGGAGCCATTCCACAAGTGACTGCAGTACTCCATGCAGGAGCGAACCTGGGCTGTATAAAGATTAAGTAGCCGTTCAGGGCTAAAGTACCGCCGGACCCTAGAAATGACGCCCAACTTCCTGGAAGCAGTCATTGCCATCGACTCTATCTGTTGGCCGAATTATATATAAATATAACTCTCTACAACGGTGCTGACATCGGCGTAGTCAATAATGCCTGATGTCAGAAGGTCATTAATGTGCAGTAGGAACAAGGTAGCAGAGAGAACAGATCCCTGAGGTACCCCGGCATTAATACCCGTTAGGTCAGAAGAGCAGCCTTCTACAACCACTCGAATCGACCGTTCCCTCAGGAAATCGGATATCCAGCTGCAGAGGTTTGCTGATATACCATACGATAGAAGCTTACTTAAGAGAGCTTCGTGCCAGACCCGGTCAAAAGCCTTGGACATATCGAGTGAAACGGAAATTGCCTCACCGTGACCCTCTAAGGCTTCGCTCCATAGGTTTACGTAACATTATCGGTCCATTCGTTTAAAAGCTACAATGGCACACAGACAAACAGCCTAAGTAAATTCACATAGCCACGTTAAACTATAACACCCTTCTTTACGATGGCGGTTAAACACAAACCTTTATAGCCACGTTAAACTATAACACCCTTTTTTTCGATAGCGGTTAAACACAAACCTTTTTAATTTTGTGACTTCAACTTTGCCTAACATGTTTAATTTCAAGCTTATTAGTACTGCAAAATTAACGCAAAGCACAATTATAATTTAATTAGGTTGTACCCTTTTTTTTGCTGCTGTTTTATTAGTCACTAAGTATTCTGCCACTAAGCGAAATGTTATGGATAGGTAAGGTCGTGAATTTAATCTACATAACTTATTACCTTATTATAGTCCATTTATTTAGATATGTAAAGAATGTACACAATCTTGACATGTCTTTTTATTGAAATATACACTTTATAAATAAATACTTTATAAATTACAAAAAAAAAAATAATTTATAATTTATAAAATAAATAATTTGTAATTTGCAAAGGTATTGATTTATAAAGTGTATATTTCAATAAAAAGGCATGTCAAGATTGTTTACATTCTTTTAAATACCTAAACAATTGACTTTTTTATAGTTAACAAACGCACTGAAAATATCATTAACGGTATACCGTTTATGATATCATGAGTGTGTTGGTTGGTATCTATGAAATATTGATTAAAGTGACTTTTGCTAGGAAAACACAAATTTTACTTGTTTTTAGATTCAAAATATTGAATCGTCATTTTCTTGCGTTAGTGTTGCCACTTTTTAAAATTCACCCAATAATAAGGACGAGGTTAATGATAGATTTTGGTGACCTCCGTGGCGTAATGGTCAACACGCTAGAACGCCAATCTGGAGGTTCTGGGTTTGATCCCCAGCCAGAGCAAGTTGGAAAATTGCTTTTTCAAATTGTCCTGGGTCTTGGGTGTCTATATATGTATTTATCATAAAATATAGTAATGGTTGGGTTAGTATCTCATATCACAAGCTTAAGCTTACTTTGAGGCTAGCTGAATCTGGGTGATTTGTCAAAAAAAAAAGAATCAATCTTAACTCCACAGGTATTATCCTGGCATGTCAACTAGTCGCAACGATTGGTCGTCCAAGCTTACGAAACACAGAAGTATGTAGCAGTGATGGCTTCACTTACAAAGATGTGGACGCTTTGAATTCCGCCCAGATAGAAAACACAGACTTGGAGCTACTACACTACGGAGCTTGTAACGTTACGCTTAAAGTTCTTAGAGGTTTCGACTATATAAGAAAAGTCAAGTATTGCGGAAGCGACAATAAAACATATAATACTTACCTAGAACTACTACTGCAAAAATTGAAAGCGCCGGACTTAGTTATGCAGCATGCGGGACCGTGCGAACATGATAAAGCTGATCTTACTTTGCTCAGAACTGTGTATACTTCTGTTTGCGCAACGGACTTCAGAACTTATGGCATTGAAGAATTCGAATCTGCACAAATGGTGTACCCGGATTTGAGAATATTACATTCGGGACAGTGCGTTATGCCAATGCTGTATAATTCGGGATATTTGCGTTGCGTTAGTTGCTTTTTTGGTTTGGGTAGTAATATTGGGAGGAATGCTGTGGGCGATGGAGTTTTAAGTTGGGGTAAAAACTCAGTTTTGGCTCAAAATCTCAACCAAATAGCTCATGGTGTCTACAATGTGATCGGGGGTTCGGTGGGTGTCCTAAATCTCGGATTAGGATGGATTGCGCAGTCAGGTTGCTATCGCAATTGTGTCGTACACGGCTAATACGTGTAGAGTAAATATACATTATAGTAGTTAGTAGTAAACTTAAAGTTATTCACGTTATGAGAAATTACTTGAGAATTTTATTAATATACAATGTGGGAGGGACATACCCGTAATAAATCGAACCATGGGCTATACTAGATCACTATAATATAATGAAATTAAAGTAACAAACAAAATACCAAAAAAAAAATGACATTCCCACATAAATTGCCCGGGCGGCTGCACACTTTTGCATGGAAATGGCAAAACAATCATTACGTGTTTTGGCTGTTATTTTAGTTTAATTATACTATACAGATCTAGCCTTTGGTTCGATTTATTACGGGTATGTCCCTTCCACGTTGTATAGATAGATAGATACATTAAGGTAGGTTATTTACCTAATATTATTATAACGAGTATTTATATCGCTTATCTCACAGTACCTAGTTGTGCATGGACATAATATTATTATGGTGTTTTTATTGTAAACTTTTATATGTAATTTTTTTCTATTAACACCATATTACGTATCTACATATGTACAACTACCTACATTGCGTTTGTGAGTGCTTGTATAAATAGGCATTACTGATTTTTGTGAATTGCAGAGATTAATAGGTATTTAAATTAATTATTAAGTATTTAAAATTAATAGGTATCTTAAACTTTTATTTATTATTTTAATGAACTTACAAACGTTTTATTTTACATAATTATATAAAGCTTAATTTTGCGACCCTCGTTTAGTCTTTTTGTTTAACCCAATGGACAGTAAAGGATAAATAAATAAAGCTATTAAAAACATCTTGACATATTACTTTATTCTTCTTCGCTGGTCTGGGAGGAAAGAAAAAACTTAGAATGTACCAGCTGGTTCTCTTCTCGCACAGATTATAAAAGCCAATCGAGAGAAAGGGTGAAAGTGTTAATAGGTGATGTTACTGGCGACATCGCCTATAAACAAACGAATGGATTTTTTTTTGTGTTACTAGCCACATCGTCTATTAGCAAGATTCGCATTTCCGCCATCCCATTTTAAAACCACCATTAAATAATATGTTACTGGCAACATCGTATTTTTACTTGATTCGCATGTCCACCATCCAATTTTAAGACCACCATCACATAATGTTATTAGCCACATACTTAGTCTATTAACATGATTCGCATTTTCAGCCTCTCATTTTAAGTCCACCATCACATAATATGTCACTAGCCACATCGTCCATTAGCAAGATTCGCATTTCCACCTTCCCATTTTAAGACCATCATTACATAGTGTTACTAGCTACCTACATAGTTGATTAACATGATTTGCTGTTCCACCATCGCATTTTAAGACCACCATCAAGTTGATTAACATGATTTGCATTTCCACCATCCCATGTTAAGACCAGTAGACTACCATCGCATAGTATGTTACAAGTCACATCGTCTTTTAACTTAATTTGCATTTCCACCATCCCATTTTAAGACCAGTAGACCACCATTACACGATGTTACAACAGGGTATATCGTCTATTAACATGATTTGCATTTCCACCATCCCATTTTTAGACCACCACTACATAATGTTACTAGCCATATAGTCTATTAACATGATTTGCATTTCCAGCTTCATATTTTTAGACCACCATCACATAATATGTTACCAGCCACATCGTCTATTCACATTTTTCGCATTTCCACCATCACATTTTAAATGTCCTTTGTGCATCGCGAACGCTCTTTCGTTAGATATCATTTTAATGTGTGGTAAATAAATACGTAGTGCGTTAATAGATAGGCTAATAGATGTGGCTGTTTGATTTTTTAACAAGCAGGTTCGATGCTTTTGAAATCCTGAAAAGCATTAACATTTACGTATTCTAGCTTTTTACCGAAACTTCGTTTACGCGCCTCTAAGAACCTACGGGATAAAATATTTCTAGTAATGTATATGCAGAAGATTGGTTGAACAAAAAAAAAACACACTTGAGTATTTATAATATTTGTAATATTACAATCTTGCGCATTGACAAAAAAAAATAGCTGAACCAGTTTTGCTGCTTGCGATTTGGTTAGTAAGTAGACACTAAACTTTTGTTCTAATTAGCAAAACCATGTAGTTGCATGTCCAAAAAAAACAACTATTAATTAAACACTTTTTAACTACTATTAACACTGCTTCAGTAGACACGATTTTGGCATAGTGTAGAAAAAATTTTTGCTTCTTGCAACCACTCTTTTTTCTCAGAGCGATATGAAAAAAAAATTTGTTGCATATCATTTATAATTTTTATTGGATTTTTAGGCCTACTTAAACAAGTTTTTGTGCGTAGGTAACTAAAAAGCGTTTACAAAGTAAATAATTGACAGTCACTTATAGGGAAGTTTGTTATGATGTAAGGATTCACCCAATCCAAAAGTAATGTATAGGTACTTTTAAGTTTTTGAGTCTATTTACTTCTGGGCTCTTCTAATAACCATGTATCACTTAATTATGTTGAACAACCTTTCTGCCCAAGTTCGACGTCTTTACCAATAGCAAGCGAACCCCCAACTATATCGAAAACACCTTTAGCAATTTGATTGAGATTTTGAGTTAATGGGTCATTCCCATTGCCCCCACAATTCCCCCCACCGTTGCCCTGATTTCCTCCACCGTTACACTCATTGCCCCCACCGTTGCCCTGGTTTCCCCCACCGTTGCATTTATTGTCGGTACCGCCATTTCCTCCACAGCTACTCTTAGCACCTTTTTGACCCCAACCGCCGAAAAGGCAACCTATGCAACGTAAGTGTCCCGATTTGAACAGCATTGGCATAACGCACTGTCCCGAATGTAACATTCTCAAATCCGGGTACACCATTTGTGCAGATTCGAATTCTTCAAAGTCTTCGTAAGTTCTGAAATCCGTTGCGCAAACAGAAGTATCGTCAGTTCTAAGGGAAGTGATGTTTTCTTTCTTAGGGGAAGTGACGTTTTGTTTTTTATCTTCGCACGGCCCCGCATGTTTTAACATTAGATCTGGGGTTTTAAATTTTTGAACAAGTAATTCTAGATAACTATTATAAGTTTTATTATCGCTTCCGCAAAAAACTGTTCTGTTTTCTCTTAGAATTTGATCTTGTAAATCACAAGCTCCGTAGTATAGTAGCTCCAAGTCTGTGGTTTCCATGCGGGCAGATTCCAATTCATCAACGTCTTTGTAAGTCAAGCCGTCAGTTCCACATACTTCTGTGTTTCGTAAATTTGGAAGACCTATCGTTATTACAACTTGACTTATCAGGACAATACCTGTAGAGTAAAGATTGATTAATTAACCTCCTCCTTATTATTAGGTATTCTTTAAGAACTGGCAACACTTATTTTTACAAAAGAATAAAAATTTTAAGAACACTTTTCTTCGAAAAGGTTTCCATGATCATTGAAAACTACTACCATGTATACTAACTAATAGTTCCATTTAAAAATATATTTTTGGGAAACTGGTAGCTATGTACAGTCAAGTACTAAGATACCTGACCAGGCCCTCTACTTATACCTTCAATTTTCTTTTAAACTAAAAATGATATTAACATGAATATTTTTATTCAGACAGATTTGATTACGTCTTTCTGAATGTAAATTTTCATGTTAATATCTTGATACTTGAATGTACTTACCTAAAGTGGATTTCGTGAGAAAATCTCTTTGCCCTTTGATTGCTTCAAGCACAGGCTTTAAGCGATAAGACTGCCCATTGTACTCATTTAAGTTAAAATTATTTCTTTGTGTTACATTTTTCTTTTGGTGTACAATAAAGAGCTATCTATCTGCAAGAAAGCTTCTGGTGACAAATCTATACAAATCCACTAGTTTTCTTAGCCGATTGAGTGGTGGACGGCCCCTAAAGTAAACGCCCACCACAGTTCGGGATAAAGTAGATATTTGATAGTGTCAAACACTCTTTTGATATAAGTAGGTAATAAATAGATTACATTTACGAACTCACCTATCCATAACATTTTGGTTAGCGCCCTTAAAGGTTATTAAATGAACTGCTGTTAAAAAGAAATGTATGAAATGATACATGCGGCTATAAATTATAATTGAGGCTTGTGTTAATTTCACAGCACTAATAAGCTTGAAATTAAACATGAAACGAATTAACCCTGTCAGCTAAAGCCAGATTAGCTGATATTATTAACTAAGTTTTCTTGCAATCTGGCTAAGGTCGGGTGACCACGGTTGCAGGAACACTTTAGATGGATGTCTGGCTGGTGTTATTAAAATGGATAAGACCCGAAACGAGTACTTGTATATTAGAGGGAGTCTAAATGTGGCGCTAATAGTGGACAAAAATTAAAAGCCATTGCCAGACTTGGTTTGGCCACGTAATTAGAAGGGATGCCAAACACCTGGCTAAAATGGTTGACTTGAAAGTGGACGGGTATAGAAAAAGGGGAAGGCCTAGAAAGACGTTAGAAAAGTGCGTGAGATGAGATATGGGGGAATGGTGGGTTAGTACAAAGATGGCGGAGAACAGAAACTTATGGAAAGAGTTGACATACAGAGCCGACCCCAAATAGGGAAAAAGGCAAGGAAATAAGAAGAAGTAGGCCGCTTCCAATTGGTCGTTCTGGAAAACTTCGGATGCCTATATCCAGTAGTGGACTTCCTGCGGCTTAAATGATGATTAACTAAGTAATTAATAACTCGTGGCTCTCTGAGCTGAAAACCTGAGTCTGACTACTTAACTCTTCGTAGTTCAAAATCGATTAAAGTTCACTGAGCATCGTGCAGCTTCAAATCTCCAATACCATTTTGTAGAAATTCCAAAATATAATATATTTTTTATTATGAACCTATACTGTCTCAGTGCTGGGCAAAGGCCTACCTTTTAGTACAAAATTGATCTCTAAAATATTATTTAGGTATTTTCCTGGGTCAAAAATAAATTATTTTGTACTGATAACAAAATAAAACGTCGAAAAATAATGTCACTTGTCTTTGACCATATAGATTTTGACGTGATTTTAGATTTATTATTGCAGAAAAACTGATAATAAGAGCGCTATCTGACTCCTAAAAACTATGACGTTATCTGCCTGTATTTCATACAAATCTCATAGAAAACGTTTGTTTTGACGTTTCGAAAAAGAATCTGATTTGAGTTGTTGGAAAATACCTGCTCACAAATTTCAGGTGAATTGGTTGAAAAATGTGGTGCTATTTTTAAAACACGGAGTCACTAAAGGAACGGTTTTTTATATGGAATAGCATCACGTACAGACTACAGTTAATTTTTGAACGCGGTATAGTTTTTCCGCACAAAAAACCGTAAAATAACAGGCCACAACTTGTATATTCTAAATCTTTGGAACAGCTGGACAGAATTTACAAAATAAAATTCCATTTGATAATCCTAGAATGTTCGTAACTTTTTACGCAATTTATATTTTAACCAAAATGGCGGTTATCGGCGCAGGTACAAAGAATGCGCCTACCACCGTCATTTTGGTTCAATTTACGTGTCGGGAATTTGTACAAAAATGCTTTTAAGTCCGCCATTTTTATTCAAATTATTTGTGTCGCACTGTATTTTTGGGGTTTGGCTATTATTACAACACTATTTAAATTGCGTAAAAAGTAAACATTTTAGGAATGTCAAATGGAATTTGTAGAAAAATGTTTTGAAGTTTGCCATTTTTGTTCAACTTATTTGCGTCACATTGTGAATACTTCCTTTTTATTTTTTTGTTTTTTTGTGTGTTCCTACACTGGTAACAAGAGTTTTCAAGCTAAGAGGCTCCAAAACTGCACTATCTAATTTCCTATCACTTTTTTCTATATAAATAGATTGCCTGGAAGAAATTGTTTACCGATAAGGCCGCCTATTGCGCATTTCCCAGTTTAAAAATAAAAATGTCCTGTATTTATTTATTTGTGCAATAAAGGGTATTGTCACAGAATAAGTACTAGTACTCACGTACAGAAGTCTTACTAAAAAAAGAAATTCAAAGAAATATCTACACAATGTGGTTAGCGCTATGGTTTAATTTAGCTCGCGTCAGAAGCCCTCACCTCTTCTTTTAGATACCTAGACATTTATTGCAAGCCAATTTCATTCTTATTGCTCTAGACAAAAGATTCATGTAACTGAATTTTTGCTTTCGAAGTGGTCGCCGCGTTCATAGTAATGATGTAGGTATATTTTCGGTACCTAAACTGGAAATGACAGGCGGTATTGTATTGTATTGTAAAAAAGACGGCTTGTCGTCTTATACAATCATACAGGCTGGCATCGACTACTTACGTTTCCTTCCAATTAAATAAAACAATTTGGAGATACAATTACATATTTATTCAAATAAAAAATCTATCGACATCTCGTCTTGCAATGAAAATTAATACATAACTTTAGTATATTATGTCAACAACAAAGTAAGTGGAAAATGATGGCTTAATCAATTAATAGATCCCCCGCCTGACAAAGCCATGACCCTTACTCAAAAATGGTATGACATAAGTACGTAGCTACGAGGCCGTGTTGCAGTGTCAACAAGTATATTTGCTAGACAATTTAATGAACCCTCGACTGTCAAGAAAGCCATCTCGATGCGTATAGAACTACCGATATGACTTGAAATTCGTAGCGCCATCTTTTATTTGCTAAGGAAATCTCCGACTTTCAAGCGTTACGAGTACTTAACCCCCAATAACTTTTAAACGACTTTAACCGAACATCAAACATAGCTAAGAAACACCGCAAGGGAACTTGCTTTTATGTAATTTGGTAATTTTTGACGTTAAAAATGTAAAAATGACTAATGAGCCCAAAAGCCATTAGCATTAGATGATTATTCTTGAGGTCTATAAAATAAAAATAAATAAATGAGGGTAAAATAGGGGCTGGAACTCAGCTAATAACGAAAACGGAAAAATGTGAGAATAGTCAAAACTACTTACCATGTCTTCAATTCAATTCATTTATTGCATTCATATTATACATCAGTTCTTATTCTTTCTAATATTACCACTGTTTCCAATTAGGTACAATATGAACCCTGTTGGGTATTACAGAAATAAGATGGAACGGCATTATAAGTTGAGGCTTTTTGTCATATTATCGTTTATGTAATTATTTCATACAGAGGCGGCGTAAGGTGTGGGCGGCGTGGGCCATCGCCAACGGCCTCGCTGTGGAAAGGGCTTCGCGCCTCAAATTTTAAAAAAGTATGGAAAATCCAAAAGAGCCCTCCACCAGGTTTTTCTTACAATAAATACGTTAGAATTAATTCTTAAGGGGCTACATGAATTTTCCGGGGTCCAGTGCTGCCCCCATTTGAAATAAATCTATAGATAGGAAACGGAGATTTCATTTAAAATTTGGTCTTGATCAGACCCTAGATAACCCTTCAAACTATTTTATGAACTACTGTTTACTGTTTAAAGTGAGAACATGAAGCTTTTCTACGCACATACGCCAAAAGTGGCCGTTTTTCGCAATTGTGCATAGAAAAGCTTCACGTTCACAATAAGCGAGCGACTGTCGCTCAATTATCCCACCTTCACCGGTTTGGTGGTACGAGGCACGCAGTTGATGTCAACTCGGCTCGAGCGATCGAGTAAACACGGCGGCCCTAAAGGGCTTTACACACAGCAGCATTATGTATATTAATGTACATAACGTACAGTTAGTATGGTATATTTATAGCTGCCGTGTGTGGTCACCTGACGATTTCTATGGAAAGATGTAATGAGATGTATCTTGCTATAATGTACATCTTTACATTATAGCTGCCGTGTGTGAAGCCCTAATATTGCCATTTCGTTTTCAAATGAGTCGTTTTGGTGTTTGCGTATTGTTTTCTATGTTATAAATTAAAAAATTGTTTAAAATTGTATAAAAACAAATTGTTTAAGTTTTTAAAATAATTAAAGGGTCGCAATTTATTATCAGTTAAGAAGCCCTGACTTTATCAACACTACACAAACAGACTTTAGGTATCATGTATGACTACTCGTATGTTAAGTATACTGCTATTATTACTATTTAGCCAAATCGTTTATAATTAATACTGTGTTCTGGCTATTTCTTCTCGATTTTCTATGATCTTCATCATCAAATATATAAAGATAAATAAATGATTTTTGACTTTGACTTTTTGACTTTTGACTTTAAATCAAAACGAAAATAAAATACATATTTAATTTAGGTAAGTACAAAATCATATGTACCATATACAAAAATATCAGCACGGAATATTTTGTACTTATTTGGTGGATAGGTTCTTAGGTAAAAACTTAGCTAATGCAATAAAAAAATACAATTTAAAGGTAATATTATTTATTTATTGAATTAATCTACTATAATACCTATTATAATGACGCAATGTTGGTAAAATGTCGACTGCCTGCTGTTGCGAGCCAATGAATCCTGTTGCGACACCTTTTAAGATACCTACCGACCCCCCAACGATATTGAAGACACCTTGAGCAATTTGATTGAGATTTTTAGTCAACATTTCACGGGTGTTACTCCCGTTAACCCCACTTTGAACCCCATTGACTGCATCGCCTAATCCTCCCGCATCACTCCTCCCACTACTTTTACCCGAACTTCTGAAAAGGCAACCTACACAACGTATATATCCCGCTCTATACAGCATCGGTAAAACGCACGGTCCCAAATGTAATATTCTCAAATCCGGGTTCACCATTTGTTCTGATTTGAATTCTTTAATACTATTGTAGAAACTGAAGTCCGTTGCGCAGACTGAAGTGTTCACAGTTCGACCAAACGTTGCGACCACTTGACATGTCAGTAGGACAACTGTGGGGTTAAGATTGATTGATTAATATGGTCCTTATTGTTGGGTATTCTTTAAGAAGACACATTTTCTAGGTGACAGGTACCTACTAACTATTGACTATTTAAGTTGTGACTTTGTGGAGAAGTGATAGTAAATTTCGCAACAAAACCTGTGGCACGCACGACACATATAAAAGTACCAGAAACTGATTACTCTACTTATCCTAGTGCATTCCCATCATATCGTTCTCGCGAATCCTTCGTTCTTAAAAAAAAAAATTTAGGTCTATGGTTCTTCCACTTAATAAGTACATACTACTTAAAGTCAACAAACACACTTAAAACAGGTTTTTCATATTAGAAAAAAAAATAACAATAATTTACATTCACAAACATACCTCCCCATAACATTTCGATAAAATTGATAAAATTAGCTGTTTAAAAAAAAGTCAAGTAAATTCCAATTTGCTGAATAAACTTATTTCACTTTTGACACGTATTCTAGGGTGCTCACGTTTTTATACAATTTGTATTACAGTGTGGTAATTAAACCCCGAAAACATGTCGCACACAAATTGAATAATCGTTAAGATATTTTTTTATGAAAAAATAGGCAATTTTGTTTATTTCCGCTTAATTTCTGATAAGTACGACTTTAATTTAATGTTTAATTTTAGTTTGCAACTTATTGAAGAATACCTATTTATTTAGTTCTCTCTTTCTCTCTCTACTGAGCGTATTCAGTTGCATCCACTTTCCGGCTTTTACTTCTCTTCTTCTATTAGGGTCTTCTATAAGGTAATTAATCACCATACTTATAAGTCTTAAAATGAAAATTATAAACAATTGAAAATAAGTTCACAACAAATAACCTGTCTTTTGTTTTACAATTCGTTCATGGAGAAAACAGTCTTTTACAAATTGATCTGTGTCTTGAAAGTTATTTATATTTATTTCAAAATATATTATGATTGAGTATCCCAGTATGAGTATAAAGTTACTTTAGCGCTAGGTCAATCTGTTTAATTTGTTTATATCTATTACAAAGACATAATTACAGTACCTTGGGGGTTACTCCACTGCTACTGCGTATCCGCGTGTCACTGTCAAGCAACGTTGAGATGTATGTATTTTAGTAAAGTCTAATTTGGTTTGACATAGAAACAGGACGTCACTATCAGACGACTACCGTATTATTTTATGGAGTAACCACCCTGTTGCATCCACTTTCCGGCTTTTACTTCTCCACTTCTATTAAGGTCTTCTTTATGGGTATTAATTACCTTCTTATTAGTCTTGTAATTAAAATTATAGACAATTGAAATGATGTGTATAGGTAAGTTAGAAAAAAAATTCCTGTCATTTGTTTTACAATTTGATTTAGGAGAAATAAGTCTTTGACAAATTAATTTGGGTCTTGGAAGATTAACTATAAATGTTATTTATTACAAAATAAGTACAATAAATTATGATTCACTATCCCAAAATTCCTTAATTTAACTAAGTTACTTTAGCGCTAGGTGAATATCTAAGTAATATGCTTTTATATATTACAAAGATATACTAACAAGATCAGTTACTCCATAAAATAACAATGAAATCACACAATAGTCTCCAGTAGTTTCATTATGTTTATATATCAAACTAAATCAGACTTTATTATCATTTTGTAATGCCTAATGTTGCTTGACATGAACTGAAACGCGTATGCGCAAGTAACTAAGCTCGTCTGTCGTGACGTTTTTGGAGTAACGGTCCATAATTATTAACAAATCTTTAGAGTTTTCGTCTACAGGTGTCATATTTCTGTTCACACTTTTAAGTTATACGCTACAAATGGTTACTCAACGTCATGGTAGGTACAAACGCGTGGGGCTCTGACGGATGGACATACAAAGACAAAGAGGATCTAAGACCAGATCAAACAGAACTACGTTACCTCCAGCTTTGTAACCCTTCTTATGTTTTCCAACGAATATTCAGTATCTGCAGCCTTTATGCAGAAGCAATACCAACACTTATTAGTCTTATTACAATAAAAACATCATGCTAACTCAACTGCAACCAGATTTGAACATGATAAATTCGGAACCGTGTCAAAAGGATTTTTAAAAGCCAACATCCCCAAAAGAATATTTAAGGGGATACCAGTACTGCCCCCATTCGAAATAAATAATTTGATAGGAAACGGAGTCATCATTTAAAATTTTGTCTTGATCAGACCCTAGATAACCCTTCAAACTATTTTATGAACGACTATTTACAGTTTAAAGTTAAAAAGGTGAAGCTTTTCTACGCACAATGCGTATGTGCGTAAAAAAGCTTCACGTTCTCACTTTAAGGGGCTTCCTGAAATTTCCGGGGTCCAGTGCTGCCCCCATTTTAAATAAATCAATGGATAGGAAACGGAGAAATCATTTAAAATTTTGTCTTAACCAGGCTCTAGATAACCCTTCAAACTATTTTATAAACTACTGTTTACAATTTATAGTGAGAACGTGAAGCTTTTCTACGCACAATTGCGAAAAACGGCCACTTTTGGCATATGTGCGTAAAGCTTCACGTTCTCACATTAAACTGTAAACAGTACTTTATAAAATAGTTTGAAGGATTATCTAGATTTTAAATTATATCTCCGTTTCCTTTTAAATGATTTAATTCAAATGGGGACAGCACTGGACCCCAGAAAGTTCAGGTAACCCCTCAACGGAAGCGATTTCAGAAATTATTTTAGTTATGATGAACTCATGTTGACGTGGTTGCCTACTGCCTACTACTTACAAACGAAACTATACATCACAAGGCAAGAACGGGGGATAGGTGCAGGGACGGGCAATGGTGACGCATATTGCGCGGCGGGACTCTAGGAGATTCTGTTCTGTGTGTAAAACCTATATTAATTCTGTGCTAATGATAAAGTCAGTGTATTAATACATTGTCAATCCAAATTAGGTATTATCATTATTCCGTAATGCTCAATAATATGTTTCTTGTCACTGGAACGCGTACTCGTAGGTACGTACGTCTATCATCCCGCTTTTGGAGTAACCCTCCTGTTTCACTAATTCATAAGTCAGGCTGTAAATACTCACAAATCAAAACAAAGCAAAGGAAGTTCTCGTTTTTTTTTTCAAAAATATATTTTTTTTATTGAATCACGAGTCTCTTCACCCCGGTTTCTTTGGAAGGCTTGCGTGCGGATACAGATCCAACACGTAGAGGCCCTTTGGAGAATTTGAGGTTGTGTGACGCTCCCGCCAAACCCAAGTCTTGAATAGGTTTCGGCAGGAGAAAGATCCACTGCAATTTGTAAGAAAAAGGGGAAAGTTCTATGGGTTTCATGAAATGAGATTAGGATGGAGTGATGCTAAGATATTGCAATAGAAACGTCATCTGCCATGATTACTTATGGCAGGTGACGTTTCTACTGCAATATCCTTACTGACTACTGTAGGTGGTGGCTTGCCGCTCGATACCGGATTACCGGGAAAGGAGTAAAATGTGTTATTGTTATTAGCATTCACGAGTGTCAGCCTTTTTGAGCTACCTAAAGACATCGGATGTGACAACAGTCATTTAACGTAAGCGGCATTACGTGCCTTCCGAAGCTTTGAGGAGCTTATCATGTATACTTCCACATCTACTCGTTAGTTCATCTCTCTTTCTCGTTTTAGATATTATGAGGACATAATGTTTGTCGTATAAAAATGCCTTAACGTTCTTACTTAAAAAAAAAACAAAGCCAAAATGCAAATTCAAATACTTACACAGATTTTTACTTTTCAGTCTAATTTGATGTGTAAATGGAAAAAAAATACCTACTGGAAAACAAGAAGTTTTTTTTTTTAATAGAGAACGTGAAGTTATATTTTTCTTTTATTTATTAATTAAAGATTTGTCCTCGTAATTATCATAGATGTAGAATATACACTACTTGTATATTCTAAATCTGAGAATATACAAGAAGTGATACACAAAAAGCTGCCAAAGTCAAATGAAAAAAATTAAAACCTCAATCAAGAACTAGTATTTAATACGTCAGTGGACCAGGAATGATGGCGCAACCGAATGTTTTAGTCTGTCTTAGTTGCGATACCATGGTAAATTAAGTTCCGAGTTTGCCTGCAACAAGAAGAGGTCCACTAACTTTATTTATCAACCTTTAAACGTTTTCTTAAATCATCCAATTGTACGATACAAGGTCCTCGATGTAATATCTTCAAATTCGGCTCGTTAAAACGAGCCAACTGCAGTTCTTTATAGCTGTAGTAATTCCTGAAATCAGTTCCGCACAATAATGTATTTAAAACACTCCTAAGACGAGTGAGATCTTCTTCTGGGGGTTTCTGCTTTATGAAATCCTTCGGGCATGGTTCAGAATAGACCATGTTCAAGTCTGGCTGTTTGAGTTTAGCTAGCATTAAGTCTCGATAGTTTTCGTAGGTCTTTCCATCGCTTGCGCATGTAGGTTTTCTGAGCGATCTTCGTTGTTGGAAGGTCTTTGAACAGGGTCCAGGGTACAGCATCTGCAGATCGCGAAGTTCTGATTGGGCTGACTTTAGGGCTTCTTTGTTTTGGTACGTCCATCCGTCAGTACCGCACACTTCTGTGCCTTGGTTTGGATAGCCATTTGTAGTGATTATGTGTGTGAACAGCAATAAAAAGCCTGTGGGTGATAAAAGAATTATATACTTACAAATTTTCACAGTAAGTATTATACGAAAAAACATCCTACCTACTTCCCATACTAAATTTCATCATCGACTAATAGGACATCGATTTTGTAACGTATTGCCATTTTGTTTCTCGTGGTTTGTACCTAGCTAGTCTGCCACTTAGAGGTATCAAACTCAGAAGAGTTTGATACCTGGCCATTAAAAATTGGAAAATGACCTTAATGAATTTATCTTTATAGGTATGTATTTATTTATCATATTATACCTATAGTATCGTTAATTTAGTTTCTTAAAACACAAGTTAAAGAACTTACTCGGTGCGTGGCTCTGTGTCATCTGTGTGATATGCCCATATGTCACAATATATTTTTTTTAATAATGACTCCAATATAGTATGAGGAATGATAATAGAGAACAACATTTAAAAAAAAACTTAATTTTGTTTTTGACTCACCTATCCACATCATTTTAACCGCCAATAAGACTGTTCATTAGACAAATTGCAACATAGGTACCTACCTAAATGCCCTTCAATAATTTGTAAGCTAAAATTGAACATTAATTGGATTTTATGTATCTTAAATTACTCAGTAATAAATACAACTCATTGCCTAATTAATACTATTTCTTATCATTAAATATCTAGCCTATTATGCCAGCATTAAGGTACCATATTAAATTCAGAAACATAAACATGGAACACGCGCATGTATGTACTTACATTTACATAATTGCAATTTTTTAATTGTTTACCCATACGAGTTTATTTTACTACCTCAAAATTTTTCAACCCTGAAAACTAATCTATGTTTGAAATGATGCTGTGTACAATACCTATATACATCAAGCTGTATCAGTTTTGATTGCAGACATAATATAAAACAACCTAAATTTGTAATGTACATAGGTACCATATGAAAGCGCTTATCGTGTAGGTAGGTACTCATTCTTTGTTCTTTTACAACAAACTAATTAGCTTTCCTGACGTGACTACGTAATCGTCACACGTGATAGGTAAAATAAAGAAAAACACGGTAAAAAAATAAACGGATGAAAAATGGAAAATCTTTTCCGTCCGTTTGCCTACAAAACCTAGGGTGGGGGACCACTTTGTTTAATTTTATTCAGCACAGACAGACTGCTTTACTATGTTATTTCAGGTACGATTTGGTAGATTTTAATTACATGCGGCAACATTTTCAAACGTCATTGTCACGTCATCAACCTGTCGCCAACATCAACCTTATCAAACTTCTTTTCTGTCAATTAATTTAAGCCGGAAAGTGGAAATTAATTCATTTGAATAAGTTTCAACAAGAAAATATTCTTCACAGAAAGAAACATGAGTGAGTCGGAATCTCAAGTGCGTGCTTTCTACGCGGGGAAGAACTTCTTCATCACGGGCGGCACCGGCTTCGTTGGGTTATGCCTCATTGAGAAGATCCTGAGGACTATACCCGATGTCGGCAAGATTTACTTGCTGATGAGGCCGAAAAAGGGCAAAGAAATATCGCAGCGGCTCGAAGAGTTCCCTAAAAACCCGGTAAGTTCATTGAATGAGTGCGCAAAGCGAGTGTAGTGAGCAAATCAAATTAATAATTTACCCATTTATTTATTTGAAAGTTTAGTTCTAAGTATCTAGGTAGTTATATATAAAAAAATATTAATAAGTTTTCTAATCCAATTGCAGCTTCCTTTGATGCTGACTGTCACATTTCAGTGAACTTTTGAATTTGAAATTTTGGTTTTAAAACTCATATTATACTTTCTTATGTGCCTAGGTTAGGTGTTGTTCTTGTTTCTATGAAAGTTGTGGTTATGTCTAACATATGTAGGTCATAAGAACCAGCAAAGCGTGTCCATAACTAGATATCTTTAGAAAATCTACTATTAGCTTGAACTCTTGTAATAATGCTTATTGGGCTGCAAACCCATTATTTATTTGCAAGATAATGCATTAAATACTTTGTAGGGAATTACATTAGATAATGGATGTTATTGTGAAAGTAATATGTAAATAGGCTTACATGTTAGGCTTTACTTTCACCTTTCATCCAATCCCTATTAATTTATATTAGTACCTATGGAGATATTTTATCTATGTGTGGACTAGGTAAAAAACATATATACAATATGTAACAAAAACCCTGTCCAATCCTTTTAGGAGCAACAGACCATCAATATGAACAACTTTTCCTATGGGACCAATGCTTAAAACTTGAAGAAAAAATTGACATTTTCATACAAATTGCTGGTCTGGCCGAACACTTTTGAATGAAAATGATTTTTTTGAGTTTCAAGCATTGGTCCCATAGTAAAAGTTCATATTGACGGTCTGAGTCGCTCCTACAAGGATCGGACAGGGTTTTTGTTACATATTGTATATTATTTACAGTGAGAGCATTACTATTTTTTATATGGAGCCATTCTTGTAAATAAGGTATGATTGCCTAAACTACAAGAATGGCTCCATATTCAAGAAAATAGGTCCTCATTATTAAGGTGGCACAGGGTAAACAAATTTGTATTTTTCTATGTGAAATGCACACCACATATTAAATTTAGTCTGTCAACTACATTATCCCAAAATAATGGACCCCTATTTTTTCGTTTAGCGAAATAGTAAAAATTCTCTGGAAGATACAGCACATCGAATATTCTGAGTGGGGGCGATATGCGTCACCTTGTACTGAAAATCGTACCTGATCGTGACGTCATGCGAAAATTTTATGAGCTGGATCTTCATTACTATTTGCTAGTCAGAGAATAGAAAAATACGTACCTATACAATATTTTTTCATAATCTATCAAATATTTTTTTATGCCACTCTCCTATTATTACTATAATTTAGAGCCTACTATATGCTATTGTTGGGCAAAGGCCTCCCTCTCAGTTCTCCATTCCTCTATTGCCTGCTAGTCCTTCATGTAGGCATCTAGGTCGTCACATGGGATATCAGCAGCATGTATTTCATATAGACAGAAAGAATGTGTCTACCCTGTGCTACCCTAATAATAATATCAGATATAAGCAAGAATTGTATTTTGCTTGATTATGCAGCCTTATGCAGCCGTTCTCATAATTTTCGTTGTTTACTGTTTTGTAGGGATCATAATTTTTTATTATGTGACATTCGCACAAAACATTAAACACAGGTAACAAGGAATGCAGCAACTTGTTTATTATAAAATTTTCCATTTAGGTATTTATTATGCACAAGTAAAATCAATAAGGACAAATGGCGAATGTTAATATTTAACAGCATGTTTTAAAAAAATTTTAAACCTCAACAAAAAAGAGTGAAAAGAGTGGTGTTATAATTTATGTCTGTCTGTTTGTGGCATCGTAGCTCTAGAACATATGGAACATATTTCGATGCGGTTTTTTAACGTGAAAGCAAGTTTCTTTGCGGTGGTTCGTAGCTATGTTTGATGAAAATTGATTCAGCTGTTTAAAGTTATTGTGTTGGTTATTTCTACATTGTAATAATAGGCACAATGTAAGGTCATCAGAAAATATAGCTTTGGACATGCCTATGCATCGAACTAACTTTTACGATAAGTCCTTTACGGTCCAAGAATTGCATATGTAGAATGAACTGCCAGTTTTAATACGGCAGGCACACTCTCTCCCTGTTTTTAAGAAAAGGGTAGGGCTACTAGCTATCAAAAGGTAATTAATTGGAATTATCACATCACACTAATATTATAAAGGCAAAAGTTTGTGAATGCGTATGTTTGTTACTTCTTCACATGCAAACGGCTGGACCAATTTTAATAAAATTTGCTATGCAGGAAGCTAACACCCTGGATTAACACATAGGCTACTTTTTACACATAGTTACTGTTAGGGCACAGCTAGTTATAAATAACACTATTTTATGTAGCTATGAAGTTATCAGTAAGTCTATTTGCTATTTAATAATATGTAGTGTATATGTATATGTGTAATATATTACCTTCACCTATTTATGTAAGTATAGTTTATGATTTTATGTATTTATAAATAAATAAATAAATATATATATGTCCCTATATATATATTTATTTATTTATTTATATTACACTGATTGAGCTAGCCCCAAAGTAAGTTCGAGACTTGTGTTATGGCATACTAACTTAACGATACTATATTTTATAACAAATACATATATAGATAAACATCCAAGATCCAGGACAAGTTGAAAAAGGCCATTTTCCAACTTGCTCTGACCGGGGATCGAACCCGGGACCTCTGGGTGGCGGACTAGCTTGGTGACCACTACGCCACGGAGGTTTCGTAAAGGTTTGAAATTGTGTATAATATGTGTAAATTTATTTTAAAATTAATATGTTTGTATATAATTAGTTAGATGTAATTTTTCCTTCTTAGTCAGTTGCACCGCCGTCTTTGTCTTTCTCACATTCCTCTCCATCCACTGGTTGTCTGGAAGAGATCGCTTTAAGCGATAAGACCGATAAGACCGTCCATTGTACTCATTTAATTTAAAATTATTTCTTTGTTACATTTTTCTTTTGGTGTACAATAAAGTTATCTATCTGTTAACGTTTGAAAGTTGGGGGTTTTTAGGGTTCTGTACCAAAAAGGTTAAAAATGGGACCCTATTACTAAGCCTCCGCTGTCCGTCTGTTTGTCTATCTGTCTGTCACCAGGCTGTATCTCATGATACAGCTTATAGCTTGAAAGTTGAAATTTTACCAGATGATGTATTTCTGTTGTGGCAAATAACAACAAATACAAAAAAAGTATTAAATAAATGTTTAAGTGGGGCTCCCATACAACAAACGTGATTTTTTTTAAATTTTGGTACAGATCCTCTCTCCTCTGGTTGTAGGGTTGATTGGAAGAGATCCCTGACAGGGATAAGTCCGCCTTTGTACTATTGTGTTTTTTTACTGTATATTTATTGTGTCTTTTTATGTACAATAAAGACTTTATCTATCTATATATCTAGAACCCTTCATGCGTGAGTCCAACTCACACTTGGCCAGTTATTTTAATTTGCATAGAAATATACTTGTGTATCTTTTTTTTTTTCTCTATCTATTGTTAATTGATATTGAAAATCTTCATTTTTTTACATATTGTTGTTGACTTCTTATTTATGTTAATATATTTAAATAAAAACATAAATATATTATTCTAATCTTGTATAGATTTGTACTTTTAAGTAGCTAGGGGTCAAATGATTGTTTAAATTAAAACTAAGTACACTTAGCAGATGTTTTGCTATGCCAAGTAATGTGTACAATGCGATACAAAAAAGTTGTCATAACCAAAGTGGCGGTTGTCGGTGCATTATTTGTCCTGCGCCGATAACCGTAATTTTGGTTCAACCTACGTGCCGGGAATTTGTACAAAAATGCTTTGAAGTCCGCCATTTTTGTTTAACTTATTTGTGTCGGATTGTATGTACCTATATAAAAATAGAAATTGACTGATTAACATATACATATATATATTGAGTCTCAATGACTGATTGATGAAGGTACAGCTAAAACCGCTGGGTCTAGAAGCATGAAATTTTGCACAAACATTCCTTGAATGATGTAAGTGCGCACTTAACAGGTATATCGATGGTCTGAGTTGCTCCTACAAGGATCGGACAGGGTTTTTGTTACATATTGTATTTGTTATAAAATATAGTATTGTTGAGCTAGTATCCCATAACACAAGTCTCGAACTTACTTCGTCACATACTTTGAGGCTAGCTCAATCTGTGTGACTTGTCACTATATATTTATTAATTTATTTAAAATGTTTTAAAAAATCAATTTTTGAATTGAAATTTACTTTAGTTATCAAGTATTGCGAATAAAAAAATCCTATTAAATTGAAATGTTATTCAAAGTCTGTCGTGACATTTTGCCAAAGAGGCATTATGCGAAACAGACATTCTGAGAAAGAGACATTCTGCAAAAGATGCATTCTGCGAAAGAAACATTATGAGAAAGAGACGTTTTACGACCAGGGGAGATTTTGCAAAAGAGACGTTTTATTTATCCAATACGAACGACGACGAACGACGAGCCGTCGTTCGTATTGGATAATAAAAGGACTAAGCAGAATATCACCTTTTTTCTAGGCTTTTCCTTTTCTTTTTTGCATGATCTTAGATATTTTTGAGTAACATGCATATTTTTTAAATTTTCAGGTGTTCGAGAAGTTAATAGAAAGCCATACCACTGATTTGTTCGAAAAACTCCATGCCATCTCTGGAGATGTGGGCGAAGAGCACCTTGGTATCAGCGCTCAAGACCGACAGCTGCTCATAGACAATGTCAATGTGGTCGTCCATTCGGCTGCTACGCTGGATTTCCAAGAAAACCTGAGGCCCACGGTGAAGATTAACTTGCTGGGTACTAGGCAGGTGATGGAGTTATGTCGTCAGATGAAGAATTTAAAGGTTGGTGTTCCATGTTTTACCTTTTGAGGTAAGCTACTAGTGGCTTCCGTCTGCTTAAATCCGCAATGGCCGCATATGCTAAGCACTTAGCTTGTATCATAAGTCAGATGAACAAAGTCAAAATGGACTTGCATGACACTCCCAAAACCGTAGAAAATATATCTGTAAGTAAGTAAGTAATGTACAAATCTCTCCCATCGGAAATCAAACCCAGCACCTCCCAGGTAAAGATTTTATTTTCAAGCATTTTCTTGATGTCATCCATCTTTTTCTTTTTGAGCCTTGTCTGAATGTAAAGATTGAAAAGCACATGTCGCCCCAGGTGATGATCCACGTGTCGTCGGCATACGTCAACTCGTACTTAAAGGAAGCGCACGAGAAGGTGTACGAGGCCCCGGAGGACGCTGAGAAGGTCATCAACATGGTGAATAGCATGTCTGACCAGGCGTTGGACGAGGCTGAGTCTGCGTGAGTTACTCTTTCATACTCTTTAAATTCCCTTCATTTATTCTCCCCCCTTCTGCATCCCACTGTATCGACGTGTCGTCAGCGTAAGTTAATTCCTACTTAAAGTAAACGTACGAGAAGGTCTACGAGGCCCCAGAAGCAGAGAAGGTCATCAATATGGTAAATAGCATGTCTGACCAGGCGTTGGACGAAGCTGAGTCTGCGTGAGTTACTGTTACTCTCTCCCGCGTTACACCTCTTAGAGTCTCCCCCTCTATCAATGTGGCAGGATTCTCAAATTCTTACCTTATATCCATCTTTAAATGATTGCGTCGTTGAATCCGTGGTCTACTTAGTACCAGGCCCAATTGTCCAACCTCATGCGCTAGAAGACCTAAACTCGTTAAGGACAAGGAAGCCAGTGTGGCCATGGAACAGTCTCAAATCATGGCTCCGGAGGGCGCTAAAGAGGTCATCAACATGGTGAACATTATTTCTGACCAGGCGTTGGACGAGGCTGAGACTGCGTGAGTACTGTTACTCTCTCCTCCTTTATACCTCTTACAGTCTCCCCCCCCCCCCCTATTAATGTGGCAGTATTCTTAAACTCTGACCTGATTTTCATCTTTAAATGATTTGCGCTGTTTATGGCCTAAGTGGTGTCCCATTGGAATTAGAGAAAGGCCGAGAAAAAGTTGAAGGAACGACATTGAAAGCTACATGAGTGGAAGCCAGCTGCGTTGGATCATGAATCTTGGAAAGCAAGAAGTTAAAAACGTTTGCCGAACGTGAAACATACTGTTTTTATTTATTGTTTCTGCAGTTTCACCCGGGTTGCACCGAACTGAGACCACATTTGGTGCACAGCCAACAAAAATTTTATACGTTAATTCCCGTATGTATTAACTTAGTAATGATGCAACGCGCTTATTGTAATGTTCCTATAGAAAATTATTGTTTCTGGTTGTAAACTATCGGGTTCATAATGTGTACTTTGTTCCAGGCTTCTGAAGAGTCATCCAAACACATATACGTTTACAAAGCACCTAGCTGAACATGAAGTGGTGAAGTGTGCTGATCTGTTCCCGTGTACGATTGTACGGCCCACCATGAGTAAGTACTTTAAGCGACAGTGGAGCGACGATTATCCGAATGTCGATCAACCAAACGACGGCTCGACTGTGCTTTTGCCTACCTGCCTTCCCGGTTGCATACCCCCTCCCGCATGCCACCCCCCCCCCTTCCTGCATGCTTCCCCCCTTCCGCGGAATTACTGCCTCCCGCATGCCTACCCCTTCTGCGTGCTTACCCCCTCTCGCATGCCTACCTCCTTCCGCTTGTCTACCCTCTCCCGCGTGCCTACGTCCTCTCGCTTGCCTTACCCCTCCCGCTTGTCTACCCTCTTCCGCGTGCCTACCCCTATAATTGTTATTTTTAACCGACTTCGAAAATGAGGAGTTTATTACTTTGGCCCGAACTTTTTTTTATGTTTATGTTACGCGATATTTTCGCCACGTATAAACAGATTTTGATGATTCTTTTTTTCTATTTGGAAGACTTTATTACCAAGATAGTCCCGTATTGATTTGGTGAGGGTATAATAAAGAACTTTGGAGATTTGGAAGAAACTCCTGAAAGAAAAGAAGTGGGTTGTGTTTTTTTTTGTTAAAAATTTTATTATATTTTCAGTCGTGGCGGCATGGAAGGAGCCAATTCCTGGTTGGACCTGCTCTAAGGTTGGACCTCAGGGTTTCCTCATGGGCGCTGCAAAGGGTAATTTCTTTTAACATACCAACATTCATACTATCACGTCCTTGTCCCTAACGGGGCAGACAGAGAAATTTCTTTTTTTACTCACAAATCACACTGATTGAGCTAGCCCCAAAGTAAGTTCGAGACTGGTGTAATTGGATACTAACTCAACGATACTATATTTTATAACAGATACATATATAGATAAACATCCAAGACTCAGTTCAATCGGAAAAAATAATTTTTCATCTTGAACTGACTGGCGATTGAACCCGGGACCTCCGGTGTGACAGCGTGGCGTGGACCAATAGGCCACAGAAGTCGTCGAAATTGGAATTTTGGGTCTTGCGGCTCTATGCAAATAGAGCCTAGGACCGCAATACTTAAAGGCCACTTTTAGCGTGACGGTGGGCGAGAAGGTGGAAGAAGGAATCAAAATAGTGACGGGTACCTAGCCGCATCGCCTAATAACATGATTCGTATTTTCGCCTATTTCCTCTATCGGCTCCTAAAATGTGCACGGGAAGGGAAGCAGCTGGTACATTCTAAGTTTTTTCTTTTCTCCTAGACCAGCATGTAATTTCTTTTGACCTTCAATAAATCTTAAATCTTTATATACAGGGTGGCCAAAAAGTCGTGGATCAAACGAAACAGGGAGATAAAGGAGGTAATTTCCAACAAAAAATCTTTCCCCAGCATGGCCATAACTTCATTGCAAATAAGTGCTCTTAAAGTGAGAAGTAATTTTTTGTAACGCTTTAAAATTTACGGAAAAAAAAATCATTGCTCGTTAAGTTTGATACCAAGAGCTGCAATACAATTTTTGTAGTATTGATACATTATCGACTCATAATACAACACCTTTTGTTTTATTGTTTTTAATCAATTTAATTTTTTACTGATTAAATTGTAAAAAAAATCGGTAGTTTCATTGAAAAAACTAAAATAATTCATATCTTTTCGTGCAATGAAGTTATGGCCATGCTGGGGAAAGATTTTTTGTTGGAAATTACCTCCTTTATCTCCCTGTTTCGTTTGATCCACGACTTTTTGGCCACCCTGTATAAAAGAAGAAACTGAATGACTGACTGACTGATATATCAACGCACAGCCCAAACCGCTGGGTTTAAAGACTCCGAATTTGGCACATAGGTTCCTTCTGAGGTCTAAGGGTGCACTAAGAAAAGATTTTTCAAAATTCACCCCCTAAGGGCTGAAACGGGGGTCCAAAGTTTGTATGGAAAAACAGGATTAGTTGGACCTTTTTGTTTGAAACTTTGCAAGAGTACTCCCGGCGGTAAATAAGTCAAAACGTGTTTGAGGATTTTTCAAAATTCATCCCCTAACGGGGTGTAACGCGGTTTCAAAGTTTTTATGGAGAAAGAAGATTAGTTTGACCATTTTATTCGAAACTTAGCAAAAGTATACCCGGCTTTAAATAATACACATTTCAGGATTTTTCAAAATTCATCCCCTAATGGGGTGAAACGGTGGTCCAAAGTTTGTATTGGGGGTGAAGATTTTTTTTAAGGGATGGTGCCATAGTAAAAGTTGTTCACATTCATTAGCATGTTTACTCCCTTCCGGGTTGATTCCCCCTTTTCGTTACACGTATATGTATTTATCATAAAATATAGTATCGTTGAGTTTAGTATCCCATAACACAAGCTTAAGGCGGCCCTTCCCAGCCGCTTTGTCGTCAACGCGAGCATAGTTTGAAAAGCTTGTTGTTTCATCCAGGGCAAAGCTAGAAAAAGAGGCAAATCAAAAAGAGAGACAGGACCTAAGGGCAGGGTTTACATTCTATGTAATTAGTATTATTATTAACTATCCATTGAACGAATATTAACTATACATAGGGTGCGGAAATTTTATAAAACTTGTTCCAGGTGGTGTTTATCAGTAAGCCTTACAAGTGTGTGAAATAAATGTTTTGTATTCAAAATTTTCATTACATTTGCGAGGTTTGTATCGAAATATTTTCTTTATGAACGGTCGAAGTTAAGCTAAAATTTGTGCAAAAAAAGCAGACTGAGGCTTATACTGACTTTGTTTTACTAAATTTTAATTTTTTATTTCGTTGGAAACCTAGAATTAGCGCACAAGATACATGTGAGTTCAAAAGTTTTCAAGAAAGATCAGATACAACGCCCTATTCACGTACGAGCGTTTGTATGAAAAGTAATACGGGAAGGCTGCTTTAAGCTTACTTTGGAGCTAGCTCAATATGTGTGATTTGTCCCTATACATTTATTTATTTAAGAATAAATTGGTTTATTTCTCACAGGAGTTGTTCGTCGCTTACCTTTGGCGTCTCAGAACGTGGCAGATTACATCCCGGTGGACGTGGTGGTCAACCAGCTACTGGTTGCTGGGTGGAACGCCGGCAAAACCAAGTAAGAATCAAAAAAAAAAATTGCCTTATTTAATAAAACAGGTGATTTTACGATGAGAGATTTGCGGGTAGGCGCAGAAAAACAAGTTGTGTTTTACATTGCTCTGCAATTTTCATTAATTTAAAATTATATTTAATATAATTTTAACAATTATTTATGTCTAATTAAAAAGTATATAAGTTGTTCTACCTGTTAAATCCTTTGTCATCTCTCTCCACTTCGCAATGGACACTGTACACAAAGAAATCCAAGAAATGAAGGCGCACTTTGCATCTACAATGGCAAAATTTCAAAAGGATCTCCAAAACGCCAATGCAAGCCCAATCACTTTGACTTCACTCACAGCTGAATACAAATCTTTCAAAAAGTTCACTTTTGAATCTCTCAACAATCTTCAGAGACAGTCAGAGTTGTTGGCCCAACAACAAGATAGCTTTGAGATGCGTTCCCGGCAAAAAATGGTCCTTTTTCACGGAGTATCAGAGAGCAAGAACGAAGATACATCGAACACCGTGGCCAAAATCATTGTGGAAAAGCTTAAGGTTTCAGACTTCTCTGTTGATGATGTGAAACGCAGCCATCGATTAGGCCAATCTTCAAGCAGCAAGCCGAGACCTATTGTGGTCAAATTTTGCAGTCTGGCAGTACGTGATAAGGTCTGGTTCAACAAAACCAGCCTCAAAGGCAGTGGGATCACCATATCAGAGTTCTTGACACGGTCGCGTCACGTTGCATTCATGGCAGCAAGGCAAAAATATGGTATATTCAAATGCTGGACAAGAAGTGGTGTTATATATCTAATCACTCCTGATGGCACGAGGCATCGTGTAAGCTGCATAGCTGAACTAGATGAGATCGATAGTACTTTGGACAATGAGGATCTTGAAGAGGAAACCACTGTACCTAAGCCCACAACATCGAAAGCTGCTTCAAGTTCTAAAACAGCGGCGGCCGGCAAGAAAAAGTCAGGAAAGAAGTAAATGCCTAGGTGCGGGGTACCTATTCTGGGTACTTGCATTTTGTGTCGATTTGCTACGGGTAACTTTGTAACATATATTTAAATTTTCACCCACTATATAACATAAGATTTAATTTCTCTTTTCGATCAACTTGGAGGTAACCTATTTGTTTATCACAAAGTCATGCCGATTGCCGTACGTCACCTTCGTTTAATTTCCCCACTTGACAGATGACAGTTCACTTTTTATTTTTTATTTTAAACTTAATTTTTAACATTGTTTAGTAAAATGTGAAAAGACACTACTCGAAGCCTTTTAATATTTAAAGGTAATTATTATTGCAAACTAACAGGTAGACTTCAACATGTTGTAGGTACCCACGTATATTTAATTTATATTATTTTATTTTTCTTATATTATAAAGTAGGTATTTTTATTTTTTAATATTAAGTAATATATATAATATTTATTATCTACATACCATTCTGATACAAAATGAAGCATAATGATGATGAACAAGATGATTCGTTTCACTCAATTTCATCGTCTTCTGAAAGTTTTCAGAGCTTGCCATCTTCACTTGATGAAGTTCTTTCTTCAAATTTCTCGAACTGTACTAAAAACTTTAACGTTATTCACATAAATGCTCAAAGCATTCCACATCATTTCCCAGATATGTAAACATCATTTGATGTAAAAAATATCTATGCCATCCTAGTTTCGGAGTCTTGGCTTCATCCCTCCCTCCCTTCAACTTCATACTCGCTGCCAGGTTTCCAGCTTATCCGTAATGACCGCCTTGGAAGGGTTGGCGGAGGAGTGGCTATCTACCTTCGATCGCATATCTCATATAATATTATCTCTTTCTCTAAATCCACAAATCCTACCCAAGAACCCGAATACCTTTTCATTGAACTCTCGTTTTATCACACAAAAATTCTACTTGGTATCTTCTATTGCCCATCTGAGAAAATAAATTATTTTGCAACTTTAGAAAGTACCCTCGAAAACTTAGTACCCTCCTATGACCATACAATTATCTTAGGTGACTTCAACACGTGCCTTCTTAGAAATGATCACCGGGCTAAATGCCTTACAAACTTAACCGACAGCTGTAACCTTAATATTCTACCACTCCAAGCCACACACTTTTTTCCAAATTGCATCCCTACTCTTCTAGATTTAATACTTGTATCATCTGTAGACTTCGTTGCTAAATTCGGCCAGTGTGCAGCACCGGCTTTCTCTTATCATGATTTATTATATCTTTCTTACAAAGTTCGACCTCCTAAATATAAGCCAAAAGTGGTTATGCAGCGTAATTTTGGTGCAATCGACATTGAAAAATTTCGTGATGTCAAGTCTTGTGATTGGTCCATTATTGTCAATGCTGAATCTGTAGATGACCAGGTGGAGTTGTTCAATAAACAATTACTAGAGCTATTTGATTCCCATGCTCCTCTGAGACCCGTTCGGCTGAAACACTTACCTGCGCCTTGGCTCTCAGACGACATTAAGAAACTGCAAGCTAAGAAAAATAAAGCTAAAATAAAATTCAGAGCAGATCCTGATCGATATCGAGACTTATATGTTACTGCTCGCAATAAATGTAATAAGGTGTGTAGGGATGCACAACGACGTCACATACATCAATCAGTCCAAAACGGTGAGCCAGCTAAAGTCTGGAAATTTCTTCGATCCTTAGGAGTTGGTAAAAATAAGAACAACTGTCCGAACAATATAGATATTGAAGGTCTCAATAGGTCCCTTTCATCCTCGTGTACTATTGATAGTAACATTAAAAACAATACTTTAGCATCACTTTCACAACTTCCGACTCCTGATCATTCTCCTTTCACATTTAGTTCGGTTGCAGATCGTGATGTTGAGAGAATCATTCGTTCAATCACCTCAAATGCTGTGGGTAGTGATAACATTGGTCGAATTATGATCTTACCCATCCTTGATATCCTTCTTCCTACAATCACAACTATCATAAATAATTCCCTACTATCCAGTACTTTCCCTGCAGCCTGGAAAGATGCATATGTAACACCCTTACCCAAAAAAGTAAATCCTGAATCTTTTTCCGACTACCGTCCTATATCCATCCTTCCTTTCCTATCCAAAGTCCTTGAACGTGCTGTCCAACAACAACTCCATGCATTCCTAATTAAAAACAATCTTCTTAACCCACTACAATCCGGTTTTCGCCCAGGTCATAGTACGACCACAGCTCTCACTAAAATTACTGATGATATTCGTCTCGGTATGGACAATCAACTGCTCACAGTACTTGCATTATTAGACTTCAGCAATGCATTTAACACTGTAGATTTTGATATTCTGTTAGAAGTACTACGGTCTCTTAACATATCTCCGACTGTTATCGAATGGTTTCGTTCTTACCTGTTTGGGCGTCGGCAGCGGGTTCGCATTGAGAACAAATATTCATCTTGGTGTGATACTACTGTCGGTGTGCCACAGGGTGGCGTCCTCTCTCCACTTTTGTTTGCGCTTTTTATTAATTCCATTACTTTAAATCTTCAATGTTCCTACCACCTTTACGCTGATGATCTTCAGATTTATACACAAGCTCATGCCGATAATATTTCCTTAGCAATTAACACAATTAATGCAGATCTTGATGTGATTTCAAATTGGAGTAAATTACATGGCCTCATTATAAACCCTCTAAAGACTCAGGCAATTATTGTCGGTAGCTCTAGACAAACCTGCAAATTAAAAGATATCGCGGTTCCTAGCCTTGTTTTTGATAAAACAATAGTTCCATTTAGCGTGCAGGTAAAAAACCTAGGTATCCAAATTGACAGTACTTTATCATGGTCTCCGCAGGTTTCAGAGGTCAGTAGGAAGATTATCGCGGCAACTGGATCTCTTAAAAGACTCGGTAAATTCCTACCAATTGATACCAAGATTGCGCTGGCCCAAACCCTTCTCTTTCCGATCCTAGACTATGCTGACGTCTCCTATATTGACCTAACACAAGAACAATTAGACAAACTTGAGCGTCTTCAAAATCTCTTTATCAAATATATATTTGGTCTGCGCAAATATGATCATGTTTCTGAATTTCGTGCTCAACTCAAGTGGCTCCCGATTCGACTACGACGTGATTGGCATATCCTTTCCTTACTGTACTCCATTCTATTCAATCCTATCTATCCTAGATATCTCAGAGATCAATTTGTATTTTCTAGTGATGTCCAAAACAGAAACCTGCGCAGCACATACAACCTTAGTCTCAGAATGCCTGCCCATAATACCTCATTTTTTTCTAATTCATTTTCTGTACAAGCCGTTCGCTTATGGAATTCATTACCTGTCTTGATTCGCAGTGCAAAATCTCTCACTAGTTTCAAAAGCCAAGTAAAGTCACATTTTCTTTCTTTAGACTGAATTGAGTGTTTTCATGCTTTGTGTATGTAGGTACTTTGTTTCTTTAGGTTAGTTTAATAACACTTTATGTTACGTAATAAGTAATTATATGTAAGTAGGTTTATTGGTATATATGTATTATTTGTATATATGTATTATTTGTATGTATGTATAATCGTATATATGTAGGTATATTGGATGTATTTATGTACTTCTGCGCCATGCCCAATTTATTTTTACTCGGAGTCCTACTAGCGTGGTTGCCTGTAAGAAATTGCTATTGCGATAAGGCCGCCATTGTACATCGCATTTTTTGTTTTATTTTAATTACTGTAGTGTATTCTTGGTGCAATAAAGAGTTTTATTATTATTATTATTATTATTATTTACGGGAAGAAACTTACGTAACATAAATGATTTAGTTACCCCGTATTATTGGCTAAAAACAGTTAGTAAATCGTTAAAGAGAAACTGCATAAAGTTTTATAATAAATTGCCAGAATCGGTCCGTGATATGCCAGATAGAAAATTTAAAGCTTATGTAAAGAAAGTACTTTGTGAGAAGGCTTATTACGGAACCGATGATTATCTTACAGACAAAAACGTCTGGCTTGAGCTTGACGTGGGTCCCTCTTAAAGGTTTGTATTTGTACACTCACAAATGTCATAATTTAAGTACAATCAGTAAATGTACTTTATTTACAAATAGACATTAATTTCAATTTTGTCATCATTCTTAATTAATAATTATGTATTCTCAGTCCACATATCTAACTTTAATATCAGTATAATTGTAAGGTTGAGGTTTTTGGAGAAAATGCTGCAGTACAGTTTGTTACCGCTTCATCTGTACTTGCGCTTAGGAGGCGGCAGTTGTAAGTAAATGATCTGACGTCAACAACTAGCTATTAAGAAATCGAAAGAAAAAAACTGACAATTATCAATACAAACATCCGAAGATAAATAAATAATTTTTGACTTTGACTTTTGACTTTTTTCAGGTCTGGTCTCACGGTGTACCACTGCTCATCGTCCACGTGCAAGCCTTTCACCTGGACCCTACTGGAGCCATCCATAAATGGACTGCTGCACAAATATCCTCTCAAGAGCGCTGTCTGGTGAGTCATATACATATTTACAACCTGAAAATATAAAGAAAGATTTCTCCTCTGTGTTAAACTAGTCGCGGGCCCGAACTCACAGGTGGGCGCGGCCTAAAAGCATGCTGTCTCACCTAACATTGTGTTCGGGTGAAGCAGTGAGGTGAAATGCACGATAATTAATAGTAAACCGAGCGCGTTAATTTATAAGTCCTTTGGGAAAAGACTTTGTTTTGGAGATTTTACACTTCTTTTATGACTCATTTACGCCGTAAGTTGCGCAAAAAAACGAATCTATGATGGCTTGTAACTTTTTAATGGATTTTTATTTTACTATTCTGTATCCGTACGGACAATTTATAATGAGGCAAAACTATTATCATGTTAAACTTTGAATGTACAGAGACGAAACTATATCATGTTAACTTTGAATGTACAAGTGCTGTGAGGAGGGTCAGACGGTGTACTAACGTTGAAACTGCTAGGCTGTAGTATACTTTAGTTATTTTCACAGCATAATGTCCTATGGCTTGCTCTTATGGGGTAAAGCGCCCAACATACATGCTATCTCTGTGCTACAAAAGAGAGCAATTCGGTTGATCTACGGACTAAAACCACGCGATTCTCTTAGAGAGTTATTTAAATCTATAAATATTCTTACTGTGACATCTCAATTTATTTACGATAATCTTCTGTTTGTTAAATCTACTAACTCTAACAACTTCTTGTGTCAGATTTTTCAGGCTGCCTAAAGGCATCTGATATAGCTTGACGACTGCCGCACAATGATGACAGCCGGGACCAACGGCTTATACGTGCCTTCCGAAGCACGGAGGAGCTCGAGTAATGCACACTCCCGACGAGCCACTAAGCTCCTCTTTTTTCTTTCCTTCTCTTTTCCTTCTCTTTCTTTTAAGGCTAAATTCAGTACATTATTATACTGAATGAATGGCGGATGGGGCAAAACGATTCTCGAATGGCGACCACGTACTGGCAACCGAAGCGTAGGACACCCACCCACAAGGTGGTCAGACGACCTGACCACCTGACCAAGGTCGCTGGAAAGCGCTGGATGCAGGCCGCTCTTCATCGGTCGTTTTGGAAATCTTTGGGAGAAGCCTATGTCCAGCAGTGGACGTTATGCAGCTGAAATGATGATAATTATTATTACACTGAATAACTTTCCCTGAGGAACATTATATCGATATATGAAAAATATTTTTGGTCTCCAATTTGACCGTGCAGCTGATTCGAGTTTGTATGGAAAGCCAAATGATTTACACCTTATTTAAGGGGACAGAATTTTTCCAGTGCTGCCCCCATTTGAAATAAATTTTTTGAAAGGAAACGGAGATATCATTCAAAAATTTGTCTTGATAAAGTCCTTGAGTTCATAACAGTAGTTACTGTTTATAGTTTAAAGTGATAACGTGAAGCTTTTCTTCGCATATTTACGAAATACGGCTTCTTTTGGCAAATGTGAGAAAAAAATATTTAATTACTCTTCTATTAAACTTTTATATAAATATATACGGACAAATCACACAGATTGAGCTAGCCTCAAAGTAAGTTCGTGACTTTTGTTATTGGATACTAACTCAACGATACTTTATTTTATAACAAAAACATATATAGATAAATATCATTTTCCATCTTGACCTGACCGAAGATCGAATCCGGGACCTTTGGTGTGACATCCCGTCGTGATGATCACTAGGCCACAGGGGTCGTCATGAAGAAATGAATAATTTAAGGCTCTACAGGACTCGTATCTCGGACCTTAAAATTATTCCCTCTAATATGGTTGAGGTAAACGATGGCTGATCCGTGCGTCAACTCGTGAACGGGTGCTGCCGGGAGGGACTGGTCAGCTCGGAGTCGATTTTTTGACTGCTTAGTATTTCTTCTTATAACGCAATTTATATTTGTTAACTGGTTCGCAAGCATTACATGTTATAATGTATCAACATTGTATTGTATTAAAAGTATTTATTATTTTAAAAAGGATATAATAATAATATGACAAAGCCCTTCTGGCGAGTAGGCGACCAATACTGTGAAAATGAGTTTCTTTCGGCGTTTTTTCTCAGCAGTGGTCGTTACGAAGCGGTGGTATCTTTGAAATAAATTAAAATTTCAATATAATCTACACGTAATGTAAATTATACTTATTGACGTGTAAAAGTGCCTGTAAAGGTCTAATTACTGAATAAACATTTGAATTTTGAATTATTCTTTTTAAAAGAAAATGGATCTTTTTTTTTTAAGAATATGTGTCTGTTTGTAAAAGAAAATGTTTCTTTTTATAAAAGAAAATGTGTCTTCTTATAAAAAATGTTTCTTTCCAGGTACCCTCACCTGAAGTTCGTGCCGTCTCTCTTCATGTTCCGGCTGTCGGCTATATTCGTGCATTTCCTCCCCGCGGTGCTGCTGGACATGGTGCTCAGGGTCACGGGAGGCAGGCCTATGTGAGTAGCTCTCGCAGATCCCTATTGTGATGCTTTTAACAGAATTTCAGCTGATGCCGCCGAAATTAATAGAATTTGCTTCTATTGTCGAGACCCTAAAATATGTATTTCATTCAATAGAGTTAAGCTTATTTTGATTTTATTATGTAATTTCTTCCGCTTGCCAACAAAAGTAAGGTACCTATACCTACTAACAATGACTTTGTTCACGAATATTGCAACATACTTATATTTTAACTAGCCCAATATTTTTTTCTTACTAGCGATTCCCACAAAAAAAAAATTACCAACTTAACTAATAGGTATGTTCCTAATTATATATATTACGAATGATTCTCGTATAATTCACTCTCTTTATGTGTTACTATGATATGAATGAAATATGATCAGTTTAGTAGTCTGTATTCATTTATTATTGGTACTGAATATTTTATGCACTGTTTTGTTTGTCCGTGAAATAAATTTTACGTTTTTAAATATTTAGTTACATTATAAGTATTGTATACTCACGTGTTTTTCTTTTTTCTGAGAAACAAAATAATTTAAAAGATACAGCGCATTAAATATCACATGACGTCACAGCTAAGTAAGATTTTGACGTAACAGTGACGTCATAAGCACTTTGGAACTTAGGTGCTCCGTATCTTTGAGATTTACTTTTATGATAAACTTAAAAATAGGGTATTTTTCAGTTTATAAAAAAGAAAATCACCAAGCCACCATTATTTTTATCGGATAATGTAAAAGACGGACTAATAAAAATAGATAATAGAAAGAAAGAAAGAAAATATGTTTATTTGGTAGAAAAAAAAAATAAAAAAACATATCAAACACTAATATGAATTAGGTTAGGAATTATGTTAGTTATAAGGTATTTACAATATGGGCCTCTGGCATTGTACAAATTTGTAAGTACAATGCTATTGCCTGAAATAAATGAATTATTATTATATTATACTACGACATGGTTACATCATACATACATACATACATACATACATACATACATATTATCACGCCTGTTTCCCACATCATATTCGACCAAAAATATTAATACTGATTGTCATCAACCCTATTATCGATACAGTATCATATACGTGTACTTATCCCCTTTATATCGAATATTAACTTAAGAATTTCTTTTACCTTATTTTTTTTATAATATAGATATTATATATAAATTCACAAAGATACGAAGCATCAAAGTTCCGAAGTGGGGGCTTGCGACGTCATCTCTTTGTAAAAATCATACGTAGCCGTGACGTCATGCGAAATTTCAATGCGCTGTATCTTTGTAATTTTTTGTTTCTCCGAGAAAAGAAAAATACGTGTGGAATATTTTTTTTATAATCTAACCGATAGGCTTAAAATATTTTTTCATTCGTCATACCTATTACACGTAACACTTTGTCTTAAGTGGTACTTACTTGACTGGAATACGGCGCGCCGTTGAAATCAGCCGATAAGACACAGTGGTACTCATTGAGAAGAATGTTATTTGCAATGAGTAACACTGGAAATCATCGGGAAGTTTTTCCCTTTGAGTAACAGTGTTACTCAAGAGGGTGTTACTTATCTGGAACAAACGTACTTTTCTAATCCTGTCGTCATCCCTATTTGCCTTTAGATTGGTGCGCCTCCACAAGAACGTTTGGAACTCCCTCGCTCGCCTCGAAACGTTCATCTTCAGCGAGTGGAAGTTCTACAACCCCAACACCTTAGACCTGGCGAAACAGCTGAACAAAGTTGACAGCGAAGTGTTCTTCATTGACATCAGTTCCCTTGACGTGAGTTTAGAACTGCTTACTGGCTCTTTATACAGTTTCGGAGCCTTAAGTGGAAGTTCTCCACCTCCAACACCTTAGAATTGGCAAAACAGCTGAACAAAGCTGACAGCGAGGTGTTCTACATTGACATCAGTTCTCTTGACGTGAGTTTAGAACTGCTTACTGGCTGTTTATACATTTTCGGAGCCTTAAGTGGAAGTTCTCCAACTCCAACACCTTAGACCTGGCGAAACAGCTGAACAAAGCTGACAGCGAGGTGTTCTTCATTGACATCAGTTCTCTTGATGTGAGTATTGAACTGCTTAAACAATGTCGGAGAGTATGATATACGGCAATTACCTAGCGAAATAGCTGAACAAATAAATAAATATACTACGTGAAAGGGACCCTAATAAATCGAACCAAGGGCCATACTAAATAAATAAATAAATATATAGGGACAAATCACACAGATTGAGCTAGCCCCGAAGTAAGTTCGAGACTTGTGTTAATAGATCACTACTGTATAATTTTACTAATTATTTTAATTTCAAATAACAGCTAAAAACAAAAAAAAAATACGTTTTCATAAAAAAGTGAGCAGCCGCAAGTTAGTATGGGAATGTCAATATTTTTTTTTTGGTTGTTTGGTTGTAATTTTATTTTCCACTATAGTGATCTAGTATAAGCTTGTGGTTCGATCACTGCTCGTGGATATATCACGTTGTATAGTGTATCCTGTTATAAGTGTCGGAGCCTTTAGAGTCCCCTTACCCTGGACAGAATCAGACCTTCCCATACAACCGTAGTCTACGTTTTATTTTGAAACGGCATGTCTGATATGGGCAAAATTTTGTAATTTTAAAGAAATTGCAATCATCTAGGGTTATTATTGGTTTTGGATAGTATAATTATGAACTAAAAAGAGAATATAGTGTAAATATCATATTTGACCAACAGTATGGAAAACTTCTACACCCTTATATTTTCTTTCCAGTTCATAATTTTACTGTCAGAAACCAAATATAACCCTAGTTAGTTGTAATTTCTTTAAAATTACAATTTTTTACCGAATCGAACATGTCGTTTCAAAATAAAACGTAGACTACCTACGTTTGTATGTAAAAGTCTAGGGTAAGAGGATTCTTAAATGGTATGATATACGGCAACTTTAGACCTGGCCAAGCAGCTGAACAAAGCTGACAGCGAGGTGTTGTAAGTATAGAACTTTAACTCATCGTAAAGTCTGTTCGCCGAGTTGGTAAATAGGTATTATCATTCATCTGAGAATAGCGACCGTCGCTTAATTATCGCAAACTGTGTGGTGGCCGTCGTTTGTCTCTCGCTTTCGCCGTTTGCGAAGTACGAGGCACGCAGTTGATGTCAACCGCGGCCCGAACGGCGGCCATATATTGTCATTCCGTTTCGGAATCCGTTCTTGGATGCACTTCGAGTAAGTCTTTTGGGTGTTTGCGTGTTTTTTTCTGTTTTATACAGTTAATATTTGTTTTAAATTGTGTAAATAAAATTTAAATACTTTGCGCTAGTTTTCGGTCAAAATATGAACTTAAAAGAGAATATAGCCGATTATATCATATTTGACCATCAGTATGGAAAACTTCTGCACTTTCAAGTTCATATTTGACTGTCGAAAACTAGTTATATGCTTAGATATTATGCAATTTCTTTAAAATTACAAAATACTGCCGAAATTTCACGTGTCATTTCAAAATAAAAGCTTGACTAAGTTTGTATGAAAAAGTAAGGGGATTCTTAAGCGGAATGATAACTTGTGGTTATGATAAAATGTGTTTTTTCCAGTGGCTGAAGTACTTCACAAACCTGCACCTCGGCGTGCGGAGGTATTTGAACAACGAAAAAGAGAAGACCATGGAAGCAGCCAGGGGAAAGGACACTATGTAAGAAATATATAAATCAATATATACAATATGTAACAAAAACCCTGTCCGATCCTTGTAGGAGCAACTCAGACCGTCAATATGAACAACTTTTCCTATGGGAGCAATGCTTGAAACTCGAAAAAGAATCGTCATTTTCATACAAAAATGTTCGGCCGGCCCGGCAAGTTGTGTGAAAATGTCGATTTTTGAATGTGGACATTGGTCCCATAAAAAAAAGACGGGTTGCACTCCGGGAGTGCCGGCAGAAGTGAAAACTTGAATATTAACGTTGTGCATTTTTGATATTTTGGAATGGCTAGGGAATAATTTTGCACGAATTGCTTTAATTATCAGTATAAAAGTACTATAATTCATGTGGTAGAATACAATATTTATTTATTGCGCTATCGTACATAAACATGAAAATTTATATACGCCGCGCCGTAGAAAGAGAAGGGAATACTTCCTCTCCTACGCAGCGCCGGCTGTCTTCTCTCCATTCGTCTTACGAATTTTCGATCAGGGTCACGTGTCCTGACGCCTGACGCGAGTTTAACATTTTTTATCCATTACAAAAAAGTGTACAACGCCGCTAAAGAAGTTTTCACTTCAAAAAGTTGTTCATATTGATGTTCTGAGTTGCTTCTACAAGGATCGGACAGGGTTTTTGTTAAATATTGCATAATACAACGTGGAAGGGACATACCCGTAATAAATCGAACCACGGGCTAAACTAAATCACTATAGTATAATGAAATTATAAACCATTATAATTTTTCAAAACTAAAAACCGACTTCACCCCCAAACTACACAACCGATTTTGATAAAAATTCCATGGTACCACCTGGGAAGTATACCCTTTCAAACAAAAAAATAATTTTCCAAATCGGTCCAGGCGTCTTTGAATAATCGGTGAACATAAATAATTAAAAAAATAAAGGATCGCGACGAATTGATAACCTCCTCCTTTTTTGGAAGTCGGTTAAAAATAACAATAGAAAACAAAAATCAAATTTCGGCATTTCCATTCAAGTGTCCAGCCGCCCGGGCAGTTTGTAAGGGAATGGCGATATTTTTTGTTTCTTAACTATTATTTATATTTTCATTAATCTATAGTGATTTACGGCCGGAGTCACAAAGGCCACGCGAACGAAGTCGCGGGCATCGTCTAGTAAAATTATTTCCCCTTATATTTCCTCCAAATTAATATTTTGTCTGTGGCAAAACCAGTTTGTTTTTCGTGTAAGTGGCCAACACTGGTGTCAGATTTTTCAAGCTGCCTAAAGGCATCTGACATTGCTTGACGGCTGCCATACTATGATGACAGCCAAAGACCAAATGCTTATACGCACCACCCGGAAAAAAAACAGTTATATGGCATGATATGCAATTTCATTACAATTCCAAAAAAATCCAACAAAAAAGTGTCGTTTAAAAAAAATACTTAAATTACGTTTGTATGAAAAAGCCCAGGGTGAAGGCATCCTTAATACATTCGATAAGATAATGCGTAAGCGTGCTGGGTCATCAAGCTTGCTTTTTTTATCGACTGAACGTTCTCAAGATTTTGTTTTTGTTCATTTTGACTGTCTCCGTGGTCAAGGCATGATCCGGAAGTCGAGTGTTCGAATTCTACTGGGAAGCATACTTTGTTAAAAGTTGTTGTCATACATTAACGTACCTATTGTAAAGATAACATGAAACATATGCAACAAAAAGAGATACAAAATGTGTATTCGCGTACAAGCCAGTTCAAATATTTAATTAAATTTAATTTAGCTAGGTAAAGGTCAATGACCGATTTTGACACTCTTAAATGGCAACTAGTGGGAAGCATACTTTGTGAACAGTTGTTTCCATTCTGGTTAGGATATTGCAGGCTTGAATCACCTGATTATTAGAAGATGATTTCGTGTTTCAGAAGGCACGTATAAACTGTAGGTCCCGAACGCCATCTAGCGTTTGCTCATTAAACCTATCCAAGGATTGGTTTTGCTCACCGTTTGGGTTGCGGAGGTCAGACGGCAGTCGCTCTGTGTAAAAACCAGTTACCTCGTCAAAGCACCTTGGTTAGGTAGCGGACCCCGGGCTCTGAAGCGTTACCGCTGAGGATGCAACCGGGAATACGGAAGGATGAAGATGATGATTACTTTGTTTTTGTTCCAGGCTTTTGGCATTCCACGTGATCTGGCAGATCTCCGTCCTGGGCGCGCTGTGGTATTTCTTCGCTTGCATCACAGGCCTCACTATGACGCAGAGTGCCTGGATAGCACCCGTCTTCTACATTCTCTTGACCTGCTTGTAATGTAAAACCATAGAGAAAAAAAAAATATTTTATTTCTTACAATCATTTGATATGAAAAGACTATTTGGTGCTTCGCTTAAAGGAAGAAAAACGTCAATGACTTCTCTCGTGCTTGTAAAACCATATTTTTCTTTAAAAGATAATTGATAAAAAAAGCTATGATGTTCAATGACCGCTTTTCTTCCTGCAACTGAATTGCAGGAAGAAAAGCTGAACTTTATTTATATATTTCATATCTCTATATTCATATATTATGTACTGAACAAATCACAAGCTGGGCTAGCAATTTTTTTTGTGCGTAACACTTTGTCTGTACACGTAAAACGATTGTTATTTTAGGTGTGGTGGTTATCGAAGTACTACAAGTTAGCTCAGTAATATTACACAAGTGCATTAGCGACAAAGGTCAATGTTCGTATTTCTATCTCGAATTGAAACACACTATAGAACAAAACTTAATCATTCTGAAACGCATTTACGTTTTTTCTCGAACATTCTCAATCAAAAGCATTCAAAAATGATATATGTTTTTGTTAAATTAATATTTTTCGAATCTCAAATGTGAACAAAAGGTATTTTGTTAAATCTCTTGAATTAATTTAATTTATTAATCGAATATATTTGAATGTTGTGTGGTCAGAGGCTCTGTTTATCCTGTAGAGGATTAGACGAAAACATATTGTTTGTGAATTGTAGTTTTGCTTTGTTTTGTACTTACATTGTATAAGTATGTAACCAGGGTTGGATAAGAAATTGCATTATTAATATTAAAAATGAACCTTGTTACCAGCGTCTAGGGTCAAATTTCAAAAATAAATTCTCTTCTGTATAGTTTACTTTTCTTACGAACGCAAAACGTAAGAAGGGCCAGGTAGGATTTCTTCGCATATTTCTAAATTTTTTTTCTTTAGGCAACGGTGATAAGATCGTTTTTATTTAACGATGATAAAAACATGTTTATATTACGGATCCAACCAGTATACTGAATTCTTTTTAGCGTGTCAAAATTGGACATTGTAATTTAGCTACTTATACTTCAATCCGCTAGTTTCCAACAAGTCAAATCAGATACTTTTTTCTTAACGTCAAAATATTATCGTTGTATTGTTATGGGATTTGTTTGAAATAGCACGTCGTGACGTCATACTTTTTTGAAGTCAAATAACGCAGGCACGCTTTTCTGCATTTATAAATGTAAAATCACGTTGGAAGTGAATATGATCAATGAAACTGGCATTATTTTGTGACGTTTTGTTCTCTTATTAGTACAAAATAAGTTTATTTAATAAAAAAAGAAACCGAAACAAAAACTGTAATATCTGTACATTTAGGAAACATAAGTTTTTGTTACGTACCTCTAGTAAAGGTAATATGAAACGTATGCAACAAAAAGAGATACAAAATGTGAATTAGCGTACAAGCCAGTTCATATATAGCTAGGTAAAGGTCAATGACCGATTTTGACACTCTTAAATGGCAACTAGTGCAGTATACTTAAAGTATTTCAAGCCTTATTTCACTGCAAGGTAAAGTTAAGATTCCTACTAGTAACTTAAATATTAATAAGCTCGTGTAACAGGTGCGTTGTAGTTAAGGCAAAATTAGATTTTGGCGTTAGGGAGAATTTTATTTTAATAAATTATTACATTTGCTAAATTTCGTTTTATTAAAAAATAAAGTTTTATAAAACGACTTCTACACCAAACCACACAATTTGACCACCTGGTAGTAGCCTTTTAAAACAACAAAAGAATTTTCCAAATCGGGGCTATCGTTTTTATGCTCTCCAGTTGGCGCCACTGTTGCGTAAGGTCCAAAGAACAGCTGTCAGTCATTGTTATTATGGACGCGACAAAGTTTTTAGTTTCAAACAAAATATATATATTGCATACCATAACACCATACCGTAAAAATATCGAGGATTGTGTCTCGCAATCTGAGTTTGTTCTGAAAAAAAGGGAAACATAAGTTCCCGAAGAAAAAACGGTCTCAAAGTAGTGGAACAAATTATACCACTTCAAACGTTCGCGTGTTTCTAAACAACAATTCAGTTCAGCCCTGAAGATTATGCGCACCTTAAACAGAAAGAAGCAAATGCAGAAAATATTAAGTAAAAATATTTTTTCCGTGATAGGTAATATTACACGTCCAAGCTTGAATCAGACTTGATTTACCGCGACAAGTAGATTTTACATATTTTTGATCAAAGTTCCAATAAAATTATGATTTCTATCATAGTCTAGAAGTCTGTAAAAGAAAAAAAATAGATGTAAACTCGGTAAATGAGTATACTTTTGTCAATAAATGTGTTTGTAAAGCGAATGACATACCGCTCCGCACAAACGCGCGTTTAGCGCGGGGCCGCCATACAAAAATCACGCGCGTAGACGCGGTGTCAGTGTGTTGTACTTTGCGTATTTTATATACAAATTGAGGTACTTGCATACAATCCGGTCCCGCCCTACACAGCGGGGTAAGGAGCAGTGTGTGAATCGCTTAAACAGTTAACAAAATAACTTTTTAATAAGCTGCTCCTTCAACCCGCTTAGATTTGCACCTCTTATTTTGTAACTTCGCTTTAAAAGTAGTGAAAATCATTGAGCCGTAACTCATATTTTCAATACATAATCCAAAATATAACAAAAAAGTGCACAACGTAATTATAAATTGTAATAAACGCACGTAACCCACCCAGAAACAGTGAAAATTGACATTTCCGAGACCTCACGCTACACTAGCGCCTCTAGCAGCGAATTCACACGCGACATCCCCCATTGGTCCAGGTATGAATGTTCCACGATCTCTCTCTCAGCATATTCCCAGTTACGTCCCGGGGTCCGCTTTCCGGCATTTCCTTCTCCACTTCGCACGGTCTTGAGCATCCTTGGTTCAACCAAGGATGCTCAACATATGCGTGCTAATCGTCTTACAACCAAGTTGGTTGTAAGACGCGAGTCGGACTCGCGCACGAAGGGTTCCGTACCATTATCTAAAAAAATCACGTTTGTTGTATGGGAGCCCCACTGAAATATTTATTTTATTCTGTTCTTAGTATTTGTTCTTATAGCGGCAACAGAAATACACCATCTCTGAAAATTTTAACTGTAAAGCTATCACGGTTCATGAGATACAGCCTGGTGACAGACGGACAGACATTGGAGTGTTAGTAACATGGTCCCGTTTATAGCCTTTAGGTACGGAACTCTAAAAAGCAACTTTGACATCAAATTCATATAGGTAAGTTTAGTACTTCTAAAGATATATAGGTATAATAATAAAAAAAAACTGTTCTGTATATTTTATTATATCATTCAAATCATACTTAAACAATACTAGTCAAACTTAAATACAAATCAATATAAACAAAACCTTGTACGCTTTTTAACAAAATGTATGAACTAAAGCACATTGAAAGTATTAACCCTTTCACCACGAACGTCGGATTTATCCGACAAACACTGTCGTGCGTGCCCATTCCGCGAGCGTCGGATATTTCCGACAAAAAAGAAATGCTTGTATTGCGCATAACTTACGTATCCACATACCTTTTTGGTTGTAGGTATTTATTTTAGATTTACTACCCTTCGCGCTGGGGGCACGGCAACTGATATAAAGTCCCGGGGTGAAAGGAACACGAATATGGCTCGGAAAAAAACTTTCAAATATGGACCTAAAGTCGTGATCCGATGGTTTCTTTTAGAGTGACTGTCTCTGTCACACACTCGGTATGTAACTTACAAGCCGCTTAGTATAAAGATTAATAATAGAATTAGCTTTAACCCGCGACTTCGTCCGCGTAGAAATCGAAAATGGTTCTAAAGGGATTTTAATTGTTTTTTTACGTTATTAATTTTGTTATAACATACGAATTATTATGTTAAAATGTTTGAATACTAAATTCCTAATGTTTGAAAACTAAACATATATACCACAAATTAAGAACAAAAAAAATAGTGTACCTTCAGGACACGAAATAAGGTCCATTTTTGAGTGTTTCGTTATGCTAAGGACGCTGTGTAAATCAGCGATGATTTCTTTTGTATCTATTAACTAATCAAATATATTTAATGAAATCAAAATCTTTAAACATGTCAACCAAAAAATTCCACCATTTTATAAATTTTCCGAACAATAAACAGAAAGGAACTAACAATTTTTTTTTATGTTTATGATTTTGTACAGATGACCACAAACCGTATTTCAACACAAATGAATACGATTTTTAATAATACTGTATTTTATTTGACGATAAACTTTGTGACTTTTATATATCTTTATTTATACCCAGAGCAAACGCATATAACGATGCCATAAATATCAATCAAAAACTTAAATTACAAATAAAAAATAAAATAAAATAAAGGAATCTTCAAAATAAACATGAAGATTTAAGTTACTATTATGAACTTTAGCCGCGTACGAAACTAGTGCGTAAATAGTCTTATGCTGTAATAACCATCACTTGAAATCTAAATACGTATGCCCTGGCTATTTATTTGCTTTCGAAATATTTAAAAAAAAATGAAAAAAAAGTGCAAAAAAAAAAACTTTACAATTTTCGTTTACTTTTCTGTCACTGTATTCAACAAAAAAAAACTACGAAAATTAAAAAACAATACACAAAAATATTTTGATAGCAATGTTAATTAAACATCGATCTGCGAGCACAATAAGCGCTTATATAATAATGTACAATATACGAAAATATACATATAATCTTTTCTCCAAAATGGACGGCAAAAACACATTCAAACAAAAATTAATTGGCCATACACACTTATAAATATATATATTTTTTAACGAAATTGCTTTTTTATAGAACAGTACTTATAATTTACTAACACCGATTTAAAAGGAAATGGGTTTAAACTTTTAAGTAAATATATATTTTATTCTTCATATGAATTATATTCTTGTTGAGTATTTCTTTTTTCTAAGGTATTAAGATGTTATTATTATTTTTACAAAAATTAGTGACATGTGAATTGCGGTTTTATTTTTGATTCCGGCGTGTGAAATCTGCTATACACCAAACGGTCTTATGCGACCGGTTGACGCCAATTTAACCATTGCATAATAAACCTTATTCCCACAAGTTAGATTCTACTTTTGAATGGGTAAAGACATTGCTTTTGCGTCGCGGCGAGGGGTACTACTTTTATCATAGTTTTAGGCAATTTTTTTATAATATATGCTTTATACAACGACAACCATAGCGGTTTCTAAATATATAATATGACACAGCACCTCTCACGACATAAGACTGTAGGAATTGACTTGTCTTTTAACATCCGTACGGCTTTAGAATGTTTTTAGCACAAATACTTTATTATTTCTATATTTATTATTTAAGTATAATCAAGCTACATACAAATTGCAATTAAACTTCATTTGGTAGCAAAATAATTTCTATTTTTTTATAATAAAAAAATACAATCTACTTATTTTTGACGACACTTGTATATATTTTAATTAATATATTTTCGATACATCCAAAATATTTTTATATCTTTACAACTGTATGTATATGTACTCTTTTTTGACGGTAAGCATAGTATACTACAATACTTTTATAACAAGGTATTAAAGTCAAACTATATAAAACGTGGAAGGGACATACCCGTAATAAATCTAACCACGGGCTATACTAGATCACTATAGTATAATGAAATTAAGATAACAACCAAAAACCCAAAAAAAAAAAAAACTGAAATTCTTATATAGATTGCCCGGGCGGCTGTACACTTTTGTATAGAAATGCCTTAATTTTGTTTGGTTATTTGGTTGTTATATTAATTTCATTATACTAAAGTGATCTAGTACAGCCCGTGGTTCGATTTATTACGGGTATGTCCCTTCTACGTTGTATACTTATACAATGTAGTAAACAGATTCAATACATGACACCTTTAATAATTTCCCGCAGAAATACGTATATACAACGTGTAACGGAAAAGGGGTATCAACCCGAAAAGGAGTAAACATACTAATCAATATGAACAACTTTTACTACGGGACCATTCATGAAATCGTAAAAAAAATCTCCACCTCCATACAAAATTAAGTACAAAAAGGTTGGCTGGAAGAGATTGCATTTATAGCATTTGTGCCTATATTGTTTCTTGTTGTTTTGTAATTTTTGTGTGTCTATTATGGTGCAATAAAGTTGATTTGTATTGTATTGTATTGTACATACCATGCCAAAATGTAGGGAGCTGCAGATTTTTTACGATTTTAGGGATTATCCCATAGTAAAAATTGTTCACAATGATTAGCATGTGTACTCCCGGGCTGATGCCCCCGTTCCGTTTTACGTTTTGTAACAAAATTCTCGCCCATTTTACTTTCAAAAAATATACACAACGTGGAAGGGGCATGCCCGTAATAAATCGTGCCACGGGCTGTTCTAGACCACTTTAGTATAATGAAATTAAAATGACAGCCAAAACACAACAAACAGTTTACCGTTCCCATACAAAAGTGCGCAGCCGCCCTGGAAATTTGTATGGGAATGTCAACGGTTTTGTTTTTGTTTTTGGTTGTTTTTTTAATTTTATTATACTATAGTGATTAGTATAGCCCGTGGTTCGATTTATTACGGGTGTGTCCCTTACACGTTGTATTTACTCTCGATTTATATTGAAGAAAATCATTTTGTTACATGTAGTGACTCTGTTGAAATCGTTTCTGTATATATTATTAGACCCCAGTTCAACTACTTAAATAAAACTGACCATATATTTTGGACCTTCATTCACGACACCCGTTTTCGAAATTAAACTAAATACAACCAAGCAATGTAACTTAATTTCTGAATACACAAGCTTACAGCTAAAATATTATTTGAAGTAATTGAATCTTGAAAGCGAATCTCAGTTCAATCTGTATTAGCGTTGCATAACAATCGATACTTTGACTATTGAATGTTGACCTCGAAAAACATTCACAATATCGATTATCGATAGTAGGTATCGATTGTCAATAGTATGCAATACTATTGATGTAAGGTTAAACTATCGAAAGTATCGATACTATTGAATTTAGATACTATCGACAGTATTCGATACTATCGATAGTATCTAAATTCAATAGTATCGATACTATTGATAGTCCTATAGATATTGTGACTGTTTTTCAAGGCTATGATATTATCGATAGACTATCGATATTTTATACCATTGCAGCAACACTAATCTGTATGATTTTATTAATATGTAACATATATTACAATATATATTTAATGCAAATGTAACATACATAGGGCGCACTATAAGTTTCCGGAACTGGCCACTTACATAAACAATATTTAAAAATTTATTGCAACATTTGAAAATAGAACTCTTTGGCTGTAGAATGCAGTTTGTTTCATCTGACTGTCTTTGGTTTTTACCTTGTGACGCCATTTAAAAAATTGTGTATCTGCATCAACATGGATTTAACTCGGGAAAATTTTCGTAGTATGATTTTCTACGATTTTAAGTGTAATTTGACAGCTCAACAGAGCATCGCTCGGCTTGAAACAGCTTTTGGCAATGAAGCACCATGCAAGACAACTGTTTATAGCTGGTTTGCAGAATTCAAGCGTGGTCGTATCAATCTCAGTGACGAATCTTGCGATGGTCGGCCGTCCACCGCTGTGACCAACAAAAACATCGATGCTGTGCGCCGTAAGATTGAAACAGACAGGCATGTGACCTACCATGAAATTCGCGCATCCTTAGAAATAGGCATGAGTCAAATACAATTAATCCTACACAAACATTTGGGTGTGAGAGAGTTTGGGTAACGCGGCTCAAAAAACGGACCGCGTCACTTGGTGCAGTGCCATGCTTACCAGATTCAACGAAGGTGCGTCAAATTTGGTGTGGGACATAGTAACAGGTGACGAAACATGGATTTATTGCTACGATCCCAAAACAAAGCAGCAATCGAGCGTATGGGTCTTTCAAGATGAGCCGAAACCAACCAAAGTGGCGCGCGTGAAAAGTGCATCTAAGCGGATGATTGCTTCTTTTTTTAATAAAACTGGACACGTGGCTACTGTTGCTTTAGAGAATCGTCGTACAGTGAATAGTGACTGGTACACGACCATTTGTTTGCCGGAAGTTATTGACGAACTCCGTAAAAATAACCGTAAACGCCGTATCATCCTGCACCACGACAATGCTAGTTCTCACACGGCCAGACAGACAAACGACTTTTTGAAGGCGAAAAATGTAGAACTCATGAGTCATCCTGCATACAGTCCCGACCTGGCACCTTGTGACTTTTTTCTGTTCCCAAAAATTAAGAAGCAATTACGCGGTCAACGATTTTCATCACCAGAAGAGGCTGTCGAGGAGTATGAAAAACACGTTTCAGAGGTCACCACAGAGGAGTGGCACAAAAGTTTTCAAAACTGGTTTCATCGAATGAAAAAGTGCATAGACGCCAAGGGAGATTATTTTGAAAAACAATAAATTAATTTTGTACCTTTAATAGTATTTTTTCATATTCATTCCGGAAACTTATAGTGCGCCCCACGTATTAATATATATTTAATTGATCTATGTAACCGTAGAGGTAAATTCAGGCTGACGCTCCAGCCTTATATTTGAGGCAAATATAATCTATGATAGTACTATTTATTTAGCTGAAACGTGTCAAAACTAGACACATTTACATTTTTTTATATAAAAAAAGTTTAGTACCGTGGACAGAATTTTTTTAAATTTGGTTGGTTTTAAAAATAACATACATATATGCATGTAAATATGTTTTTCACCTACTAGTTGGCGCTTATATCAAGTCTAAAAAACACTATTTTAAGGGTATGTTCAGTCCATGGTAATGAACAACTTTCCCAAGGAACATATATCGAAAAATGGAAAAGTAATTTTTGGGCCTCCCATGCAGTTGACCGATTAGCTGATCCGAGTTTGTATGGAATACAGAGGCGTTGGGTGAGAATTTGGGCTGGTACAGCTGTAAAACTGAAACGAATTAAATACCTACCTAATAAGGTTCTATAAAGGTTAATAAGCCGTTCATGTCCGGCTTATAATTCGCATATTTTTATTGACTTAGTGTGAGTAATGTCTCTGAGCATGTTAATACAAAATTTGAGCATGTTAATACAAAATTTATCAATGTGAATGTATTTAAATAATTAGCGGAAATTTGGGTATTTTAAATGTGTTTGCAATCCAGTCATGCTGCTAGTTTACGGCTTGTAAAAATAGAAAAGGGACATTTTAATGCGCGATGCGCCTATATACGTAGGTTATATTTTTTGTTTTAAATAAATGCGTACATAATAGAAAACCCCCAAAGAAACTTGATGGGAGTCGGCTTCTAAGGAGGGACAGCGCAACTGATGGAAAGTCAAAAAAATATTTTTCGTATTTCGACATATGTTCCTTCCCGGAATTCCTATCACGGAACAAACTCACCTTTAAAATAGTTTAATTATATTTTGTTAGGCCTTATATATTGCGCGCCATAAACCATCATAATGTTCTTCACTCAGTAACCTCGCAAAAATGTATACTACGTAATATTTATTAGTCATTTCATAAACTGAATTAAAACAGTACAAAATTAAACCTTATGTTTTTTGTACAAAATAATAGTAGCCCTAAACCAACTTATATCTAAATTAGGGTTAAAATCGAGCGACGGTCACCAATGAGGATCCGTAACGAATTAAGTTGAGAATGCAGATTAATAGAGCTTAGAAATCCATAACATACAGTGCATAAAATTTTGTTCTACAATAAAAATTGACGAAGTTATGACCGATTGACGAAATTCTAGCACGTAGCCGGCGCGGTTGCTGTGACGTCATGCGGCCGGTCGCACCTAGCCACAGAATAAGTACTAGTACTCGCGTACAGAAGTCTTACTCAGAAAAGAAATTCAAAGAAATATCTACTTAATGTGGTAAGCGCTGTGGTTTAATTTAGCTCGCGTCAGAACTCCTCACCTCGTCGTTTAGATACCTAGACATCCATTGCAAGCCAATTTCATTCTTATTTCCCTAGACAAACGATTCATGTAACTGAATTTTTTCCTCCCGAGTGGTCACCGCGCGTAGTAATAATGTTGGTATATTTTCGATACCGAAACGGGGAGTGACACAGGCCGAACCTAGCATATGGCGGGGCTTCAAGCGGGCGGTGTTCTCGGTGTGACGTCACTTGGCGCGGCCTAACATCCCGCCCTTCGATAAATATTGGCTCTATATAAAATCGCACACAAACGGTAGTAGTTTTAAGCATTTGCACTAAAATATTATTTAAAAAAAATGACCTTCAAGATAAATTTATACTACACTGAATAAAAAATTTGACTTTAACTTTGCAACGGCTGGACCGATTTCGTTGATTTAAAAATTGTATCGATTAGAACGCTTAGTAGAATACCGTAATATTGGTTTTGTGTTGATTTTTCGACCTCAGAATGATCCTCACTGTCGCCGGCCAGTGGTGTCATTTTTAAAACGAAGAGTCACTAAACCAACAGTTTTTTGTATGAAAAACCATTTCTTTTTATTTATTTATAAAACTTAATTGATCCACAATTGAAAATTGTTTACTATTAACGCTAAAAGCGTTCTCTCCAAGTCAACCATAGGGAAAAACAGGTAAGGGTTAGATCTCCTTTATCAGTACGGGGCAGCACCATTCTATGCTGCTGTCTTTTTCTGTCACTCAGAAGTCGTATTTTTAATTAGACGAAGTCAACTGACGTTTACTGTGTTGTCAGTTTTTGATGAAATAAAAATAGTGTTGTGACAAAGTGAATGATTGAAAAAACTCCTGAATGAATGAAATTGCCTCGATTGTCTAGTGAATAGTTAGCGTGCCGAACTGCCGATATCGGGTACGGGGTTCAAATTTTCGACGACTATGTTCCTATAGTATCTACCTATACTGAATACCGAGTGTTTTGAACATTAATGAAAACATTGCGAGGAAACTTGTAAGACTGTCCTATTTTTAATACATCATGCAGTTGAAACTATAGATATATAAAATATAACAATTACAGGTAGGTAATGAAAATAAAAAAAACATCGCTTATTACATTTGTTCATTCATCTGATTGAACGAGAACTGAACGCATCACTATTACTTTAAATATGGCAACATTATTTTACAAAGTGACATTAGCTACTGTCAGTTAGCTTCGTCTAATTAAAAATACGACTATAGTTAAAAAAAAATACGTCTATGCTCCGACCGTCATATGCCAGAGCGAGACAGAGCGCAAAATGCTATAGCATACCATCGCACGGCCGGTGCGATAGCGTTCCGTCGCTCTCTCTCACTCTAGCAAATGACGGTTCTGAGCGACAGAAAAGGATAGCATCAGAGAAAAGTGCTGCTCCGTGCTGACAAGTGAGATCCAATCCTAAATTGTTGCGGGGAAATAAATTGTTAGTTAGTTAGTTAAGAGCCCATTAGATCCCATTGTTGGGCAAATAAATAAAACAAAAAAATCGTTTAGGTTACTTTGCGTTTTGAAAATGGCACTTCTTGGTCACTCGTGTGTTAAAGCCCTTAGATGTGACCACGAATATTAGACTACGTATGAACTAAAAATGCTGTCTCGACTTAACCAACTTAAAAATAAGTAAATTTACATATAACTAAGTATATCCATTAAGTAGTTATAATTTAATCTATTTTCTTCGCAGGTTTTTTATAGCAATTTTAGTACATAATACTAATTAAATTCCTAATTCCTGGAGTCCCCTAAATCCAGGAATTGAGAATTTAATTTTGAAGAAATCAAAGTTACAAAAAATTATGTATTAAACTGAATTATTCATCATTGTAAATACATTTACTTTGGACCAACTTTCAACTCATGGAAAATCTATCTCTTCAGACGAGTACGATACGATACATTCTAAAGTAAACAATATGTAACAAAAACCCTGTCCGATCCTTGTAGGAGCAACTCAGACCGTCAATGTGAACAACTTTTCCTATGGGACCAATGCTTGAAACTCGACAACATCGTCATTTTCATACAAAAGTGTTCGGCCGATTTTTTCTTCGAGTTTCAAGCATTGGTCTCATAGGAAAAAATGTTCATATTGACGGTCTGAGTTGCTCCTACAAGGATCGGACAGGATTTTTGTTACCTACTGTATACGTTGCAGCTATGTGGTTATATTTGCTAGCTAATTAGACGCCTAGGCCGTTCATTAAATGCCGGATCCAAATGGATGCCTGTTTATTTATTTCGACATCAAAATAGGAACATGGTTGTTCTAATATTCTGAGAATGGTATTTTCCTAAATTTGCTAAAAGGCCTTTGGATCTTGCAATGCCACCCATATGTTCGAAAGGGGTTTGAACATTTTTGTATAAAAACCAGCCTATTACACTTTTTTTTAACAAATAAAAGAACGGTGCAAAGGTATTCCATGAATATCCGGTTTATTGGGTTAGATACTCATAGAAAAGCTTTTTTTACTTTCCAACTAACGTATATAGGAAAATGGTCATGAACCCTTTTTTGAAAGGCTCTGCTTTCAAAACAGCGAAATGCAAAAAAGAAAACAGAAAAAAAGAAAAAAAAGAAAATTCAAAACGAGTTTTTTTTTTGCATAAAAAAATCTGAAATATGGGTGTTGCCATATACTGAAAATATTTTGAAAGCTTTAATTATCAACTAATAGTTAAGTAGGTACAATATTAAACACTTGCTGACAGTATAATTTTCACAGTTACACAAATTATTATTATCAGCTTTAAGTATGATGTCCATGTTGTCCAATCGTCAGCGATTTATACCTATAAAAGAAAATTAATTTATTGTATCTCCAATGACCGCTTGGCTATGTCAGTGATCAATTCAATTCAATTCCATTCAATTCAATTCAAATATATCTTTATTATCATAGGATATTTATAATATCTCTTAATAATGCTTTGTTTTGTTGCACAATAATTGTTGACGTCAAAAAGTTACTTAGAGCTAAGTTTACTGCCGCCTCCAAAGCGCTAGTGCAGAAGAAGCGGTAACAAACTGCACTGCAGCATTTTCTCCAAGAACTCACAATGAAATTAATATTTATAGTTGATATGTGGACAGAGTATACATTGTTAGTTGTCGTATTTTTTTTTTAATGTCGAAATTTTAAAATAACGTCAAATCAAGTTGTAGATTCAGTATGTACCTAATGTACCAAATATCTTTATGAAATGGCTCTAGAGAATGACTAACACATACATTTATTAAATTCAAGCGCCAACCTTATTCCGCCTCTTGTTCAGGAGAGAATTGTTACTGTTTTCTAACGACTTGATTTGAACCTGGAACAAAAATTTAATTACAGCCTAAGAAACTTTGATCTCACGAGTAATTAAGGGATACATGTATTTTTCGGGATCAAGTGAAATAAACTACTATTCCCAATTTGAAATAAATTATTTGAAGGAAACTGAGATATCATTTAAAATCTGGTCTTGAGTAACCCTTCAAACTATTTTATGAACTAAAGTGAGAACGTAAAGTTTTTTTAGCATTTTTGCGAAAAACGGCCACTTTTTGCCCCTTAAGAGCGAACTAGTCGATGCTTTTTCTATACAAATTTCGGAGGGGATTTCCTCCACTGTTTGACATTGTACGTGCAAAGTTTAACATGATATATTTTTGGCTGATGATAAGTTTTGTCTGTATGGATACAGAATAGTAAAATAAAAAACCATTAAAAAGTTATGAGCCATCAAAGATTCGGTTTTTTTTACTTATTTTTACGCAACTTTCGGCGTAAATAAGTAATAAAAGAAGTGTTAAATCTCCAAAACAAAGTCCGCACCGACACGGCTCATTTATCGAAGATTTTAATAAACTTTATTTGTAATCGTTTATGCAGTCGTTTTTTAATAAAACCCCTTTTCCCAAAGGGCTTAGCGTATTTCTTCCGCTCTCGGTTTACTATGAATTATCGTGCATTTCACCTCACTGGTACGCTTAAACACAATGTTAGGTGAGACAGCATGCTTTTAGGCCGCGCCCACCTCTGAGATCGGGCCCACAACTAGTTCAACCTTAATCGTAAATGATATTTAACATTTTGCAAATTTGCAACTGATATAAAGTCTCGCAGTGAAAGGGTTAAGTGATTTTATGAACAGTCGTTGATTGTAATCAAGTTAGTCCGTCTAGTTTTAAAGCTAAACGGACTGCTAATTTTAGTTTCAAAATTTAAAGGCAAAATGTTAGATATCCCTACATTTAGGAATAATTAATTTATTTCAAATGAGGGCGCCACTTCTTTACCGTCTTAGCTTTAACACATGTTACGTTATGGACCAAGCGATAAATTTGGGCATTTTTCACAATGGTCGGGCTTTATGAACAATGACAAGCTACTTTGTAAATACCTGATCATAATCGACTCGCATGGTGGCCAGTGACCTGGTCATTTCATCTTGTACCTCAGCCCACGCTTCGCCCCCCTCTCTTAGGAGGGTGTTTGTGTAAAGGGGGGTTTGGGGTACTTGGGTGTACTGTCGGATCCAAGGGCTTGCCATCACCTGAAAGAGAACATAAAATGAGTACATAGTCAGACTTATGTCTTATTAAAAGCTGCAGAATTAAGACTTTATTGACCGAGCGAGCGAAGCGTCTCAGTTTCGAGATTGGCCAAAAATAATGTTGTCCGGCTGTCAGTTTCTCCGGCTGTTCTCGCCTACAGGTCTCATTTCTCAACCGATTCTAGTGAAATTTTGTAAGGTTCTAAAATTATATAGATTTGTTATGTCGACCCAGTTTTTCGAAATTTTTCAAAATGGCGGACATATAAGAGGTTGAACACTTTATAATATCATATTTCAGCTATTACGAAAAACTTTCCAATATCCCCATAAACTTTTTGTTGTACCCTTATATTAAGACGCAACTATACAGTTTTTATCCGTTAAACTTCAACGGCGTCTGATTACATTCGTAATAAATGTTCACCCGATTACATACGTAATTTAAAATTTTTGGAGAATGCAAGTTTTCATACAAAAACTTCAAGCTCATTTGCAGGCATATCCGAAACAATTTAACATCGGCAACGGTCGGTTGTAAAAGTGTTCACACAAATGCATTCCCAGAGAGATAAAACCACAACAATATGGGGTCGTCCATTAATCACGTGACGTTTCTTAAGCAAGTTTTTAACCATTACATAGTATTATAATTCGATACTTCCCAACAACTCAAATCAGATACTTTTTTTTAAAGGTCATAACAAAAATTTTCTTCGGAATTTGTATGAAATATGGAATAATGACGTCATAGTTTCTTGGAGTCGAATAGCGCTCTTAATATCAGTTTTTCTGCAATAATAAATCTAAAATCTCGTTGAAAATTGATATGATCATGGCAAGTGACATTATTTTGTGATTGATGTTTTATTTTCTTAACAGTAACAAATAATTTATTTTTGACCCAGGAAAGTAGGTGTCCAATTCGGTATTTGACTCAATTTTTTTTCTTGTTCATATCAAAAAGCAACATGATAGGTAACCGAAAACATAAATAATAATTTTACTCAAAAATAAGCAAGTTATAAGCCTTGTAAATCCGGTAGAAGGGTAAACTGTCAAATAAAAGAAAAATGATGCACATATACCCGCGTGACGTCACTGTCCTTTGGTGTCATGCTTACGAAAGAGATAGCGTGATGTCCCCACCACGCTCCCACTCTTATATTTAAAATGATAATTGCTGCCTCATTTAATAATTTTCGGAAAACGGCTTCTTGTTAGTGTTATTTGTTATTCGTATAAGATATTGTCCAAACAAAGTAAGCCAAATCACCTGATGTATGGTCAACCGCTTGGCTGGATCAACTGATAACATTCCTCCAATGAGGTTCTTGGCTTCGGATGATACGTTAGACCACTCTGGCTCAGGGAAGTCGTATTGTCCTAATCTGATGCGCTGAAACAGAAACATCATGCCGTAAAATTTGTATTATAAACTCCAAAACCATTTTATAATGGCATACTTTATGAAAACAATACCGACATAAAAAATATCACTTTACAGCACTTCTTCACTTACGAAATTATGTTATTATTATATAAGTGCGTTATGGTGGTTATAACACACGAGGCGGAATTTCAGCCCGAGCCGCAGGCGTGGGCGTAATAGAGCCTAGTGTGTTTAAACAATATACGCACGTACGACGTTTTTCAACACACTTGCGAGGAAAATTACCTAAAAAACTGAATTCTTTGATTTTAAATAAACTCTAACACTGTAATGCAGACGGTTAGTTACCCGCCGTTTTACTTTTTAAAATGCGCAGCCTGCAGTACTAGCTGGCGGGCCAGTTAGTTTGCAAAAAATTAGTTTTTTTTTTTCAAATTTGTTGAAAAAAAAAAATTTTTTGCAAATATGCGGTTATAGAATATAACCACAATACATATATACAATTTTAGCAAATAATATATAACGACACCTCTCAAGCTAAGGTCCATCGAGCCGTTCAGACTGCAGAGAGCACCCAACATTTAAATTTGGCGCAAAAAATCCGTTATTTTGTTTTTTTTTTAATATTTTGATATACCCAGTGTTACTTTCCCAGTAAATACGAATTTAACGACACCTGCCAAGCTAAAAATAATACTCGACATCTAATAATCTATATAATCTCGTTATATAGAAAATACTAATTTCCCATTACTATTTCCTATATATAACGAGGTTGCCTGGAAGAAATTGCTTAGCGATAAGGCCGCCTTTTGCGCATTTCCTAGTTTTTAAAGATAATTATGTCCTATATTTATTTATTTTGTGCAATAAAGGGTATTGTATTGTATTGTAAAATCTATCGAGCGTTCAGGCTGCAGAGCGCGCCAAACAATTATATATACATACTCTCGAAAAACATAACCTTCCTTCTGGCGCAGTCGGGTAAATACTGTGCGTACAATATGACATCTAGTGGCGGCTTATCGAATCACTTATTGAAAGGAATGCTTTATAGCATAAAGTACGATAGTACTAGTTACATAATGCAATGCATGTCATTTAGATGGCGTAAGTGTTTAATAGTATGAATAAACAAGTAATTATTACAAAAACAAAAAACCCGATGGCCTTTTTTGTTTTATTTTTTTACTTTGATATACCCAGTGTCATTCTTACAGTAAATAGAAATTCTAACGACACCTCTCAAGCTATCCATTGAGCCGTTCAGGCCGCAGGGCGTGCCAAACATTTGAATTTGGCGCAAAAAAACGGCAATTTTTTTTTTATTCTGATATACCCAGTGTCACTTTCCCAGTAAATACGAATCTAACGACACCTCTCAAGCTAAAATCCATCGAGCCGTTCAGTCTGCAGAGTGCAGAGCGTGCCAAACAATTATACATATATACATACATACTCTCGGAGACTTCTGGTGCAGTCGGGTAAATCGTGTGCGTACAATATGACATCTAGTGGCGGCTAATCGAATCACTTATTGAAAGGAATGCTTTATAGCATCAAGTATGATAGTACTAGTTACATAATGCAATGCAAGCCATATATATAGCGCTAGTGTTTAACAGTATGAATAAAAAATAACTAACTTACCTTCTTCATGCCCGGCGATATAGCCAGCCCATGGTTGGAGTAGAAAGGGGGGAAGCCACACAGCAGTATGTACATGACTACGCCTAAAGACCAGATGTCACATGATTTGTCGTACTTCTCTGGGCCCAGAACCTAAAATGGATTAGATTATAAATTATAGAAATGGAATAAATAATTTTATTGGTATTTTTAACCGTCTTACAAAAAGGAGGTCATCAATTCGTCACGATCTTTTAAGGGTTCCCTACAGAATATGAAAAACGGAATCCTTATAGGATGTCTGTCACAGCCAATTTGCTCTGAATCTACTAGACCAGTGTTTCCCAAACTTCTCGGGACCGAGACCCATCTACAAGAAAGTTTAAAGTTCGCGGCCCACCTTGTATCATGAAGACAAAAAAGCAGCGGTATGTTGCTGCTGCAGCATTTACGCGTTTATTCTTATCGTAAGTTCACCACCATACCATCATCATCAGCCTACTGACGTTCACTGCTGGACTTGGGCCTTTTCTAAAATTCGTCACCACACCCATTTCAATTAAGAAAAAATAAAAACTTCCAGTTGTAATATTTTTTTTAATTAATAAAATTATTTGACATGATATTTCAATGAGAATGAGAGGGATGCATTTGTTTTCTATTTTTTTCCATTACAGCTTTAGCGTCGACATCGATTTTAGTCACTTTTAATCGTAATGAGTTCGATACGTCCAATCTATTTCGGTATTTAGTTTTTATATTAACCAAGGCTGAAAAACCCACTTCACATAAATATGAGGTAGTGAAGGGGAGGAGAACTTTCATTGCTTCGTCAAACAGGCAAGGATGGCTGTCAGCAACTGACAGCCAGAATTTCGTCAATTGCTTGCGATTAAAAGTATTTTTCAGTGTGGTATCTTCTGATAAATCGATAAGCTCGTCACTTGCTTTTGTTGACATTTCAGTTGGTATGTTGTCTTGAAATGGGTTACAAATCCAGTTCTTCGTGTCGAACTTCCTCATCTCTTCCCCGAAGTAGGCATCAAAGTTATTTTTCAACTGTGTTTAATGAGTGGAAATCGCAGACACTACATTGACACCTGGCTGTACTTCGTTTTCTATAATAAAAGTTTCAAATGTTTCGAAACAATTGTACTTGCCTTCCTCGATACATCTCAGCCACAACATAATTTTTTTCATGAACGCTCGAATTTTATCGTGCACTGCAAAAATATCGGATCCGTCTGATCCCCAGGACCCATCTAAAATCTACCCGCGACCCACCAGTGGGTCGCGACCCACACTTTGGGAAATACTGTACTAGACCAAATCAGGTGAAATTTGGTAGGATGGTGCCATCCTACGACCCAAACACAGATGTGCAAAGTAAATAAATATTCTTTTAAAATAAGTTTTGCAAACCTTACTGTGTCATTTATCAAATGAAAAGGCTCGTTATGAGAACACTAAAAGTGTGTAAATTTGAACAGGAGGGGGGCGGGGGGATGTAATCGTTAGAGGGGGATAAATACTGTGTAGTAAGTATATACATATCTCACCTCTGGAGCAACATAGTAAGGCGTATAGCACGGTGTTTGTAGCGTGTCAGCTGGCGTTAAGGTCTCTTTGGCAAATCCGAAATCTGTCAGTTTGAGCAGCGCGTTCGGTTCCATACTGGTGTAGAGGAGGTTTTCTGGCTTGATGTCGCGATGGGCTATGTTCGAGTCGTGGAGATGTTTGACCGCTACGCATATTGAGTGCATTATCTGAAAAAAATACAGCCATTATAGTCTTTAGTACTTATAACACTCTCAATAAGAAACTAGATATATAGATAGATAAAAAAACTACACTGCTACAAAATTGTTTCTTCTATTCATACACTCCATCACCACAAGTATCCCCTTCCTACAAGTCAACCCCCCCACAAATTATCACCCCCTCTTATCTCAACGGCTTGTCTCTCTGTAAACGCCTCCCGTCTGTTATCCTGTATCATATGCACTCCATCACAACAAATAATGCCCCCCTCCCCCTTATAAATTATCACCTCTTCTTACCTCAGCAGCCTGTCTCTCCGTAAACGCCCCCTCTCTGTTGTCCTGTATCCTCTGGAACAGCTCACCCCCATCCATGCACTCCATGACCACCAGCAAGCAGCGCTTGCCGCCGTATGTGTTGTCGTATACATCTATTATCTGGAATGTTAAATATATATATATTAATAAAAATTAGTACATTTATGGAAGAATAAAAGTGGAGCCTTCCTCACTCATGGAACATAATAACAAGCACAGGCTTTCAAAAAAGGCTCGTACCCATTTTTTTTTCTATATTAGAAGGAAAGAAAATCAAAAATTATAGTTTTTACCATCCAAAAAGCTTATTGAAATAAAGTTCTAGGGGGTGCAAAACCAGCTGTATACGTCTTGGCAGTTGCCCTTCCCAGCCTTTCCTTGGCTACGCCCTTGCCATATAATATCAGTGTCACGGTTGCCTGACGGACTAAATAGCATTCAAATAGACTTACCGAGCTATTGTTTGTTGATTGATAAAGCTTTATGCATGATATGATATTTTACGAAATTAACTTGTAAAATAGGTACATTGTTTATATGGTGTACATGTCGCAGCCAACTGGTTAATAAGTATAGCCGTTTAATCAAACAGCTAGCCGTTTGACTGAACAACGCCATTAAATCACACGGCTATACGTCGTTTAGCCGACTTGTTGACTGCAACGTTAAACACTACAGCTAGACGACGCTTAGCCAACTGGTTAAATGGCAAATTAACTAGGGTGACCATTAGTTTAGTATGTAATTTAAAAGAATAGGAAAACTTTTTGTAATTTCTTGGGAGATTATTCTTGGATTAAGTTTAAGAGGTGACCAAAAGTTGAATGAAATACGTAACAATAAAAAACAACTTAACAATCATAATATTCTTTATTGCACAAAGCAAAAAATTACAAACTCAGAAATTTACGAAGTAAGAAATTATATATTATTTGTTCGTAATATTTAATCTTTTACCAAACGAACAAAAAAACTATCTTAAAAACTTTCGCATTAATTCGCATTAATTAGAATTGCCTTTGTGCCGGCTTAAACGAAAAATATCTTGAAACAATCAAAAACACCGGCTAGTTGACGCCATATTGAAATCAAAACCCACCTAGCGCCGCGGTGATGAGCGCTGAACTAATTCAATTGGACGGCGGCTTTTAAATCAGCTGTAGTGTTAAACGTTTTGAGCGCCTCAAATATTCAATTAAAAAGCTAGACGTGTGAGTGAATGGCGTTGTTCAGTCAAAGGGCTAGCTGTTTGATTGAACGGCTATTTTAACCATTTGGCTGCGACATACATACATCTGGTTAATCGAATCATTCATTGACGAGGATGCTATGCATCAAGTGTGATGATCGTACTAGGTACCAGGCAACTAAGAAAGTATTGCGAAAAAAAGTTTTTATGTGTGTAAGACTGGCCAGTTACAATCTATTTTGAAAATATAATTATTTTTAAGTAAAAATAGACGTTCCAATTTTAAAATGTCCCTCCTAATTTTTTGCGGACTAATTGAAATTATCATGTCTCATTGAAAATCTTAATCAAGAACTTTTTTGCGCTATGATTTTTTACGGTTTCAAGTGTCGCCTGAAACAGGATTAATCGCACGATAGGCTTCAAATGGCATTTATGGGTGAAAGCCCTTTTAAGGCAACCGTGTATCGTTGGTATAACGAATTCAAGCGCGGTCGACTAACTTTGGGGGATGAGGAAAGAAGTGGTCGCCCTCTCGTCGTAACAGCCGTCAAACTGTTACGGAAGAAAACGTGCTAGCAGTGAAACATTTAATCTACGGCAATAGGCGAGTTACGTATCAGGAGCTTCAGCACATCCTGCAGATTGGATCAGGAAGCGTTCACGAGATTCTACACGTGCATCTTCGCGTGAGGAGGATAGTTTCACTATGGGTGCCTCACAACCTTACAGATGCTCAGAAGCAAGCCCGGGTGGAACGGTGCCGCGTCTCGGTGTGTTTACGACATCATTACAGGTGATGAGTCCTGGATTTATCAATACGATCCAGAAACGAAACGCCAGTCGACGGTTTGGGTGTTTCAAAACGAATCAACGCCTACCAAAGTGAAGCCATCTAGAAGCTCATCGGGAAGGTTTTGATAGCGAACTTTTTCAATTTGACTAGGTACTTGGTGTTAATTCCCTAACGGAATCAAAGAAGCATCAACGCCGAATGGTATACTACCAAATTCTTGGCAGAAGTTTTCTCTGTAGTGAGCAACAAGCGACCAAACACAGGGCTCCGCCGGCTACTGCTCCACCACGACAACGCGCCCGCCCAACCGCGCTCAAAACGAGGGACTTCCTGGACAGCACACCGGTCAAACTCCTGGGTCGCCCTCCTTACAGCCCTGGCCTAGCACCATGTGACTTTTATTTATTCCCGAAAATAAAAAATCTGCTCAAAGGGATACAATTTTCGTCGCCGGAATATGCGCTGTCAGCGTTTGAGCAGGCTTTAAACGAGGTGCCTACAGCGGACTGGACAAAGTGTTTCGAAAATTGGTTCAGACGAATAAAACTTTGTATACAGGCTGGTGGAGAGTACTTTGAATAGATTTAATAAAAAAAAAATACTATTAGTACCCTATTTTTTATTTTCGCAAAACTTTCTGAGTGGGGAACGTACATAATGCAATACAAGTTAAATAGATGACGCTTGTGGCCAACAAACTGAAACAGTCTTAAAATTTACATTAGAATGGTTTTACTTTGTAGCGCGCAGTCTACGGCTGGTTGTGGTCTTGGCCATTGAACCAACTCAACCAACTCAAAGAATTCACGCAAATTATCATTTTTTCAACGAGTAAGAAACCTCGCCTTGATCAAATAACGGGTACTTTCCTACCTAACTATACTACCTCATTTCCCATCACTTTTTTCTATATAGAGAAGTTGCCTGGAAGAAATTGCTACCTGAATTTTCCGGGGTCCAGTGCTGCCCCCATTTGAAATAAATCATTTGAAAGGAAACTGAGATGTCATTTAAAATTTGGCCTTGATCAGACCTTAGATAACCCTTTTAACTATTTTATGAACTACTGTTTACAGTTTAAAGTGAGAACGTGAAGCTTTTCTACGCACATACGCCAAAAGTGGCCGTTTTTCGCAATTGTGCGTAGAAAAGCTTCACGTTCTCAATATAAACTGTAAACAATAGTTTATTAAATAGTTTGGAGGGTTATCTAGGGTCTGATCAAGACAAAATTTTAAATGAAGTCTCCGTTTTCTTTCAAATGATTTATTACAAATGGGGGCAGCACTGGACCCTGAAAAATTCAGGTAGCCCCTTAACGATAAGGCCGCCTTTTGCGCATTTCCTAGTTTTTAAGATAATTATGTCCTGTATTTATTTATTTTATGCAATAAAGGGTATTGGATTGTATTTGATCAAGGAAATACACCATTGTTAAACACTTTTAAACCATCAGTCAGTATTGAAAGTAGTTCAGTCATGGAGTGAACATGCTCTAAAAATAAATAAATAAATAAATGAAACTATCAATGACAAATAATAACACAGATTGAGCTAGCCCCAAAGTAAGTTCGAGACTTGTGTTATGTGATACTAACTCAACGATACTTTATTTTATAACAAATACATATATAAATAAACACCCAAGACCCAGGACAATTTGAAAAAGGCCAACGTGCCCTGACCGGGGATCGAACCCGGAACCTATGAGTGGCGTACTAGCATGGCGTGACCACTACGCCACGAAGGTCATAAGTGTTAATCGTTTAGTGTATTGTGGTAATAGCACAGAATTAAAATAATACCTATCACATATATGTATAGAACGGAATCACCTATGGTTCCGCGCAATATGCGTCCCCGTTTCCCGTCCCCACACCTCTCCGAGGACGGGGAACGGGGACGCATATTGCGCGGGACCCTAGGAGATTCCTTTCTGTATGCAATACTTATATCAACTCTGTGCTAATAGTAATAGCGTTGAGATTGGTCTGTGTTGGAACGGCAAGATGGGGCTGCTCTTCAGATGAAGTGAAACCTCACTCACCTCAACGATGTGCCTGCAACCGCTTGCCCGCCAGTGTAGCTCGACTTCTCTTCTAGCTTTTACACTGTCGTGCAAAACTTTGAGCGCGCGCTTGGAGCCTGTGCGTTTTTCGTGACATTCTACCACCTGGAATCATAAATAAGATTTGTTTAAAAAATATATTTTTTATGCTTTGTAAGTACTCATCAAAAAAACCGTAATAAGCCCAAAGTCGATGGGGTTGCGTCCTTTTATTACTGAGTTCCATCGACCACCTGCCGTCTCCATGATCAGACCCTAGACATTGTCTATCATAAAGTGCTTGTCAAGGCAAATCCAACGAGTCCTACTCCATAAGGTTATGTTGTTTTATGTAGACGAGAATAATAATAAATTATAAATATATAGGGACAAATTACACTGATTGAGCTAGTCCCAAAGTAACTTCGAGACTTGTGTTATGGGATACTAACTCAACGATACTATATTTTATGACATATACATAGGGTTGCCATCTGTCCGGGTTTCCCCGGATTTGTCCTAGTTCAGAGGGCATCCGGGTGAAGTTTCATTTGTAGTCCGGCTTTTTTTTCTTGAATTGACATACATAGGCTGCCTCGGATGGCATTTCCTACTTCGTCCAGGTTTAAATATTTAACTAAAATTATTATTGGGTTAAAAGAGTTATGTATCTCAAAAATTGTAAGATTAAATTTAAAATGGTCTCAGTACTTTAAAGATTTTGTTTCAAAAAATAATTGAATTTTGTTAGGTTTAATATTTAAATACGGTTTTGTTTTCGTAAATTAGTATATCAATTACTTGTGTACTATTTAAAAAAAATAAAACTGGTTATTAAAACAATTTGTAACAAACTGTAATAAGATTCTGTATTGTTAGGTATATTTAAAATGATGCTTAAAGATGACTTAAAGCATCATAAATAAAATAGTGATTTATGACATTTCAACTTGTTTTTAGTTACACTATGTTTAAAAAATCCTGTTGAAATGTCCGGGTTCCGGGCTCTAAATCCGGGGCTTTCACGCGTCTTGCCCTGGTTGCCAAATTTTAGAGATGGCAACCCTACATATACATATATAGATAAACATCCAAGACCCAGGACAGTCTGAAAAATACTATTTTCCAACTTGCCCTGACCGGGGATCGAACCCTTGTGTTTTTCTCATACAATTCCCATAGAAAATGTATGTATTGACGTTTAGAAAAAAGTGTCTGATTTGACTTGTTGTTATCAAGCGGATTTTGATAGTAAATGCTGAAATTTAAAGCCAATTTTTTTTTCATCTCGTAATTACATGAGCTCGGTGGACCGTAGTCTCATTTTTTTAAACGGTGAGTCACGAAACGAACTTTATTTTGTGTGGAAATACAATTCGTTTACTTACTCAGCGTTTCAAAAATTTGTCTTCCGGTTGGGAGTACGCTTTACAGCTCTTACGCAAGTTACACTGGGCGTGGTCTGCGCTTTGATGGGATGGGACTATATGTGGCAAACAAAAAAAAAACTCGAGCCTAGTCCGTGATTCGGAAAGTTCCGGCTGTCATCTTTGTATGGCAGTCGTCATGTTATGTCAAATGCATTTAGTCAGCTTGAAAAATCTAACACCAGTGTTTGCCACTTACATAAACGGAAGCCAAGCATCATGCAAGCAGCTGGTGTGTTAAGAGACATACGGGCTGATGTATCAAATAAATTGAACCTATGACCTGCCTTATTTCGTAGCATCTGCTTCCTGATTCACACTAAACCATGTGAGTATGAAATGTATTCTATGATAAGTACCCACTAATATAGCCTTTATTCAGACAGTACTTTTACATTCCATACTCATACAATATGCAACAAAAACCCTGTCCGATCCTTATAGGAGCAACTCAGACCGTCAATATGACGGTATATACGTTTCCTATAGGACCAATGCCGGAAACTCAAAAAAAAGTTTTTTAAGTTAAAGGCCCGGCAATTTGTACGAAAATGTCGATTGTTTCTTCGAGTTTCAAGCATTGGTTCCTTAGGAAAAGTTGTTCATATTGGCGGTCTAAGTTGTTTCTACAAGGATCGGATCGGACATGGTTTTTGTTACTATGCTGTACACTATCATCGCCTTCTCTGTCTGTATGCCACAGGTTGGCAAAAGCCTCCTCCAACTGCCTCTAGTTCTCTCTATCCTTAGCGTTTCTGGTCCATGTGCTGCCTGCAACAGCTTTAATGTCGTCCACCCACCTTCGAGATGGCCAGCTTCGTTTCCGTTTTCTGTAACTTGTGAACCAGTTCATTATCGATTTAGACCATTTTTCCTTTCCTCTGATTTTATGTCCTGTCCGTTTCCATTTTAATTTTGTAACTGTTTTTGTGACATCTTTTGTCTTTTTTTTTTTTTTCGTTAGTTTACAATTCTTATTCTATCAGACAGCCTTTTTACTAGATAGATACCTACCTGTTAGGTAATTTTTCAAAACTAAAAACCTACTGCGACACCAAACTACACGACCGATTTTGATATTTGTATGGGACCACCTGACAAGTTTGTCCATTCAAACAAATGAAAAAATCTGAATTGGTCCAGGCGAGGTCTTCGAATAATCGGTTAATATACATAATAAAAAAATCAAGATTTCAACTAATTTATATTACTAATCCTCCTTTTTGAAGTCGATTAAAAAGTATAACTTTCTCATACAATCCGCTATATTCCAACAACTCAAATCCGATACTTTTTCTAAACGTCAATCATTTTCTATGAAAGTGTAAGAAATACAGGCAGATGACGTTATAGTTTCTTGGAGTCAGATAGCGTTCTTTGACCGAGCGAGCGAAGAGTCCCAGTTTCGAGTTTCGACTGGCCGAAAATTCTTTTCATCTGTCTGTCTGTTATCGCCTACAGGTCGCATTTCTTAACCGATTCTCATGAAATTTTGTGAGCAGGTTCGGTAATTATATACAATTTTTTTGTCGAGCAGGTTTTTTGAAATTTTTAAAAATGGCGGAAATATGGAGGTTTGAAATTTAAAAATTCTCATATAAAAGCTATTTAAAAAAAAACGAAAATGTCGTTTGGCTTTTTATTCTTAATAAGACGCAACTTTTTTGTATGAACAACTTTTAGTCTGCAATTCGTTTAAAAGTTGTCTAGAAATCGATTTTCTGTATATATATTGTATTAGTGAATTCAGTATGATATCGTAAATACAAATCTATTGACAAGTACCAAAATGGTGGGAAGTAAGTGTGACGTCGGCGATAAAGAGAAAAAAAAACGACGGGACGGAATATTTTTGATATTTTGGAATGGTTAGGGAATAATTTTGTACGAATTGCTTTAATTATCAGTATAAAAGTACTGTCATTTATGTGGTAGAATACAATATTTATTTATCTACAGCGTGCCACGCGCAAGCGCCCTGCGCCGCCTGAACGAAACAGCAGGCGCAGGCATACATTTTCGCCACGTCGTAGAAAGAGAGGGGGATACTTCCTCTCCTACGCCGCGCCGGCTGTCTACTCTCCATCCGTCTTACGAATTTTCGATCAGGTCACGTGTCCTGACGCGGTCACGTGTCCTGACGCGAGTTTAACATTTTTTACCCATTACAAAAAAAGTGTACAACGCCGCTTAAGAAGTTTTAACTTCAAAAATGCTTTTTATATAAATATACCATGTGCGGTATCAAATGAAAGGGCTATAAGTAGATTAACAGATAGTAATAAACTTCACTCACATATTGGTCAAACCCACAGACCATATGTAGTACAAAAGTTGTAAGGGCTCGCGAGGTCTACTATTCTCACAGAACCACTAGTATTATCAGTTTTTCTGCAATTATAAATTTAAAAATCACGTTAAAATAGATATGTTCAATGACAACTTGACAAGTGACATTATTTTGCGACGTTTTAATTCCTTAACAGTACAAAATAATTTATTTTTGACCCAGGCAAATAACGATTTCTCCCATGCTGATTTGGAAAAAAACAAAATACTTAGAATGTATTCATAGCTGTAAGAACCCACATTTTATAATTTTAAGGCTTACCTTTGTAAATGAGAAAATAAACATTTATTATTATTATTATTATAATGTACCAGCTGCTTGACCTCCCGCGCAGATCGTAACTAGCCCATCGAAGAATGGATCAAAATGGAAATCATATTTTAATAGGCGATGCGGTTAGCAACCCGTCACTAAGTTGATTCTTTTTCCACCTCGCCCACCATCACGCATAAAGTAAGTCATTAGTCATTTATTCGCAACATGTAAGCAAAAAGTTAACATTATATTATGCAGATCAACATTTGCTACGCCCAACAACCAGTTCGGGCGTAGCAAAAACAAATAAGAAACAATATATACACGTTACCTATTCAAATATTTTATACCTACTTAATTTATTTTTTCCGTGGACGTGAGATTGAGGTAACACACGCTACAAGCTAATTTATTTACTGAACTTGTCGTTTAAGAATTCATCTACAGAATAATAGGCCTATAAGATCAGTAATAATTATAAGCGTGATCTGAATATTGTGTATTTTTGTTCTACTTTTATGCTTTCAGGAATTGTATTATATATCTTAATTGACATAACGTACGGACTATTTTGAAACATTTGCATATTTGATATCGGTAGATTTAATTTATTTTTGTGTCGCGTATTTCTGTCATGTGTATCTTTAATTTGGATAAATAGATGTTTATGTTTTCTTACAAACAAGGCTGTTTCCAATATGTATAACGACGGGAGCGTCAGTATATTTTGTTCAATAAAGAATGGCTTGCAGCTATTTGGGACCCGAATATTCGTAAGTCTGCGCACGCACTTTTTCTGCATCACAAACAAATCGTGGGCATCTACACTATTTCCCCACAAAATAATCCCGTAACGTAGCCACGAATGAGCGTACGCGTAATATGCCGATAATGCAGTGTCATAGTTAGTGTTTACTTTTAATATACCGAGTGCATAAACGAATCTGGTTAGTTTTGTTTTTATTTTAGAGATATGATTTTTCCAGTTTATAAGCGAGTCAATAGTTGTTCCTAGGAGGTCAAATTGATTTACTTCGTCTATGGTTATATCATCGATTTGTAGATTTAGAGTTAATGCATTTTTTGTGGTGGTCTAAATTGAATAATTTTAGTTTTTTTTTTTTATTTATTTATAGGTTTTGTGAGTCTAGAAATGCTCTCAGTGTATTTACCGCGTCATTTAGCACAGCGCATGATTAGCTTGAATTTTTGCTCTGAAACAACAATGAGACATCGTCCGCATACATAACGCATAGGCTCTTTTCATCCGGGAATAGTCGGGGCAGGTTGTTAATGTATACGAGAAACAATACACATCCAAGCACGCTTCCTTGTGGTATTGAACTATTTGTTATTCGATGAGTACATTTAATTAGCTCCAGTTCATTTGTATCTTTATTATTAAATTCAATTTGTACAAATTGTTTCCGGTCCTTTAGATATGAGCTTAGCCATTTGTGCGCTTGATCATGTATCCCTACGTCGTGTAACCTATCCAAAAGAATTTTGTGACAGACTTTGTCATAGGCTTTTGTCATGTCCAGGAGAAGCCCGACACCGTATTTTCTATTATGGGTCAGCACTTTTTGTGTATAATGGTAGACGGCGAGGTCAGTTGACCGTTGTTTTCTAAACCCGAATTGATTTTCATCAAAGATGCGATATAAAGTAGAAAGTAGCGAATAAAAGTAAAAGAATATAAAGTAGCGTTTGTGTTTTGCGACCCTGGGTTCTGAGTGCTTAGAGCCGCAAGGCCCAACATGCTCTGTCTGCCCCTTTGTTCTGCCTTATCCTTAGGCTGCCTGCCCACGTCCGATAATCGGTGACCGAAGGTTTTTAGGAGAAAAATAGAACGTATTGGTTGCAAAACTGCAACGTACACGTCCCTACAAAAAGTGGGTCAGAAATTCATACATAAAAATATCGGCCCGACTATCGGTCCTACAAAGTCTGACGTGGGCGGGCACCCTTATTCCACTATTTATGTGGGGTCGGCACAGCATTACTACTAATATCCTAAATAAGATAAAAACGTGATTAAAAAATAATGGGATACTTAATTAAAAGCTACGGTTACAAAATAATAAAATTCGGGCGTTCGTTATTTATGAGTTATGACTTACGATATGACTTATCAAAACTAACACGAAATAATTTAAAAAAAAACGACGGGTTGCACTCCGGGAGTGCCGGCAGAAGTGAAAACTTGAATATTAACGTTGTGCATTTTTGATATTTTGGAATGGTTAGGGACTAATTTTGCACGAATTGCTTTAATTATCAGTATTAAAGTACTATCATTTATGTGGTAAAATACAATATTTATTTATTGCGCTATCGTACACAAACATGACAATTTATATTCGCCGCGCCGTAGACAGAGAGGGGGATACTTCCTCTCCTACGCCGCGCCGGCTGTTTACTCTCCATCCGTCTTACGAATTTTCGACCACGGTCACGTGTCCTGACGCTTGACGCGAGTTTAACATTTTTTACCCATTACAAAAAAAGTGTACAACGAAGTTTTCACTTGAAAAACTGTATATATTTTTACATCATCCGTGTAACTAGGATGTATGGCCTTTAATCGAAATAGTATACAAACAGTAATTTCCTCCTTGCTCATTTACGACACTAATAAGGCACACTTCTCACCGCGAGCCTAGGGCTGATAGCAAGAACAAAAAATAATAGAAAGAATGAACAGAAGCAAAACTTCATACCCTTTCCAAAAGCGCAAGCAATCCGTAGCTATTTTTCTAACTTGAAGAATTTGTATGTCAGCTTTTTCATATCGCATCTTTTCCTTCCTTGCAATAATATATTTGAATTTATGGCGGGGGTTATCGCACGCGTGGCAAAAGACGAAACGTGAAGCGCAGGGGCACAGAATAAGTAAGTACTAGTACCTACTTACGTACAGAAGTCTCACTCAGTAAAGAAATACAAAGAAATATCTACTCAATGTGGTTAGCGATATGGTTAAATTCAGCTTGCGTCATAACTCAGCACCTTTTCGTTTAGATCCATTGCGAGCCAATTTTATTCTTATTGCTCTGGACTAACGATTCATTTAATTGAATCTCCCACTCCGGAGTGATCGCATGTAGGTATATTTTCGATACCTAAACACAGGCCTGGCAGAGTTTCAAAAGATTAAAAGAGGTCCAAAAAGTCTCTTACTATGCAGGACCTACTACTTTAAAAAGTGACTGTGTAGTGAAAACAAATAAATGTATAATGTGAAAAGCAATAAATAAATTGAAATTGGAAATTGAAATAGGAACCGACAGTAGCACCAGCACACAGGCAGGATGTTTTCTCTGTTTTTGTATATATTTTAACTACCTAAATGCGATGAATTCTCGACATGTCTGAATTGTTTGTCTATGCCCAAGAATACCTATAGTCCATTTAGTTAGGTATTTAAAATAATGTAAACAGTCTTGACACTTTTTTATTGAAATATGTAAACACTTTATAAATCAATACCTTTGCAAATTACAAATTATTTATTCAATAAATTATAAATTGCATATTCTTTTATGTAATTTGCAAAAGTATTGATTTGTAAAGTATATATTTCAATAAAAAGACATGTCAAGATTGTTCACATTCTTTTAAATACCTAAACAAATGGACTATAGATGTTATAATATCTGAATTTTAAAGTCAAATGTAGTTAAGACGAAGTGTTTAAAACTAAAGAGGTTATAATTAAAAATTTGATTTGTATAAATGTCTAGAAAGACCTGTAAACTATTTTATGAATAACCTTTGAAAGTAATATTGGTAAAATTGGTTTTCGCCAAAAGTGGCCACTTTTGGCGAAAAACAGTTTTAAAACTAGACGGACTATTAGTAATAATTTCAAAGTTTACTCATAAAATAGTTTAAAGGTCTTTCTAGACATTTATACAAATCAAATTTTTAATTATCAGAGAAATTGTCATTTTAGACAATTTATTTCAAATGAGGGCGCCACTTGAGCTACGACCAAAGGTTTAAAGTGTAAATTCTGCGTTTTCTTGATCTCGTTGAGTTTACTACATAGGGTTTTGGTGATTATAAGAAGTAGATCCGTGAGTCGATATCAATAGGTCGATAAATAAAATGTTTCAATCCCTACAATAATGTGACATCTGGGCGACAAGATAACGGGGTCTACATCTAAGAGTTAGGACGCATCTGTCAGAACAGAATGGAACTTTCGTATGCTGTTATCCTTTTCTGTCGCACAGAACCGTCATTTGCTAGAGCAAGAGAGACCGACGGAACGCATCAGCATAACAGGTTCCGTGGCAGTCCGTCGCCCTTTCTCGCTCTAGCAAATGACGGTTTCAAGTGTGCATTTGCATAAATCTGCCGTAATTTTATTAATACTGGCAACCAAAAATGTGAGAAAGTGGTAACACCGGCCACGCGGCTGTCACCTGTCAAGTTTGACATTGGAACGATTGCCGCGTTTTTAACATGACGCGAAATGATTTGTAAAAGTGTAAACATGTACATATTTATGATACCAATGCAGATTATAGATGATTTCAATAGTTCCCAGGTTTTATTTAAAAGTACCCGAATGTGTGATACCCAAAAGATCCGGAGATCGTAACACAAGCGACAGAAAAGGATATCCGCATAGGAAAATGCTGTCCCGTTCTGCCAGATTTAGCTCAACCCACATCCATAATCGCATTTATAATATTTTTAAGATTTATAAGATTTCCAAACATTGAACAGGTTTTAATGAAGATAAATTCCCTTGTCTATCAAACAACGTGATTTAATCCAAATTCCAATAATGTAAATAAAGCATTGTATTAATTTGGTTAATATAATAGCCCCCGAATCACCTGAATACGCAATGTAAGTGGCATAGTAGACGAAAAACAGAAAGTAAAGATTGAGTAAATAACCAGCCAAGTGTGAGTCGGACTCGCGGCACGAAGTTCCGTACCATTATCTATAAAAAATCATGTATGTTGTATGGGAGCCCCACTTAAATATTTAATTTATTCTGATTTTAGTTGTTACAGCGGCAATAGAAATACATCATCTGAAAAAATTTCAACTGTCTAGCTATCACGGTTCATGAGATACAGCCTGGTGACAGAGGAGACAGACAGACAGCGGAGTCTTAGTAATACGCTCCCGTTTTTACGGTACGGAAAACCAGAAAAATTATAAATTTCAGAATTTAGAATTTGTGATAACGATCTTACAAGGCTTTCTTTCTTTTTACTTGAAAGGTATGGCGCACTATTTTGTAATTAAAGACAAAAGAAAAACGTAGATTGTACGAGCTGCTAGATCGTAAAAGCCGTTCGAGGGAATGGGCGAAAATCTGAATCATTGTCATACTAATTGGTTTCCTTTTTCCATCTTCGGGCTAAACGTGGCTTTTGGGTCTTATGACCCTGGGCTTTGTCTACCCCGTCAGGGATAAAAACGTGATTCTGTATCTGTATCTCTAAATCGACAATCTGATAATACTATGCGTTTTATTTTTTTAAGGGGAAAATAAAACGCATATATGCGACCTTAATTAAGATAACCTTCTGGACGGTCCTATTTGATTCTGTGGGGTGGGGGGTGGCTCCCGAGGATGAGAAAAACAGGCCAAGTTATCGCAGCGCCTACGCAATTTTGCCAACGAGAAAATAAACAATATTCACATTGGTCGATACCGATATTTAATTTTCTGGTATCAGGTATAGGGGTATATATAGGTGTCTTTTTATCCACCAGCCAAATTTGAGTAAATTCAGCCTATGAACTAAGAAATTTCTATTTAAAAAGATGTTAAAAATCGATAAAAAAATTTCGTCCTTCCATACAAAATCCATTTGGCCGAGCGCTGATTTGTATGGGAAGCCGATTATTTTTTTGTTAATTGTTTTTATGGATAGTAGATCTGTATCATGGACAGGACTTGCTTCAAAAATTTGGCTGGTGGTAAATAAGTCCTCTTCAAGCGAGGCTAAGGCTAAAAAGTACCTATCTAAAATGTTGCCACGCTGAATTGCAATAGCCCTACGACTCGACGACAAGCCCTTTTTTGGGAAAGCATTTGTACGAAAAGTTTTAAACCCAGCCGCAGGCCGACGTCATCCTTAGGAATGCAGTAGTAGCATGAGATGTTGTGTGCTTACTACTTTAGTCGCCTCTTACGACATCCACAGAAAAGGATGGACTGGTCCTATTTTAGGCCGGAAGCCAAACGGCGTCTATCAGCGTTTTTGAGAAAATAATCCCTTGAGTGTAGCTCTTCGCGGTTCGCTACACTTCGTAGAAGCCAAATTCATGTCACCGACTACTTAAGAAAAGCTGTCAACTACACTCGAATGTGGACTCGCCCGCTAACTCGACCGATGTGAACATTTTCTCGGCCGGCGGCATTAACATATTCTTTAGTGAACAGCTGCTATTGTTTGTTTCTAGTTGCTATTCTACTTCTGCAAGATTGCCTAAACATAATAACTTTTTATGTAAGAATTCATTATTTTTTTAAGACAGTGTAAGCCCAATTAAACAGATAATAAACAAAAAAATAAATGGGTAAAACCGCCCAGTGGGACAACACACAGAAGTATGCACAACACACCCTGAACTTAACACAACACGTGAGAATAAGTGCATAGGCGTACAGAGCGCCAGTTTTTACGGGAGGGGGATATCCATGTAAAAAAAAAACACTAGGATTATGTTGCACCCTAGATTTTTCCCCTCGGCACAGGTATGACACTTCGTAGAAGCGGAGGATCATGCCTGTTACAACTACAAACTAAACTATACATCCGTGCACACGTCATTGTGTGAGTTTCGCCTTCCGCACACACGTAAACGCGAAAACGGGGAAGAGGTGCGGGGACGGGGAACGAAGCGCACATTGCGCGGGACCCAGGAAGTTTCCGTCTTGTATGTAATACTCATACCACCTGATGGGAAACTCGATTTAGGTCTCCGAGCATGATTCTGTTATGACAACGATATCGTCGGCAAATCATCGTGGCAGTGGGCGAGACACATAGCGCGACGAACCGATGGCCGATGGGGCAAAAAGGTTCTCGAATGGCGACCACGTACTGGCAAGCGAATCGTAGGACACCCAACCACAAGGTGGACTGACGACCTGACTAAGGTCGCTGGAAAGCACTGGATGCAGGCCGCTCTAGATCGGTCATTTTGGAAATCCTTGGGAGAGGCCTATGTCCTGCAGTGGACGTTGTGCGGCTGAAATGATGATGATGATGCTGTAATACTTATATTAAATCTGTGCGCTCGTTACTTCTATGTGAGTAGGTGCAAGTATTTGTCCAAGCTGATAACGGATGAGTGAGAGAGGCATGGTAACCAAAAACAAAAATAATAATCTCTTGAAGGTCGTCTTGGTAATAAAATAAGGGAATAAGAATTTAGGCCATTAAATTGCTCGAAGACATTGCCATTTCCTTAATTCCTTGCTATCTGGTGACAAAAAAATACTAGTTTTCATAAGAACATACTTGAGTGGCGTAAGAGCGAGGTTTGCGGACGACATTTCAATATTGCTAAAATGTAAAAATACAGAAGATGGAAATAAATTATTACAAGACACTATTCGGACTGTAACTACTTGGCTACAAAACCATAACCTTGACATAAATTATTCCAAATCAAAAATTATACAATTCAGATCATATAAAAAAAGACCTTTAAAAATAGACTTTAAATTTAATAATCAACAAATAGAATGCGTCGATACATTTAAACTCCTAGGTATTATGAAATTATGATAGACTCACATTTAAATTGGAAAAATCATATCGAGCATGTAAAATCAAAACTGTCCAGGTTCACCTATGCTTTGCATGAATTGGTACAGAGCACTAACACGGAAGCAGCGCTTTCAGCGTATTATGCCTACGCTTATTCGCAACTCAAATATGGAATAATCCTGTGGGGTAACAGCACCGATATAAGTGACCTATTCGCAATGCAAAAAAAATGTGCCAGAATAATAGCCCAAATAGATGACATGACATTCTGTGTACCCTACTTTAAAAAATATAACCTTCTTACCTTACCATCATTATAAATATACGACGTCTGCATGTTTACATATAAAAACATATCCTCTTTTAAAACGGTATCGGCCACACATGATATAAATACCAGACATAAAGAAAGACTACACCTACCTGCGTCTAGAATAAAAATGCTAGGCAATAGTCCATACCACATGGCAGTTAAAATATTTAATGAATTACCCGCCTCTATTCGAAAAGAAAAACCATTTAAAAAATTCTCGAATGCTCTAAAATCCTACCTTATTTCAAAATGCTATTACGCTGTCAAAGACTATTTAATGTAAATAAATATAGAATTTAATTATTTTTTTGATTGTTGAAGTTGACATATTATGCATGAAATTTATTTTAACACTTAATATTATTTTAATTGTGTTTAGTTTTAAATTAATTGATTGACATCTACCCATTGTATTTGCAATGCTCCTTGAGTTGCTATGATGAGAACATCAATATACCTAAGACCTGTATGTATTATAACTCATAGTTAGCAAATAAATGTTTGAATCTTTGAATCTTTAAATCTTTGACCATTCAATACTAACACCCAGACCACCACAGTCGTTTTCACACACGGTTTTTCGTGTGTGTAAGTGGCCAACACTGGTTTCAGATTTTTCAGGCTGGCTTAAGGCAACTAATATAGTTGACGTCTGCTATTGAATATGATTAAGGCCGGGACCAACGGGTTATACGTGCCTTCCGAAGCACGGAAGAGCTCGAGATTTTTTTTATTATTTTTATAGGCTGAGACCAGACATCCTTCAATAAGAAATAAATTTATCCTACATTGAATAAAAAATTTTGACTTTGATTTTGACTTTGACCAGTGTTGGCCGATTACACATATAAGTTAATGTTTTTTTTTTTCATTCTACGTACAAACTTTTATTGTAAGGCCTAAGTACTTATCAGAACAAATGTAATAAGCCTAAACTCGATGGGGTTGCGTTGTTTCATTAAATAGTTCCTATAGCCACACTCCAGGTCCATCATCAGATCAGCTCCATGTCATCATAATATTGCTTTGTCACGCGATATACGTATGCATGCAAAATACAGCTCAATTGGAAACCGGGAAAACGGTCAAGTTTAACTTGCATGATTTGATTAGAGGCAGACAGATAGACAGGCAGACAACGGGACAGATGTAAAATTAATAAATGTTTGTAAAACAAAATCACTAGATCAACAAAAATTTGCCCTCAATTTTTAACCCCCGCCCCAGACAAGCGTCAAACTTATAACACCCCTCGTGTTATAAGTTTGACGCTTGTCTGGGGGTCTGTTTGTCTGTCTGTGGCATCGTATCGCTCGAACGGATGGACCAATACCAATGCGGTTTCATTAACGTAAAAGCTACTGTCCTTGCGGTGGTTCTTAGCCAAGTTTGATGAAAATCGGTTCCGTTGTTTAAAAGTTATTGGGTGATAACGCTTCAAAGTGGAGGTTTTATAATAGATGTTGCTACGGATATAAATAAATAATAAATAAATAAATAATTTTGTAATGGGTAAAAAATGTTAAACTCGGGTCAGGGCGTCAGGACACGTGACCCTGATAGAAAATTCATAAGACGCCGGCGCCGCGTAGGAGAGGAAGTATCCCCCTCTCTTTCTACGGCGCGACGAAAATGTATGCCTGCGCCTGCTGTTTCGTTTAGGCGGCGCAGGGCGCTTGCGCGAATGTTCGTGTGTGTTTATGTCAGCGTGCCACGCCTACTTGTATATTCTTAATCTTTGTGCGACGCGCATCCATGGATGATGACAGCTGATGGCTCGACCGTCTGTGTAGTGGCCACGCTGCTGTGTATTCGTAAAATTCGTGTATATAAAGTGTTTAATTAATGTAATATAAATTGGCATGTTTGTGTATGATAGCGCAATAAATAAATATTGTATTCTACCACATAAATGATAGTACTTTTATACTGATAATTAAAGCAATTCTTGCAAAATTATTCCCTAACCATTTCAAAATATCAAAATTCACAACGTTAATATTCAAGTTTTCACTTCTGCCGGCACTCCCGGACTCCCGGAGTGCAACCCGTCGTATTTTTTTTTTGCCTGTAAATTAACTTGTAAATCACTAAAACATAAATGGTGGCATTTATGACGCAATTTGTACTGTGTCAACGACGCGACAGATAACAGTGGCGTCGAGTTATCACTAAACAAACTAACATGCCGTTCTGAAATACATGCGCTATCGATTTGATTTTACGTGAAACTAGCTAATGCAATAATTAATCACGCCTGTTTCCCACAGGGATAGACAGAGACTATGGACCTCCACTTGCTATAATCCTGACAACTCTCTCTCGGTTCATCTAAACTCATCACTCTTTTCAATTCATGCATTTTTCTTATATTTTTTTATTTTATAGTATTATTTTATAGACAACCGCAACACCAGGGGTGTAGTGTAACAGAAGCGTTGCCGGCCTTTCAGGAAGATATAGACTCGTTTTTTGAAAGTTGATGTTAATATCTTACTACTCGTTAATTAAGGCTCTTAAACGTGCATTGGCTACATTTGGAGAGAAGAGAGTGATGCAGATACAAGAAACAAAGATGGTGTTGAAGTTTTGAACGAGCGAGTGAAGTTTTCTGAGTTTGCTTGAACAAATCTTTATAAAAAAGTGACCTAATGATAAAAACTTGATTCACAGAACGGAGATGTGGATGTGGAGTTTAACGAAAATAGATACGATGTATTCATATCTATTTACCATAAGAAGTTTAAAGGTTCCTCTAATAGTGGATCGTGGACAAGTAGAAAAGCCATTGTGTCAAGTGGTATGGTCACGTCATGAGGAGGGATGCCGAACACCTAGCTAAGAGAATAGACTAATTGGGCTGCTGAGAAAGACGAGGAAAGAATGTGTAAGGACAGATATGAAGACAGAAAGAAGTGGAAACAGTTGACGTACAAAGATCCCAAATAGGAAAGTGGCAAGGAAAATGATGATGATGAATTATTATTTGAGTTGATATACAAAGATACTTAGAAAGTAGCAATCGTCCGAGAAAATAGCAGAGCCTTCAAACTGTTCATTGTGGGACGAAGATGTGGTGAAATTACTTTTGAATTGACTGCGGCAAGTTGCCAGCAACTTTGATGGCATTGTTTCAAAGTTTAAAAGACTCTACGCGGCCGCGGAATGGTTTTATTTTCAACGAAAGTATATTTCCTGAAAAAAACCCTACAAAAGGTGTTTAAAATTTAAAAATCAAAATTTTATTGATAAAGTTTCGAGTTCAGTTTCGAAACCAAATGTATAAGCTGTAGTTATAATTTTAGATGTTAATTTTGGATTAAAGTTGTAAAAAAAAACGGAAAGGTTTATAAAGAAATTGACGAATCAAGAAACTGTCAAATGAGAAACTGGTGTACCAGTGAAATTGAGGGATAAGGAAACTGAACAGAGCCTAGATAACTCTTCAAACTATTTTATGAACTACTGTTTATATTTTAAAGTGAGAACGTGTAGCTTTTTATAGCATTTTTGCGAAAAACGGCCACTTTTAGCAAAAATGCTATAAAAAGCGTTCTGCTATGCTACACGTTCACACTTTAAACTATAAACACCAATTCATAAAATAGTTTGAAGGGTTATCTACGATTATATCAAAGCCAAATTTTAAATAATATCTCCGTTTCTTTTCAAATGATTTATTTCATATGGGGGCAGCACTGGACCTCAGATAGCCCCTTAACTTATAAACAAATCTAAGTTGACGTGAATATACAAGCAGAATTAATGTCAGCAATGCGTATAATATACAATATGTAGCAAAAACCTCGTCCGATCCTTATAGGGGCAACTCAGACCGTCAATGTGAACAACTTTTCCTATGGGACCATTGCTTGAAACTCTAAAAAAATCGACGTTTTCTTACAAAAGTGTTCGACCGGCCCGGCCATTTGTATGAAAATGTCGATTTTTTCTTTCAGATTCAAACATTGGTCCCATAGTAAAAGTAATAAAAATATATAAATATTGGACAGGGTTTTTGTTACATATTGTATACGCAATATATGAGCAATATCAATAAACTGCAATCGTGTGACGTCACTGCGTACGACACAGTCTTATCTCGATTTAGTGTTACTCATTCGCGTGAGTGGACACTCTGGACAATGACTGTTCATATGGTTTGTGTGTGTTTGTGCATTTGATTGCGTGTTGTCTAGTTATCCTTAGTATTGAAAGTTTATTTGCCAGGAAAATTAAAAAACCCCCGACAAAACCATCTGATGATGACTGGCGGAACTACTATTCCTTTTGTGGCGCCATCTTTTATTTGCCAAGAAAATTAAAAAAACCCCGATTTTTAAGCGTTAACCCAATAACTTTTACACGGCTGAACCAACCGGTTTTTTTCAAACATGGAAGAGCTACAGACAGATCAGACAGACATTAGCGTCTAACTTGTAACAACCCTCTTTGTCGCGGGTTAAAAAATCAAGATTTTTAGTCCATAAACAAACACTAAAGTCGACTGATATCCTTAAATGTAGATAAAAGGCTTCAGAGCAATTAAATTTGGAACAGCTCATGGTTAAATATAAATATAGCGAACAATATCTGTGTCTGCAATTAAATGCTGTGTTCACGAGGAAGCGATGACGTCAGAGTGGTTTCCCCAAAACCATCACGCTGATCGGTACAATAGTACAATACAAAAAACTTGATAGCACCAAAAGACATTTACAATTATGGAATACTTATAAAATAAGGACAACATATATTGAGGTACTACAAGAGGGCCTTATCGCCGAAGCAACCAAAAAGAGCAAAATAAGAATAGAATCGCAGTTTCCGAATGGGACAAAGATCCGACACTTTTTTTCGATTTATAAATACAATAAGCATGCCTACCCGTTGCCTTATAAACATAATTATTTCTCTTCTTTGTCACGAGATGTCGCTATAGCTATTTATTAAAACAATAATTCTTTTTATGACAGTTATTTAAATAAAGTAGTACTATTATTTATTAAATATGACTGAAATGCAATAAATATTTTTAAAGCATATTTAACACTCTCCTTGTCACTTTTTTGCTAGTCGTGTTTGCTGCCATCTCTGGGTGCTACCCGTTAACCGCAGTTTTGCCTATTTTGGGCCCTATAACCGTTTCTATGGCGTTGGGTATCTTCTAAATGGTTACTTTAGTTATTATATTATCTTTGCCCTAAGTAACTATACTTTAACTACCCTTTGGTAACTATACTTTAGTCACTGTATACTTACTTATGTTACTTTAATAACTAACCCTTCACCGCCCAATTTAAATGCGTTCAGTTAATTTAATGTGAAGAGTAAATTCATCAGGGTGATTCGAAGTTACGTTAACACCTTACAGTATAGATGTGAGGGGAGAGTTCGAATCTCACTTGTGGCAAAATTTTTCACCACGTCATATTTTTCATTTAGACATCTCCGCACATGGAATGAAGATTAATTTTACACCCATCGCAAAAAGAGGGGTGTTAAAAGTTTGACGTGTTTGTGTGTCTGTCGGTGGCATCGTAGCTTTAAAAGAATAGACCGATTTCAATGCATTTTTTAATCGAAAGCCTAGTCTGTCGTGATGGTTCTTAGCTTTGTTTGATAGAAATCGGTTCAGCCATTCGAAAGTCAAAGGAGAAGGCTTGACAGTCGGAGAGGTATTTTAATTTGCCCAGGGCCAATAAAGTTGTTGAATTATACATTCTCCGCCCATGGAATGAAGATTAATTTTCAATACCTAAGGCTTTATGCATCGAATGCTAAAAGAACCATTGAATCTTTGATTCGTCACGGCTAAATATAAAACGCACTGGACACTGCAAAGTAGGGATGGGATACCTTTTTAAACTTTTTAACATAGCTCATTATAATTGTGACGCGTGAAAAATTTATGTAAGCGAGCATTTAATTTTAATTCTCGAGCAAACCAATACATACAATGTGGAAGGGACATACCCGTAATACATCAAACCACGGGCTGTACCTAATGAAATTAAAATAAAAGTCACTTTAGTATACCTAATGAAATTAAAATAACAGTCAAAAACAAAAAAAAAATTACATTCCAATACAGATTGCCCGAGCGGATGCACACTTTTGTATAGAAATGCCAATTTTTTTTTTGCCTTTTGACTGTTATTTTCATTTCGTTATACTATAGTGATCTAGTATAGCCCGTGGTTCGATTTATTACGGGTATTTCCGTTCCACGTTGGATACTTTTAAAATTTTTTGTTTAAAATACTAGTTAGAGGCCGAAATACTATGTTCATTCTTACTTTGTTAATGAACATACTCGTTAAATGTCCATATAAATTTTTTCTGAATTGTAAATAAATAAATCTAAGGGACAAATAACACTGATTGAGCTAGCCCCAAAGTAAGTTCGAGACTTGTGTTATGGGATACGAACTCAACGATACTATATTTTTACCCGACTACGGCAAAGCAAAAGGAGGGTTACACGTTGTCAAAGTGCTACGGTAGGTAGGTATATGTAACGTGTGACTACGCCTTTCCAAACATGAAAATTTATCTCTACATAGTGAATATTGCATACTTCAGAATAGTATTGTATGACATTATTGTCAATTTACAACGAAGGCATCTTGGTAGAGTCTACTGTGTCCATTTACTTGCAACTACATTAGCAACTTTGTTCAGTTCAGTATTCTAAAAATCTTGTTTTATACTTTTTCAGCGTCGTTTTTTGTCGTAGTTGGGTTTTAGTTTTTTTACTTTTTATTATATAACAAATACATATATAGATAAACATCCAAGACCCAGGTCAGAAAAAGGCCATTTTCCAATTTGCTTGCAAATCCTCTTCTAAGTATGTATTTTTTATTTCTTTTTTATTTATACCCATCCTTTTGATCTTAAAGTTAAATCCAATATAAAAATAATATAAGGTTTGAATGCAATATTTGAAGTAAGTCCTATAACACAAGTCTTGAACTTACTTTGGGTCTAGCTCAATCTGTGTGATTTGTCCGTATATATTTATTTATTGATGGTCTTTAGTTTTTTCGTTTCGTTATATATCCTCACTTGATAGTGTATGGGGTTACAACTCCATATAGGTGAATATGGTTTGGTTCGAACGCAAAGATGTAACTGGTTTTGTTTAGTCTTGAAGACATAAAATGAAACTGCGTTTTGTTTAGTCTTGTAGTCAGCCGTTTTTCTAACCCTGGACATACGCACATACGGTCTAGTGCCAAGTTAATGCACTTGCGTTGTCCGGTCTTGAACTTTAACTGTGATGACGTCATACAAGGCAGACCAGTCTACTAACGCAGACTGCTTTAGTTGAATGCTTTATGTGGAATGTTTTTATGTTTATCATTGAAGTTTTCTGACTGGTAAGTCCTAAAATAGCCAACATATCATCACAACAAATAAAAATAAAAAAAAAAAATTGACGACCAATCGAAAGCGCCCTGCAACCTCGCTCAGCTCGTTCTACCACCTATCATGTGGATGTTCCACGCTGCGCTTGCCGGCACGTGGTCGCCTTTTCCCCATTCGAGACCTTTTTTCCCCATCGGCGATCCGTTTTTCGCGCTATATGCCCCGCCCACTGCTACTTCAATGCGGAAGAGATATTTAACATTTTTGCAATTATTCATTTAATATTGTTAATAACATGTGACAGAGCACTGAAATTAGCATAAATTGGTTAAGCGTTGAAATGCTATTTTCAGACTATTCAATATATCATGTAACAAAAACCCTATCCGATCCTTGTAGGAGCAATTCAGACCGTCAATATAAACAACTTTTCCTATGGGACTAATGCTTGAAACTCGAAAAAAACAACACAAGTGTTCAATTTGTATGAAAATGACGACTTTTTCTTCGAGTTTCAAGCCTTTGTCATAACTATTGACGGTCTGAGTTGCTCCTACAAGGATCGGACAGGGTTTTTGTTACATATTGTATAGTTAATCGTGTTAGCTTTAAATTCGGATTAACTAAGCCCCTCAAATTGGTTTAACCAGATTGCTGGATTATCTTTTACAGTTGACCTTCGTCAGTGATAATATTGCTACTGCTTCCGGAGCAAATAAATATTTTTTCAAAACTAAAAACCGACCTCAACACTAATCTACACAACCGATTTTGATAAAATTTTAATGAGACGATCTGACAAGTATGCCCTTTAAAAAAAAAGAATTTCTAAATTGGTCTAGTCGTTTTCGAGTAATTAGTGAATATACATAAAAACATAAGAGATTCCGACTAATTGATAACCTTCCCTTTTTGAAGTCGGTTAAAAATGTAAGCACATTTGGTGAATGCGAAAAGATAAGCGTATACAAAAGAGTTTCGTTTGATTTTGTTTTATCTGTTGCTTAATTGCGGTGGATATTTGGATTCATTAAAATTAGGCGTTGGACACCTAGAAAAGACGTAAGACGCAGACGGGGCACGGACGGGGCAAAGACAGGGCGCCGTCGCATTTTTGGAAAACATATAGAAAAGACGAGTCACGGACGTGACAGATACAAACAAAACAGTGTCTATGGTAACACTGGCGACGCACAAGTCCCGCAACCCGCCCTTAACCCCGTTTACTCAGCTCGCGCCCTTACCCCGTCCGTTCTGTATGTTCTATACCCTAGGACGCGGACGAGTAGTAAGCGTCGTGTCTGCGCCCTATCCGCGCCTCGTCTTTCTTGTGTGATCTGCATTGCGACGCTTCTATACATTTTGCATGAAAAAGACGCGAAGGAGACATATGTCCGCGCCCCGTTCAAGTCTAACGTCTTTTCAGTGTGTCCGGCGCTTTAGAATTTTTGTCATAATCTGATATGTTACAAAATAAAAGCAAGAAGTACGTTTGTATTAAAAGTCTAGAGTACAGTAATGGGGCTCAAAAACAGGCCTGTGTCACTCCCCGTTTAGATATCGAAAATACACCTACATTATTTCTATGCGCGCGGCGACCACTTCGAAGGGGAAAATTCAGTTACATGAATCGTTTGTCATGACTTATAAGAATGCAATTGGCTTGCAATGGATGTCTAGGTATCAAAACGAAGAGGTGAGGACTTCTGACATGAGCTAAATCAAACCATAGCGCTAACCACAAAATTCAGGTAGCCCCTTAGGCTACCTGAATTTTCCGGGGTCCAGTGCTGCCCCCATTTGTAATAAATTAATTGAAAGGAAACGGAGATTTCATTTAAAATTTTGTCTTGATCAGACCTTGGATAACCCTTTAAACTATTTTATGAACTATTGTTTACAGTTTAAAGTGAGAACGTGAAGCTTTTCTACGCACAATTGCGAAAAACGGCTACTTTTGGCGTATGTGCGTAGAAAAACTTCACGTTCTCATTTTAAATTGTCAACAGTAGTTCATAAAATAGTTTGAAGGGTTATCTAGGGTCTGATAAAGACAAAATTTTAAATGATGTCTCCGTTTCCTATCAAATGTATTCCTATCCGTTCCTTAAGTAGATATTTCATAGAATTTATTTTCTGAGTTAGACTTCTGCACGTGAAGACTAATAACGTCACACACGGCAACTATAATGTAAAGATGTACATTATAGCAAGATGGATCTCATTACATCTTTCCTTAGAAAACATCAAGAGACCACACCCGGCATCTATAAACGTACCAATACTAACTGTACTAATGTTATGTAAGTACATTAATATACATTATAGCTGCCGTGTGTGAAGTCCTTTATTCTGTGTCAAAAGCAAAATCTTTGTTAGATTGCAATCGTTTTTGCCCTGTCTATTCATTGCTTTCAACTTTATCAATTTATTTGCCGCAAACCGCTTTACAAATAACACACAAAAGGGAACAATGCAAAAGCTTCCAAGCTAATCAATACAGCAAGGCTTTCGATCGAAGGCCGAGCTTTCCGAAGGCTGATGAACACGCCGGGAAACTTCCCGACATTTTCTGTATAGTTACAATTTAATGTAAAGCGTAGTGTAACACGTTACTTCAACGATTGAAGAATGGACTGAATTATATTATTAGAAATATCTCAAAACCGAATCTAACTATATGGTATTTCAAATTTTTGAATTCTAGATGACGGATTCCCATCATAATCATCATATAAAACACATACATTCTGTCAAAAAAGTACCGGGAATTGATAATTTATGTTATGTTATGTTATCTAAATTCCTTATTGTACAAAAAAGATACGAGTACAACACAAATACAAAAGAAAACATTACAAAGGCGGACTTATCCCTTTAAGGGATCTCTTCCAGTCAACCCAAAACCAAAGGAAAGAATGACATTTTTAGCGTCATCTGTCATTTAGTTTGTTGACAGTGCTTGATTTTGTTAGCTGATCGCAATTTTTGCGATTTTTATAATAAACAAAAATATAAAACAAAGACTTTGTTTTGTTCACACTTTTACCGTATTTTTGTCGACTTATCAAATATGTTCCACGTATTTTTGTGCATAATGTAATTTATTATTAAATATACAATTATTAAATAATGTGCTCAAAATAGTGCATGTGACGACACCCACGAATGCAACTCCAAACGGCCTTGACACAATTATTGTGATTTACATTAGCCAGGTGGCGCTTTGTCGTTGGCAATAAACCCACGTCTGAAAACAGAGTGAAAACATGACGCTGTTATTTTTATTGGTTTTGTTTCAGTCGGTTAAATATTACATAAATTTTTCGGGGTCCAGTGCTGCCCCCTTCGAAATAAATTATTTGAAAGGAAATGAAATTATCATTTTAAATTTTGTCTCATACGGCTTTGCATAACCCTTGTCATCCTTGCTCCAGTTTATGACATTTTGCAATAAGCCTTAAGCTATTTAAACTTTTCTCATTTAAAGTGCTAACGGTGACTTTTAACTTAAGATGAAGTATGAAACTTAGTGCACGCAAATAGCTATCTCGTGGGCCGCACGTAATTCTAACCAGGGTATTGTAGTAGCTTTTAGTTGCGCTACTTTAGTTTGTTAATTTCTTTGAAACCTAGAAAGCGGTTTATACTTAGCTGTAAGTAACTATATGATTCGACATAAAAAAAAGTTATTCTTGTGAGTAATCGGTAATTGTTCTTCTTCCATCCGCGACCTTCTTATTCGCCGGCTGACTGGAAGAGATTCCCATTATGGGATAAGTCCGCCGTTGTTAATTTATTCTTTATGTTGTTATTGTATGTAATTGTGTGTTTTCAAAGTACAACCAAGTTATTACAAACAAACAAAATATTATGAAATCAATAACAAAATTGACAATTATTAAGTAATCGAAGTATCCAATGATAAATAAAGTATTTTGGCTTTGATTGTGATATTAATATCAGTACAAAATCACTCTGCAAGTACGCAAACTTAATTCTTCTTAATTCTAAGTGTAAATGTACTTGCAGAGCACATTGTGTATAATGCGTAATGCTTTCATTACTAACAAGCTCTAGTGACCGCGAAACTGAAAATGACTTATAAATAGTTGCAGCACATTTTCACCGATTGAGTCATTGCGAAAATATCGCGTGTGACACAGGGGCGTAGCTAGCGCTGTACTAGCCGTATCAATGAAACGAGCCCCCGGGCTACAGGGGCCAAAAGTATCGAAGCAAAATTCATAAATTAGAATAACGTTTCTGCTCTTTAAAAGTTTTAGTCTCTATTTCCAAAGGATGACCGGGAGTAGCCGTCTCCAGATAATCAGGGAGAGCTAAATTGAAGCATTCTTATTCCTAAGCGCACTAAATTGGTGAAAAGGAGAATAGGTATTACGGCAGTCTGTTTAAAGGGGAGCAAATATTCTTTTTAAGCATTCCTGTTTCTAAGCTCGTGTATGGCCGTTTTAAGGTAAACGCACATTTATCCGAGCCGAACGCGACGAATCGACAGAAGTTTTAAGGCCTCGCAAATCTATCCGCACCGAAAGAAACGATCGCGCCGAAAGAATAGACCGCGCCGAAAGAATCGTTTCCATTTGCCATGTGAATTGTGATGGATCTTGACGAGATTTTTATTATAAGTGCTTTATTAATCAATTATGTTAGAATCACAAATTTCTCTTGATACTTACTTGGCGCTTGTTACCTGATCGCATAACTCTACATGCTCTTACGCACCCATTCACTTGTCAGTATCGGAATGGATGCGATTCGATCGCATTACCCGCGCCGAATTTGATGACGTCATCCGAATTCGTTTAGGAATTCTGTGTTTCTTCTAGATTCAGACGGTTCGACGCGGTCACGTGAGCGAGGTTTCATAGGATTTCATATAAAGAATTCTAAAATTCGGTTCGTTCGACGCGTTAGGCTCGGATAAGTGTGCGTTCACCTTTAAAGTAAAAGGCCCCCCTTCCTCTAACATATTTTTATGCACAGGGCAAGGTACGCCACTGGTGTGACGTCACAAGCGCAACGTAGGCTAGGCCTTTGATCTATCGTCGATACGAAGACAGGCGCCTATTTCTATCGCTTTGTGCTAAACGTGTGACGTCTTCCTACGCAATAAGTAAACAAGACTTCTCGGTAATGTGTTGCGTTCGTCATTGATTCTAATACACTTGCACGTAAGTAAACTCCGAGGTAAAACCGTAAAACTATCAGCTATCATTAGTTTAAGAATAGTTAGATTACACCAAGAAATGCAAGCTGGTGTGTTTCTCATAGACCTATAATCTGCTACTTTCCAAACTACTCAAGTCAGATACTTTTTTCTAAACGTTAAAACAAACATTTTCTACGGGATTTGTATGAAATACAAACTAATGAAGTCATAGATTCCTGGAGTCAAATTGCTCTCGTTTGATAAACGACAAGCGTAATTTGTTTTTTATGTAGTAAGGCGGCAAACAAGCAAGCGGGTCACCTGATGGTAAGTGATCACCGCTGCCCATGGACAACTGCAACACTAGGGGTGTAACAGAAGCGTTACCGGCCTTTCAGGAAGATATGGACTAGTTTTTTGAAGGTTTCAATGTCGTATCGGTCCGGAAACACTGCTGCAGGAAGTTGAGTTGATGAGTTATTTTCTTAACATTACCAAATAATTTATTTTCACCCAGGAAATTAAACAATTTTTTTACTAAAAATACTTTGATATCTGACAATGATGTCAGATTTTTCCAGAAGCCAACGGCATCTGACTTAGCTCAATTTTACACACGTAAGTAAATCTGACATATGAACGTACTACAAATTCGGAGATACTCGTACAAGTCGGGCCGGGCGGACATCACACCAGCGACCTCATGGTTATTCGTTCCGCTTTTAAACCACTAGACCACTACCGCTTCAATCTTCATAAGGGTTCTTCGACAATACGCCCGTAACACCCGTCGGCGACCGTCGCGCGACAGTTTGACATCGAGGACTTGACGCGACACAGGTGTCAGTAAACCAAGTCATCATCATCATATCAGTCACAGGAAGTCCACAGCTGGACATAGGCCTCCCCCAAGGATTTCCAAAACGACCGATCGGTAGCGGCCTGCCTCCCTGCAACGCCTCCCTGCAACCTTTCTCAGGTCATCTGACCATCTAACAGGTGGGTGTCCTACACTGCACTTGCCGGTACGTGGCCGCAAATCGAGAACCTTTCTGCCTTCGAGAACATGCTAGTAAACCAAGTAAAGTCACAGAATATCTCAGCTCATAACATTATAACATCAAGGAAAATTTGCGTAAAATATTCCTCGCTGTGTTTCAGAAACAGAAAGGTTAACCAATAGACATAATATTTACTCTGTGCGTAATGATTACATTAAATTCTATGCCTTGTGCTACATTAAATTTAACGAGCGAGCGAAGTTCTCCGAGTCTTCTTGAATAATCCGGCGTTTGCATTGTATGTATATTTGTTCAACGATAACTTGAGTAGAAAGAATTTTGTCAGGATCGTAGCAAGTGGATGTCCATTGTCTCTGCCTACCGCTAAGGGAAACAGGCGTGATATTATGTATATATAACTTGAGTAATCTTGGAGCTTTATGAAACTTAGTAGGCGTGTTAGAAGTGATCATAATTTACAGCAGAAAAAGCCGTAACTAGCAGATTTTTAGTTCCAAAGCAACACACTAAGGGGGAGACCATTCATTACGTGAGGCGTTATTAGAAATTTCCTGACCTCCTCTCCCTCTGGTGAGATTTCGTAAGATTTGGCTCAACCCCCTCGCCCATCAACCAAAGATGCTAAGATGAAACCAGGCTTGCGCTATGATGAGCAGCAAGCAGCCAACAAGCGAACAGCTAAGATAAGCTGAAGAATAACTAACTCTTCTTTAACAGCAGAGGTCGATAACCTAGTGGAGTCATGCCTCACCGCCACGGAAACTTACCTTTCAAGATAACGATATCGGATATCGTTTTATATTGATAATTATTAAGGCGTTTACTTTCGATCAATCAAATATGACTTGATTTAATTAGGTTAACTTAGATACTGGCGTTCCACGGGGAAATCTCAATCTTTTTTCCTATCCCTTTGACACATACTGTTACGTCTGGCTAGCTGAAAAAACATCAACGTTGGCCACACGAAATCAAAAAAATAGAAGGTGGTTTTTTTCGTGTGGCTAGGAAGGTATATCTGATTTTATGGCAAGCATTCACGTGAAATCCGTATCGGCGTAAAATTAACTTTATCTCCGTACTTTGTTTATTGTTTCCGTAATGGTGCTGACGTTTGTTACAATAATATTAACTTTTCCGTGGGAAATCCAATATGGTATAACTAAGAGCGTGTTTCCACTATAACATGTTTTGTTTTGAGCGTGTCTAAGTGGCTAACACTGGTGTCAGATATTTCAAGTAGCCTCAAGGCATCTGACAAGCTTGGCCAGTACCGTACAATGATGATTGCCGGGATTTTAATTCACTTTGACTGCATAGATAGTTTTGAACTTTACAATCCGTCTCGTCTACAACAGTACAATCAGTATTTCAATGAAGCTACACGTGACTTAATAATGCGAGTAACACGTTATCTTTAAAGTAGTGGCATTGCCAGCTGCTGATTCCTACTACAAACAACACAATAAGTAGGTACAGAAGATTAACTATCAATTTTTCCCCTCATACACACCGAGTTTAGATGATAAATGGGAATCATCACTTTAATATTACCTTATAATATAAGGTAAGCCTTCAATATGTATGTGGACTAAACAAGCTTTTGGGTTATTAGATAGATTATCAAAAAGTATGGTATGCGTATTCACTTTTCTCTGATTAGTAAATAATGAGTGACGTACATCACCTCCAATCCAAAACTTCGAAGCCTTCTATTAGTACTCAGTAATAGTAATCTGTGACTTAAAAGGTTAGTTTTATAGATCTACCTATCTGAATTAAAGGCTGCTCTCAATAGGGGGCCATTTACATATTACGTAATAGCGATGGGGGGAGGGTAGTACTGTCACATATGGCATGAGGGTTCAGACAATAGAAAGGGGAGTGAAAAGGGGGAAAATTTATAATTCAGTGTTGACGTTATAAGTGAACGACCCCTAGAGGCTATTTATAACAATCACCATGCTGGGCAGGCGGGTAGGCGATAGCAACAACTAAATAGTAGTTGTTGCTTTCTGGGATCTGCGGTTAGTAAGTCAGTAACTGACTGGGTCTGTATGCATTATTTTATTCAGTCCTTCAGTTAGATTATCCAAAAATGGGCCCATATTTAACGGGTTATCAAAGTAGGTTCCTACATACCTAGTAGTGAAGTAATGTTTCATGTTAGTTTTCATTCCCTATACGGGATAGGTCCGCCGTGGTATGTTTACTTTTTTGATATGCTTTGGTGTATATGTGTTATGGACGAAGTGATAAATTGTGGCAATTTTCATAATGCCCGGATATTTTCAATAATGACAAGCTAAATTTGGCGAAGTAATAAATTATAATTAGAATTTCTTTATTGATCACATTGGCTAGACATTAAAGATAATTGTGATGGGGGTACCTTACGGCAATCTGATAATACTCAATACTCAATATTACACAGAACAAACGCGTGATATACGCGCGGCTGAACAAAAAATAGACTCAAAGGCTCTTGTATCCAGCCGTAAAAATATGCCGTAAAAATATCTAATTAAAAGACTTACGTAATGGTCTTTCAATTTCGACTAAAACAATCGATGACTTTACAATAGTTTTAATCGAAAAATGCCAAACTATCGATAGGCCTATCGTTTGTATCTCTTTTAGTGCAATACTATTGATAACCCTCAATACTTTCGGTATTATCGATCGATGACGACGGAAAAACTATCAATAAATACCTTTATGTTATAATATCTTCATCAATGTCGCGGACTGTCGCCGAGAGGCAGCGACAGTCGATGCCCTCGACATTCTGTCGCAGCGGCAGTCAGTGATAGTCCCCGAATCAAACAATGGCGTCAAATGCCGTCAACTCCGTCAGTGTTTCGACGATGCATTGAAGACACATTGACGACTGCCACCGGCTGTTTAGGTGCGACAGAATGTCCACAACATCGACTGACGCTGCATCTCGGCGACAGTTTAGACTATCGATAGTGGACTATCGAGCAGCGACACTAGTCTTTGCAATTTTCATAGAAATTGAAAAAGAATTAATATGGACGGCCGTAAGAGGTTTACTTTCGTAATTCTGTGTTAATTTATTCTGTTCCATACATTATAAGCATTATGATAATGACCGAACAATTTAATATTTTTTTTTTATCACACTGCTCCATCATTTGGGCATTTCTCACACTGCGCGGACATTTATTATACTGTCTAATTAATCACTTCGTCAATAACATGTGTACAAGAAAGTTTTTACACAAACAAACAATCAAGTTATAGAGCAGGTCTTCTACATTACTATATGTTGTGTAAGACTCTGTACATGATAATTAACCACCGCGCACCGGTGTGATGAGTCATCACTTGCATAACTCTTGTTATCATCTGCGGTGTTTTCTCACAATTATTGAATGGCGTTGTTTTGAGACGTATCTTATGCTTTGTGGACATTGATTTGCCGCGTGACGGCGTAGGAAACAATTTGTCACCCTCCCTTTGAGAATGAAGTTCTTACTCGCATGTGACGGGGAGAATCTGATCTCCATTTCGCGTGTAAACGTTACACTTTAACAGGCCAGGTGCACTCCGCAGTTTAGGTATGAAGCTAAGCGGCCCCTCTAAAGTGGCTTATTCATAGACATAAGGTTAAAATTGTTGAAAATTTTACGCTTGAGATAAAGGGCTACGAACTGTGACTTTTCAGACATAAGTTACATTTTGGCTCGTTTGGCGCACGCTAGGCTAATAACTCGTAAGACTTATGCGCAGCGTGCAAACTAAATGGGACTTTAGTACGCTGTAACTAGGTTTAATTTAGCATTTCCTATCCAAGAGTGATGCTTCTGTACTTTTTAGTACTTGACCGTTTCCTTGATTGACTGATTTGCCACATGCCTCTCTTTCCTCCGTCAAGTTCTTAACCTCCTTATATGTAGTTTTCATGTTAAATATATTTTTTTTATTTGGGTGAAAAAATTTTTTCTGCACTCCACTATACAAGACCTCAGCCCCTTAATATGTATAAGAAGATACTGTCGCAACTTTGGGTGACCAATTGACATAAGGCCTGGGGTTTCGAAGCAGCTCCACTAAAAGAATGCAATGCTTAAAGCTAAACAAGTTTCCTTCTTTCATTCCATTCCATTATTTCGATGACCTGTGTGGCCTGGTCATCATGCCACGCTGTCACACCAGGGGTCCCGGGTTCGATCCCTGGTCAGATCAAGATGGAAAATGATCTTTTTCAGATTGACCTAGGTCTTGGATGTTTATCTATGTGTATATGTATTTGTTATTATTAAATATAGTATCGTTGAGTTAGTATCCCAAAACACAAGTCTCGAACTTACTTTGGGGCTAGCTCAATCAGTGTAATTTGTCCCTATATAATTATATTTATTTATATTAAGGTGGCTCAGGGTAGACAAATTTGTATTTGTCTGAATGAGATGCTCTCCAATGTTTAACATCATATCAATTTCTTGTTTTTCATCATCATCAATTTATTAGTCATAATCTGATTATGTTTGTTTGTACATACTCATGTGTAATTATTTGAATGAAAAAGTAAATACCTCAAATTCAAATTCAAATATATCTATATTTATCATAGGATATTTATAATACCTCTTAATAATCGTCACTTTGTTTTATTGCACAATAATTGTTGACGTCAAAAAGTCACTTAGAGCTAAGTTTACTGCTGCCTCCAAAGCGCTAGTGCAGAAGAAGCGGTAACAAACTGCACTGCAGCATTTTCTCCAAGAACGTCAACTCACAATTGAAATTAATATTTATAGTTGATATGTGGACAGAGTATACATTGTTTGTTGTCGTAATTTAAATTAATTTTTTTATTGTCGAAATTTTGAAATAATGTCAAATCAAGTTGTAAATTCAGTATGTACTTAATGTACCAGATTATGACCATTTCTGAGTATACAAACCTTTAAGAGGGACCCGCGCCAAGCTCAAGCCAGACTTTGTTGTCTCTAACTTTACTTAAAAGTTCTATTAATGTTTTTGCCCTGGCAATGAACATTTATTTGGCAGATGCAGACATTTATTTGGCATATATGGACAATTTATTCGGCATTTATGCAATGTGGCCAATGCCTGTGCCTGGGCGTAAACCTATCCATGGTTTCTATGATGTAAACTTAGTATAACAGGAAAATATGTGACAAATAGGTGTCACAATAAACTATGTGCACATTGTGCAAATGATTTTGCATTTTGAAATGAGGAAAATATTTAACAGCCACTTCCTGATTCCTATTCATAAATTAAAGGCTGCATTCCCTTTTTGCACACTTATTTATAGTTAGAACCTACCTAAATTATTTATGCCTGTATTTATACTAAATGCATGGAGCATAAAGATTAATAAACTCAAAATAATGTAAGTTCTAACCAAATTCTTGATTACTATTTTGACAAAGTTCATTAGATATAAGACGCATCAATTACTTTTTAACGAACGTAAGTTACATAAAGTAATTAAGATAGGAAACAAGGAAGTTACTCAACAGAAAAGTACCATCATTTGCTAAATTACCGTCACTAGGAAATCTATTTTTGATTTTGACGTCATATGTAAACAACATTCCAAATTCAAATGTGATTTGTTTTATTGCACTTTTTTTAATTAAAGAAGAGTTAACATACCTTCCCGTTGATGCCAAGGCCAAGTACAGTGTTGGAGATGTCATAATCTTCTGTAATTGGCGTAGTTTTCGGAGATTTTGTAAAATTATTCATGTTAACAGAGCACCGACGAACAACACACTAAAAACTTTGCACGTAACACCAGTTAACACTTTTCACTGTAGTTTTGGTCTTTTTATATTATGATCTTTTGCTTCGTTATTTACTACAAAATTTACACTCACGGACTCCAAAAGAACGCGATTTTTATCTAATTTTGTACGGATGACAAATCTGTCTTGCTTGTTGAGCAATCGTCAGTCAGTGTTACCAACCGTACTGTGTGCTGTCGTTCAGAAATCAAACGTCAGTTTGTTTCAGGTCAAGTAACAGATTATAAATAATAACGTTATTGAAAGCGCTATCGTTACTAACATTATAATCAGCATGTCGAAAGTGCTATACGCCATAGACAGAAAATTTGTATGGATATTACTTACACATTCTGAAGGTAGAAATAAAATAAAAACACACTCTTCAGATTTTTATTACAAATGAACTTTTGAAGATACAAGGTTCCGCGTTAAAATCTGCAAATTTGCATTTACAAGGTAGGTACTTACTGTTTTATCGATCGAGCATGCGTACTAGCTAGTTTATTTTTTATCACTAGATGGCAGGCTACTTTATCTTAGCATTTGGAGGAAAAGTAAAGGAGATGTTTCAAGTCCGGCCTGCACATTGTACATATTTTACAAAACCGAGGAAAAATCGAACAATAATTTAAAAAATACCATTTTGTTTAATATTTTCAGTTTTTTTGTTGCAATTTAATTATAAAACCAATATTTTATTTTAACAGGCAACAACACATCCATTCTGAAACTTAGTTCGAAGTACAATCCGAAGTGTGAGAGATGAAATGATTTTTTTTTTATTTATTTAACTTTATTACATGAAATTGTAATTGGCAGACTTAAGGCCGTAGGCTTTTTCTACCAGTCAACCTACAGGTGATGCTGACAAGCGTAAATTTTGGAAATATGGTGCAAAAACCCTAAAATTTAAACCTGAGAAAACTTATATTTTAACAAAATACTTACTAACCTACGTACATATCTACGTTACCACAGAATAATAAATAATATAATAAGTAACAATACAAACTGAATGAAAATAGAAATAAATAAATACATACTTATATAGACATATATAAATATAAAGTTACTACATTCTACATATCCTACATAAATACAAATACTAAATATACAAAACTACATAACTACAAAGCGGAAGAATGGATATGGGTCGAAACTGATTTGGGAGAGAAGGACTGGTGACTTTAGGTAGTGGACATATATAAGCTTTACGCCAGAGGGAGGGAAATCTAGAAGAAGTAAGGGAGAAATTTATAATGTGGGTAATAACGGGGAGAACGATATCGAATATACTTTCGATCATCCGACGAGTGATTTGACCAACCCCCTCCGCCCTTGCTTTTATGGAAAAAAATATTTTTTTAATTTCATCCTGGCTAACTGGCGAAAAGTTAAATTCAATGTTAGTGGAAACAGGGAGCGAATTAATACAGGAAATTGTGTTCGACTTCGTATGATGATCTAAAGAAGAGGAAGTAGTGAAATGTTTATTTATATCATCTAACGAAATCGAAGAGGGGATATCGGACTTAGTTGATTTGCCAATACAAAGAGTTCGCAGAAACTTCCAGATATCGGCAGAAGATGAAGTGGAGATGGTGTCATGAATTAAACGGCGTTTAGCGTCCCGCATCATCCTATTACACCGATTCCTTGCAGTTTTGAACAGGAACCATTTTTCATCACAACGATCTCTTTTGAACGCTCTAAATGCTCGGTCTCTCCATCTCATGGCCATACGCACTCCATTTTTATGTTATCCATGGCGCCGGTGGTCGTTTGATCCTAACTTTACGTACTGGAGCATGCCTGTACATCTATGTTAACAAATCATTAAAAATGGAAACTTTCTCATCCACGTCATCCGCCAACAAAATCCCACCCCAGTCCATGCGTGCGGCATCAGATGAGAGTTTCGCTGGTTTGATTCTGGCAAAACTACGCCGGTAGATGGATTTAGCAATGCTCTTAGGAGGTTTGAGGATATAAGAGCAATAGATTAGGTCATGCCGAGAGAAAGCGGGTGCTGGATACTGGCCATGTGATGAGATGTGATCCGTAGAAGAGGTGATGATAAGATCAAGCCATGTGTCATCAGTATCAGTGTTAGTGTGAGTTGCGCTTAATGGAAGTACCTGGAGACTAGCTGAGTCAAGAATACGAGTGAGATTAAGCGATCGCGGCGATTCATAATTTATAAGATTGGTATTCAAGTCACCTAAAATTATGTGATGTACATACTCGGAGCTAAAGCTGTCAAGGGCGACTTCAAGATCCGAGAAATAATTTGTAGAAGGAGGACAGTATACCACTCCAAGTACAGCCTTGGAACTACCAATCCCAATCTCCACAAAAATAAACTCCGCTGATGCAGAATACAAAGGAGGAGACGCCGCCACTAGTTTATAAGGGATCTCACACCGCAGGTATATAGCGACCCCCCCGCAAGCTTTGCCTACCCGATCATTACGTATTAGTATAAAACCTGGGAGAGCATACAAAGTAGACTTGAGTTCAGGTTTCAACCAAGTTTCAGAGATAAGAATGGCGTGAACATTGGTATTAGCGAAAGTATCCACAAACTCAGTGTAATGACCTGGGAGGCTTTGCGCATTAATGTGGCAGACATTAAAGTTAGAACCATGGTTCTGAAAAACACTGCAAACATAGTCGTTAAGGGACTTAACGGTAGTTTTTGAAATGTAATAATATGAGTTAAGTTGACAACAAAATAACATTCTAAAAAACCATGATTTGGTTTTTAAGCAAGAAAATACACTTAATTACAATATCATCACAACTTTTTATTTATCTATTTTTTGTTTTGTCGAATACTTATTCCACGGTATTCACTTGTAATTTCTGAACGAACGCACACAGGCTCTTTGAAATGAAACGTCAAATGTGGTCAAGTGTTACTGTCAACATTATTTCACACCTGTGGTACTATTTTTCAAATGTAGTGTCACACAACTCACATACTAAACGAACGGTTTTTCATATGGAAATATCATTCGTTGAGGTGACTCCGCATTTCAAAAATGACACTTCTGTAGTTTAACATCTATCTTTATTTTAAGGTTGGTTTTAAATGTCAATGTCACTGTCAGAGAAAAGATGATTATGGAGCGTGTTGTGTTGCCTATCTTATGTGTATTTAATGCTTTTTCACCAATTATTTAAGCCAAAATGAGCCAAAATGTTACTCAAATCACTTTTATTTAATAATGTAGTTTCTAAATTATACATGTACAATGTCCAGGCCGGGGCTCCATACATTCGTGAAACAACTCTTTTACAAAAATTTAGTTTTACAATGTCTTGCAGTGACATTTTTCAAACCAGGAGTCAATAAACGAACGGTTTTTAGTAAAAACCATCCGTTTAGGTGACTCCGCGTTTCAGAGATGGAATTTCAGGGGACGCATTTTTAAAAATTTTGAAATCACTTGTCACACATCACGAATGGTTTGCGCGAGCGTTCCCTTTATTGCACAAAATATATAAATACAGAACATAATTATCTTAAAAACTAGGAAATACGCAAAAGGCGGTCCCATCGCTATGAAATTTCTTCCAATTATTTTATTTTAATTATCCCCGTACCTCTCACTGGGAGGAATTCCTCCCAGGTCAATTGTTTTATTATTTGCAACAGATGAAGAGTTAAATTATATTTTTGTTTTAATTTATCGTTTTCACTGTAACGAAACAATCAGTAACTAATAACAAATAACGGTTAACTTGGTGTAATGCAGAAACATTTCCAAAAGCAAAGCACACGCACACAGTTTATGAACGAACACCTATTCGACCACGTTTGGAAAGTGGTCTTATTTCATAAGTTTTGCTAGCGTCATAGGACCTCTTAATTTGATAGTGTTATACGTCATTCCTTCCGTGCACTGTTGGTAGCCCTGCATGTTATTGGCGCGTCTTTTAGTTTTTATCGTACAGTCAAGAATCCTATTTATTGTATTTGGCATACTTAATAAAGCACAAATAATTGGAAATAAAAGTTAGAGTTTCGGATTAAATTATTGTTTAATTTAATTTAGTTTTCTCAGACTCTCAGACTGGTATTGGGCATTGTAAAATATAAATAAATATGTAATAATATAAGTATTATCAAGACTTTAATCCATTAATTGCACTATCTACTGTATATTGTGTGATGCAATTTCAATATTTCATTTCTTAGTTATTATTTCTAAGTACTTGTATACCTAAATGAGTATTTGCATAAGTATTTGGGTATTTACCTATTTATTAATAAGTAGATACTAACACCTACCTTATTATTTACATGTTTATACAATTATCTGCAATCTAAAATGGTAATGCGTCACGCTAATTCCGAATTAACCGTTTTTGATGCTTATCTCATTAAAATTACACGCAATAGCATTTCCTATGGGCTTAAAATTAACTAAATATAACTAAGCAAGCGAGGACTTAAGTACTTTACATTTTTTGTACCTACTTAGGTAGTAGGTATCTATTTAATTCTATTTGATCTCTGACTCGATAAATGGACAAACATTGTTTTTTTTTCTTTTTTTGTGCTACAACCTCCAACATGAATCGGAGCCTATATTCACTGATTTACCTTTCATACAAGTTCTCGCTTTTATGCCTCTCGTACTATCATTCTTCATACTGGCCAATTTCATGCATCACCTTTTATACTCTGTACGGTTGGGACTCCCGTCTATCTGCTATTACTCTGTCTATTTCTGTCTCATTTTATTTTCTTTGTTAATTTAGGGATAGGGCAAGGCAATAATTGGTTGCTAGACAATTTTTTCTATTCGGTTACATAATAATTGCATGATATTCTGTATGTACATTTTGTTTTTTGTATTTGCTATACTTATTCCTAGAATTTACATTTTAAGTTCTTATTTTACTAACACATAATTCTGAAAAATTCAGAAATTTTTTTTCACATATTAATTTTTTAACATACATTTCATATTAATTTATTCACATATTAATTTTTGACATACATAACATACATACATTTTAACATATCATTTTAAGTTCTTATTTTACTAAGACATAATTCTGAAAATTCTAAAAAAATTTTTCACGTAAAATAAAGAAGAATATCATGAATCTATGGTCAAATGTAATGGCCTTTATAGTTATCTCAGCAGGTACGTACTGACACGTACCTTCACGGTTTTCGTGATGCTTAAACCTTGGCTTACATGCTTACTTCACTGTGTCATAAACATGAAGCCGAGCAGTTACAAGATTTAAAAAACTACCTAATACCCGATTTCGGGAGCCATATTCGGCTAACAATGTTACGGCTAAAACCCAAAATGCGGCTACGCCCAAGGGTGGACCCAGGGCCATGGGGGCCATGACCCTGGGCTGGGTCAAGGACCTAGGTGGACCACTAATTAAAATTATAATGTTTTTAAATAATTTTTGTCACAATATAGATTTTATCTAAGTACCTTCAATATTTAATTAATTTAATATAATATTTTGTATAATGGCGAACGCATTATTCAGGAAGGAACGCATCGAAGATTTGAATTTTAGCGCGCCACCGCCACCACATTTGTCATCTAAATATATGTATTTTTAAGAACAGTAAGTAATTACATGCATTAATAAAATACCTACTTTTTACTTATATCTATAGTTAAAAAAATTAAATTATAACTTCTTGTGACTTGATCACGACTCTGTGACCCCCTTCCTCTGGCACCAAAGCTGGATTCGCCCTTGGCTACGCCTAGGTTTACCCGGCTAAAACTGGGTGCAGTCAGACTCAGATGGTTACACTTAGGTTTATCCTGTTTATGTTCGGTTGGAACTAGGTTTAGCCTTTAACATTCTGGCTAGAACTAGGTGCAGCCAGTTACAGTGGTTAAACTTAGGTGTATCCTATTTATATTAAGTAGGTTTGAATAAGGTTTTTAGTTCAGTTAATCATTTAGTTTTGAGTAGGTAGTCTTGTATTGCATTTTCCAATCAATTCGAATTTTGTATTGTGTCTGTAGACAAAACATCTTTTGAAGACAAATCTTGGCGATCTGTATCAAGATTTTCAATCTCTCTCTCTCTCTCTCTCTCTCTCTCTCTCTCTCTCTCTCTCATCTCAGCCATGTTTGCATGGCCACGCTTCAATGCCATATAAAAAGACAGGTCTAATAATCGATGATAGATTTGTAGACCTGTCCCTAATCAGTATTTTGGCACGCCTGGCCACGCCTTGGCATGACGTCGGCATCGATGTCTCCCGACGCGTGAAGTACAGATCCCAAGTATTTGACTTGAACTGTACGCTTGACCAATCCTATGCGTACAGTCTTCGCCACATTTAGCTTCAGCCCACCGTTCTTATCTCAAGCGACTCCCTCCACGCATTTGCACATCTCACCGGTCTCCCTCTGTCCGCATCCGCCAGTGCAATATCGTCAGCATGGCGTATTATTTGCCCTGTATTTCTTCGGCAAAGTATTAAAACAGAACAATATAAACGTCACTTCAACTTCTTGTTTCAATAATTTTATCACCGTTATAACATAAAATATGGCAAACCTATCTTACACCTAAGTGTAACCACCTGAGACCGGCTGCACCTAGTTCTAGCCGGCTAAACCTAGGCGTAGCCGCATGTCGGGGTTTAGCCGTAACAAATATATTTTTAAAATGTGCTTATTCGTTTTATTTTATACCCCACTAGCTATAAACATCTAGATCTTTCATTTTATACCCCACTCGCTATAAACATCTAGATCTTTCATTTTATACCCCACTCCCTATAAACATCTAGATCTTTCATTTTATACCCCACTCGCTATAAACATCTAGATCTTTCATTTTATAACCCACTCGCTATAAACATCTAGATCTTTCATTTTATACCCCACTCGCTATAAACATCTAGATCTTTCATTTTATACCCCACTCGCTATAAACATCTAGATCTTTCATTTTATACCCCACTCGCTATAAACATCTAGATCTTTCATTTTATACCCCACTCGCTATAAACATCTAGATCTTTCATTTTATACCCCACTCGCTATAAACATCTAGATCTTTCATTTTATACCCCACTCCCTATAAACATCTAGATCTTTCATTTTATACCCCACTCCCTATAAACATCTAGATCTTTCATTTTATACCCCACTAGCTATAAACATCTAGATCTTTCATTTTATACCCCACTCGCTATAAACATCTAGATCTTTCATTTTATACCCCACTTGCTATAAACATCTAGATCTTTCATTTTATACCCCACTAGCTATAAACTCTAGATCTTTCATTTTATACCCCACTCGCTATAAACATCTAGATCTTTCATTTTATACCCCACTTGCTATAAACATCTAGATCTTTCATTTTATACCCCACTAGCTATAAACATCTAGATCTTTCATTTTATACCCCACTCGCTATAAACATCTAGATCTTTCATTTTATACCCCACTAGCTATAAACATCTAGATCTTTCATTTTATACCCCACTAGCTATAAACATCTAGAACTTTCATTTTATACCCCACTCGCTATAAACATCTAGATCTTTCATTTTATACCCCATTCGATATAAAAACAAAAAAAAATTGTAACTTTTTTGTACGTTACATTTGTTATACCTATACGTTTTTGCATACAAATTGTAGCTTTGTCACCCGGACATTAATGACGAATACATATAAAACATAACCCTTTCTTTAGGATTTGCTGCAATCGGATAAAAAAGCTATACTTGTACCGGCTGGTACATGGTTCGAATCTTGAGTCGATACGTACCTACAACGTACGTACACTGCATCGTCACAAGTTAATTCGCCAGGCAAATTAAAAAATCCCCGGCTTTCAAGCGTTCACCCCCCCCTTTTTAAACCGTTAAACCGATTTTCATCGAACATAGTAAGAACCACTGCAAGGAAACTTGCTTTCACGTTAACGCATCGAAAGCGATCCATCCGTTCGAGAGCTACGATATGTACGATTCACAAAGACAAACCAACATTACCGTCAAACTTATAACACCCATTTTTTTGTCGAGGTTTAAGTACAATTAAGCGATTCAATACAATACAATACTATACAAATACTCTTTATATCTTCTTATAAAACAAATAACAGAAAAAATGAAGACTGAATTATGATACAAAGGCGGACTTATCGCATAGCAATCTCTTCCAGTCAACCTTTGGGTAGAGGGAGAAGTGAATATTTAAAAATAGGCGGTACTTACTTATTATTCAAAAAGTATTTCTAAAGTTGAAACTTATGTAACTATGAAAGCCAGCGACGAACAAGTAAGCTTGACGTCAGACAAATTAAAAAAGAACTGGCAGTTTTAACCGCAATTTTTGGCTATAAATGTTACTGTTTTTTAATTTCTTATCATACTAGTGGTCTATTCTGCATGAAATTCATATAAATTAAAGCAAAAATAAAAATATTGCATTTTCACAATTCTCATCTGTAAAGTTGGTTAACTGCATCACACTGTATATTATGGTATAGTTATAATATAGGCAGAGTGAAGCGTAACCAACTTTCTACTTGCATTCGTGAGTCATTGGCGTTGGGCCACGAAACGGTCTGAAGTGGAAGAGATTTGTCACATCACATACGAGTACCGTTTGACGCATAGGTACAATTCATCCAGAAACCGTAATCATGTAAATTTGAATGCACTTTTTTCTTAGTATAAATTGAATCTCTTGGCGCATATGTGATGTTTGTCTTTTATATGTCTGTACGCAATAAACTCTAACAACTGAGCTGAATTTGATAAGATTTTCAATAACATTGCAAATGTGTAAATACATACCTGTGCAAACGGGCCTCTAATAGTACTAACAGTCCGTTCATCGAAATGGTTTGCACAGTATTGACTTGGAGGACTTTCTTATTAATAAGGAAATATATTAATCATTACCAGAGCTTCAGAGATCGAATATTCTTTATATTAATCTATCTTCAAATAAAACTAAGTTGGCTTTGTCTAAGTGAATTTAGGTAGTTAAACATCTGCTTCAAATGCATACCTACATACGTTTTGTCGTACTTTATCTATTTGTGGCGGTATTTATTACTTATTTAAATGGTATTGTCCACTCTAATCACTCTATGCTACGTACTTCCTCGAAGTTTAGGTAAATATATGGAAGATCATTGGTAAATATGCACAGAAAATCCTTGCTTATAATGCTTTCGAATATCGCCAGTTTCATAGCCCAACAGTGTAATCATAAACCTACCTACCAAACAGAACATATATTACGTAACAATAAGATATATTGATCCTTATAGAATTAAATAATCACGCCTCGACTCCGTTCTGGATAGACAGTGTCTTGGCGTGCGTAGTCCACTATAACTTACGCCAGTTATTCTGCCGATGCAACCTTTTTAAGGTCGTCTGACCACCTAACAGGTGGCTGTCCTACGTTGCGCTTGCCCTTTCTACCCATCTTCCAATGGTTCTTCGCGCGCCATTCGCCCCCCCCCCCACCGCTCACTTTACTGAGATAGTGTATATGTAAATATTAACGTAACAGATACCCAACGCCATAGAAACTATTGGAGGGCCCAAAAGTAGGCAAAACTAGAGTTGCCGGTAGGCATACAGAGATGGCAGCACACACGACTAGCAAAAAAGTGGCAAAGAAAGTGTTGTATATGCTTTAAAAATATTTATTACATTTCATATAAATCATATTTAATTAATTATAGTACCAGTTCATTTGAAAAACGATAATAAAAGATTTTAGTGTTTGAATAAATAGCTATAGCACAATCTAGTGGCAAGGAAGAGAAATAATATATACATACATAAATACTAATATAATATATAATGTACATTAGTATATATGTATTTATATAGAAAAGATTAAACTATTGTATATATCTGTAAAACTGTATATACTTATTGAATTACATCGATTTTTTTAAGTGGTTTACTTTGTCTAGCACGTCTTGCAACCCACATTTAGACTATCTGTATAACCCAAAGGTTGACTGATACAACGCTTTTAGCGTTAAGTTCGCCTATTGTTCTGTATAATTTGATGAACAATAAAGATTTCATAAATAAATAAAGAAATACTTGGGTAAACCCATCTCATCTAAACGTGAGTAATGAGCATTGTTCGTAATGGAATAATCTGATTGTCAAGTTAAACTGGTTTTATTTCTTGATTTATTAAGTTAATTGGCGGACTGAGGAATGATACAGGGTCCTTTGTGTGGTAACTTATTATTAATCTGTGCCTCTGTACAATTACACAATTTTATTTGCCAGGCAAATTAAAAAAACCTCCGACGACACCATCTAGCCTCCGACGACACCATCTAGTCTAATGCGTGACGGAACTACATATTCCCACCGATGTTAAGTGAAATTGTTTTTTAGAAAACGGAAAAGGAGGTAAACAGGAACATGAAGGATGAGGTTTATTGTAACATCGTTACAGCGTTAAACTTATAACACCCCTCTTTTTGTAGAGGGTTAAAATTGTACCTAACTGAAAAACACAGACAAAAAAAAGACATTCTGTTAAAATGAAACCTAGCTAGATTTTTTTAACTATTTTTTTGTTGTCCTACCTGGCCTACTAAAAAATAATTAAATAATTTTAATATAAATAAAATTGCACACAAATTGTATACTTAACTCATTGAAGCGTAAAAGTGCCTGAACTGAATTTACATTTGAATTTTGAGAGTTTGAAAATTCTTGTTGAATTTTACAACCGCCCATCTGCTTGACGTCATCTCCACTTCGGAAAAGCATTTGTGGCAAAAGTGTCACAAGATACTGGTTGCCGCCTGACGACATCCTTCCTCGGGAATATGGCATTGAAAAATCTAATAAATTTCGAAAATATTTCAATATATTAATCATCTATAAATAATTATGATTTCATTGTAAAAATACAAGACATTTGGAGCAAGGATTTTTTGCGAATAAATTAGTCATTGAGTCATCTCAGTCAATAAATCTCTGACAGTCTGAAACTGGAATATTTTTAAGACGAAGTGGTAGCTAAAGTGGCGCCCTCATTTGAAATAAATTGTTTAAAACTAAATATGGTGATAATTAAAAATTTGATTTTTATCACTGTCTAGAAAGACCTTTAAACTATTTTATGAATAACCTTTAAAATTATTACTAATAGTCAGTCTAGTTTTAAAACGCGTTTTTGCCAAAAGTGGCCACTTTTGGCGAAAACCCCTTTTAAAACTAGACGGACTACCAATATTACTTTCAAAGGTTATTCATAAAATAGTTTAAAGGTCTTTCTAGACAGTGATATAAATCAAATTTTTAATTATCACCATATTTAGTTTTAAACAATTTATTTCAAATGAGGGCGCCACTTTAGCTACCACTCCGTCTTAAACAGACTTGTAAAATAGCAACAAAAAAGGCATAAATCAAAAAAATATATACAGCTAATTTTTATTTAACACTACAAAAATAGGCATGACTAATAAAAAAATATTTTTAGCCCATCGGTTAGATACTTAAATAATATTGTACTAATTTATTTCTTTTCTCAAAGAAACCTAAAATGACAAAGATACAGCGCATTGAAATTTCGCATGACGCCACGGCTACGTATATTTTTACATAGAGGTCACGTTGCAAGCCCTCACTCCGGAACTTTGATACTTCGTATCTTTGTAAATTTTTACTTTTTTGGCAAACTGACCAAAATGGGTCCATTATTTTTTGGATAATCTAAAAGACGGACTAATTACAATCGTACTTTTCTAACCCTGTCGTCAACCCTATACTTTTAACCGATTTCCAAAAAGGAGGAGGTTATTAATAATGGTCGCGATCTGTTTTTTTATGTATCTTCACCAATTATACGAAGACGCCTGGACCGATTTGAAAAATTCTCAGTCATGCTTAATGAAAATCGGTTCGGTCGTTTAAAAATTATTTGGTGTTTTCGGTGTTGTTCACGGTTTGTAATTTACCTGGAAAATAATAGATGGCTCTGATTAGAATATTATGTAGTTCCGCCACTTATCACTAGATGGTGTTGTCGGGGGTTTTTAATATGCCTGCAAATCAACTTGTTTGTCTGAATTCTTGTTAGGTGGTCCGATAGAAACTTTATCAAAACTTTATCTGCGGGGCTCTGGCCACCATTCACGTACCTTTTATCCTCGAACCTCGGGGTGTAATACGTGATGATGGCAAGAGATCTGATGGAATGTCACTGATTCCCTGGGAATGCGGCATCGCTGGTTCGCTGGCACCCTCTCATCTCAGGGGATCAGTCTCAAGAGCTGGTTCGGCGGCAGTGGTGGCGTGGTGGCAGTGAAAACGCTGAGATCGCAAAACGGTATATTTTTGTGCCGTTTGGCGTGGAGACTTTCGGACTTTGGGGCCCCGGTGCTAGGGCACCGGGGTCTCTTCTCACTCTCCTTAAACAGAGTTCTTCCAAGACTGATCTCCGCCGTTGGTGACAAGAGGGCTGGCTGCTTTTTCGCCCAGTGCATCAGTATTGCGATCCAACGGGGAAATGCGGCCAGCGTTATGATGTTTTAGATTAAATTTATAGAAGGTATTTCAATTTTGTCTTATTATTTGTAGATATGTTAATTATCCTATCTTAGTAATTCAAATAAACCGATATTCATCAAAATCTGTTGTGTACTTTGGGGGTAAAGTCGGATTTTAGTTTTGAAAAATTAATCGTTTGGTGTTCCAGCCATTTCTTCTCGATTCAGCATGGTCTTCGGTATCCTGGGTGACCATTGTCATGCAAATGATTTGAACAAGAAAAAGCGGAAAAGGGCTCCAAACAGCTTTTTGTTTGACATTTGTCTAAGCATGCCTACCCATCGCCTTAGAAACATAATTATTTATCTTCGTTGTCACTAGATGGCACTATAAGTATTTATTAAAACATTAAAATCTTGTATTTCTGTTATTTAAATAAAGTTGTACTCTAATTAATTAAATATGACTTATATGAAATGCAATTAATATTTTTGAAGCATATTCAACGCTTTCTCTGTCACTTTTTTGCTAGTCGTGTGCTGCCATCTCTGTGTGCCTACCCGCAACTTTGGTTTTGCCTACTTATTGGCCCCCCATTAGTTTCTATGGCGTTGGGTATTTGTTACGTTAGCAAATATATTATCTTTATTAAAAATAAATATAATTTATTTGCCAAACATGTGTTACAAGATATTAATTACATTCAGTTTCGTCCAATCATGTTTACCTTCACCGGTGTGCGAATTTTGTTAGAAAAAGTTTTGGAGTAAGTAACACTGGTGTCAGGTTTTTGAAGCTACCTTAAGGCATCTAACATAGCTTGACTACTGCCATACAATGTTGACAGCCGAGAACAACGGCTTAAACGCCATTCGAAACACGGAGGAGCTCGAGAAATTTGTATGCCACTTGTGGTCACCCATCCAAGTGCGGACCACGCCCGGTGTCGCTTTACTTGCGAAAGCGCTTGTAATGCGCACTCCCATCAGGCCACAAAGCTTCTCAAAAGAACACATCTGCTAAACTTCATCTAAACGCATCACCTATACGTTTAGATGAATACAATAAGGGCGTAAACTGCGTCAAGCTGGACCACGCAGCGTGTTCAGTCTATCTCTGTCACAAACTCTAAGTGCGACAGAGACAGCATCATGGGACGTATTCTGCTATTTCTTTTGCACGTATAGTGTTTTGGATCCTTGGTAGTGATTGAATAAAAAGGACTGTACTGATTAATGCTTTGTTTGTACTTATTAATGCGTTATAATGACTTTGAGAAATAGGTACAAGATCAGACTTACATACCACACACAGAACGCACGCGCACACGCCGGCAGCGGTTATATGGGAAGTCAGTTCCGGCGACGGCATGGCCATCGGAAGCTTTCGGGCGCTTTCGGAAGTCTTCGGCGTAGGTCCTCGTTCGCAAATAGTATGGGCGCAAACATATAGTTTGTGGCAGAGATAGACTCAATACGTCATGTAACCGCTTGACGCAGTTTACGCCCTAAATAAGATAATTACAACCGCTCTAGCACTAACTGGTTAACGACCAATAAATTACAATACTAGAAAATCCGAACAGATGACGTGGTAAGATCTAGTTTTCCTTGAATAGTGTGAATGTTGATATACATATGTCTGTCTGTCTATATTTATATCAAATCGCATAATAATTAATAGGGATGTGGTATGGGTAAAAATACAATATTTCATGTAGTTCGTTAACTAGATAATCCAAAAATAAAGGACCTATAACTATTCACGTCTTTATCCATAACTGAGTGGTGAAAAGAGTGGTCTTTGGGTTCTGCCCTAGGCACTGTCTACCCCGAATAAAGACGAGACAGTGTGTATTTTACGACTAGTCCACCAAGAGAGAATACGCTGATGAGAGAGAGGTCCCATACTTAAGTAATAGGCATGTGGCGACCTCTACGCCACTACGAGGAACTATGACCACAACAACGGATCGACAACATAGTTCACAAGGAGACTACAAGATTGCGCTGACAATATTCTACATTTCGATATCAAAGTTCTGAATGCAACTATATACTACTCTGACGATACCCTGTTGGATCCGAACTGATTAGTAATAGAGGCAGCTAACTACATCCCGGAACACAACCCTCGTACACTCAGAGGCAGACGTTCGAGGTACGTTCTCTCTGATCCCTATGACTAGATTATGGCTGAGGAACCTCGCGATCCGATCCACCCGCATTCGTTGTAATCGAATTACGTTACGTAGAAACATTAGCTCGTTCACTAGGTACCGCCCGGCGGCACCTGAACGATTTGCGTCCTAAGTAGGCCCTTCTGGCAACCTTAGCTTCGGTCCTTCCGGCAAAACATGGGTGTTGCAGCACCCCAAATTGCATTAACCGCTAGCGCGCCCAAAGCCGAGGTTTCCCCCTTGGGAGCCCTTCACGCTGCGAGTAGTTCTTAATATAGGAAGCCGGGCCACTCGAAGTAGGAAATGCGGTCCGAGGGCGCACTTGCAAACAATATTTTAAAGAATCGAGGAGGGTACCGCGGACTGTGCGGTCATAAGTTACTGAGCTCCGTATACTTAATTGATTATCATTGGTAAAAAGTGCATTTTAAAGTTCGACAGTGTTACTAGTGTGAGGACATTACTGGTGTGTGTTGAACTGTGAAAAAACTTGAGAAGTATAATAGTATTATGGACGTAAAATATCAAATAAACTTCGAAAGTCGTTCGTTTTTGTTGACGATCAGCTGTGTGTGACTCAGCTGTTAACAGCTGATTAGTCATCCCGTCGGCACAACAGCAAATAAACAGAGCAAACAGTAGATACAGTTAAACTATTTCGACTGTCCTGTCACACGTAGATTTGGAACAGTGGTTAAGACATACGTCTATGATCGCGGAGGCACGAGATCAAATCCCGCCAACTGCCTAATTATTTTGGAAGATATTATTTATGTTTTTGTTTTCTCTCTTCTCTTTGGTTATTTAGTTTTTACACTTAAAATCTGATCAAGGTGCGGTATTTTGTTGCGTCAATTGGAGTGTCCATGGTGTTAGAGGTTCTGTTTTAGACCGTTCCAATGTTCGAAACGACTCGACTCAAATCTCAACTCAGTCTAGTGAACAAAATGGCCATTTAGCAGCGACTACAAATAAACCTAATCTATTATGGAAGGAAAAGGCAACAGAGGGCAGCACTAGTACTCTAGAAGAAAATATACTACTTGAATGGACACAGGATCTTTTTGACAATTCAAAAATAAATTATAGTGAAAAATATGGACATTAGATATGTATATATATTTTTTTTTATTTTATATGGATTTTTTTGGACATTATTCTATAAATTACATTTAAGTTTTGTGCAATATGATTATAAATTCCAATTTACTGAGGAATATTGCTAATAAATTTTCTAGTCATTTAATTTACAGTTCTTAAGTGAATTGGTTTTAATTTCGTTTTTAATTGCAATGAATGAATGGAAGTGTTATTTAATTTACACAATTGGCTTTTCATTGTTTTAAAAATTGACTGTATAATTTTGATTTTATTTTTACTTATTATTTTAGGTGAACTGAAATAAATTTATTAATTGAATTAGTTTTGTTTTAAACTTAATTTATGACGGCTAGGGCTTGTCTTTTTCCTCTCATTGTTTTGAAAATTTATTTTATTTTTACTTATTATTTTAGGTTAACTGAAATCAATTTATTAATTTTATTTATTCTGTTTTAAACTTAGTTTATGACTGCTATGTTTTTTTTTGTGTTTTTATGTTATTGTGTTTTTTTTATTTAATTGAAGTTGACAATTTGTAAAAAACTTGTGTATTTTTGGTTTTTTCATTTATTGTTTTTTTTTTTTTTTTTTTTTTTATTTTTTTAAAGGATAGACTGCATTATCATTCTGATCGTTTTGGTTTTATACTTTTTTTTTTTTTTTTTTTTGTTTTATTATTGATATTTTAATAATTATGTCTGATAATGCGAGTCACAGAACATGTCCTCTCTGCCCGGGCGTATCTCGGCAATTTGTTGTCCCAAGAGGATTGGCTGTACACATGAGCCGCATGCATAGGCACGATCGTCCAGATGGCGACACTAGTTCTGCCCCACCACCTTTGGTTCAAGAACCAACGCCTCAGAACCAACTTGACACTTTGTCCTCTTTAAAAAATAATATTTTGGTTTTAAAACACATTCCAAAAGGAGCAAGAAATGTGGCGGCGGGCAAGTTGAAATCTCTTATTGACGATTGTATAGGAGATAACAGTGTGGAAGCCTGGTTTGCTCTTCTTTCTTTCTCTTTTACGGCGTTAAAGGTACCTACTCGTGAGGGGCGTGCTTCCTTAACTACAAAGGTAAAGGAAAATATTGAAACTGCTTATAGCATAACCTTCCCCCATGACAATCGGAAAAAAACCTTTTCCCTTAATAAGTTAATTGAATCAAAGGTTCATGATGGTGACCTTAAGGGTGCCGTTCGTCTTTTGCTATCGGACTGTTCTATTGCACCAAATAACGCTGATACTCGTGATGCTTTAAGACTAAAACATCCGCTACCATCCCGACCGTTGTGTTTGCCGGCGGAACCTAACCGTACTAATGTTTTTCTTACGGTAACCTCGGATGAAGTTCTCAACGCTTTGAATTCATTTCAGACAGGTTCGGCATCTGGAATCGATGGTTTGCGACCAGATCATCTTAAAGAACTTGTATCTCCTTCCGCGGGAGACAACGGGACACGTCTGTTGGAGGCTTTGACGAATATGTGCAATTTTCTTTTGAGAGGCTTCCTAAATCCACAAGTTTGCCCATATTTATACGGCGCTTCGTTATGTGCATTAAAAAAACGAGAGGGTGGAATAAGACCAATTGCAGTGGGAAGCACATTGAGACGGTTGGTTTCAAAGGTTGCATGTGGGGCAGTGAGGCAGAGAATATCTCATTATTTACAGCCACATCAGTTGGGCTTTGGGACGTCAGGAGGCTGTGAGGCTGCCATACATGCGACCCGTTATTTCGCTACTGTAATGAAAAACACTAACGACGTTATATTCAAATTGGATTTAGTAAATGCATTTAACAGCGTGGAGAGAGACACCATTTTAAATGAGGTTCTTGAGCATACACCGGAACTTTATCCATATCTTTACCAATGCTATGCCGTACCAAGTCACCTTTTTTTTAATGAAATGCCTATCACATCACAAGTTGGTGCACAGCAAGGAGACCCGCTGGGGCCTCTTCTTTTCAGTTTGGCCATCCAAAAAACTATTAGTAACCTTAAGTCACCATTAAATGTCTGGTACTTGGATGACGGTACATTGGGTGGCCATCCAGATATTGTGGTGGCGGATTTGCAATATTTAACTGAAAGCTTTCAGTACACTTGGTTTGAGGTTAAGCACAGACAAATGTCAGGTATACGTAAGCGGAAGCGAAGCCTTAGCGTCCATTCCACGTTTTGAAGCTTTGTTACCAGGATTAAAGATTATTGATGATGATCATTTTACACTCTTAGGTGCCCCCATCACTGAGCAAGCGATCCCAGCGGTGATAATGGACAAATTATCAGCTTTTGTTGCCTCGCATGAGCGTTTGAAACATTTGTCGTCACACATTGCTTTGGCAATCCTTCGTGGTTCTCTCGCTATTCCTCGTATGACCTATATCATTAGAGCATGCCCAGCTTGGTTATGTCCTCGGGAAATTCAATGTTTTGATGAAGCGTTACGGATAAGCCTGGAGACCATACTCAATGTTAAGCTCGACGAAGCTCAATGGGCCCAAGCTTCTTTACCGGTTAGGCATGGAGGTCTTGGTGTTCGTCGCTTGTCGGAGGTTTCGGTGCCGGCCTTCTTAGCGTCCTCACATGGGGTGGTCAACTTAGTTGCTAAAATATTAGAAATTAATGGTGACGGGTTGATTTTGCCCCATGTGAGTGAGGCTTTATCAGCCTGGTCTATGAAATGTCCGAATGAATCTTTTCCGGTCAGACGGGAAGTACAGAAGCTCTGGGATGACGCCAGATCAAGATTTATTTTAAGGGAGTTGGAAAGCCAAGCAGATGGTGCTCATTTAGCTAGAATTAAAGCATCAGCTCAACCAGAATCTGGAGCTTGGCTGCATGCTGTGCCATCGCCATCTATGGGGACACTCTTAGATAATGATTCTTTGAGAGTGGCTGTGGCATTAAGATTGGGTTGTGCAGTATGTGCGCCGCATCGTTGCATCTGTGGGGGAACAGTTGACGTAGATGGGCATCATGGACTTGGTTGTGTACGATGTGCTGGTCGTTTATCGCGCCATCACGCAATTAATGACATAATACGTCGAGCATTAATATCCGCGAATATTCCTTGCCAGTTAGAGCCTCCAGGGCTTTCAAGGACGGATGGCAAAAGACCCGATGGATTGACTTTGATTCCGTGGCAGAGAGGACGGAGTTTGTTGTGGGACGCAACATGCGTCAGCACTTACGCGGCGTCTTATCTCACTAGCACCACGCGATCACCTGGGGCAGCTGCGCAGGCTGCTGCTACCAAAAAAAGAGCAAAGTATTCAATGTTATCTACACATTATGATTTTGTGCCTGTCGCCGTAGAGACTGCTGGCCCATGGTGTCTGGAGGCAAGGGACTTTATTAGTGAGATAGGACGTCGCTTAAGGGATCGTGGTTATGACTACCGCTCTGGCTGGTACCTGGTTCAAAGGATATCCATTGCTATTCAAAGAGGAAATGCAGCTAGCATAATGGGTACCTTTGAGCCAGGTACAATCCGTGGGGGCATTTTTGATTGACAAATTTATATTCATTTTTAATTTTTGTATGATTTTCTAATATTTTATATGAAATAAAGTTTTTTAAAGATTTAAAAATAATAACATTACCATCGATCTACATATTAGAAGCCTGCAAATTTGTTCGGAAACATCCTCAGTTCTACACTAAAAAAGAAGATTTACCACGAAGATATCCCACACGAAAGAAAAATGTGCTCGTGACACCCGCCTCCAAGCTAGAACTCTTCAAGTCTGGCCCACTAGCAATGACAATAAAAAATTTATAATTCCCTACCTGACAGCCTACGAAACGAAGAAAAAAATTCCGACTTCATAAATAAATTGAAACAAATTTTAATTAATAAAACATACTACACAATAGACGAGTTTTTTAATGATAAAAAATAAATAAATAAATAAATTGAAATTGATGTTCCGAATAAAAAACTGACATTGACTACGTTTATGACTGACATTAAACACAAATGATAAACATTCGCAAAAAATAATAATACTTACCATGATATTTCAAATATGTACCAGTTATATTTAAATACACATATACTAGGTTTATATTTATGAATTAACCTCTGCATAACATAAAATCCGCTTGCCGTTCCATTTTTCTTTTGCGATACCCGACAGGGTTCATAGTGTACCTTATAATATGACAGTGACTTTTAGTAGTTAGAACTGATGTACATTATGAAATGCAATATATAAATAAATTGAAATTGAAAATTGAGGGAACCTATGACAGTCATATAAAAATAAAAATAAAAAAACACTGTTGGAGCCGCGGATCTCCGCTCAACACATGCCTGGCGGGAAGATCTTCCCTTTGTGACGGTCGAGCATATCACTTCTCTCTGGTTACAGGTAAAATATTGTAACAGCCCACTTACAGCATAATAAAATTCCGATATTATGCGAAATCGACTCATGTCTTCCATATTCATGAGTGTTATGTTGGGCGTTCATAAATTATGGCTAGTTTACACCCGGTTTTGCTTGATGCCGTATAAGTATATTAGTGTCAGCCTTCCTTGAATTTGGAGGATTAGTATTCCCCGTCTTTTTAGGGTTCCGTACCTCAAATGGAAAAAACGGATCCTCATAGTATCACTCACGCTCCATAATACCCTATATAAGTAATCACCTGTTTCTCGAGTCTGGTACTACTTCAATGAGGTCTGACGTGGCTGCGCTGGTAAAATGTAGCCGATAAGTACCCATATCGGCCCGTAGTTATGTTCTTTCCAAAGTGGATTTAGTACCTACGCTTTTACTGCGAAGTGCTGGCTTGGTGAGCACTGAACGGAACTGTCTGTATGTCCGTTTGTCTATCAAGACCCTTTATCTCGAGAACGCGTGGAGGTATCGAGTAGAAATTAAAATTGTATAGGTACGCAAGTTTAAAGTCCCTTGAAGAAGTAAAAAAATCAAACTTCCAAATTGACGTTAAAAAAAGGTACGACAGTTTATGCCACAATAAACGTATATTTTGACACTCTCGAGGGAATCAAAAATTACAAGGTACCTACTTTCCGTTGACCTAGAACTATGAAAGATGGCGAGTAATATCCTCTTTTACTAGAAATATAGGGAAAAGTCTGAAAACCATACATTTGTGATTAAATAAAATAAAAAAAAGAATTTAGGCAAGGCGCGGGAGTCCAAATTTTTAAGAAAGTGGAGTATCGTAAAAGGGGCTTCATTGGCATAAGCTTACACAGAGAACGGAACCCTCGGTAAGCGAGTCTGACTAGGACGTCTGGTTTTATGTTTTAAAGCACAGCTGCAACCCTGAACGCAATAAGAAGAGAAGACTAGAAGTTTTTTTTAACAACTCGGCTAAGAGTGTTATACTGAGGGTATAAGTTTGACGCTTATATCTGCCTGTGTGTCTGTCTGTAGCATAGTAGCTATCGAACGGATGAACCGATTTTGATGCGGTTTATTTACGTGAAAGCATGTTCCTTTGTGATGGTACTTACCTATGTTTAATAAAAATCGGTGAAGCCGTTCAAAAGTTATTAGGGGTTAACCCTTGAAAGTCAGGGTTTTTAATAAAAATAAATAAATAAATATATAGGGACAAATTACACTGATTGAGCTAGCCCCAAAGTAAGTTCGAGACTTGTGCTATGGGATACTAACTCAATGATACTATATTTTATAACAAATACATATATAGATAAACACCCAAGACCCAGGACAATTTGAAAAAGGCCATTTTCCAACTTGCCCTGACCGGGACCTCTGGGTGGCGGACTAGCATTATAATTTACCTGGCAAATAATAGATGGCGCTACGCTTTTGTTGTTTAATTGTTTATTGTGATAGAAATGACTATAACATACATATATTATTGATATCATCTCCACTTAACATCGGTTAGAATATTTATTTATTAAACCTTTATTACAAATGTAATAGGCGGACTTAAAGCTTTATCTACCAGTCGACCCACTGGTGATGCCGAAATTAAGAAGTCTTTTGAACGAGGAGCAAAATATGTATTTTGCGCCTCGTTCAAAAGACTTATCTATACTATAATAAAAGAGTAAAAAAAATGTGTCTGTACATTGAAAATTTTTCAAAAAAAAATATTTGTTGCGATGAAGATATAGTAATAGAGTAAGAAAATAAAAAAAAATGTCTGTCTGTTTGTCTGTTTGTCTGTTTGTACACGCTAATCTCCGGAAATACTGGACGGATTCGAATGAAACTTTTTTTGTTATATAGCTGTGAAGCCTGGGCAACATATAGGCTATAATTGATTTTGGAAAATGGAACACATGATGCAGAACTATAATGGTCCAGCTAAACTATAAGAAATATTAAAATGCCGCCTTAGCAAAAGTTGTTAAGTCTGATGAGAACTTTTTGTTGAGTTATAATACAACTAGCCAAGCGCGAGTCGGACGCGCGCGAAGGGTTCCGTACCATAATCTATGAAAAATCACGTTTGTAGTATGGGAGCCCCCCATAAATACTTATTTTATTCGATTTTTAGGGTTCCATAGGGTAGGGTAGAAACGGGACCCTATTACTTAGACCGTCCGACTGTTTGTCTGTCTGTCTGTCACCAGCCTGTATCTCATGAACCATTATAGCTAGACAGTCGAAATTTTTATAGATGATGTTTTTTTGTTGCCGCTGAACAAAAACATACTAAATCTATACTATAATAAAAGAGTAAAAAAAAATTGTGTCCGTACATTGAAAATTTTTCCATAAAAAAGTTGTTTCGTCTGAAGAAGAACTTTGAAGTTTAGTATTTGCGGACCTTCAGAGCATAACACACCAGAAAAAATCTTGGTTATGTGAACACGCCATATTAACACCAAAAACTTAAAAATCAACTAATAAATAACTTATGACGCAAATTATTGTTAATTTCTTGGATAGTGTTGTTGACGACGCCACCAATTATCCAGATGAGTTTCTTAATTCACTAGCAGCAAATGGACTCTTGGCTCACAAAACAAGTCTTAATGTCGGAGGGCCAATAATGCTGATGCGAAAATCGACTCCGCCGAAACTGTGTAACGGAACCCTACTTAGTGTCTCAGCACTATATGCCGAAGTTCAGCGGCTGAATTTCAGCCAATGCATGTGTGCAATGTTATTTGCATAACTAGCAACACATAATGCCGAACTTCCGATGCTTTTGCCTGAATCGGACCCGTACCCGTACCCGTACCCGTACCCGTACCCGTACCCGTACCCGTACCCGTACCCGTACCCGTACCCGTACCCGTACCCGTACCCGTACCCGTACCCGTACCCGTACCCGTACCCGTACCCGTATCCGTACCCGTACCCGTACCCGTACCCGTTCCTGTACCCGTTCCGCTCCCTTTCCCGCTCCCGCTCCCACTCCTGCTCCCACTCCAGCATCCCCCACCACCGCCGCCGCCGCCGCCGCCACCGCCGCCCCCGCCGCCCCCGCCGCCGCCCCCACCGCCGCCCCCGCCGCCGCCGCCGCCACCGCCGCCGCTGCCGCCGCCGGCGCCGCCGCCGCCGCCGCCGCCGCCGCCGCCGCCGCCGCCGCCGCCACCACCGGCGCCTCCGCCTCTGCAGCCGCCGCCGCCGCCGACGCCTCCGACGCCTCCGCCGCCGCCGCTGCCGCTGACGCCTCCGACTCCGCCGCCGCCGCCGCCGCCGCCTCCGCCGCCGCCGCCGCCGCCGCTGACGCCTCCGCCGCCGTCGCCGCCGCCGTCGCCGCCACCGCCGCTGCCGCCACTGCCGCCGCCGCTGCCGCCGCCGCTTCCACCGCCGCCGCCGCCGCCGCCGCCACCGCCGCCGCCGCCGCCGCCGCCGCCACCGCCGACGCCGCCGCTGCCGCCGGCGCCTCCGCCTCTGCAGCCGCCGCCGCCGCCGACGCCTCCGACGCCTCCGCCGCCGCCGCTGCCGCTGACGCCTCCGCCGCCGCCGCTGCCGCCGCCGCCGCCGCCGCCGCCGCCGCCGCCACCGCCGCCGCCGCCGCCGCCGCCGCCGCCACCGCCGACGCCGCCGCTGCCGCCGGCGCCTCCGCCTCTGCAGCCGCCGCCGCCGCCGACGCCTCCGACGCCTCCGCCGCCGCCGCTGCCGCTGACGCCTCCGCCGCCGCCGCCACCACCGCCGCCGCCGCCGCCGCCGCTGACGCTGCCGCCGCCGCTGCCACTTCCGCTCCCGCTCCCGCTTCCGCTTTCGCTCCCGTTTCCTCTTCCACTTCCGTTCCCTTTTCCGCTCCCGTTTCTGTTCGCCGCAGACGCGCCAAAGACGGAAGATTAAATTCTCATATCGGCACATAACTACTGTCCGGCGTTTCCACCGAACTTCAGCGGGTGAACTTCAGCTTATTTAGTGTGTCATCCCCACCGAACTTTAGACACTGAACTTTAGCCGCTAAACTTCGGCATAGTTTGCTGAGACACTTAAAGTTTACTGTGAGTGGTGCCAGTGAAACTGTACGAGTATTTATTCCGCGTATGCCACTCATCCCTAACAATTTTCCTTTTGAAAATACACAGTTCCATGTGTTTACTTGCTTTGCTATGAAAATAAGTCACAGTTTTAGAGGCTTAAAGCTGCTGATGTCGATCTAAGGACTGGTTTTTCGCATGGCCAACTTAATGTGGCTTTCTCCAGGGTTAGTAACACTTCAGCTCTTACACTGGTATAAGTACTTTTTATCTCTCTCTCTCTTTCTCTCTCTCTCTCTCTCTCTATCTCTCATTAGTTTTTGTTTATATTAATACGCCGGAGTCATAAATTCCACGCGAACGAAGTCGCGGGCATCAGCTAGTTACTAATAATAATATAAGATATAAAATATACATTAATGACATACACGCTGACTTTATGTTGGTTTTGGAAAAAAGAATGTCATGTAGTAAATAAATTCCTCTATCCATATACGAAATCCAAATTTGTGTATCACATAAGATAAAAAATTGTGAAAATGATTTTCGGTCGAGACCACGTAGTTACGCCCGTTCATAACTGACACGTGACCCCGATGAACTCGAAATCTAGCCGGCCGGCGGTACTACTAATTGATCTCACGATTTTACTTTCAAGTTTCAGTCAACATATTTTGTTTCTGAATTTTTATTTTGACTAGCTAATTAGGTCTAACTAACGATCCTTATGAAGTGGCCTTCGGCTCCAAACCAATGAAGAATCACCGTGTATATGAGTTTCGCCAGTCATTAATAGATGGTGCCGTTGAGGGTTTTTAAATTGTGCCTTGCAAATAAACTTTTTTGTATGTAAAGCTAATAGATGCAAATCACTTTGAATTACTTCCTCAGTTGAAGTCTTGGGAGGCGATGACGTTCTACTGAGCCACCAATGCCAGGCCTGTGTCACTCCATGTTTTGGTATCGAAAATATAACTACATTATTACTATGCGCGCGACGACCACTTCGAAGGGGTAAATTCAGTTACATTAATCGTTTGTTCAGAGTAATAAGAATGAAATTGGCTTGAAATGGATGTTTAGGTATCTAAACGAAGAGGTGAGGAGTTCTGACGCGAGCTAAATTAAACCATAGCGCTAACCACATTTAGTAGATATTTCTTTGAGTTTCTTTTCTGAGTAAGACTTCTGTACGTGAGAACTAGTACTTATTCTGTGCCAATGCCGAACCGAAGGCGAGAGTGATAAAATACATACATACTATCACGTCTTTATCCCTCACGGGGCAGACAGAGCGATTTGGATCTTGCGGATCTAAGCAAACAGATCCTAGGACCGCAAGACTCAAAGGCCACTTTTAGCGTGACAGTGGGTGAGAAGGTGGAAGAAGAAATCAAAATAGTGATGATGATGAACATGATTCGCATTTAGGCCCAGTCCCTCGATCGGCTTCTACGATCTGGGCAGGAAGAGAAGCGGCTGGTACATTCAAAGTTGTTCTTTTCTCCCAGACCAGCATGGAAGGACGGGTGATAAAATATAAGACGTAAAGACATATTATTTATTTGTGTCATGTAGATTGCTAAAATAATGCCGATTTCCGCAATACGACTCAAACAATAGCTAATGATCAAGCTTAAAAAATCAGCAAACCTATTATTTTTTTAGCAATTGCAACACAGTTCACACATTTGTTCCGAACAATTCAATTCAAATATATTTTTTGTATTTGAAACAATGAAAAGTGAACGTCGAGCCAAGTTCCTAGACTTGATAAGCTCTTGTACCTATATTTATTTAACAAGCGAGCAAAGATTTCCAGGTATAAAAGATTCAAAAGATTCAAATGTTTATTCAGTAATTAGACCTTTACAGGCACTTTTACACGTATATGTATGTATATGTATGTATCCAACTTAAAAACATATTATATGATGAAAAATTTAGCCACGAGTGGGATTCAAACCCACAACCCTGACATTAACGCCGTAAGTGCGCTACCAATTTTAATAATATGTTTCAATTTGGACAGTAATCCGAGCACTGTAATGCTATTAAAAATCAACAATTATATGTTTGTATGTTACTTTGATAATAACTTGAGGATCTATAATGGAAGCTTCATGTTTGGTATGCGCGTAGATGATACAGGCCAATACAATTATTAAGTTCTAACATGAGCAAAATAAGCCTAGGATCTGCTGTGACATAGGGTTTGCGAGATCACACTTCGGGGGAGCTACAAGACATTCCTATTTGGGAAAAGATATTTATTTAAATGATAAGATTGGATAATTTACATATTTTGAAAACATAAAGTTTTTCATTCCTCCCGTCGTAAGAGGCGACTAAAGGACTAAGCAAAACATCTTGTGCGACAACTGCATTCTCAAAGGTTGACTAACATACATACATATGTACACAATGTATAAAGGAAAGGGGTATCAACCCGAAAAAGAATAAACGTACTAATCGATCATAAAAAAAATCTGCAGCTTACATTATGACACGGTAAGCATTAAATTTGCAACCGCAGATTTTTTTGCGTTCTCAGGGATGGTCCCATTGTAAAAGTTGTTCACGTTGATTAGGACGTTTACGCCATTGCTGGTTGATACCTCCTTTTCGTTACAAATAGTATAGGAACGCATATTTATGCGTGACTTAGCAGAAACACTGCCGTGCTCCTAGTCTTTTTGTAAAACAATGAAAAGTGAATGTGCTTAAGAAATCTGATTACTGTGGCCGATTAATTATTTTTTTAATTGTGAAACCGAACTCGTGTATTTCACTGGTAGGTACCAATAGAATAAGATGATAGTCTTGCGTCTATAAGCTGATAGAGCCCCGGGCCACTAGACCAAAGGCCAATTTTAGCGTGATAGTGGCCGAGAAGGTGGAAAAAGGAACGTCTACTACAAAAAAAAAATTAAGAGTCCCCTTACCCTAGACAGAATCACACGGTACGACACGATTCATCCTCTCTCCTATTGCAGCGCCCATCAGGGTCCTTAAGTGGTTGTGGAATCATCTATGTATTGACTTGCTATTTAATCTGCATGTTCTTATTTTTAATTTAAGGAAGCAATAAATTATTGAGTATTTAATCAGACCTTCCCATACAAACGTAGTCTAGCTTATATTTTGAAACGACATGACAGACATGGGCGAAATTATGTTATTTTAAAGAAATTGCACCTATTTGGGCATATAACTAGTTTTCACAGTTAAAATATGAAATTAAAAGAGTATATAGTGTATCATACATATCATATTTGACCATCAGTATGGAAAACTTCTACACCCTTTTATTTTCTCTCCATTTCATAATTTTACTATAGGGAAAATTGGTTCCCTATAACCCATAACCCTAGATAATTGCAATTTCTTTAAAATTACAATTTTTTACCGACATCTGACATGTAGTTTCAAAATAAAATGTAGACTACGTTTGTATGGAAAAGTCTAGGGTAAGAGGACTCTTAAGGTCTTCTTAAGAGAATAGCTACAACGTGCAAAGGTAAGGGAGGAAACATCAGTGTCAGGTATTATTAAGAGGTAAGATGCAAAGGGCAAAAAATAAAGGGAGATCGCCATTGGAGAACCACGCCACAAAAAGAAACAAGTTATTATTAATTATTAAAAAAAAAAGCTTTTATCTCTCCTGAAGTCGAATCAAAGGAGCCCAAACTCGATCTGTTTTATTATAAAAACAGGACTTGATTACTAGGTTTAAACCATTATCCGCCCAAAATGAAGTTAACATAGACAGGTGTGATATTAATAGATGTCAATTTGATTTAGTCGGATAATGGTTTAAACCTAGTAACAAAATTAGTCTGGGTTTTATAATAAGACGGGATAGGTTTGCGTCGTTTCACTACAGAGTTCCTATCAATGTTATCCATTTTTTTCTCTATCTATCCAGAAGGTTGATTGGTAACTAATGTTATTAGCGTTAAGTCCGCTTTTTGTACCATGTTGTTTCGGTAAATTAAGTTTAAATAAATAGATTTATCATACTGCATTGTCACGCGATGACGCATTTTACTTCAACATCATTTTCCGCGCCACTTCCCTATTTGGGGTCGGCTCTGTATGTCAACTGTTTCCACTTCTTTCTGTCACTCACCATACTTGCACTAGCCCCTCGTTCCTTCATAGCTGTCCTTACACATTCTTCCCACGTCTTGCTCGGTCTCCCTATACCTCTGCAGCCCTCCACCTCCAAATGGACCATCCTCTTAGCCAGATGTTCGGCATCCCTCCTCATAACGTGGCCATACCACGTAAGATGATGGCTTTTCAACTTGTCTACTATTGGAGGAACTTTTAAACTTCCTCTTATGTATTTTACATATGCGTGCAAAATTTAACTAACCGCATCGCTTAATAACATGATTCGCATTTTCGCCAATTCCTAGAACACCTGCGTGGAAAGAGAAGCAGTTGGTACAGTCAGCAAAAGAGATACCCAACCAGGCCCTCTACGTACATCTTGAATAACCTTTTAAACTGAAAAAAAATCACCATCCAACCGTATTTTGCCGGTTGCATCCTCAGCGGTGATGCTTCAGAGCCCGGGGTCCGCTACTAACCAATGAGATTTGACGAGGTTCCTGGTTTTTACACAGAACGACTGCCGTCTCACCTCCACAACCCAAAGTGTAGACCAGAACCAAGCCTTGGATAGTTTGATGATCAACGTTAGATGGCGCTCGGGACCCACAGTTCCGAAACACGGAATAGACATCTTTCTTTTCAGATAATCAGATGATTCAACCCTGCATTATTCTAACAAGGCTGAACACAACTTTTCACAAAGTATGCTGCCTAGTGGTATTCGAACCCATGACCTCGTCACAAGGCGAACGCCTTGTCCACCGGACCACGGAGGCAGTCAAACTACATAGTCCAACGGATGTTAAATGGAAATTGACATCCGTAGCGCATCTCTTATTTATCGGGTAAGTTGAAAAACCCCGACTTTCAAGCGTAAACTCACAATAACTTGTAAACGGTTCAACCGATTTTCATCAAACATAGCTAAGAACCACCACAAGGGAACTTAACCGCTTCGAAATCAGTCTATCTGTCTGAGAGCTACGATGCTTAGTCAGACACACAGACCGACGAACAGACAGACAGATATACATTAGCGTCAAACTAATAACACTCATCCTTTTTACGGAGGTTAAAATTAAAAAAAAAAATAAACGCCACGTCCGAAATTACCTCCCGTGACTTTGAAAACAACAAAGACTACTTATATTAGTGTAAATCAACTCTTCATGCACCGTACCCACATTTTAATAAACCCTACGAAGGTCAAAGGCATATGGTCGGTGTTCCGCAAGGCGTCACGCTAGGTCCTTTGTTGTTTATGGTCAAAATTATTCACAATGCAAACTGGACTTTTGTGTTATGTTAACGACCTTATTACCGTCACAATTAAAGCGATTTGGACGATATAACGTTTTCCTGGATCCTGTTTTGAACTTGATTGTTCCATTATTTAGTCATTTACATGTAAATAAATATTTAATTAAAATTTGTACAATGCGACACGAATAAGTTGAACTAAAATGGCAGACTTCAAAGTACTTTTGTACAAATTCCCGACACGTAAATTAAACCAAAATGGCGGTTTTCGGCGCATTATTAGTACCTGAGCCAATAATCGTCATTTTGGTTCAACGTACAGTCAAGTATCAAGATACCTGACCAGGCCCTCTACTTATATCTTGAATTTTTTTATTTTCAGACAGATTTTTATTAAGTTTTCTGAATATAAATTTTCGTGTTAATATTATTTTTAGTTTAATAGAAAATTGAAGATATAAGTAGAGGGTCTGGTCAGGTATCTTGGTACTTGACTGTACGTGCCGGGTATTTGTACAAAAACGCTTTGAAGTCCGCCATTTTAGTTCAACTTATTCGTGTCGTACAAAGGTATAGTTTGATTTACTGCACTGCCTACTAGGAGTATCTTTGAACGAGCGAGCGAAAGTTTTCCAAGTCTGCTTGAACAAGCGTTTGTATATGTATCTAAGGTTGGTCGGCGATAACTCGATTAGTTTCGATCGGTGCTTCATGAAATTGAGTAGGCGTGTAGATGTAGCCAATATATTTTTAAATTCGCACATGAGCCATAGCCCATATCTGTCAAGGGTAGGGGATACAATTCCCAGTTCTAAGGAGTGTTACTAAATTACCGGAAAAACCGAGAAATTCGGGAATTTCGGTACCCAAGTTAAATGCTTATTTAAAAAAGAAAAACATTACCAATTTGTACTTAGTTTTACAAAAAATGTGAATAGGTACACAAAAATATTAATCGTTTTCTCTTTAGTTCAATTTGTTCTTTCTTAATAATAAATCACCTAAAACAATGACACAACAAAACAGGTTATAAATTCGTTTTAAGAATATACAGTAATAAAAATCAAAAGCACAAAAATATTTAAACTTTTAACGATATTCTATTTAGATTTTTGCGCTAATTCTTAACATCTTGACGAGTTTACAGATACTCGTCAAGATGTTAAGAATTAGATGTGATGTATACAGTCTAATTTTGAACACTCTAAAGTTGGTATTATCAAAAATAGGTTACAAAACACACACACACGAAATAATAACTGTACTACTTTAAGCACCAGGGCCATAAAATCAGTCTTAAAATAAAATGAAATATAAATTAATTAGGAAATAGGATCAAAAAATAGTTATAAAGAATAATTATTGAAGTCTCGAAAGTACCGAAAGTCTCGGGAACTGCATTGTCCGTACCGGTACTAGGTAAAGGAATAAAATATCGGGAATTTCCAGGAAAATAAGTACCGGGAATTCCCGGGAGCCAACCCTAGTCAAGGGGTTGCCGAGATATGGGGTTGGCGATTTTATAGTTACATAGTTAGACTGTTTAAAAAAGGGGTGTAATTTTTCAGGATTTTGTATAAAGAATAATTTTACGGCCTTGGATATTAGTCCCTAGGCTATCTTTAGTTAATACAAGGTTGGTGAAGGTCTTTTCATTGTTTCAAGGGAGCTTCTGGCGACTAATCCATACGAGTCCACTGGTTTTCAACTGATTGAGTGGTGGACGGCTCCTAGAGATGGTCACCACAATCCGATAAACAAATATCTCTACACCCGTACTTTTTGACTGTCAGACCACTACTAAACTTTATATGTATAGTCCACTAAAAATAATTTTACAAAATAATTAGAGCCAATACCAACTACAACCTTGACTTCCCATCAAAAACTCTATGTAACTCCTTAGTAAAAAAATACAACAAAAAGATTTTTGTTGTATTTTTTTTTTAATTCAGCACACTCAAAAAACCTTGCTTGCATGCACATTTGTAAAGCTACAAAAAAAACAGACAAACCTCTGTTTGATCTGAAGGAAATACAAAAAGATAAAGTGCTCAAACGACATTCGGTTTTTTGCTGAGCGCAAAAAATGGAGGGCCTTGTAAAATACACGGAGCTTAATAACAAAACGTTGTAAAAACACAGCTACTAAAATAATAACTATAAGATTGGTATTATTTGTTTTTCATACATATTCCCCTAATGGGACAGACAGACAATTTTGGGTCTTGGGGTTCTACTAAGCGGACAGAGGAGTGCTATTTTTCAACGAGGGAGTCAGCGAAACGCATTACGTGGCGTGTCCTAACTCACTGTACGCGTAATACTTAACGGAAAAGTATCAACCCGAAAGTGAGTAAACATACCTACTCATCAATGTGAACAACTTTTACTATGGGACCCTGAAATCGTAAAAAAAGTCTGCAGCTCCATACATTTTAGCACAGTAGATATTTAATTTTGTATGGAGGTAAGATTTTTTAGGATTTCAGGAATGATCCCAAAGTAAAAGTTGTTGACATTGATTAATATGTTTACTCCCTTTCGGGTTGTTACCCACTTTCCGTCACACGTTGTTTACCAACTATAATTTTTTTTAACCGTCGTGTACGCCAAAAATAATATTGTTTGTAATTTAGACAAAAATCTATGTACATCATATCAACATGATAAAAGAACAGTATGAAAAGGAACCGATTTTCTATGACAAACAAGACGAAGGTTTCTTTGACATTAGTACGCTACAAATGTCAAAAAATACAAGTGGTCAAGATTTGTGTCAAGACCACTCGTGCGAATCTTTCGCATACGATCAATTCATAAATGCGCCCGTTTGGAAACGCTCGCGCAAATCATTTGAAATGTGACTGACGATTTAACAAATGGCACTCCAGGGCCGCAACGTAGTGATTTGCCGTTTCCGGGAAGTTTGGAAACTTTGGGAAATATTCCCCTAAACATTCCCGGAGCGGACCCCGGGCTTCTCAGCATTGCAGCTGAGGACGCAACTGGGAAAGCGCTGAGATAAGAGACAGAGAGAGATTCCCGGCAATAATCCTCGAAACGGAAATTTCGGGGAATATTAATACGGAAATTTCGGAAATATTGAGACTAATCCCGTAAATTAACAATGGGAATATACACGTAAATTTGAAATATTTTCAGCGGCACATCATTACTTTATCGTGATGGCAAAAAGGAGAAAAAAAAAATAGATCTATGGAAAAAGGGATCAAAATGTTAATGGGTCATCGCATCACCTTTAACAGATTCGCATTTACATTCCCTCGATCAATTTTTACTGCTTCTCTTCCCGTACAGGTGCACGGGAAGAGAAGCAGTTGGCACATCCCAAGTTATTTATTTTCTCCCAGACCAGCCTGACACACCGACAAGTACCTATAAAAAAAAACTTACAAAATTTTAATTTCAAATAAACGTTATAATTGCCGTTGCATCCATAGTAAGAGAATGCAAATTGGTTATGTTATTCACGTTTATTACTTTATACTGCTATTTTTGGCATTTCTCAAGGCTTGAAAATATATTTTTTACCCGACTACGCCAGAAGGAGTGTTATGTTTTGCGAAAGTATGTGTGTATGTGTAATTGTTTGGCACGCTCTGCAGCCTAAACGCGGCGGTTCGATGGATTTTAGCTTGAGAGGTGTCGTTAGATTTGTATTTACTGTGAGAGTGACACTGGGTATATCGAAATAATAATAAAAAATGGCGGATTTTGGCACCGAATTCAAATGTTTGGCACGCTCTGCAGCCTGAACGGCTCTATGGAGTATAGACTGAGAGGTGACGTAGATTCGTATTTACTGTGAGCGTGACACTGGGTATTAAAAAGGCAGTCGGGTTTTTTGTTTCATTTTTAATAATGATTTATTAGTATTGTCGCGTAAGGAGATGAATGTCACTGTCAACGTCACGAATTCAAACAAAAAGAATTCAACTGAAGGAAAATTTCATCAATAGTGTCAGAGCACGATTGGCCTAGTGGTCTGAGCGATGGACTGTGAATCCAGAGACCGCCGGTTCAAATCACAGCCACTTATAGTTTTTGAAGTTTTGAAAGAAGTTTCTAGATCATACTAGACTAAATGGAAAAGAAAATACGGGACAGAAAATGAGTGAGAGAGAAGGCGACAGAAAATTAGTAATTTGAGTTTGGAACATTGATGCGATTTTGTTCGAATTCGGGGGGTATATAAACGGAACAAGGCGCCGCCTGAGGCAGTTTTAGTTGGAAAGTGAAATCTGAAGAAGACGGAAGAAAAGAGAAAAGAAAATAATAGTAGTGAGTAAAGTGAAGTAGTGAGTTAAGTGAAGTGTTCAGTGCAGTGAAGTCCGCGCGTGTGACAGTGCAGTGACGTTTCCGCGCGTGTGACAGTGCAGTGACGTTTCCGTGCGTGTGACACTGCAGTGAAGTTTCCGCGTGCGTGTCAGTGCTGTGACGTTTCCGCGGGCCTGATAGTGAAGTGACAGTTGGAGTGCAAAGAGGACTGACGCTGTCAATTGTGAGTACTGCTTGAGTTGTAAATAAAGGCACCATTCAATAGGATTGTTGTTTCCTTTCCTATCCCCAACCCACTCTCGTGACAGTATGTATAAATTTTAAAAATCGTTATCCAAAATGGCTGTATGTTATCATATTTTAAATTGAAAAGTTTGTTTTCTAAGCGAATTTCAAACGTTTACTCCAAATAACTTTTGAATGGCTGAACCGATTTCATCAAACATACCACCTTGCTTTCACTTAAAAAAACCACATTAAATTCGGTTCACCTGTTCGAGAGCTACGATGCCACAGACAGACACACGGGAATTGGCATCAAACTTATAACACCCCTTATTTTGCGTCGGAGGTTGAAACAAACGAAATACATAATCCTTATGGCTTTAACAAACGAGCAGCAGTATGCGCGCGACACCTTTCAGCGACAGTTGCGCGGCAGTTTGCGACATTGGTTAGCGTCTGCGGACTCCCGTTAAGAGGCTACCTGAATTTTCCTGGGTCCAGTGCTGGCCCCATTTGATAGGAAATGGAGACAACATTTAAAATTTTGTCTTGACCAGTCACTGGAAAACCCTTCATACTATTTTATGAACTACTGTTTACAGTTCAAAGTCAGCGTCAGTCGTGAAGCTTTTCTACGCACATACGCCAAAAGTGGCCGTTTTTCGCAATTGTGCAAAGAAAAGCTTCACGTTCTCACTATACACTGTAAATAGTAGTTCATAAAGTAGTTTGAAGGGTTATCTAGTGCCTGGTCAAGAGAAAATTTTAAATGATGTCTTCGTTTCCTATCAAATGATATATTTCAAATGGGGGCAGCACTGGACCCCGGAAAATTCAGGTATCCCCTTAAACATCAAGTATAATAAATAATTACATAAGATTAGAGAAAGTAAAGGTACTTACCCACCGAGGTATCACAGATAAGGGAATTTTACACAACGCCTCTAATGACCACAGTAGCGAGCAAACTGGGCCAGTTTCATAAGGTCCCGACACAAATTGTGACGGTACAAATGAGGCGACCGATGAGGGTAGGATCACTCTTCGTCTTTCTGTAAATGTCGTAAGAGGCGACTAAGGGGCTAGACATCAAGCTCCGATCAAGCCTGTTACACTCCCCGTTTAGGCATCAACATTATTACTAAGCGTGCGGCGACCACATCGTAGGGGAAAATTCAGTTACATGAATCGTTTGTCCAGAGTAATAAGAATGAAATTGGCTTGCAATGGATGTCTAGGTATCTAAACGAAGAGGTGAGAAGTTCTGACGTGAGCTAAATTTAACAACAGCGCTAACTACATTAAGTAGATATTCTTTGAATTTGTTTTTTGAGTAAGACTTCTGTATGTGAGTATTAGTACTTATTCTGTGCTTATACATACGCAACACTTACACATGCTTACATACATAAAAACACCGGATTGTTCAAGAAAACTCGAAGAACTTCACTCGCTCGTTCAATTAGTATAATTTTCATCAATAAATAGAGCGATTCAAGAGGAAGGTAATGTATAAAACGAAGCCAGGGCAGGCCGCTAGTTGATCACTTTAGTTTGAGACATTGATGTATTTCTGCCGTGTGGTTTCCTGCAGAGAAGAATAGGAAGACTTGGAGGGGTCCAAGTCTTCCCGTGAATTTCGTAGAAGGCTAATCAGGAAATACAATCTAAACAAAGCTTATAAATATCAATGAGGGCTCTCCAACTCATATGGCCAACGCGGAGAGTGTAGGCCAAATCCTCTGGCTATAAAAAATGAATAAATGAAAATATATATGGGCAAACTACACTGATTGTGTGTAGTGTTATGGTATTATGTGTTATGGGATACTAACTCAACGATACTATATTTTATAACAAATATATAAACATCCAAGATCCAGGAGAATTTGAAATGACATTTTCCGGAAAGACCGGGGATCAAATCTGGAACCTCTGGGTGGCGGACTATCATGGTGACCACTATGCCACGGAAATTATTCTGCTATTCTGGCTAGGTATGGCTCTCGCTCTGTACTGCCAGAGCCATACCTAGCCAGAATAGTATAGGATTGTGCTTCTGCACAGGACGCTAAAAAAGACCTGGTGATGATGATGATTGATGTATTCGAAAGGTCACATCGCTCCATTTCTGTACTATAATTAATTTGTAGCCAACCTTCGTAGGTACTAATTGGTTGCATCCCATTAACTGTGTGTACCATGACGACCTAGTTATTCAATGGGGTTTAATGGATTTTTTTGGCTGCTTTATTATGTAATTAAAAATGTAAGGTTTTTATAACGTGGCTAGTGATGTGCTGGCGAGAAATTTTCTGATATCGGAAATTTCTTTCCTTGAGAATTTCCAGAAACTTCGGAAATTTTCAACATGTTATGAGAATTTTAGTTGAAAATTTTCCTGAAGTAAATTTCTTGCGGAAAATTTCTCGGAAATTTTCCAGATCGTTTCGAAAATTTCTGGAAATTTTCAAGAATGGCACATAACGAGACGTAGCAGTGGCAAAACGAGCTATGGAAAGGTTGGGCATTTCCCTTAAAGATTGTATCCGGATCACGGAGATACAAAATCAGACCAAAGTTGCCGATATAATCAAAAGAATAGCCACACTAAAGTGGAAAAGGGCAGGTCATATAAATCGTAGAGAGGACTGAAGAAGGAGCCAAAAAACAATGGACTGGCGACCGTGGATGGGCCGCAGATGTTGCGGCAGAGCAATGACACGATAGAGAGATGACATCGTCAAAGCAGCTGGTCCGCTATGGAAGAGAAGGCGCTACATCGTGAGGAATGGCGTGCAATGGAGGATAAGGCTATATAAGACACGGATAGTGGAAGTGCAGAGTGGGCTGGGCCCGCGTGTCATAATTAAGGAGCCCCTTAATTATGACACGCGTGATCTGTCACCTGAATTCGTCGGGGTCCAGTGCCTCCCCATATTTGAAATAAATCATTTGATGGAAAACGGAGACATCATTTAAAATTTTGACTTGACCAGGCACTAGATAACCCTTCAAACTATTTTATGAACTACTGTTTACAGTTTAAAGTGAGAACGTGAAGCTTTTCTAGGCACATACGCCAAAAGAGGCCGTTTTTAGCAATTGTGCGTAGAAAAACTTCACGTTCTCACTTTAAACTTCAGGTATTCCCTTAAGCATAACTGCACTCAATCCTGACATTATACGAGTATTATGACGCAAATTTAGACCTTATCATAAGCGTGCTTAAGTTTATAATTGCTTCTTTTGCCAATAACACTGTCTATGGTCAAGTACCAGAATTTTTCGTAAGGTTATATCTACAGATTGCAAAACATCGTAAGTACTTTTTGAACCGTAGCTAAATTAATCTTATTAATGAGGCCTATACCTAAAACTTAATGTAAGGAATAGCTACGTTAGTCCTTACATTAAGTTTTAGGTTTAGCCATAGCCTGGTGGTTGATGGGACTAAACGTTACTGTTCTTTGAACAGGTGTACGTCCTAGATTTGGTATATTTATTAAATGAATATCCATACTTCCTTATCCTTACTTTATTACTTCCTTACTAATATGCAATATGTAACAAAAACCCTGTCCGATGTTTGAAGGAGCAACTCAGACCGTCAATATGAACAACTTTTCCTATTTTGAAACTCGAAGAAGAAATCGTCATTTTCATACAAATTGCCGGGCCAGCCGTAAACTTTTGTAAGAAAATGACGATTTTTTTCTTGGAGTTTTTAGCATTGGTACCATAGGAAAAGATGTTCATATTGACGGTCTAAATTGCTTCTACAAGGATCGGACAGGGTCTTTGTTACATAATGTATAAAAGCGAAAGTAACTCTAGAACCTATTTAGATGGAATTTCGTATGGATATAGTTTGAGACCCAGGGAAGCACATAGGATTGTTTTTATCCCGAAATTCCCACGGGGAGCGAAGTCCGCAGGCACTGCAGCTAGTATTATACAATATGTAACAAAAACCCAGACCGTCAATATGAACAACTTTTCCTATGAGACCAGTGCTATAAACTAAAAAAAAATATCGACATTTTCATACAAAAGTGTTCGGCCGGCCCGGCAATTTGTATGAAATTGTCGAGTTTCAAGCATTGGTCCCATAGGAAAAGTTGTTCATATTGACGGTCTGAGTTGCTCCTACAAGGATCGGACAGGGTTTTTGTTACATATTTTATAAAAGCGAAAGTAACTCTTCCTGTCTGTTACCTTACACGCTTCAACCACTGAATTGATTTAAATGAAATTTGCTGTATTCTTTGAGACCCTGGGAAGGACATAAAATAGTTTTTATCCCAAAAATTATACATTAAAGGGATTAAAAGGGGAGTGACACTTTGGAGAATCCTATTTTGCCACACAAAAGTAGACTTACTAAATTTACGCAGACGAAATTGTGGGTAAAAGCTAGAATACAATAAATCTAATAAATTGATGGATATGGATATTGGCATTCGTTTGTAGGTATTCGAAAATGCGATGATTCCTGCGGAATATTAAGCAAACAAAAGGAGAGGTCAGAAGTACCCGTAACCAGCGAGCATGCATGAAGAGAGTGATAAGTGTAGATGAAGCGAAAGAAGTCTGTCAGGATCGTAGCAAGTGGAGGTCCATAGTCTCTGCCTACCGCTGTGGGAAACAGGCGTAATAATTAACCGAGCGAGCGAAACGTCTCAGTTTCGAGATTGGTCAAAAGTCCGGCTGGTTCTCGCCTACAGGTCGCATTTCTCGACCGATTCTCGTGAAATGTTGTGAGAAGGTTGGAAAATTATATAATTCTTTTTACGATTCAGTTTTTTGAAATTCTTTAAAATGGCGGAAATATTGGGGTAGAAAACTTTAAAAATATCATATTTCAGTCATTTCGAAAAAAATACAAAAATTTCGTCTAGCTTTTTTCGTTATCCTTATTAAGACGCAACTTTTTTGTGTGAACAACTTTTATCTGATAAATGGGTTTGGTTGACACGCCAGGTCTACAGCTCACAGAGCAATTAGTATGTATGTATATTAACTCTTTATCTGTTGCAAATAATAAAACAATAGACAAACAATTGACCTGGGACGAATTCCTCCTAGTAACAGGTAAGGGGTTAAGCAAATATAAGCACCGTATTCACCTTATAGCGCTGGATGCAAGCCGCTCTAGATCGGTATTCCTCCTAATGAAAGGTAAGGGGTTAAGCTAATATAAGCACCGTATTCACCTAAGTATAGCGCTGGATGCAAGCCGCTTTAGATCGGTATTCCTCCTAATGAAAGGTAAGGGGTTAAGCTAATATAAGCACCGTATTCACCTAAGTATAGCGCTGGATGCAAGCCGCTCTAGATCGGTCATTTTGGAAAGCCTTGAGGAGGCCTATGTCCTGCAGTGGACGTTATGCGACTGAATTGATAATGAAAAATGATGATTCACCTAGGTACTTATCTAAAACAAATATTCTGCTCTACTGACTGGGTGACGATACCGACTGATACGGTGCGGTTGAGATGTCGGTCGGTTTTTGTCAAAGCACCGTAGTCATTAAACATCCTGGGCTCTGAGTCTTGTGTAAAATAATTTCAACAAGTCAAGTCAAATATTTTTTTTATTGGTTCATGTACACTTGAAAATTTACAAATAAGACCTTATAAAAGTTAACATAGTACATAGGTGCTACTTATTTCTAAAGAAATTTCTTCCAGCAGATCCGCGAGAGGAAATGGGAAGAAAGAGGTTTTTCTAAACTTCAACTTTTTCTATGGGATTTGTATTAAATACGCAACCGTGATGTGATTGTTCTTTTTTGTGTTAAATACGTCCAATCTCTTAATATAAGTTTTTCTGCATGTTTTAATAATTATAGTAAGTATTGTTAAGTTGTATTCTACAATAAAAGTTTCTGCTTGCTGAAGCCAGCTCAACCAGTGTGATTGCATCATTATAATCATAAGGTCTTTTCTTTTAAGTCTGTAGGACCCTCTATACTACCAGAGCTGAACTTGGTTAAATGATAGCCAGAGGATTTGGCTTACACTCTCCACGCAGGCCAGATGGGTTGGAGAGGTTTCACATGTTGAATTGCATTGTTTAACTTGGATTACGACATCCACAGGAAGACTTGGTGTGATTGACCTATTCTACGCAGAAAACCACACGACACGTTGCAGAAAAACCGGTCGGGCATCCCTTATGGCCTTTGTCTCGTCACTAGGTGGCGCTATTTAAAACATTATAATCTGTTATTACTATTATTTAAATAAAGTAGTACTCTAATTAATTAAATATGACTTATATGTAATGCAATAATTTTTTTAAAGCATATTCTACACATTCTTTACCACTTTTTTGCTAGTCGTGTGTCTCTGTGAGAGCAGTGGTACTAATTTTAACTACTAGTTTTGCCTTCTCACGGGCCCTCCAATAGTTTGTATGGCGTTGGGTATCTGTTAGGTTAGTAATTATATTATCTTTGCCTTTGTTCAGCAGTGAACTAACTGCGGTTGTAATGTGTCAATGACGTGCTGGTCTCGGGCCCCAGTCAGCTACCGTGAAATCATGGCATTGTGATGTCAATTTGTGGTTTAATGCACGGCGTATGCTTAATGATTAACCAACCGACATAAAAAGTAGGTTATGACCTACAGCACAGGACAGTAGGTTGCTTCCATGCAGTTCCGGGCGAAAAAAGTATTCGCTAAATAATTATTTTTAGTTTTACAACGTCGCTATTCAATCTCGGAATTCAGCTAAGATTTTTCGGTACTGGCAATAAAGTCGTTGACATGTAATTTTTTAAAACTTGAAACCGACTTCACCCCTAAACTACACGATCGATTTGGATAAAATTTCTACGGGACCACGTAACAAGTATGCCTTTTCAAATAAAAAAAAGAAATTCCCAAATCGGTCGAGGCGTCTTCGAATAATCGGTGAGCATACATAAAAAAAAAACATTGTCAGTTTGACAATTTGAAGTTTTGGAGCAAACTGACAGGAATTTGCACCAAAACTTCAAATCTGCCGAGTTAAAATTTAGTTTTCATTATTAAATGCGTGACGCAAAGACGAAAGTATAACAAATATGAATTTTAAACAACATTTTTTGGGGGTAAACTAGAAAATAAAAAATCTGCAAATTACTAACTGTACTGTGTAACTTATCAAATGAAAGTGTTTGTTGTAAGAATCTCAAATACTTATATATATCACACTAATATTATAAAGGCGAAAGTTTGTGAGTGTGTGTGTATGTTTGTCACCTCTTCACGCTTCAACCACTGAACCTATTTAGATGGAATTTGGTATGGATATAGTTTGAGACCCAGGGGAGCACATAGGATAGTTTCTATCCCGAAATTCCTACGGAGAGCGAAGCCCGCGGGCACAGGTAGTATTATACAATATGTAACGAAAACCCTGTCCGATCCTTGTAGGAGCAACTCAGACCGTCAATATGAACCACTTTTCCTATGAGACCAGTGCTTGAAACTCGAAAAAAATATCGAAATTTTCATACAAAAGTGTTCGGCCAGCCCGGCAATTTGTATGAAAATGTCGATTTTATTTCGAGTTTCAAGCATTGGTCCCATCGAAAAAGTTGTTTATATTGACGGTCTGAGTTGCTCCTACAAGGATCGGACAGGGTTTTTGTTACACATTGTATAATTGTAGAACTATATTTATAAAGTTTTTGTAGACTGGTTTATTTGCCAGAAAAATTAAAAAACCTCGACTTTCAAGCCTTAAGCTTAACCGATTTTCATTAATCATAGCTCAAAAAGTAAAAAAAAAGTCAAAAACCATCAATTTATCTTTGAATATTTGCATCACTTGATAATTGTCTTTTTTTGTCTTTTGATTTCTTAATTATACTTACTTACTTATACTTTTTAATAAGTGGTTGTTTGCGTCAGATCGTTTACTGTGCAACATGTTTATCATCGTGATCCTTTGCTATGAACCATCTCGATCAAATCAGCTTTCAAACAAAAAAATCTGCATCAAAATCGGGCCATTCGTTTAGGTGCTACGATGCCACAGGCGACCAGCCACAAAGACATCTACCTTGTAAGGATTAGATCTCATTTGTTAGTACGGAGCAGCATTTTTTTTTATGCTGCTATCCTTTTCTGTCGCTCGAAACCGTCATTTGCCAGAGCGAGAAAGAGTGACGGAACGCTTTCGCACCGGCCGATAGCATGCTGTGCTCTCTCTTTCTAGCAAATAACGCTTCAGAGCGACAGAATTTTTTTTCATTCTGCGCTCTCTCCCTCTAGCAACTGACGGTGCGTCGGTCTGCGCGACAGAAAAGGATACTCCAAAGCGACGGAACGTTATCACACCGGCCGTCAATGCTATAGCGTTCTGCGCTCTCTCTTGCTCACACAAAAACAGATAGCAGCATAGGAAAGTGCTGTTCCGTGCTGACTAATGAGATCCAACCCTTACTCTCTTTTTTTTGTTAGCGGTAGAAAATTTACATAAATTGAGTACAGAACCCTCTTCACGAGTTTAACCCGCACTTGATCGATTTTTCTTTTCTCACTGACCTGGAAATGTTGTTTAATAAATATACTCATGAGAATTACAAATATTACAATTATTGAACAAAAACTATAACCCATGCTGGTCTGGGAGAAATAATAAAACTTAAAAGTACCAGCTGCGTCTCTTCCCGCGCAGTAGAAGCCGATCGCGGGATTGGGCGAAAATGCGAATCATACTAATAGGTGATGCGGCTAGCAACCCATCACTATTTGATTCCTTTTTCTACCTTTTTCCCCATCACGCCTCTTATCGTGACGCTGGCAAAAATTTTAAATTTTGTTCTTCCAAAACGTTGCCACTTTTACGCCTTCCTCCGGGGCAGAGTATAGGTCAAGCATGGTACAGCTGGTAGGGCACAAAGGGCATGAGAGGAGGTGCTGCATAGTCCGGTCGTCGTGACCACACTGGCACTGTGCTTCAGCTTGGTCAATGTAGCGCCAGCGCGCCAGATTGTGCCTACATCGACCTACCTCAGTTCGGAGGCGATTCAAGCACCTCCATGTGGCTCGTGGCTGTTTACTATCACGCTTAAAATAGCCTTTGAGTCTTTCGGGGCTGTGTCTGCTTAGAGCCGCAAGACCTCAAATGCTCTGTCTGCCCCCTGATGGACAAAGACGTGATAGTATGTATGTATTGAGAAAGGTCACACACAGTCACATAGTTCATACCTACGTCACCAATGCATCTTTCGAAACACTGCGCCTGCGCATCCTTTCACAAATGCAACTTGTGCAGTCATAAATATTTTCTACAAGTATTAAATGTATTAAAAAATGGGTTTTTCTTCATATCTCTGTATTTATATCATTGTATTAGTGCAATATGAATATAAATATAGGCGACAGTCCAGAAAAATGCTTGATCCGTGATCTTTGATGACATGTTGAGAGAAGAGCACTACCTCAACGATCCGCTTATGAGGCGTGCAATAAGTTTACTTTTATAGTAAAATCAAAGGATAGAGATAATTTATTTGCCAAGTATATGTTACAAGATATTAGATTACAATGCACAAAATAAATAAATATTGGACATAATTATCATAAAAACTAGGAAATGCTAAGCGATCTATCGCTAAGCAATTTATTCCAGGCAACCTCTATTTAGAAAAAAGTGATGGAAAATCAGGTAGTGCGAGGTGGTCAATATAATAAACATACTTATATACAATAATTATAATAAACATATATATACATCTTAAATTATATTACATTATATTCAAATAACCTTTATTAAGGAAAGGTTGGGTAACTTGGATAGAATAAGATGAACTCCATCAAGTCCCTTGGAAATGCATTTGTGCAGAGATTTACAACAGATACTAAAATTAGTTTAAACGAGAGCCTTGTACTAAAATGGATTCAGAATAATAGATTATTCAACGTAGAAGAGAAATACCCGTAATAAATCGAACCGCGGAACAAGATCACTACTAGTATAATTAAATTTAAATAAAGTACAAAAAATGTTGGCATTGCCAAACAAAAGTGTCCAGCCGCCCGGGCAATTTGTATGCGAATGTCGTTTTTGTTTTGTTTTTGACTGTTATTTTTATTTTGTTAAACTATAGTGATGTAGGCCCGTGGTTGGGTTTATTGCGGGGAAGTCCCTTCCACGTTGAATGACATTCAACAATATATACCTACTGAAACTATTTAAGAGGATATTCAGTCCACGATACTGACTAACTTTCCCCAAGGAACATTTACCGAAATAGGAAAAAGATGTTTGCTTTTCATACAAATCAGATCAGCTGATTGGTCAACGTGTATGACAAGTTTAATAGCTGAATATAAGTAGGTATGCACAAACTAGCCAGGTCAAATGATGATGTTCCTTCAAATAAATTTTAGATTCTCTTATACAGAACTTGGCAGCCATTTAGATCTCAATTCTTTTGTCGGATATTGAACTTGGCTTTCATTTTCACATTTATGTTTTTAGAAGGATTGTTTTAAAAGCGCAAGGAGAATAATGCTAGACACCTTCCTTCGTAGAATAATATTTTGAAATAACATTTTCCTCAAGCGTTCGCTGATTCATCTTTTTTACAATCGTGTAAGGACAAATATCTTTTCTTACTTGTGTTTTGATTAACGAAAGATTATTTAGCTGAGAATCTGTATATCTTGAATGTTTCAAGTACTGACTGGACTTGTTGGAAACTTTATTTTAATATTAAAATTTATCAAGTGCCGTACTCATGACAATACACCTAATCTCGACTTCTAATCACCTAAGTTGTCAAAACCAGACGTGAATGTTATCTGTTTTCAGCGAAATTATTTTCTCCCAGCTTTCATCAAAATTATACAATAACAAAAGCCATTTCGCAACAATGCCAACCCTGAGACGTTTAAAATTATGCCCATCTGGCCAGTCACTCCCCCGCCATCCAATTCGGATAAAATAGCGCGCGAATCGCCATTTTGGCTCAGTCGCGTCGCGCACACGGTACTGCCAACATAAAAAAGGCGGGCTTTTTTGTTTTAAAATCCGCGCACTCGTAAGCGTGTTGTGAAGATGAAATATTTAGTAGTATTCGCCGTTGTTGCGTTGGCTTTTGCCGCGGAGGAGGCCAAAGAAGAGGAACGGCCAAAAACCTTCAGGCGGCTCATCCCAGCTGATGTCTTGAGAGGTCAGTGAAAAGATTTAAGTTTGGATGACAAATAAAAAAAGAAAAAGTTCATGCTCTACGGAAATTTGGATGACAGATTTTCCGGATAGTGCTGGCTGAAAAATTTGAAAGAAATTAAACTGATGAGACAAACATTTAACCTTTTTAGTGTATTTAAATTACTTCATTAGTGTTCGAAGTGATTGAACTAGTGAAAGTATAAAACTAAGGACGATATTATATTTCAAGTTCATACCTGCCTTATATTAAATTATGTGCAATAAAACCTGTTATAAACTTTATTATAATTCCATGCAAATGTCATTAAAATTAACTCAAGGTTTGAATATTTGGAGCAGGTTTGTGGAATATCTAGAATCTTCCATTCTCTTGCATAACGACTAGTTATTTAAATGTCCAAACATGAAAGTGCAACTTTTTTTGCATCGCGTGCGCTGCCAACGTAATAGACCGAATAAAAAAGGCCAGCTGAAATATAGTTCTTTTTAAAACTTTCGCAATAGGCTTTGGAACTGCTTTGTCAAACATTAAAAGGTATAAATTTATAGATTGATTTGAAAAAAAGCTGAGTTTTAAGTATCAATATTATTTTTAAACATATTATTTGATAATTTTATACCGGTACCTAATGTGGAGGCAGAGTCACTGTTCGGCCTAAACCCTTTGGGAAACCGGCAAGATAATAATGTATGTATACTGTATAATGATTAATACGGTGATAAAGTCTTTAGTTTTTACTCGTAATTAAAAAAATACTATCACGATTAGGTAAGAACTAAAAATTACGTAGATGAAAGAAAATAATTATGTACAAATTTTTAATTGAAATATTGTTCCGAGCATTGCGCTGCTGTTAATTTAATAATTAAAAATTACCTTATTAACCAATGATACTAAAATGTAATGAGTAATGAATTATATGACCTTCAAATAATTTTTACATTGGCAAATCATAGATTAATTACACTTAAATTCATTCCCGCTATCATTTTTTACAATTTGCATGGGAAAAGACTAACGCTTCGTCCTTTTAACCGACTTCCAAAAAGAAGGAGGTGTAATCAAAAAGGCGTGATCTTTTTTATGTACCTACTTATATTCACCGATTATTCAAAGACGCCTAGACCGATTTGGAAAAATATATTTTTTTGTTTGAAAGGTATATACTTATTACTACATACAAACTACATACAAACTACACAACGGATTTTAATTATATTAAAATCCGTTGTGTAGTGTAGGGTTGAAGTCGGATTTTAGTTAAAAAAGTAATTTCTATCAGCATGAAACCATTTTTGCGCTGAGCTACGAGTACTAGCACACGTAATTTATGATAACTAAGATACCTTTCTGCCCTTTTAAGAGTCTGTCTGTCTATGTATATAGAGTTGGTCCGCCTCAACCTACTTACAAAACAGCTGCAACGCAATCGTATGTTAATCGATGTTGCTAAACTAGTTACTTAGTCACGACTTAATCTAGATCTCGTATTGTCTAAGTTTTATCTAAGTTAGACTTAATGGAAAAATACTAAAGCACATTAATAATTTTATCTCAACCTTCTAGATATAATTCATAAGATTTCTGTATTACTTAGACTCTGTATTAATTATACATTATAATTAAAACAAGTTCGATTTGACAGGAAAATAAAAAAAAAAACTTCCTTCCGAAAACCCTTTTTTTGAACACTTTTTGTTATACGATATATGATACTTTATACGATAGTTACGACCAAGACCTATTTTTAAACAAAAAAAAAAAAACTGAATTAATTTCGGTTTCTCTTAGTGTCTCAGCACACTATACCGAAGTTCAGCGGCTAAATTTCCGCTCAATTTATTCGGTGGGGATGACATGCTATACAGAGCATAGAGAGAGACCTATATTTTTTTACCGTTTATCTGTTGGATGTCGATTTTACACGCCAAATTTATAACATCTCCAATTTTTTTGTTAGGAATTATGTAAAGACACCAACTAGATCTCTTTACAAAAAAATAATATTGGCACTCACCTTTGTCAAAAGCCAAAAAACCTTTTTTCCTTTATAATAGATTGAAAAGCAATTTACGTGATCGATATATATATAGCCACATTATGTATAAAACAAGTTAAAACGCAATTTCCTAGATACAATGCTGTTAAATTCTAAAATCTAGACTTTCTCGAGAAAGCACAATAAGTAGTGAAAGCTAGATGACATTGATGACCATTACTTAGTTTATTGCCTGCGAGATTCTTGGAAATGATCGATTCAACAATCACAAAGTTTTTTTTTTTATTAATTTAAAATCTTTATCGATCCCAAAGCTACAATACTAAAGCTTTCTCCTCCTGTCAACCTTTAGGAAAAGAAAAACAGATAAGAAAGTTGCGACTAAAAACAGATAAAAGATACAGATTATAATAAGTACTAAAACTATCATAAATACTTATATATTTTTATTAATAAAATACTATATACCTACATATATAACTCTACAAAAAAATGGATGAATAAAAAATAAAACATAACAAATGAGGACCACCCGAAACAAAAAAAAACTTGAGAGGTGTCAAGGGACACCCAGATGGAACGAAGTAAAATATAAATAGGTCTAAATTACAAAAAAACTCTTTTCTGCGTTCTAAAATCAAGTTTTTATTATCTTCATAAATTTGAATGAACAAAAAGTGTTGTTACAACTTTTGGTCTTAATTTTTTCCGTCTAGCTCCCTTTCGCAACGCGCGATAAGGAACTTCGTTCCAACAGTTTTGGAAAAAATCTACAAATATTAAATGTAGCGCAGATTTTCATTGCTACATAACGCGATGTCGTTTGAAGAACAATTGAATATGCATTGTTATAAAATCTGCACTCATTCAAGGAAAATAAATGTTTAAGGAAATGTTATTTATATAACGACTTCCGTATATAATAAAAAAAGATCTGGTTATTAAAAAAAAAGACTGACTGGTGACATTTTAATAAAAAAAAAGGAGTAACAAATAGTGACCTATTGCTTTCAGAAATAAAACTTGAAAATTGTAAACTTTTCTTGTAAGTATTAAATTGACAATCGTTAATCATATAAAATAGCAAACATTAATATGATAAACGATGTTATCATAAAATTTCAATTTTAGAGAGACTTATAAAAAATAATAATACTAATAGCGCTTATTAAATGTAATAGCATTATGTTAACCGTTATTTGCGGTCAATGCTCGTAGCTTTTTTTTTTGTTAAAAATCGTTGCATATATTTGGCCAAATAGCGCTACAAGCATTGCAAATATTTTTTTATGAACTTGATAGCGAAAATACTTATTTAAGCTACTTACATAGTAACCATGTCTCTGTTTTACTGAGTAGACAGAGCCAAAGAACTAATAATTATATCTTAAAAAAAAACACGAGAAGAAATGAAAATGAACAATAAAAAATATTTTTTCAAAAGATTTTGCCGTCATGTTTTGATTTTTTTAAGATATTAAAAAAAACTTGTCTTGTTTAACTTGCAACGAGACAGCCCTTGATGTTCTTATAAATCAAAACTGGTTGTATTTTTTGTTTTCGTTCCCTGGAATCAGTAATTGATAACTGTACATTGCGAAACTAATAATGACTTGGGCGCCATTGTTTTAATTTAATGTTAAAATATGTTTTCTTTTAATATGTGTTATAATATAACCAGCATACCAATAATGCCAGTAAACAAATTGTTCGTATAAACCTAAACCACTAAACCACAGAAGCAAAAAAAGAAAAATCTCAATCAAACAAAGTAAAAAATAATGCTGGCCACCAATAACCGCCTAAAAAATCCTAATCGCAAAAGGAAACAAAAACGTTCGGATACACACACTGCCATCATAATTATTGAAAAAGCAGGATTAGCAAAGCCGCTTGTGACATTTCCGAGTTTGGTCACGGCTGACGTAATTCCTATACGCCCCGGTGTGAATATCCGAACACACCCTTTTAGAAATTGATATTTTCGAAACTCGAATTTCCCTTTTCCTGTTTTGGCGCGGTTGTTAGATAACCAATCAATATATTCATGAAAACGCGATAAAAAATAGTAGAAGTATTGTTTTTTATTATTACCCATATACTCTATTAAGGTTTACGCACTCGTAAAATTGTAGAAAGTAAGTTTCCCGTGAATATCGTAGAAAGCGACTTAGGAAATACAAACTAAACAAAGCTTTACAATGAGACCTCTTCAACCCGTCTGGCCAGCGTGGTGAGTGTTGGTCAAATCCTCTGGCTGCTCTGGCTAAGTATGGCTCCAGTACTTCAGAGGGTGCTCCTGCAGTGGAGACTTAAAAGACCTGATCTGATGGTGATTTACAAACGTCACCGGTAAAGTTTAAAAAAAGTCATATATAGTATAAATAAATGTAGACATATAAACATTTTGTTCCTAATAGCGTTTAAATTGCAGATTGATTGTTTTGCAATTGCGACGTTTTGTACGTAGGTTGATAATTTCCGTTCCAAAATAATTATTTGAATGTTGCAATGTTTTCCTTCATCCTGAGAACTGAAGATGATGATGATGAGGAAGAATGGAATTTCCATTTTCATGTTTTTAAATGGTTGCGTAAAAGAATTTTAAAAAAAGTAGAGAATAAAATCGTGCGTCACAATGTGAATGTTATACATATTTGTTCTCCTTTGTGCTTCAAAAAGTGATTAAACTCTTTGGTTTCGACTTACCCTAACAGAAGGCAGCCAAGCTTTGCCAAATTAGTAATAAGTAAGTATAAACAGCTTGAAATTTTACACCAGCGTTGGCCATTTACCAACATACATACTATCACGTTTTTATCTCTAATGGGGCAGACAGGGCATTTAACAAAGCCAAGAATCAACCGCCACGAGAAGTTGAAAAAAGAAGTCAAAATAGTGATGGGTTGCTAGCTCCATCGCCTGTTAATGAGTCGAATTTTCGTCCAATCGCTCGATCGGATTCTGCTGGCGATCAATCAAAGGGAAGTAGCTGGTAAATTATAATTTTTTACTAAAGAAGTCCATTTGGTTACTTACTTTCTCGATAAACAAAGACAAACAGCATAAACAGGAAAGTTATCCATGCCCATACCTGATGATTTCATAATCGACTCGTCCTTTTACATCGACCAATAATACCGGCAGTTTCACCCCGCCATTTTTGGAGAACCAGTTTCTGAGGACCTCTTTTTGTGCTGAGGTTAAACTTAAGATGTCAGGGTGGCGTTATGCAAGTTATAAATAAGCATCTTCGGATATTTTGGCATTGCTAAAAAAAGTTTGGCTTAAACATAAAGAGGAATAGCTTTTAGACTTGAAGTTAAAAGACAAAATAATCTATAATAAATCTTGAAAGTTCACGTCTTTCAAGATTTATTTTTAGATTATTTTGTGTTTAAAAGTGCTCTCGAGGTCTTTTGAATAAACCTATGTTATTTTTTATTCTTTAGATGTATTAAACGTCAACTACTTCTCAGCATCAAATCAAGTATTAAATACTTCTAGCTTCTAATCACTACAGTCAAAGATTATTAAAAAAAACTTTGCTGTTACCTAAGTCTGTATTTGCCTGTCAATTAACAAGTATAATTTCTTTTTTATAAGTAATGTAATCATAATATCAAAACTATTATTGATGACAATGAATCAATTTTGACAGCGGTCAAAAGAAATTTATTAGAATCACGCGATTATAATAAATTGTGTATGCGGTAAGAGAGATATCGCTTTTAATAAAATTAATGGTTTGTATCACTGTTCATTTGTCACGGAACTAAAGAAAGTCTAGTCATACCCACTCGTATTACGTTTGCGGTTATCGTGATAATCATAATAGAAAATAGCTTTTGTGACTGTAACTTAAGTAATTCTTCCGGCATTTTCTTCTCCATTTCGCTTGGTCTTTGCTATCTTTGGGTGATCATTGACTTATCTTCCATCTATGAAGAAGAACAGCCGATTTTACTATTCCTGGTTGCATGCTGGTCTGGTAAAAAGGTAAAAACACATCACCAACTAATAACCTACTCGTAATCCCAACCCTTGTAATTGTAATCCGCTTTAAAAGCAAATTAATGTAAATTAAATTGTAATTGCAGAATTTTAGATGAAGAAATCGAAGAAAAGTAGTAGTTACGTTGCTGCTTTTCTTCCCGCACTGATCGTAAAAGCCAAAAGGGACATTAGTATTAACACACACAGACACTTCAAACTCATTATAACTTTTTATGTCGGGGGTTAAAAACCGCTTCTTTGGAGGTAAAAGAAGGGTAGTAATCAGGGTCAAAAATACATTATTTTGTACTGATATGAGAATGAAACGTCACAAAATTATCAATATTCATATCAATATTATTATTGTTTTGACGTTTAGAAAAAAGTATCTGATTTGACTCGTTGGAAACTAGCGTAACTTGATTTTTGTTTTTACCTATACGTTATGATATGTCTTGTTGCTTTAGGCTTACTACCCTGTAAGGATGAAGAAGTGATTAGTATACTATACGTGTCTGTACCTTATTGTAACGTAACGTTCACTTTAGTTTTCGTTTTATAGAATAAAAATAATTTCCTGTTGACCTTAAAATGTAAAAGCAAACCAATCATAAACTGAGTCATGAGTGAATGGACGTTTGGACGCGTATCCGAACTGGCCTTGGAAGGTTCTAGACATGCTCCAATCGAAAGTGTCTCGCAAAGATGTCACTATTTGAAATTTAAATTTGTTCTATTACGTCTTGGAAAATTTGGTGGTCTCTTTTTTTAATTACTGGCCGGAGACAGGGTTTTTATAATTTGAATAAATTTCAGAATGCACATGAGTTGGTAAATCAAATGTGTAGCAGAACAAGTCATCAGAAATTCGTTCTATTATGCCGCCCTATAATATTCCCATAATAACAATTATGGGAATATTGACGTTTTCTTTTAAAAATTAGTGACCACTATCAGTTTATATGGATGGAAAAAATTGAATTTTTTATATTCCTGGGCTAAATATAAATTATTTTGAAAAATAAAATGTCACAAAATAATGTTAGTTGTCTTTAAACATTTCAAATTTAACGGTTAAATAAAATTATTCTATTTTGTAAATTGCTGGTCAGTGTCACTAATTTATGAGTTTAAGTTTGCTACCTATTTTAAGGGCCGTAACAGACGCGGCGCAAGTTGCGCCGCGTAACAGTTAGTGATGGGCGATACATAAATACTCAATCAATCCATTTGAGTATTTACTCAGTAGATTGAGTAAATACCCGATAAATATCCTTATTTATCCATTTGGTGAGTAGATTGATTTATATGAGTTGCGACTCATATTTAAATTCATATTCATTATTTCATGTTTTCATGACAATTTTGAAACTTAAATGTAGTATACACTTGCAAAGTGTGTGCGTACGCCATAATATGCTTAAAATGTAGGTAAACGTTATATGCGACGCTTAATTATATGAAAATACCATACCAATCATACACAAAAAGTAGATTTCTTTGACTAATTATCATTTTTTGGTGGGAGGTGTGCATAGACGTAAGTTTACGTAAAAATAAGTAAACACACATCAAATGCGATGTCAATACTTGAGCACGCTCTATTTATTAAATCTAGTAAGTATTACTCAAATGGGTAGATTGAGTACTATCAACTGCCCATCTCTAGCTGTTACGCGACGCAACTTGCGCCCCGTCTGTTGCGGCACTAAAATAACGATAATACGTTTTTCATTCAGGTAGGTATTATTTTAACTTATATGTAAAAATCTTAGTGCGTTGATCTACCACAAAAAAATAAGAAGGAAATAATAATAATGATTAACCACGAGCTTTTTGTATCTCGAGTTTCTTTTTACTAATATTTATTACCAAGGAAGTTGACATGTTGGCAGGAAATATGCATTTTGACCTTTATGTGTTGCAATAACCAGAAACAAGGCCATCGCACATAGGGAAGTATGAAGCAAGCCTGTTGCATAAACTTTTGTAAATGGTAGGTGTAGTTCTGTTGTTTAGCAAGAACTCTAATAGGTAGGCTCTAATCTAAATCTTTGGATGCATTTATAGGCAAGGAGCTTGGTGGCCCGGCAAGAACGCTTTAGCAAGTTAAGGGGCAACCTGAATTTTTAGGGGTGCTGCCCCCATTTGAAATGAAACAAAGATATCTTTTGATATTTTGTCTCTATCAGACCCTAGATAACCCTTTAAACTATTTTATGAACTACTGTTTACAGTTTCAAGTGAGAACGTAAAGCTTTTATACGCACATTAGTCAAAAGTGGCTGATTGTTAGATTTTCAGAGTAAACAGTAATATCCTTTAGCGACACTGTCCGTAGTCCGTCCTTGATGGGTGACTTCAAGTAGTATATACGTTTCTTGAGCTTCTCTATGCTTCGAAAGGCACGTTAAGAGGGGGACTATTGTTCCCGGGTATCATCAAAGATGGCATTCGTCAAGCTATGTCAGATGGCATTAGGAAAAAAGTTATGGGTTGTTTAAAATAATGGAATCAAAGATGTAATTCCATAAGTACCAGAATAATTTCATGCCTCATAACTAGAAAATGTTGAAAAGGTGTGCTTTCCTGCTATGTAAAATGACAGCATCAAAGCAAGCAAAATAGTATTTATCTATGAGACATTGAGACATTACAAATAAATTACATAATACTGAATTGATAAAAAAGATTCCGACTTTAATCTATAAGCAACGAGGATTCGTAAAAACATTCTAAAAATATTAGAATATTAAAAAGTTCCAACTAGTTTTGCAAAGGAATTTCTCACAATAAAGCTTATCATTAAAAAACAACATTATTTCCTACCAAAATGTCATATGTAAATTTTCCCATCACTAAAAACATAAAATTAATTTATTATTTAATCCGGACAGTCTAAAAATATACATAAATAAATTGCATGAATGATATCTTCGATCAAAGGATCATTATGTAAAACGTTGCAAATATATCAAGGTCACATAACCTGATTTGTTAATTTGACATTTGGAAATGTCACACTATTTAGTAACTGTCGCCTGGCAACAAGATTATGCGAAATGATATAATTTGATTGTTAAATGACGTAACTGTGCACAGACAGAAATTCATGAACTAAAATTCACTGGCAAGTCCGATGAATTCAAAACATTAAATACAGGTACTTATTATTTAACAACAATAACGACAAAACTATAATTTTGACAATTAGTTTACATAAAATATTAAGAGCTTTATGCCGAAACAAGATTTCCAGAAGCAAACTCCTTGGTCTGAATTATTAATTAAAATTATTTTAATAGCCTTTAATTAAACTGTTGATTGATTGAATAAAAGCAAAGTCAATTTCTGTGGTCAAATCTAAACTACGAAAAGATTTAAAAAAATCCAGACAGATTGAAATTGATAGTGGCGACGCGTGCGCACTTTCGATTTTCAATGGAGCGTGCCTGATTGATATGCGTCGATTGCTTCCTTCTTACGCGTTAATGATTTGATATTAAGATCGTTAAACACTTTGTGTAGTGTTCAGTTCATGAAGAGAGCGGATAGAAATGAAACAAAATAAATAATTTATTTAACCAAATTAAAATATTATTTACTTTTTTATTAGTACAATTTATTGATCGGTTTATACGTTATAAGTATGCAAATAATTGTAGTAGGTAAAAAAAACGATTTTAACATTAGTACTTATCAAAGTACTAATGTTAAAAAAAGAGTTTCCTGACATCTTTTGCACTTCGCTCGCGGCATTCAAAAGGAAATGCCTAATTGTCATCACAGATTCATAATTCATTCTTTTATTTATTTATTTAGACATGTTATGTACTTATATAATTGGTTAGTTAGACTATCTAGTTATATTTATTATTCTTATAATTTATCATATCATGTGCCTAACTCACTGTATATGTACTGCTAATAAATAAAATAAAAATAAAATAAAGTAATTTATTTGCCGACATCAAAAAAAAACCTATTTACTTGTATCAAAACAGAAGAAAGGACATGTAATAAAAAACCTAATTTAAAATCATTTCGAAATTTTAATCAAGCACTAAAAGTAAATAATTTGAAAACGATTCCAAGTCCGAAAGTAAACTCCATTCCTTAACTTTTAAAAGAAAACAGGCAAGAGAACAATTACTTATACGTCCACGAAATCGTTAATAATGTACAATAGGCACAAGAATCATGATTTATAAATCCAAATCATTATATTCGTGACTCCACCACGGAAGGCTTTAGACTTTAAGTGAAAGTGTCTAGATTGTGACAGATGTAGGCCGCAAGTTTATCGTTTAATCCGAAGACGGATCATTTCGTAACGGTTGAGTAAGGTGAGGTAACTTTTTAATTTTGAGTCAAAGGACGCGAGGATATGTTGCTCTTGTGCCAGTTTTATGTTTGTGGTTTGTTCAAAGTTCAAATTAAATGAGTCGAGTTTGGGTTACATTTAAAGCATTTATATCGTAGGTATAGTTTTTGGTTCACCAAATTAGCAAATATTTACTAAGAAACAGTCTGAAGTGTGGTATTGTGACGTTACCGCCCTGTAAAAATAATACGTAATCGTGACTTCATGCGAAATTCAATTGTGCAATAACTTCGTCATTGTTTGTTGCAAACATTTCTTCAGTCAAATAATAATGGAATTTTATTGAGAAGATTAAAAGTAAAGGAATGTGCCCCATACTGGGACAACTAAGGTTAACAAAAGAACTGTTTATATGAATTAGAATTTCCGTGATTGTTAAAGCAAAATAAACATTTTTAAAAGGAAGTTATGAATAAAGTCAACCAGCAATGGGAAATGTTATATCCTATTGCGTAGTATTAATTCAGGTAGTGACGACCTAGTTACCCACGTGGCGTGCTATTGCTAACACTTGATTAGGATGCATGTAGCCTTCTTGATCACTATTTTTAGATTCAAAGAGGTTTTTTTATTGTGTATAAATTTTATATAATTTCATTAGATATTACGTTTCATTTGCCATAATCATCAAATAACATAATATTTTGAATATTAATTGGTTGTAGGTTGTAGGCAATTAAGTGCCGTAAATTTTATAACATTAGTTTATATAAGTACATAAAGTACTTATTACATAAACTACTTATATATTTTTTTTTATTCTTGCGTAACTTTGGTAGTAAGACCATTGGCACGTATATCATCGTTGCCGACGTCAAGTCAGCATTTTTTGGGTCTACCACGCCTGCCGGGGTTCGGCGAGGGTGGCATTGCTATACATTCATGAGCTTCCTAAGTAACTTGCATGTTTTCCGCAAGACAAGTCGGTTACCAACGTAGGCAACTCTCTTATAGTTTGTCTGCTATGTCACGGACATGAAGACTGCTGGAAGTGTGGGTGTTCCTCACGCGGCCTTTCCACGAGACTCCACACCTATTTCTACATCTCATCGTCATCATCCGAGCGTATTCCCGATTGCATCCTCAGCGGTAACGCTTCAGAGCCCGAGGTCCGCTTCGTAACCGAGGTGATTTGACGAGGTTACTTGTTTTTACACAGAGCGATTGCCGTCTGACCTCCGCAACCCAAAGGGTGGACCAGAAATAATCCTTGGATAGGTTTGAGCAAACGCTAGATGGCGTTCGGGACCCACAGTTTATACGTGTGATCCGAAACACGGAATTATCTTTCTTTTCGGATAATCAGATGATTCAACCCTGCAATATCTTAACCAGACTGGAAACAACTTTTCATATATATTCTATATCTGTATTTCAACTTAAGTTTGACCTCAAAATATCCTTGCCAAATCTTCAAAAGCCGTGCTGAATTAAAACCTATTATAGCCTATTTAGTTCATGGCTACAACACAAAGGAGATAGTTAAGGAGAATACACACCGAGTCATTGTTTGGACATAATGGTGTTTCGAAATTCAACGGTTTATCCTTTTACGCGTGATTGGTTTGCTATTTTAGGCTTTTTTATGGCAGTGGGTAAATGAAACTATTATATTTAATGAGCTCCAGACTTTTATGCGTGTTGTGTGACTTATTATATGATACAGAAATATTAAAATTTCGCCATTTAAATATTAAATTTAAGTTATGACATAAAAAACAATGTATCCTCTGTCCACATATCAACTTTAAATATTAATTTCATTATGAGTTGACGTCTTTGGAGAAAATGCTGCAGTGCAGTATGTTACTGCTTCTTCTGCACTAGCGCTTTGGGGACAGCAGTGAACTTAGCTCTAAGCAACTTTTTGACGTCAACAATAGGCATGACGAATGGAAAAATATTTTTATCCCATCTGTTAGATTATTAAAAAATATTAAACACGTATTTTTTCATTTCTCAGAGAAATTAAAAATGACAAAGATGCATTGCATTGAAATTTCGCATGGCGATAAGGCTACTCAAAAAAAAAAAACGTCATTTTCATACAGAAGTGTTCCACCGGCCCGGCAATTTGTATTAAAATCTCGATATTTTCTCGGAGTTTCAAGCATTGGTCCCATAGGAAAAGTTGTTCATATTGACGGTCTAAGTTGCTCCTACAAGGATCGCACAGGGTTTTTGTAACATATTGTATACATATAGCTATATAGGTGTGTTAGTGGGTGTATTTAAGCAATTTCACTTGAAATATCATGAAGTTAGTCATTGTTTGTTAGAAATTAACAAATATTGTCTTGGAGTGTGCAAGAAAGTGACTTTCTACGTGAGTGAGGTGCTTGAGGTAAAAGTACCTACCTAAAGTTAATTGGCACATAAAAGATAAATGTTTCACAGATATATTAACTTCCCTGTTTTTTACGAGGTTAAAAGAGTCAAAGGCGTGTCACTTACCTAGAATGTGAGTCTGAGAGCAAAATAAAAAAATATATAAAAAGGTTAAAATTTACAAAACAAATGATTATGAAAAATGCAAAAAAAAAATATGTTATATACTATGGTATTTTTTAAGCCTTTTTGCGTTTTGATAAATATGGTATGTAGTTAAAATAATAGTCAAAAAATAATTTCAGGGCTCCGCCTCTACAGTCTAGATAGGTATTAAAACCTATATGTATATAAAAAAAATCTATTTTAAAAATCTGTTTAAAAAAATATCAAACCAATAAATTATCTAAGTAAAGAAACAATAATAGGCAAGTTTCGAATTGAGGAACTAATTTTGTGGAAGTCGGATAAAATAGTCAAATGGACATAAAGGTTCTTACCTAATTACATAATTTAAACGCAACGTTGACTTGACTGTAATTTATTACAATTATTTTATTATGAGAACCTCCATACTAATTTTATAGTCTAATTAACACAAAACTTATAATCTAATTAACACAAAAAGTATAATTACTTAAAGAATGGTCATTTGTGTAACAAATTAATAACATAACTATACAAAACAATGTAGAGTTATTTTACCTACATATTTAACTTTTCAGTCTAATTGTTCTTAGATGCAAATAATATTAATACCAATTAGATTTTATTTGGTATCTGTCAGAAATAAAAATAAAACTAAAGAAACAAATATGATATAAAAAGCAAATAACACTTGAATTTTTTCACAAATTCGAAAAGATCATTCAAAAAAATATTGAAACCTTACTAATAAGTAAAATAAAATAATAATTGGGTATTTTCCTGGTCAAAAAGAATTTATTTTGTACTGATAAGAAAAAAAAACGTCGCGAAATAATGCCATTTGTCTTTGACATTTCCATTTTAAGGCTTGGTAGGCCGAAATTTTTAACTTTTAAAACCATCTGAGACTTCGAAAATTGTGTTTTAAAATTTGTAAAAAAGATATGTCTTAGTTAAGGATCTAGTCTAGTAAAATTCGCATTGAGTTACATGATCTAATAAACTTCACTCGACACGGAAGTAGCCCCTTTTTGTAATATTTTTTCAAAACTACGACTTAACTACTGATATTTTACATTTGATTCTTGTGCTCACTTAAAGCCACTAAATATGTTTAGACAAATTCGCAGAGTTGCCTTTTATACCCCGTGTCCCTGGTTTAAAAAAAAATAAATACCCAAAAAATCTACATTCCACGTCCTTTCACGTTCATTCCCTGCCTCCCGTTCCTCAGTAAGACGAGATATGTTGAAGTCTGTGGGGTGCCTCGCAGGTCGCCCTGCACTTCATCCGAGTGGGCCGTTGGAATACAGGGCCTTAACGTGATTTTAGATTTATTATTGCAGAAAAACTGATAATAAGTGCGTTATTTGACTCCAAGAAACTATGACGTCATCTGCCTGTATTTCATACAAATTCCATATAATATTTGGTTTGACGTTTAGACTTGTTGGGAAATAGCGGATTATAGTACGCATTGCTAGTATGCATAACATCCTAGTTTTTAATCAATTGAAACTAAATTGTAGTTAATTCAAAAGAAACACATTCATTTCTTTTAATCCACGTATTTTTTTCAAATTAGGAAAGAATTCATCCTGCCAGTGATATTAACCAACTTTTTTCTTTTCCAGACTTCCCTGGCATGTGCTTCGCGTCTACCCGCTGCGCGACAGTCGAGCCTGGCAACACCTGGGACCTGGCTCCGTTCTGCGGCCGCAGCACATGCGTGGTCAGCGAGGACACGCCCCCAAGGCTTTTGGAGCTGGTTGAGGACTGCGGACCCCTGCCGCTCGCCAACCCTAAGTGCAAACTCGACACTGGTGTGTATTTTTTTATGTTCTACCTAGAGTTGCAAGTCAGTGCACGTCTCTGTTAGGTTGCGTTAATGCTGCATGCATTAAGGGGCTACTTGAATTTTTTCGGGGTCCAGTACCGCCCCCATTTGAAATGAATCATTTAAAAAAAAAACGGAGATATCATTTAAAATTTCGTTTTGATCAAACCCATAACCCTTCAAACTATTTCATACAGTGAAGCTTTTCCACACAGCCAAATGTGGTCGTTTTTCGCTAATGTGAGTAGAAAAGCTTCTCGTTCTCACTTTAAACTATAAACAGTAGTTTATAAAATAGTTTAAAGCGTTATTTATAAAGTTTGATCAAGACAAAATTTTAAATGAAAAGCATCTCCGTTTCCTTTCAAATGATTTATTTCAAATGGGGGCAGCACTGGACTCCATGTGTCATGTCTGCAGACATTAAACATTGCATGAGCATGTCTGTAGGCTATCTGACAATCTCCTAAGATTCTGGGTTCGATTCCCAGCACTTGCTGACAGTGTAAATAAGAATATATGTTCATTTTCTCGCCTTTGACTCAGGCGTTTTATTTCGTAGTTTGAGATATTCTTAGTATTAATTACAACTATAAATATATATCAATTTTATCTCTACATAAATCTACAGTTATGTAGCGTCCTTTTTTACAAAATATAAAAAAAAACTTATAACTGGCGATTTTGATAAAATTTGTATGATCATATTTCGAACAAAAAAAAAACTTTTTCAAATTGGTCCAAGCGTCTTTGAGTCATCGGGGAACGTACAAAATATATATACATCAGAATTGATAACCTCCTTCTTTTTTGAAGTTGGTTAACAACCAGAAGTAAATTCATGAAACCGATATTGCAAATAAAAAGCTAGTAATTTTTTTGTGAAAGTATGATGACATGAATCATTCATTTCCTGAAAGTAATATAAATTACTAATAATGATGTTTGTACCGGTGTCACAATATTTTGCAATGAGTACGCTTGACATGTAGAGCATAGCTTGTAACATACAATTTTATTACACGTCTGTGTAATCAATGCTGTTACACTGTTTTTTTTATAGTTTTTTAAGTCTTAAGTTACTTTCATAAATAAACAAAGAAACAAACCAGTAAATATATTTTAAAAGCTATGCTACGTGCAGAAATCTGTAATTATTTTCAAAAAACAAAAAAGAAATAGAGTTATATTTTTTTTATTTTTGACATGAAATATTAAGTATTGCATTTTAACTTATTGAAATATGTTTTCTAAGGCCTTTTCAAACAAAAAAGAATTTTCCAAATTGGCCCAGGCGTCTTTGAGTATAATCGGTGAACATACATAAAAAATTAAAGACTTTGACATGAATAACCTCTTCCTTTTGAAGTCAGTAAAAAAAGTAACAACATTTTTTTTTCTTTACAGACAAGACCAACAAGACCGCGCCTTTCCCTGGCTGCTGTCCGATCTTCACGTGTGAAGATGGTGCCAAGTTAGAGTACCCTGAGCTGCCCACTCCTCCCCCAGAAGAGGAAAAGAAAGAGGAAGAAAAGAAGGCATAAACAAAATACAATAAATAAAAAAACAAAATAAAAAAATACAAAAATGAATTCCGCAGCGTATCCGAACGTGATTGACAGAAAAGAAGCGCGTTCTTTTTCAACTGCGGTGTATTTGGTCTCAAAACGTACCAAAATGTTTTTACAATGAAATCTAACAGTAATTTCTACAATAAAAATGTCACAATGAACAAATTTTATCCGCAACTTCCCTTTTCCTGTTCTTTCAAATAATCTGTGACTAAACTCATTGTTGGAATGAATGGCGTGCGATCTATAGACAAAATGGACGCATAGACAATTTTGTGATTGTTTTTTTAGAAGTTTATCGGTTTTTTATTTGAATGCCTACTATAATTTTGTGATACTGATACAATAAATAAACTAATATAAAAGATATTCAATAAAAAATACAAAATTTCTAAATGTTTGCTTTTTATTTACCCAACCTGTTTACCGGTATGGTGCTGGTGCCACACTGCTGTTAAAAATGTTAACATTATTTAAATTTGTCAAAATTAATAAACTTAATATTGTTGTAATATTATTATAAAAAGTAATTATCATCAATAATAATAATTAAAAAAAAACATTATGATACAGTTTTATTTTGTTAGAAAATATTTAAATATTTTTAACAGCAGTAAGAGGGCACAATTAAACAAAAATTTAAAATTAAAATTGTTCTAAGGGCAATTTCAGTTCGACAAGAATTTTCGAGGAATATGATAGTCATGGAAATAAGTTTTTTTTTGTTAAAGATAAAATATAAACGTTAAGTTATTGTGTTATACGTACTCTAGCTACATTATTATATTCTGCAGAATGTTTGGTTAAAATCTTACTTAACACAGAATACGTACTCATAATAGTATACTTTCAGTCATTCTGTAACTATGACATAAATAACTCATGAAGGCTCCTTAATAGAGTACAATATGTACTGCTTTTCATATATTTACTATTTGGGATTGATTATTAAAAAAAATACTGTACTCTTATAAATACACTTACACAGCCTTACAAACATACATAATTAATGTTAAATGTAGGTATATCTACTCGTAAATGTCATTTTAAACATTAAAACATGCATTTGCATAAACACAAGTATTAATAATTTCCTGATTCGTTTTTCTCATTTATCTTAAAACTTATAAATCAGTAAATAAAATACAACAATAATTAACTCAATAATTTATTCAGGAATAATGAATCTCAATAATACACATTACAGTATGATTGTCAACACTTTATAATAAGTACAATATAAAGATACAGCTAGACCTATAACTAAATATAATAATAATGTATAATCATAAAATAATTCGTCAAAATTTAAAATAATTCCCAATGTCTCATATTATAAATAGTTTAATATGACATCTTATATTATTTTAAAACATATAATGGTAATTACCCTAAAATTGCATTTCAAATTAAGCATTCTTTTACTGTCTTATTACTCTATTATTACTTCATGACGTTTTTTTTCCCTTTTAAAATTTTGTTTAACTAGGGTTGTCAGAAACTGGTATGCCTGTTACAGAAAATAACTAACAATGCTTTTAAAAAATAACAAAATTGAAACTTATTGACGAAATTAACTTTTTTTTGCTTCGCAGCGTCAACTGTCAAGTCATAATTTTTTTTCATAAGAAAAGGAAACCTCAGAAATTTAATAAAGTATTCACTTTAATGAGTAGGTATTGTGGCGATAAATGCAATATGTAATAATTTTATGAGAAATTGAATGTTGAGTTTAAAGAGCAATAAAATTAACTTATGAATAAATATCAATTCTTAAAAATCTTATTAAAATTTAAAATAAGCCATTGGGAATTAAATTTAAAATAATTCATTGTTCAAAAGTCTAAATTTACCAGATTAATATTAAGTATGAAATAAAAAAAGGAGAAAAACATTAGTGTCTTATAACAAAAAAATCCATTATTAAAACGTAACAGTCTATATACGTTCTATTATTCTAAACACAGATCTTAACGTTACGTGATATTACATATATTTTTAAAACGTTATTATTTTTTATTTAAACTATACGATAAAATATAATCAACTATATTATTAAAATCACAATTCTCCTAATTATAACATTTAATACAATTATTAATATTGCACAAAATATTTGACAGACATTGACGCGGTCATTTTTACATTTTGAGCCCACTTTAAGCTGTTATAAGGTCGCGTACAACAATAATACAAAGCATATTATCTATTCATCTCATCACAATGATTATATGAGTCTAATTAAAAACAATGCAATTTAACATTTGAGTTTAAAAAGGGAATTTCGTTTTAATTATTTCACCAGCATCTAAAAATGGGTTTCAAATCAATAACATTAAATTTGCCAATTTGAGAATATTTTCAGTGTCACATTTCAACATTATGTGCAAAATATACAATTTTGTGTTAAAACTAAGAACCAATTAATTATTTAACAATGAAACTTGTTAAACTAAATTTCGGCTATTTAAAAAAAACTATTTAAAATATTCGATGACAATGTTTGCATTGATTGAGTTGCTGGAGAGTTAAATGGCGAGTATTTTGACAGTTACAGTAGTGTTGGCATCAAATAATGTTTTGACCAAGAAATTGTCTTATTCCAGCAGCAGGAAAATTTAACACGGAAAATAAATATGTATGCTGTAAAATAAGACAGTACATAAGTACTTATAAAACAAAGTATTTCGAAATAACGCCCCATTGCTTTTAAGATTTAATATAGAAATTATAGTCGAGCAATTCCATTTCACTCTCCCATTGTACTCGGCCAATATAAACTAAGCTTATGCATTTTAAAATTCCTTATCTGTAAGTTTCAAAAATAATTTCATGTAGTTTGCAAAAAATATACTTAGATCTTTATTTTTAGAACAAGATTTTTTCATGAAAATATATATTCTTTTGATTGCTTATTCAAAATAAAACAATGTATTGATATGTCCTAAAGTTGTACATCACAATGCGTTAAAAATTAAACTATTTAAATTAAAATCACTGTATTATTATTTTAAAAACCTATATTTGCGCTATAAACTGGTTTAAAACCTTACAAATAATGTTTAAAAATAAGAAAAAAGAGGTAGTACTGGAAGTTGAAATTTTCGTGAAATTTTTGAAACAGATATTCTCACACATACCATTTGTATGAAAACAATGAATGTTATATATTTATATTTTTATGTACAGTTCTAGAATAGTTCCTCTCATTGCTGACCTTTCAATTTATACTTACAATATATTTAACACGCCTACCTTTATCAGGATATGCATTTTTGTTCATTAAATTGCAAAACTTAATTGTGAAATGATTGTACTTATTCTAAGCTTTAGCACTTAAGTAAATTAATTTTTAAAATGCATAGCAAAAATAATTGAAAAGCACACATTTTAGTGGCATTTGAACCACGGGAGATTCGAAGACAGCGCTTCAAAAACACGACAGTAAAAAATATAGTTTTTAGCTATTTTTTTATCAACTATATGTGTGATACTCGTAGTTCTAGCAAACATTTGGCTTAAGGCCCATGACCTGCAAACTGCTAGGTTTGCTGCCATCCTAAATATGTAACTGGTTGCATCAATACTTACGAAAAACATACAACCAAATAAGGGGTATTCAATAAATGAGTCACCAGATGGCAGCACGGTGACGGTCAGGTCCAATAAATCTGCTGTTATTGGATATATTTGACGAATAAAAATAACCTGTTAACTGATGGTTCAACGAGAACAGTCGATTGGATCTGACGCTACCCTACTGCCATCTGGCGTTCCATATATTTCGAATTTTTACTTGTAAAAAAATGTCAGGCAATGTGACGTAATGTTTGAAACGATTTATTCCATAAAACAACAAGGATGTAAAAGTACTGTCAATCATAAAATAATGATTGACACTAGAATCAAATTAAGTGTATTGTCATTCAAAAATTTAATTTCAATTGTGATGTATTTAAATTATTTTTTTCTGTGAAATGCGAGTAGGTATGCCAAAGTTTTTGATAAATTAATTACTTATTTTTAAGAAATCTAAAAGTAAGTATCGAATACACCAATTTTAAGGCTCAGAATACATATAACCTATCTTCTAATTAAACTATTTAGAATGCTACTATTACATTATTTTGTTGGCAATCCTAAAATCGGGTTTTGAAGCTCTGTAAGGTTTTCGAATTTAAAGGAAACTGTTCCTAATACTTTTATTTAACTGTTACTTTAACAGATGCCTGCAACTAATTTACATGAACATCGAACTGCCTAACACCTATTACAACAAGCTACACATGTATTTGAAAATAGGGCACTTCGATTGCTTATTAAACATTTTAATTGGCATTGAAGTCATAAACTAAAACTTATAAACCTTTCTCATTGACAAAATGGTTTTATATTAAAGTGTCTTATTTTTATTAGGTAGTGAATCAAAACGTAATAAAATAAGTACTTAACTATGACAAGGATATATTCTAGTACATGTTTATTATATACTAATACATTCTACATTAAACAATAATTTTTAATGTTTGTTACCTTCAAATAAGGCATTTTTATAACTTAATGATATTTTTCGAAGTGCCGAATTTTAATACAAATTTTACGTGATAATTAGGTACACCTATAAAGTACACTACATTTCACTATAAAACTTTTATAAATGTATACAATATTGGATTCTGATGACTTTTTATACTCTTTCATATAACATCAATATGAACTACGGAATGAAAGCTTTGTAATATGTAACAACAAGCATTTGATTCTATTAACTATTTTATAAATACATTTAAAAACAAAAACCTTTTTGCAATGTGCTTCACACTTGTGTTAAAATGTCATATAACATTATATTATATAAACAGTATTTTAAAAATGCAATAGTCATAATTTGATATTCAGATGCGTAAGATCATTTGGATATGATGATATGAAAATGTTAATAAATAACATTTTAACAGCAGTGAAAGTATCAATGTCCTCCAGTGTCCACCGTATCTATGGCCATATTTGTATATTTTACAATTTTAACTATATCAATCCATGCCTATTTTTAAGTACACACAAAAGTATTTTGAAATATAATTAAATAACATATTTCATACATATATAGCCACAGACACAAATATTACAAAAGGAACATTTATTAAACGTGAACATATTTGTTAGCGAAACTAAATTATCTTAATTTCCTATTACATTTTGCAACATTTTTTTCACGCCTAAAATTGACCAACCATTTACAAATGCCTTTCCTAATTTCCTTAACTTTTAAACATTAATTTAGAATGTCTGTATGTAGTATTTTTAGCTTTAAAATACATTCAAATGACAAAATGTATTTGACACAATATTCTCGAAATTTTCACTTGTGTTTTGTTTTTTATAAATAACAATTTGGCAGTTTACATTTTGATTATTGTTTTTATAGTTAAAATACATAAGACATTAAATAAATAAAAATAATGAAATTTGCTCAACAAGTTATTACATTGTTATTTTGATTTGAGCAGCATTCACAAATTTAACGTAAAACATCTACACTCTTTTGTGCGATACGAACTCGACATTTTCACGTATTTACTACGTTTTAACAATTATTTTATATTTCTAACAATTTATTAAAAACCTTAACATTGATTGTCCAACTATTACAATAAAACGTCAATATTTTTTGAACAATAGTCATGTTTTCAAACATTTTCAAAGAAACATTAAAAAAAAAAGTATTGATATTTTTATTTAAAATATTATTTGTGAATCTGATAACATGTTATTAATTATCATTATTAAATTAAGTTACAAAAATTGTTTAAATAAAAAATGTAAAACAGATAAGTTTAAATATAAATGATGTTAACTTATGTATTGCGATGTTAACAGGTTTAAATAAAATATTTAGTTATTGCAAGAATAAAAATAAAGACAATAATAATATACCTAGGTACTCTTTGACATTGTTTGAAAATGGACCTTTTTTTGAAAGTGAAGTTGGAAATAGTCTCATAGTTTTGAAAAATCAGAGAGTTCAGTTGTACATACAAGGTACTTACTATAAAGTCATCAGATATTCAAAGATTTTGAAATATTTCCGTGCATTAGAGGATATTTAAATAATTATTAATATCATATACACGAATAACAAAAAAGTGAAAAATAAAATTAAACCACATATGAAACTAATGTTGAAAAAAATGTATCTGTTTTTTTTCGTTCCAAATCATATCCAAAATTATATTTATAAATTACGTAGGTATTTAATTTAAAAAAAGGGACTTATTGTTTTTAAGTAAATGTGATTTTAACAGGACAGAAAAAATAACGCATACGTACCAAAAGATAAATTGAAAATCTTACATGTATGTATATATTTTTTAAAGTAGTAAGTTTTAAAAACAAAAAAAGAAATGATGCCTTCATCAGGTTTTATAACCACATATCAAGTAAAGAAAAAAGATAAAAAATGAGAACAAAGGAAAAAGAAAAAAAAAGAAAAAAGAAGAAAAACCGTGCATGTCAAAGTCCAGTAAAGAGAAGAGGTGGTGCATCCGTAACTCCATGTTAACCGCTCAGTCTTATGACGTTTTGTTTATCTTTTGTTATCCTCAGTTACTCTTCGACGTTTACTCTGGCTTCAGACGGTGCCACTGCACGATGGTCTGCCTCGGCTTCGTGATCATGTCCTGCCAGTGTTTCGTTTCGGTTGCACCGGACCCGTTTTTGCCTGGAATGAAATATTTCAAATTGTTTTATTTATTTATTTAACTCTATAACAATAGACTTAAAGCCATAGGCTTTATCTACCAGTCAACCCACTGGTGATGCCGAGATTAAAGAACCTTTTGAAGGAGGCGCAAAATATGTAATTTTGAAAGATATATTACTAATAATAATATAAGATATGAAAATATATTAATTAAAATAACAATATATATCAATAAACTTACATTCAAAATATACATAGATATAATAACTAATACGTATATTAACTATATATTAATTGTATTCTATCTGACAGTTCCCGAAGATAATGTGCCCGTACTGCACTTTTAAACGCTACTCGAGTATGAGCCTTCTGAATATTGATTGGTAGGGCGTTTCAAAGCTTTGCCGCAAAGCTTGAACAGCAAACGAACGTTCGAACTACCCCCACTTCGGTGAAATGGTATATCAAGACGGAGATTGCTAGAAGAGCGAAGATTTTTACCATGAGTCTCAACCAGAAAAGTGAATTTTGATTTAAGATATGACGGATGGATTATTATGGGAGATATTAGGTAAACTTCCAGTCATTGGACGCTAACAGTCATTGGACAGAATTGTGTCCACTGCAGCTGCTAGTTCATAGTTTTTTGATTACTCCCGTGATTTGAAAGGCACGTTAAGCAGTTTTTCTCTGCTTTAGAAGGCACGTTCAACGATAGAGCTTCTAAACGAATTGGACTTAAAGATGAAGCACGTTAAACTCGGTTTTTTTAATTATTCTGTGCTTTAGAAGGCCTATACTTAGCAAGGCCAGTTTAGTACAGTATTTTGAGTTTTCAAGTGCTTTAGAAGGCACGTTAAGCTTTTACTTAGTGTGCCTTTTGAAGAGCAATGTCTGAAGTTTGTAGCTGAAGACTTCTCCCTGCACAAAATATCTTCAGTAGTGACCAAAATTAAAAGTAACGGTAAATTAAAGGCACTCACCGGCCAACAATATCCGTCCGATCAGCTCGTTCCGGCCAATGTTGTCAAAGTCCATGACCTGCACGTCCAGGGAGCACTCCCTGATCTTCTCCCAGGGCACGTTGAACGAGAACGAGTCATTGAACACCGGGTTCAGGGTGCATTTGAAGATGGCCGTCTTGCGTTTCTCGATGCGTTTGTCGCCGAACTGCAGCCACACTTTCACGTACGGATCTGGAAAATTCAGATTATAATATTAGTTTTACATTAAAAATTGTTTGTAAAGAAAAAAACAAATAAATCAAGACATTTATTTCAGGAAACGTAATAGATACCATACTAAAGGTCCATAGAATAAAAACCTTACAGACTAGCACACAAATAATTAAAAATATCAAAACAATAAAAAAACGTAGAATTTTCGTAATTTGATATATCATTTCAGCCGCATAACCTCCACTGCTGGACATAGGTCTCTCTCAAAGATTTCCAAAACGATCAATCTAGAGCGGCCTGTTAGTTAGTTAGGTCGCCAGACCACCTTGTGGGTGGTCGCCATCCGAGAGTCTTTTATTTCGATATAGGTGCATTTATTAGGAAAAGTTAGTCAAATAAATGGATTGAATCATCCTTTAACTATTTGCACAAATCTCCTTGTACCATCGTTTCTTTTTAAGGATTCCGTTAGTAAACAAGGAACCCTTATAATTATGCCATGTGTGTCTGTCTTTCTGTGGCATCGTAGCTCTCGAACGGATGAACCGAATTCGATGCGGTTTTTTTACGTAAAAGCCAGTTTTCTTTTAGCTATGAGTGATAGAAGTCGGTTTTGTCCTAAAGTTATTAGGGGAAACGTTTGGAAATCGAGGGCTTTTTAATTTACCTCGCAAATAAACTTGTACCTAATATTAATAATTGGACAAGTGCGTGTCGGCCACGCGCAGTGTAGGGTTCCGTAGTTACGAATGCCAACTTTGAGTTCATGCTAATGAAAACGTCTAAAAACTAATTTTCTATCGAATATGAAAATTTTGAATTTTTCCTTTTCCGAGTACATTTTATAAGATCGTCTATAACTTTTCAATTTGTAAACCTTACTTAGCTCTGATAGTTTTCCTTTAAACTTCGCTATATATAATATAGCTGTGAATTTTTTCACGTGTCCGTATATAACCGTTTAGAAGATAGAGGGGGGGACACTTGACTCTAACAAAAATGTTCACTTTAAACCCAAATATTTCAAAAACAGATCCCTAAATCGCAAAACGGTTTTCACAAGATCATAATATTTTTAAAACACCTATTTAACGATACCCCGCATGATTGTTATTCGAGAAAAAAAAATTGAACTTTCACTTTACTTGTATGGGAGCTACCCTAAAAAAATTTTTTTTTTCAGTATTTTGTTTTACCACTTTCTCTGCATAATTAATACACATACCCATGCCAAATCACAGCTTTCTAGTACTTATAGTCGCGGAGTAAACTCGCGGACGGACAGACAGACAGACATGGCAAAACTATAAGGGTTCCTTGTTTACTACGGAACCCTAAAAACACAAAATGTCCGAATTTATAAATACGAAGAAATAAACATCCGATGTATGTTTATCCTGAAAAACAATATTCCGCTTGTAAATTTAAATAAGTCAAATGAAATTATAAACATCGGAATTTTATTTTTAACTTATTCGAGTTCTGTTATTAACATTCCCGGATGTTGTTACAAATGTCTCCCATCCGTTCCCGTCGTAAATCCAGATGCCGTCCCAATTAAGATAGAAACGGGAGCCTGAGTTATGATAATGGCTGATGGTCGCTAAGAGAAAAATTGAGGAAATTTTCTTAAAATAATTTACCAGCTTTAAATCACATCTTTATCCCAATAGGGCAGACAGAGCCTTTCGATTCCTTCCTTTAGAGGTCTTGCAGCTCTAAGCTTATACAATGTGTATTTTTATACTTGATCAAATGAAGTGTGCGGATATTAGACGATATATTATCGATAAAAAAATGGAAAAAAAATTATCGTTCTGTTAGTGATTTAAAAAATCCAGGCACAATAATTTTTTTTTCTTTATTTTTTTAACTAATTTCCTGTTAGGTATTGTTAATTATTTTTTACTTTCCTAGCTTCCTAAACATTGTAACTTTCAAATAAGACCACTTTGAAGAAAATACGCCTTTTACATAAAGAGAAAAAATAAAATAAAAACCGAAACACGACATTTAAAAAAAAATTGTTGATAACGATTTTTTCCCAGTTTTTTATTGATCATATTTCGTCCTAGATCCGCAAATTTCGTTTTAAAGGCTAGGGCCGCATGCCCCATTTTATAACCCCTGTTTCAGTTTCATAAACCCCTGATAAAAAGGGAGGTGTTACAAGTTTGGCCTTTATGTCTGTCAGTCCGTCTATCTATGGCATCGTAATCTCAAGCATCGATTTTGATGTGTTTTTTTTTACGTGAAAGAAAAGAAACTTGTAAGCGAGAACGTGCCGACAGACGGACAAAAGCATTTTTGGCCCATTTCGAAATTAAGACGCTTTGCTCGCTCGCCAAAAACCACACAAGACTTTCCTCAAGTAATTTACAAGAAATGTGCTTATTTAGAAATTGCGTGCAATATCTTATCTCAGAGACTGCAGGTGGTGCCCCGCTGGAAGTAATGGCGTTCTATTTTTCACATTATATGGGTCAAACACGCAATCTCAAATTATTTATAAAATATTTATAGACTTCCCTTAGGTACCTATTAATGAGAGATAGAAGATAGTTAAGTTGATATAGTTTCAGATAGTGGTGATAGTTTTACTGTTCAGCTAGAATTGTAATATACATTTGTATTTAGTTGGATTATTGTAATGCCTCCTTTAAAGGCGAGGTACCGGCTAATAAGACAAAAACTGTTTTGTGGGATCAAACTTTCATACTATTTTATAAAAAGGTTTATGTACTACGTATTATTGGTTACAGTTTCAAGTTTATTTTGAAGTGAGATGGTTTTCAAATTAGCTGGAAATAAACCAAAACTTCTCCAAAAATCCATACCCAGAATCAAAGGATTTTTAATGCCAGGCACAATGTGAGTAACAAGAGAAACAGTTGTATTTTGAAACTGGAATGGAATTACCACTAAGCCGAGTGAATAATATTGCTCGCCACCAGCGGTGGTAAAAGCCAAGGGCTTAGAACCACTTAATTCCAAATGTTTCAAGAAAAGAAGATGAGAATTATAACCAAGTATAGTTGCGCAAGACCCAGAATCCAGTAAACCAATGGTGTTATTTCCATTTACTACTACAGGGATATAGGGAGGCTGTGTGTTATTCATGTTATATTGTCTCTCTTATAGTCTTCAACTCTACCAATATATATATATTATATATAATAAGTCCCTATATACAAAGTGGAAAGGACATACCCGTAATAAATCAAACCACGGGCTATACTAGATCACCATAGTATAATAAAATTGAAATTACAGCCAAAAACCCAAAAAAAAAATTTACGGATTGCCCGAGCGGCTGCACACTTTTTTAAGGAAAGGCCGAAATTATATTTTTGTTTTTTGTGTTTTGGCTGTTCTTTTTATTTCATGATACTATAATGATCTAGTACAGCCCGTGGTTCGATTTATTACGGTTATGTCCCTTCCACCTTGTATACCATCTTTTTACTCATTTCTGATAATTGGTAGGCTGGAAGAGATCCCTTCTTGCGATAAGCCCGCCCTTGTACTATCATATATAATAATCATTGTTTGCTCCTAAATTTTATTTTATGTACAATGAAGAGTTTACAAACAAACTTTTTAGATATTTATGATTATTGAACAGTTGAACAAAAAAAAAAAAAACACCTTATATACACCAAGATATTTTTTAAGGAATGTGTTATTGTGTTACACAATAAATGGTTCTTAAGTCCATGAAATGAAATGCTAAAAACATACTAAAATAAATTTATTAATTAGTAAACTTTCTGATTTTACACACATTCTGCGTTCATTCCGCGCTTCCCACTCCCCAGTCACTCTCAATAGGTGCGGAGCATCTCGCGGATCGCGCCGCACCTCATCCCTCTCGAGCTTGGAAAAAGACCCGGACAGCGGTAATGGTTTTCTTCATGAATATTATTCACAGCGTAAATTTTCGTTCGAAAAAAATTGTCGATGTTGTGGTTGTCAGTACTTTGCCAAATGGAAATATCGTCTCCTTGTATCGGTCTAGCGTTCCACATTACCTCTATTTTTCAATTTAACATTACATATTACAAATGTAATAGGCGGACTTAAGAGCGGCCTTACCGTCTTACTTTTCATACAAACGCTCGTACGTGATTATCACGTTGTAACAGATCTTTCTTGAAGATTTTTGAACTAACAGGTATCTTGTGCCCTATTTATAGGTTTCTATCGAAACAAAAAATTGAAATTTAAAAAAAAAATCATTATAAGCCTCCAAAAATCTTTTTTGCACAAATTTTAGCTGATCTTCGACCGTTCATAAAGTACTCATAAATTGTAAAGGCAAAGAAAATAATTTGATACAAACCTTGCAAATGTAATGAAAATTTTAAATAAATAACATTTATTTCACACACTTGTAAGACTTACTGATACACACGTATCACCTGGAACAAGTTTTATGAAATTTCCGCACCCTGTGAATTGTCAATACTCTTTCTATTGATAGTTAATAATAATACTAATTTCACTTAATAGAATCCAAACCCAGCCCTCAGGCGCTATCTCTCTCTGTTTGTTTTGCCTCTTTTTCTAGCATTGCCCTGGATGAAATAACAAGCTTTTCAAACTATGCTCGCGTTGACGATAGAGCGGCCGGGAAGGGCTGCCTTAACGCTTTATCTACCCGTCAACTCACTGGTGATGCCGAGAAAAAGAAGTGTCTAGAACCTATGCTAATTTAAATTTATAATGATTTCTATTTAATTTATGCTAACAAGACGAATTTGAATTTAAATTTAAATGGTTTCCCACCTGATTTTCCGTTGATATCCTTGGCTTTGAGGTTCCTTGCTTTGAGCAGTGTCAGGGTCAGAACGCTGTTGCTGGGATGGTAACATAGTGACGTCAGCAGCTCGCCGCACTTGTCCTTCGCTGGAGGCTTCAGCGCCTTCCAGAAGGATGGCTTTTCGCTGAGGTCCACCTGGAGAATAATAATGTTGGATTAATTTTCACATAGGATGAAGTTCGCTCAACGGAATATGGAGAGGACTATGCTCGGTGTTTCTCTACGCGATCGAATCATCATCAGAAATGAGGAGATTCGTAGGAGAACAAAGGTCACTGACATAGCCAAGCGGATTGGCTCATTGAAGTGGCAGTGGGCGGGGCACATTGCGAGAAGAACCGATGGCCGATGGTGCAGAAAGGTTCTGGAATGGCGGCCACGTACCGGCAAGCGCAGCGTAGGACTCCCACCTGCTAGATGGTTAGATGAACCTACTGAGAAAGGTTGCAAGAAAGCGCTGGATGCAGGCCGCTTCCGATCGGTCGTTTTGGAAATCCTTGGGGGAGGCCTATGTCCAGCAGTGGACTTCCTGTGGCTGATATGACGATGATGATGATGAATTTTCTAGTTATTAGATTCAGGTGTTACTTTGCGGAAGTCAAAGTTACATACTACATGATTTGAATTACTTTGTGCAATTCCGCCACCAGTTAGTTCATGCAAACTATTGCCGACCGGCGCCCACCCACTACTGTTAGTCCCAGCATACCTGCCACCAACAGTCCGTGTGCACCCGCCACCAACAGCTGATGCATGCTCCCTCCGATACTGCTGCATCCGCTGCGGCTGCAGCAATATCGGACACCGCATACGCGACACGTGTTTCGCCTCTCCACGAGGCATCTTCAGGCACCAAACAAGTTGTTGATCGTTCGGCGGTCAAGCATCGATATGACGACTTGACTGCCGAACGATCAACAATAGTTTGCATGAACTAACTGGTGGCGGAATTGCACAAAGTAATTCAAATCATGTAGGATGAATTTTCTCATATAAATAATACTAGTTTTTTAGGGTTCCGTACCCAAAGGGTAGAGAAACGGGACCCTATTATTAAGACTTCGATGTCCGTCTGTCACCAGGCTGTAGTTCATGCACCGTGATAGCTAGACAGTTGAAATTTTCACAGATGATGTATTTCTGTTGCCGCTATAACAACAAATACTTGAAACAGATTAAAATAAATATTTAAGTGGGGCTCCCATACAACAAACGTGATTTTTATAGATAATGCACGGAACCCTTCGTGCGTGAGTCCTACTCGCGCTTGGCCGACTATTTTAACCTACGTTGTCCATTTATTTGTTTATTTTCCATCTGCCGTGTATGAACTTTATGGTTACAAAGTTATTACATACTTTTAAAAAATGTCCTAAAAAGTTCTCCCAGTCTACAATGATTGTTTCTTTGATATATTTATTTTGGTATAATAAAGAGAAAAAAAACAAACAGTGTAAATAAGCGCTCTAACAGTAATGGATCGCCTACAAGTCTACAATAATAAATTCATAGTATTCATCAATCAATAAGTACTTAAGTCCTTGTAAATAAATGATTTATTTACTCCTAGGCCTTTGCGTACAAAAATATATATCTAACAAGCCACGACAAACACAACAACATTTCAGAAAAGAACTTAATTATGATAAATAAGACGAAAATACTTAGCTTCCACAAAAAGTCTACCTCAGGCAAATTAATTAAAGGATTCGAAGTTAACGCCTTAAATTTTCTTCACGGCAAAATTGCGTATTTATGGGAAGTAAACTTTTGCTCGGTAATTTTGCGAAGGCGTAACCAGGCCCTCTTTTCAATAAATATTTTCCTTTTCCTGGTGAATTGTAAACATTTTTGATTAGCTCGTTTATTTATTGTTCAAATGAATCAAAAAATATTAGACTGCGGAGAATATAGAACATCGACTTATTAACTTTTTGCAATACGCAAATTAATGAAGAGCTCGGTGGGATTTTTATGGGTGTATAAAATGTGGAATAGACATACCCCATAATAATCTAAATAATCTAATCTATAATCTAAATATATATAACTCAAAGGTGACTGACTGACTGACATAGTGATCTATCAACGCACAGCCCAAACCACTGGACGGATCGGGCTGAAATTTGGCATGCAGGTAGATGTTATGACGTAGGCATCCGCTAAGAAAGGATTTTGATCAATTCTACCCCCAAGAGGATAACATAGGGGATGAAAGTTTGTATGAAACTTTGTCAATTTTAAACCGATCGGGCTGAGACGTTGCATGCATAAAACTACTATGACGTAGGCATCCCCTAAGAAAGGATTTTGATAAATTACACTCCTACGCGAGCGAAGCCGCGGGCAAAAGCTAGTAATCAAATAAAAGTAAAAACAAAAAAAATCGATATTCTCATACCAATTGCTCGGACGTATCCACACTTTTGTATCGAAATGCCGATTTAATTTTTATTTTTGACTTATTTTAATTCTATTATACTATGATCTAATTATGCCCCGTAGTTCGATTTATTACGGTTATTCTCTCTCTCTCTTATCTCTTGTAACCTGTGTTCCACAATAAAGATAATTTGATTTGATTTATACTTTGTCGGCACTTGGATAGGTGACCACAAGTGGCATAAAAATTTCTCGAGCTCCTCCGTGCTTCGGAAGGCACGTATGAGCCGTTGGTCCCGGTTGTCATCACTGTCAGTCGTCAAGCTATTTGAGTTTTTAGGGAGCTTGATTAGAAATATAACTAGTGTTGGCTACTAACACACACACAAAAAGCAAGCATTATGTACTTTCCTTTTTATGTAAAACTAAAAGCCTAACTTATTTATTAGTTGCACGATTCAAATGAATCAAAAAATTTAAGAATATGCCAGAAAGTCGAAATACTTATCTCAAATTTTTAGGACGTGAGGTAGATATTTATTTATTTAAAACTTTATTTACCAAAAATAAATAGTACAAAAGGCGGACTTATTGCTATTAAATACCTATTTATAATCAGAAAACTTGTCTAAGTACAGTCAAGTACCAAGATACCTGACCAGGCCCTCTACTTATACCTTCAATTTTCCCTTAAACTAAAAGTGATATTAACATGAAAATTTATATTCAGACAGATTTTAATTAAGTATTTCTGAATATAAATTTTCATGTTAATATTATTTTTAGTTTAAGAGAAAATTGAAGATATAAGTAGAGGGCCTGGTCAGGTATCTTGGTACTTGAATGTACTTGATAAAGCTGCGTAAATAATGTTTAGATCGCATAAGCTTTGCTGTAAAATGCACCATTAATTTTATGACCTAAGTAGATAGTACCTACAATTTATTTAGCTTATTACAACCCCCGAATAAATCCCTGTTTACGCCCTTGTAATTTAATGTTGCTGCTTTGTGAATCCTAGACTCTTGAACTCTTGACGGTTATTTATCTACTAGTATTACTTATTTCAGTTTAAAGGCTATTTAGTCTGTTTTGTATTTTAGACTGTTGTCGTTAAAACATGTTATTTCGGTTGGAGGCTGCCGTTAAAATTGTATAATTTCGCTAGAATTGAACTTACTTAACTACCTTGTCACTGATCACTTAAAAAGTACCACCAGCGTCTCTTCCCGGGCAGATTGTAAAAGCATGAAAGAACCTTAAGTGGGATAGGTACATGATTTTTTTCGGGGTTCAATGCTGCCCCCATTTGAAATAAATTGATTGAAAGGAAAAGGAGATATCATTTGAAATTATGTCTTCTATGTCATGTCCTAGATAACTCTTTAAACTATTTTATAAACAAAGTTTACAGTTTGCACTTTTCACACAAATGCACGTCAAACAGGCGGCCTGTTTGACGTGCATTTGTGCAAAAAGTTTTACAAACTACGTTAAGACAACTCTACCAGGGTGACAGTTGAAAATCAGCGGTTTTTCATCACGAGCAACACTTCACTGAGCTGTACCCCTTTTGTGATTCTGTGGCACACATGATGCATGTTAGGTTAAGTTAATGTTAAGACATTAATGTTAATAGTAATTTTTCACTTGTATAATGTGTGTTACAGATAAAACAAAATGAATCTTTTATTTATCTATCTATCTATCATAACTACTGCCCCCTACGTCAATCCTCCTTGAGATAATTACTTAAAGCGCGAGATGTTTGTGATAGTCCTTAAGTCGCCATTTACGACATCCAAAACACACACCACATTAAAAATCCATTATGTATTGATTTGATATTCCCGTAGGTATATATGACAAAAAATCAACCAGAGATAGGTACCTTCGCTAAGCTAATATGGTTGCCATCTTCTTAAAGAAAAAAGTTTATTCACAAAGAAAATAAAAAAAACCTCGACTTTCAAGGATCCTTTTGAACTTTTTTAAGAAGGATAACATTTTAAAGGCTGAACCGATATCCATCAAAAAAAGCCAATAACCGTCTTTCAGATAAAAAACCGCATCAGAATCGGCTGATTCATTTAGGCGCTACGATGCCACAGACAGACACACGTCAACTTATAACAATCTTCTTTAAGTATGGCATTTAAAAGCCTGACACTGCGCTTAATAAAGCCGGGCATTGTTTGTTTGTTTGTAATAACTTTATTGTATTGTGTAAAAAAATACATTATACAGATAATATACGAAAGAGCAAATATACAAAGGTAGGCTACATCTGGCAGCACGAAACAGTACTTTCCTATGCAGCTATCCTTTTCTGTCGCTCAGAACCGTCATTAGCTAGAGCGAGAGAGAGCTAGGGAACGCTTCGGCACCGGTCCCTAAAGACGGATGCGGATGCAGGAGCGGAGCCGGATTAAAGTTTTGCGTAAAATGGTTGGGTTGATGGCCAGCGAGCGGTTTGGACCGCGGTGCGATTCGCCATAGAGCTCTTTTAGAATGGGTTCTTTCGCACTGCGGTTCGAAATGCCTAAGAACTATTTTGTAATGGGTCGATTCGGACCACAGTGGGAAACAAAAAAGTTCTCTTATGGTTAGTTACTTACTTTTTTTAATTAACTACTTTTCTATCTGTAAAAATAAATAAATAAGTCCAAATCGAACCTTCGAAAAGAGCATTGGGTCGTTTCATCCCGTGGTCCGAATTAACCCATTCCAAAAGATACCTTACACCGCTTCAACCTTTCAGCGAATGACCGCTTCAGAAGCAGTACTCGGGAGATTCGCACCGCGCTCCGAACTGCTCGCGGTGCGAAACGCATTATCTTGGCTAAGGCACTTTGCCAAAAAGCCGAATAAAAGCCGGACAGGCCGGAAACACGGACACGACACGAAAAAGCCAAACATGATCGGTCCAAAGCCGAACATGTTTAGCTAGTGGCAACCCTACACGCTCACCGCGTCTAAAATTCCATTAATAATAAAACGCTTATTACCATTTTGTTGATATCTGCATGTTTGCAAAACTCCATTTATTCGCTAAATTGTTTGACATTTATTAAAATACATTACTACACAATCTGAGGCTATATAAAAATAAATAAATATATACGAGCAACCAGATTGAGCTAGCCCCAAAGTAAGTTCGAGACTTGTGTAATGGGATATTAACTCAACGATACGAGTAGGTCCTTACTATATTTTATAACTTTTTTTTTTCAAATTCAAATGTTGATTCAGTAATTAGACCTTTACAGGCACTTTTATCACGTCAATGCAGTTTATATTTAAATTAAATTTATTTTAAAGAAAAGCTACCGATACCAGCGCTTCGTAACGACCATTGCCGAGAAGAAACGTCGAAAGAATTTTCGCAGCATTGGTCGCCTACTCGCCAGAAGGGCTTTGTCATATTGTTATGTCTTTTTTAAATAATACATACTTTTAATATAATACAATACAATAACAAATACATTATATACAAATACATTATTTAGATAAACATCCAAGACCGAGGTCAATCTGAAAAGGATTATTTTCCATCTTGACCCGACCGGGATAGAAATAGGGAACTCCGGTGTTTCAGCGTGGCATAATGACCAATATTCCACAGAGGTCGACATACATACATACATACATACAGACATACATACATACATTATCACGCCCTTACACCTAATGGTATATTCAGAGCATTTTGGATCTCCATATTAGTAGGTATATAATCTGCCGCAAAAAAGAGAGGTTGTCAGTTTAACTTGTTTGTGAGGCAGTTTGTCTATATTTCTGTGTGTCTATGCTTGTAGCTGCTAAACAACTAGGAACTTGACACTCCTTCTCACCGTACTGGTTTCTTTTTTTAATTCTTTGCCGTAACGGCTGTACGGCTCTGGAATGCCGTACCTGTTAGTATTGCAAGATCACACAATCGTGATACTATCAAAATGCAGGTGAAGAAATATTTGGAATCGGAATAAACTCTCTGTGCTGTAAGATAGTTTTCTTATTCTTCTCCCTTACCATTTCCCATCTTTTTATATGGGGTCGGCGTAAAATGTCTTTTCTTTAGAATTTCCTCTGTGGCGAGTCTAAGTCTACATTAAGATCAGAGTCTATTTGTATTTATTTTATATATTAATTAATCACGGGCTATACTAGACGACTATAGTATAATTAAAATAACAGCCAAATCATAAAATAAAAATTCGGTGATTCCATAAAAATGTGCGCAGCCGACCGGCCAATTTGTATGGGAATATCAAACTTTTTTTGGTTATTTGGTTGTTATTTGAGTTTCATTATACTATAGTTATCTAGAATAGCCCATGGTTCGATTTAATACGGGAATGTCCTTCCACGTTGTATACAATATGGAACAAAAAGCCTATCTGATCCTTGTAGGAGCAACTCAGACCATCAATATGAACAACTTTTCCTATAGCGCCAAAGCTTGAAACTCGAAAAAAAAATCGTCATTTTCATTGAAATTGCCGGGCCGGTAGAACGCTTTGGTATGAAAATGTCGATTTCTTTTCGAGTTTCAGGCATTGGTCCCATAGAAAAAGTTGTTCATATTGACGGTCTGAGTTGCTCCTACAAGAATCGGACAGGGTGTTTGTTACATATTGTATAGATATATATTTTCATATTATGTATATATTATATGTATCAGTATCTATATAAAAGCTATGTCTTATTTTATAAATCAATATTTGTATTATATAAGGTGTAATATTATATAGGTATTGTGTTGAAAATATTACAAGTTGGCTTGTCACACTGTTAAAGGGAAACTGTTAGATAATGTATAAGCACTAAGTTTGACCCATCCCATTGTAATCAATACATCATAAGATTATGAGTAACTTAAATAAAAATGATTGACATCATTACTGGTGACTGCGCACTAAAAAAACACCTTTTGACCCTAGGTCTTACTAATAGCTCCCTATGCAGAGCATGTATGGAGGTTGAAGAAACTGCGAGCTATCTCCTGGAGTGCGATGGGGTCGCACACATAAGAGGAAGGTTCCTAGAACACCCGGGAACCATGGCGGAAGCGTGCAGGGCGCCAGCAGGCGTTCTAGGCTTTCTGAAGGAGCTGGGCTGGTTCGAAAACTGAGGCCGGCGTCAGCTCCTCACGCAGGACCGATCAATTCGGACCTCATTGCGGAAAATGTCCTCGAGGGAAGTAAGAAGTAAGTAACTCAAATAAAGAAATTCATAATTAAAATTATGATACGTATTTTTTTTCTTTGAAAGATGACGCGATCCATTCACATCCATTGTTTTTAGTTGCAGTTGCGTCGGGTATAACTTTTTTTTATTTACTTGTTTGTATAATGTGTGTGATAACAATAATTTATATCTTATGCTCACCTGGCACAGAGGCAGGAACACTTCTCCGATGGAGTCATCTCTAGAGAACCGATCGTAGTCGAAGACGTGCAGATGTAGCACCTGAACAAGACAAAACGGATCATGTTAGAAAATTATTAAGGGTTGGGACCACAGTCATGGGACTGATCCGGCATCATGGAACAGTAGTGCCATTTTTCGAACGCGGAGTCGCTACACGAACAATTTTTTGTATGGAAAAAGCAATCCTTTAGGCGACTCTTCTTTTCAAAAATGGCACTTTAGCACTTTTTTATACTGTTAAAAATTATTTAATTTTACTTTAAAATTATGTAATTTTACATGTAAAAAAATACATAAACCTGTAAAATTCCCGAAAAATCTGAGAAAAATATGAAATTTTACATAATTTTTTCCGTAAATTTCCCAGATTTTAGGGAAATTTACGGAATTTCACATGCAAAAATTACATAATCTTTACAGTTTTATGGAATTTTTTGCATGTTAAATTACATAATTTTTAACAATGTATGATTTTCTTTAGCTCAGAACCGTCATTTGCTAGAGCGAGAGATAAATGTGGATATGAGTTTCTTTTGGCGTTTCTTTTTAGCAGTGGTGGTCGTTGCGAAGCGCTGGAATCGTTAGCTTTTCTTCAAAAATCAATTAAATTTTAATATACACTACACGTAATGTACATTATACAAACGTGACTGTAAAGGTCTAATATAGATTAATACCGTCTTATTATAAAACCCAGACTAACTTTGTTACTAAGTTTAAACCATTATCCGCCCAAAATGAAGTTGACATTAACAGGTGAGACTGTGTGATATTACTAGATGTCAACTTGATTTGGTCAACAAAAACGTGAGTCTGGGTTTTATAATAAGACGGATAATTACTAAATAAAGATTTGAATTTTGAGAGAGAGCTAACTACTTTAGCTACTGCTAAAAATTTCTGAATCGGCAATGCTGTTGCGTTCCATCGCTTTCTTTCGCTCTAGTAGTGATGGGTAATGCTAATAACCCGGTTAATATCATTTGGCTAATAATCGATTAAAAGCAGTTAATAGCAGTTAATAGCCAATTATGGATGATAACCCTGCTATTAATGTTATTCTAGTATTTAAATTTTCCCTTCACGGTTTTCAGGTTTAGAGACTGTCAGATTAGATTTTATTTTTATCGTCTTTCTTATAAATAAAGTAGTAAATTTATGTGTAAATTATAACTAATCTGGCCCATTTAAAAAATTTCAATTAGCTGTTTACATTGTTTTTTGGTAGTTAGATTTTAATGTACTTAATTTTATTTTTTAAATTCTTAATCAGTCACAACGATTTATAGGAATTTTTTTTTGTTTGTTTTCGTTTTAGTTGCTTTTTTAATTGTTTGTTTCTTGATCAAAAATATTCCTCAGCCCAATTACTCTCCTAAGTTTGGTATAAGCCACAAAAATGCGAGTCTCAATTTCTCATACAGTTAGTATGAGAAATTGGGACTCCACTTCTGAGGTTGGATCCTGATCTTCATCCTTTGGATAATTGCTTATGGAATATTTAACGAAACTGAATTTCCTGAAAAACGTGTATTTATTTTATTTTATAAAAAAATGACCAAATAAAGAATCCTACTGCGTACGCGAACCCAGTTTTTATTCACACCCAAAGATTTTACAATAAAACAAATAAAAAGCATTAATTTCTTTACAATACATTAATAGCGGGGTTATTAGCCAGTGGAAGGCTATTAATGGCTATTTATGGATTATAATCGATAATAGCCATCCGGCTATTTACTCATCACTACGCTCTAGCAAATAACGGTTCTGAGAGACAGAAAAGGATAACAGTAAACTAGGGTTATTTTGATCAGTTTACAATTCAAACCTATTTTACTTTCAAAATATTTAAGTGCAATAAATTATAAAAAATGTAACTATCGGTTTTCTTATTCTATCCATTTCTTGAAAAAGATTTTTCCTGATATTACTTTTCGAGAAACTGACTTGCGTTTTACTTTGATGCTTGCTTTTTTTCTTGCGGAATTCGAAAGTGTTTAGTTTGTCTGGGAGTAAAGTGACCTACTTACCTCGTCCATAGAGGTCCTATTTCCCAAAGCTACCTAAATGTCCTTCAAAAAACCGTACTAAAATAAAATTTAAAAAAGTTTCTCCTACGGTGCTTTGTCTGCATTCATACCAAATCTAATTCTTTTTGAAAGCACTCTGTTCGAATAAAGGTTTCTAAGCGGATCATGCTTGCTTGCCTGTGTCCGCAGTATGCGAAGGTTCTTGATGTAATCTGCTGAACAAATTTGGCTTCTCTCCATTTGTTTCCCTGTCATCTTCAGACCATCCAGCAGAAATCACAGCAGCAATGTGAAGACTTACCCGACTTTGCAGCTTCTGTATGGGGAACCCTTCGAAGTAGAAGGTTTCGTTCCACCGCGGGTTAAGCGTGCGCCTCTTGATTTTAGTCTCCAGCCGGTGCTTTTTGTCCGGGAGCAATGTGACCCGCACGTACGGGTCCGACGTGCCGCTTAGATCCTTGGCGGGAAGGTCTTTACCCTGGACGAGAAATGTGTTTGTTTTATCCATTCGTAGGCCTACAGGGCGCGCAAATGTGCCAGAAAAGATTGGCGAAACGCTACGTTCTGGCTGCCGTATGGCCGTCGAAGTAGAGACAGACAGAGACAATACTATATATAGGTACTGCAACAGATTTGTAAATACTTATTTGAGCAAAAGAGTTTTGCAATCTTGAAAACACTGGCCACAAAAAACCATGTAAAAAGAAAATGAGAAAGGCTTCTGTATTCAAATATTCCCGCGTCATGTGCCTATTGAGTTTGTGGCCAATATAATTTTATACCATTTCCCCTGTAATCTTCCAAATCACTATTTTTGTGTTTAAATTTAGAACAATTACTATTAATTTTAGTAATTGTTCCAATTTTAATGTGCATTTTAATTAATTTAACGTTCGTTTTTTTTCATTAAATGTCTAATTTGACTTGAAACGTTGGTATAAGTTGTATGCAACTCTTGAATAAAATGAATTTATATCGAGGACCATGAATCACTCGCGTCGCTCAGAATTCTAACATATGAATCCACTCCCTACGGTCGTGATTCAGTCGTTAGAATCCTTTACTTGCTCGTAATTCATCTGTAGCCCTCTCTTTACATCGGTCTTATAATCACCAATTGCATTATATACTATTTATTTGTAGTTGTTGCCACTTAACTCTGTTTTATTAAAAAGTATTTACGTCTACCAGACATTGTTCACTTCAGAAAAACTTAAGAGTCCCTACCCTAGACAGAATCAAACTTTCCCATACAAACGTCGTCTGCGTTTTATTTTGAGACGGCATGTCAGATATGAGCGAAATTATGTCATTTCAAAGAAATTGCATATGTTTAGGCATATAACTAGTTTTCACAGTTAAAATATGAATTTAAAAAAGTATATAGTGTATCATATCAAATTAGACCATCAGTATTGAAAACTTCTACACTCTTATATTTCCTTTCTAGGTCATAATTTTACTGTTGGAAACCAATTATAACCCTAGATAATTGGAATTTCTTTAAATTACAAATTTTTACCGAAATCTGACATCTTCAGTCTTTTCAAAAGAAAACGTAGACTACGTTTGTGTGGAAAAGTCTAAGGTAAGGGAATTTTTTACAATTACTATCTTCAAACTTCCAATTGTTATTTAATTTATACCATTATTTTTTCATAGCCCATTGTATATTATTTAAAACAACAATAACACTGGATTCATGACGATCAAATTCGACGCCATATTTGTTTTTCATTTAGCGCTCGGTTACTTGTAATAACACGGGGAAACGAACAAAAATGGTTTTGCGGGGTGTTTGGTTATGTTATGCATAGAATTACCAAACAAAATACCTCATAAAAGTACAATAAGAATATCTACATGTAATATAAATATACAGCGTGGAAGAGACACACCCGTGTAATAAATCAAACCACGGGCTATACTATATTATATATATATATATATATATATATATATATATATATATATATATATATAGATCTATAGTATAATGAAATTAAAATAACAGCCGTGTGTAGTCGCCCGGGCAATTCGTATGAGAATGTAATTTTCTTTGGCTTTTTGGTTGTTAATTTAATTTCATTATACTATAGTGATCTAGTATAGCCCGTGGTTCGATTTATTACGGGTGTGTCTCTTCCACGTTGTATCTATCTTCATATTATGATAAAGAGCAGGTTAGGTTTATTTATCCTATGTGATTTAATCTATTATTATTATTGCATATAACACTATTATTGCACTCTTAAATACTATTAATAATATTACCCCAAAATGAAATTGGTATATTATGTAGGTATTGGTTTTTACCCGACTACGGCAAAGCAAAAGGAGGGTTATGATTTTGACAGGCTATGTATGTATGTACGTATGTATGTATGTTCATCTGTTCCCTCGACAAAAAACGACGCTGAAAAAGTATAAAACAAGATTTTCAGAATATACATATACCTACCTACCGTAGCACTTTGACAACGTGTGACTACGCCTTTCCAAACATGAAAATTTATCTCTACATAGTGAATATTGCATACTTCAGAATAGTATTGTATGATATTATTGTCAATTTACAACGAAGGCATCTTGGTAGAGTCTACTGTGTCCATTTACTTGCAACTACATTAGCAACTTTGTTCAGTTCAGTATTCTGAAAATCTTGTTTTATACTTTTTCAGCGTCGTTTTTTAGCGTAGTTTGGTTTTAGTTTTTTTACTTTTTATTATTAAACTATTGGTTTGAACAAACTATTGCGTTTTTTTTTGCATTTCTCTTTCCAAATCGCGCCAAAAATTCGTTTAAAATTTTTTTATATACCCAAAATGTCACTCCCACAATTAAGACGAACTAACGGTACCTCTCAAGCTAAAATCCATCAAACAGTTTTAAACTGTAGAGCCTGTTAAAGAAATATACAATGCGACACAAATAAGTTGAACAAAAATGGCGGACTTCAAAGCAGTTTTGTACAAATTCCAGACACGTAAATTGAACCAAAATGGCGGTAGTCGGCGCATTATTTGTACCTGCGCCGATAACCGCTATTTTGGTTCAATCTGCGTGCCGGGAATTTGTACAAAAATGCTTTGAAGTCCGCCATTTTTGTTCAACTTATTTATGTCGCATTGCATACATATGTCCATACATACTATACATGTATGTTTTTCGAGTGAAAATATGTTTTTGAACCCTCCTTCTGGCTCAGTCAAGTAAAAAGAATAAGATTTACCTGAATGATCCTCAATATCAAAGTGGTGTTCTGAAAGTCATACTCCAAGCTGAAGTGGATCTGGCCGACGTTCTCTGAGGGTTCGGAGTTGTCGATGTACATGTCCACCAGAGAGATGGACCGGTTCTGGAGAAACGCCATCTGTTAGCGCAAAGCGGAGACACTTTTAGAAGGTGTCGCGGCTAGTTTGTTAGCAAGGGTGAACGTTTGTGAACGGTTGTGATATATTTGTTAACACGTGGTATAAAGTTGTGGATGGTGAAATTTTGTGGACACGAATGAGGTGAGTTTCGTATTATTTACGGGAATTTTTTTTTTGTAAAAATATACACTGTAAAGATATTCACCGAAATATTATCTGAATGTACATTTAAGACGCTTAATTCTAGGTTCCAAATAAATTTTGATAATGCCAACATATATATTTTTTAAATTTAATAACTAAATACCAAAACGCAATATATGACTGAAAAGCGAAATCGAAACATAAAGGTAATTGATTAATAGTTTGAAATTTATGATTATTAGAAAAAAAAAAGTTTGTGAACACTTGGTATAATAACATTTGTCATAAAATAGTGCAAATGTAAGTGAGTGCTAATGTTTATGAGAAGGTATGATGCAAAAGTGTCCAAAAACATTATATTATATAAAGTGCATATTTTTTTTCAGTACTTAATACGAAACTGTTATTAGTAAAATTGTTTGTAAAATTTTTGGAAGTATTATTTGACTTTTCAAAATGCATACTAGCCCACAAGACAGTCTACACTAAAAAAATCTAATTATTCTATTGAAAGCGTTTTTCATACATTACATTCTATTTTATATTAAAATGCACTAAGTAATTACTAAACTCAATGTAGAAAAATCACCGCACAAAAAAGCAAACTAAGTGTAGATTTAGTCAAAAAGAAAAAAAGTTTCTCTACTTCGAAATGTTGTCTAATCTCAATTATTGTTTAATATGTTTTAAAGAATAGAAGACATGGTATAAATGTTATCCTTTTTTTAAATATTAAGAAAGGAAAACATATAAGCTTAGTTTTTTTTTATTTTGTCAACTACATACTAAAATCATTGATATCAGATAAAATTAAGGACTGAAAAACGTTTTGTGTCCCTCTTCTTTCTTTGTATGGACGGGAGCGCGTGCTTTACTCTGTTCGTATGGCATACAATTCAAATATCCACTTTTTAAATAATTGCTAATAATCTAAAAAAAAATGTTCTTATGATTTACGGATAAAATACGAATAAAACAATAAAGGATGTTATTAAAACCCGATATAAAAAATAACACATAATTAAACACTTAAAAGTACTTAAGTAATTTAATAAAATAAAATTTTTATTAGTTATTTAACCTTATTTTTTATATTTAACCATCCAAAAATAAATTTGCAAATTATATTCAAAACAAAGTTTTTAACTACCTACAATGTATGAGAAAAGAAAAAAATCTGAGGAATTAATATAACGAATCTAGTTTTCTACTGAATCAATTCGTTATTTTACAGAGTTTTTACGCTGAAATAAATATACAAAGCTTTTGAAAACTGTAGTCGATTTTACTCGAGTTCCCAAATCGCTTGCTACCGTACACATTCGTTAAGGTCCGATTCATTTCAACGAATTGAATTGTCGACAAATACATTTAGCGAGCCAAAACTGCTCGAGTCGATTTGTATCGAATTGAAATGGTGTAATCGAACAAATGTATTGAATTGTGACTATTTTTTAAAACATCTAAAAACCATTACTTTGTATTTTCTCTTTTACTTTAGAATAAAGTATCAATAAAACATTATTTTTCCTAGCCTGTATTGTGTCCCACTGCTGGGCAAAGGCCTCCATCTTATTTTTCAACTAGTCCCTTTCTTCTGTGAACTTAATGCCAATAAATAATAATTCAGAAAAAGGGTTATGATTTCAAACAAATGTTATAAAAAATATTAATACTCACGATGATTTCTAATATAAAAAATAAACAAAAAGATCATCGTATAATTTGATGTAGAAGATATCTTACATTCTAAGTTAGTCTAGTCTATTTTAAATTTAAAGTACCAAACCAAAAAGCATTTAAATCACTAAAATCTAGTTACTCTAAATATTCAAAATGCAGAATCAAAATATTTATCTTTTCATATTTTGATTTGCATGGGTAGGTTTTATAAAGAAGGATTAAATTAAAAAGAAAATAAAAATAGGAAAGTTAAGTTTTATGTTGAGTGAGTTATTTTCTATTTAAATTATTATTTGCAAGTTTCTACGTTTCTAAAACTAATCACTAGTGTTTAAAGTGAAGTTTCAAAAAGTTATTTACACTTTGTTGGTGTTTTAATCTATGAAAACGTGATTATGTCACTCCAGTCAGTGGTGATTAATATAGAAAAATATCATTATTTCACTAAAAATAATGTATCAAAAGCTATTTATTAGAATCTGTGCGAATTTAATTTTTTAACTATAAAAGCAATATTTCTGAAAAATCTCAAGCGTTTTCAAATACAAAGTGAGAAATTTCATAAAAGCGTAAAAATTGAAGCACTTTTTTCTATTTTAAAATTATTATCTCCTCTATTTTTTCATATACAACCTCCTCTACCTACCATTTTTGAAGGAGAAAGCATGGAAAAAGAATCCATAGTTTAGAGATAGGTCACCAAAACAAAAAAAAAAAACTAAATACACATTTAGGAAATAAGACAGCTCGTATTTTTTATGACACAAGTTACATCTTAGAAGAAAACTTGTTTATGAAAAAGTCGTGTTCTGTCAATGGAGCGATGTGTTAGTTTTAACATCAATACGGATAAACGTCATTGTTTAGATTTCGTGATAATCCCATTGTTAGGTTCATTCCTAGACATATTATTTCGTCTTATTATACCTACTTAATTTGCATAATTTTGTTTTAAATTCACTGAATTATTTGTAAGCACATATATTGTTAATGTGATATTTGTTTTTAAACCCTGCAAATAATAATTACATCTAAAGTTAGTACTTATTCTGTGCTAGAGGTAATAGTTGCAGGGTTTTAACATAATGCCAATACTCAAACTCACGTACAGAATTCTTACTCAAGAATAAATTCAAAGAAATATCTACTTAATGTGCTTAGCGCTATGTTTTAATTTAGCTCGCGTCCGAACTCCTCACCTCTTCGTTTAGATACCTAGATATCCATTGTAAGCCAATTTAATTCTCATTTCCCTGGACAAACAATTCATGTAACGGAATTTTTCCCTCCGAAGTGGTCACCGCGCGCATAGTAATAATGTAGGTATATTTTCGATACCTAAACGGGGAGTGACACAGACCTGCCTCTAGTGCCTACTTTATAATAATTAATTAAAAATTCAAACTGTGTGACGAACGTTGTGGGTTACTTAATCATCTACACTTCATATATGTAATACTAGCTTTAACCTGCGACTTTGTCCCCGTAGAAGTCGAAAATGTTTCTGATAGGATTTTTGATTGGTTTTTTACGTTATTAACTTTGTTATAAGTTATTTTAAAAGTTTGAATACTTATTCAATATAAAAATCTTTATAATAGTGTAGGGATTTAAAGGCCCCAACGAACTTTGTTCCGCTTGTTCTCGGAAAAATTACGAAGTTTCATACAAACTGGCAACTCCTATTTCATCTCCTTAAGGATGGAATTTCCAAAAATCCTTCCTTAGTCTCCTAGTAACAATCTACCTTCCTGCCAAAATTCATCTTTATTGTCTAAGTAGTTTTCGAGATTTCGTGATGAGTGAGTGTGTTATTTTCGTATACAATGTCCTTTTTAATTAAGTACAAATATTTTAAGGGGTTATTCAGTTCATCATTTTGAACAACTTTGCCCAATAAATGTATATCGAAATACGAAAAAAATATTTAAGTTCTCATACAAATCGAAGTAGTCACGTGATATCGTTACTATGAAAAATGCAAAAAAAATTTTCGTATTCCGATATATATTTATTGAGAAAAGTTGTTCAAAATGATGGACTCAATCACCTCTTAAAATATTTGTACTTAATTAAAAAGGACATTTTATAAAGAAGAAATCTGTTAGATAGTTAAGACATTACAAATGTAACTGTTTGTTGTAATCTAATGAATAAAATACTTATAATATAGTATTTAAATACTAAATATTTAATAATATTTTTTTAATTGAAGGCCGACTTCACCAGTTACAGTCACTTCCATCCCAGTTATTTTTGGTTAAAAATCCAAACTATTCAATCGATTTTAATAAAACTTTTATGGGATCACTTCGAAAATATACCCTTTCGAAAAAAAAGAGAATTTTCCAAATTGGTCCGGGCTTCTTTGATTATTTGGGAAATATACATAAAAATAAAAAAATAAAAAGATTCCAAAGGATACTCTTTAATATGCAAATCGGGCCACAGTTGACGCTGCGTCATGCGGCAGTCATTTTATATAGGTACTTTCATGGGATCGTTGCGTGATGAGAATGTTTCGATTCACTCTTCCATAGTATTCTAGATCAGTGGTATAATTTTTCAAAACTTAAAACCGTCCACTGATTTGATAAAATTCCTATGAGACCATTTGACAAGTATGCGGTATGCCCTTTCTTTTCTGTCCTGTTCTGAGTCCGCCCAGCCAGCAGTTACGCTGCAAGAGCGTATGAATGAGGTCTACCTTGGAGAGTACGTCATCACGCTTGCAGACTAAAGCCGATGCATGTATATCGTCCTCAGTCCCTAGAACATGGCGACGCTAAGCCACGTTATACCACTCTCATATCTCGAGAAACCAGTTGGACTCGTAGATAGGGATAAAGGAGTGTAGGAGATATTCGCAGTCAGGAAGTATGCAGTATACCCTTTCAAATAAAAATTAAACATATTTTTTTCCAGGCGTCGTCTGCGAATAACCGGGGAACATCCTAAAAAAAATAATTCCAACAAAGATAAACGATCGCTATACGATTAAAAAAGAACCCTAAACGTGACGTAACCCTCCATCACCGAATTGCACTTTCAGCAAAAAAGACCCTCAGGTAAAAGGGTTGAGCATCCGATACATTTTCCAGGGAGGGTCCGCAAAAATACTGAATTCCTTACCATTTAGTGTTTTATTGAGATCTCTGCTGAATTATTTATCGGTCCATCCCGAGCTCGACCGTTTGACAATGCTTCGGACATAAGATTTTAGTGTGGTTTTAGTCGACTTTAGTGCTATTTTCAGGGTTTTCGGCCATTGAAAAGGTTTGGGACATTTTTGACGTAAACCATTTTAACCCTCAAAAAGAGGGAAGTTATATGTTTGACCCTAACGTCTGTCTGTCTGTGGCATCGTACCTCTCAAACGAATGAACAGATTTCGATGAGGTTTTTTTCGTGTAAGCAATTTTCCTTGCGATGGTTCTTAGCTATGTTTGGTTCTGGATCCAGCAGTTTGAAGAGTATCAGCTCTCCATCACAATATAAACCATGGTTTATATTTAGTTGGTACTTGAAATCACCAGAACTCATTACTTGCTCCACTGTAGTATATGCAAAGACATTTATTTATTTTTTGGCTATAAGTGCCGGAACAGACGGGGCGCAAGTTGCGTCGCGTAACAGCGGGAGTTGGGTGGTGGATAAATTAATACTCAATCTACCCATGTTAGTATTTACTCAGTAGATTGAATTAATAGAGTAAATAGAGTGTGCTCTTATATTGACATCGCATTTGATGTATGTTTACTTATTTTAATATAAAATTACGCCTTTTCACACCTCCCAGCAAAAAATGATAATAAGTCAAAGAAGCCTACTCTCAATGTATGATTAGTATGGTATTTTTTTAACTTTTGCGTCGACGTATTTGACATCTACTTACGTTTTGAGCATATTATAGCGAATGCACCCACTTTCCGACAAGAATTGCAATTGGAAACTGGATTGAAGTTTCAAAATTGACATTAAAACATAAAATAAATGAATATAATATAATATTATATAAATATGAGTCAACTACTCACAAGAATCAACATACTCACCAAATGGATAGATATACGGATATTTACTCAATCTACTGAGTAAATACTCAAATGGGAAGGTTGAGTCGCAATGAGCGGTGAAGTGATATCCACCGCTCATTGCGCCCCGTCTGTTCCGGTACTAAAGCGAGGGCTACAAACATAGTTATCTACCTTTTGGTATTTGAAATCGCCAGATCTCATAACTTGCTCCACTATGGTGAATACAAAGACAATCATAAATTTTTTGGCTATATAACGAGATCCATAAACGGTACTGAATGCTGACCCATGAAAAATATCCATACCACCAAAATGCATATGACGAAAATAAAGATGTTAACATAAATAAATAAATGTATAGGGACAAATAACACTGATTGAGCTAGCCCCAAAGTAAGTTCGAGATTTGTGTTATGGGATATTAACAACATTAAATACATTTATAGATAAACATCCAAGACCCAGGACAATTTGAAAAAGGCCATTTTCCAACTTGCCCTGGCCTGGGATCGAACCCGGGACCTCTGGGTGGCGGAATAGCATATTGATCATTACGCTACGGAGGTCGTCAGGGAAATACATGGGTAGGAGGTGTTACCCTGTCAGACAGAGTGGGAAACGAACGCATTCGTGGAAGTTTCAAAATCAAACCAATCGAAGAGAAACTCTTCGAAATACGTCTCAGGTTGTTTGGACACGTCATGAGAAGGCCTGAAAATCATATGACCAGACAAGTGATAAACATAGACACTGGTCCAAGAAAGCCAGGGAGGTCCCAACAAACTTCGATGTGGGTAATCAACACTGATACAAAGAAAGCCCAAATAAAAGTCATGTCGACCCAAAATCGAGGAGCTTGGCGAAGAATGACGAGGAGAGCCAACCCCAAATGAAAGGTGATAAAGTCATAAGAAGGCTCAAGTTCCTTCAGCGCGCTATGGAGAGGGCTATGCTCGGTGTTTCGAATCGAATCAGCCACTGGCATAGCCCAGCGGATTAGTTCGTTGAAGTGGCAGTGGGCGGGACACATAGCGCGAAGAACCGATGGCTGATGGGGCAAAAAGGTTCTCGAATGGCGACCACGTACTAGCAAGGGAAGCGTAGGACACCCATCCACAAGGTGGTCAGACGACCTGACCAAGGTCGCTGGAAAGCGCTGGATGCAGGCCGCTCTTGATCTTTTGGAAATCTTTGGGAGAGGCCTATGTCCAGCAGTGGAAGCGGCTGAAATGATGATGATGATGAAGGTTAGGCAAAGAGATAGAGAGATAACGAGACCCACAAACATAGTTGTCTACCTTTTGGCATTTGAAACTGCCAAATCTCATCACTTGCTCCACATTCCTAGTGAATACATATACCGCTTACGTGGACTTCGGTTCTATACATTATTCATACTGCGTCCGCTCTGATTGTGGTTCCAATTGTTAATCCTGGAGTTAGCTAACACTGGTGTCACATTTTTCGAGTTGCCTCAAGGCATCTGACGTAGCACAGTGATTGTCATCTAGTGACAATAATCACTTTTTGACCCCTGACGGCGAAAGAGGATTTAATAGTTTTGACGTGTCTGTATTTACTAAGAATTTTCCAAATAGGCCTATAGTCCATTTGTTTAGGTATTTAAAAGAATAGTCACTTTATAAATCAATACCTTTGCAAATTACAAATAAATTATGTCACTTATTATGATGTATAAAATAAATAATTTGTAATTTGCGAAGGTATTGATTTATAAAGTGTATATTTCAATAAAAAGATATGTCAAGATTGTTTACATTTTTTTAAATACCTAAACAAACGGACTATAGGCGTCTTCAAGTAATCGGGGAACATACCTAAACAAAAATACATTCGAATTGATGACATTCCCTTTTTTTGAGGTCGGTTAAAAATATTAACCCTCAACCGGACATCGCAGGTATTTTTTTTAAATTGGATTGGAACTTTATGTCAAAGACATGTTTTTTTTTAAATGTATGCTGCACGGTTTGATTACTTCTGAAATTATTACATTAATAGTACGGGTTCCTCACGAATTAGAATCAGCTACTTGCCGATATGGTTTGACCTCATTCGGAGGTCGTCATCAGTGCGAATGTGACTAGAGTACGCGCGTGGCCTTGAGACACACTAATAATGCTAATTATTCGATTCATGCTCATTATGTATGTGTCTTTCTTTGTTTTAATCATTTCATTAATCTATACATAAGTATATTACATTATGAACACTCCTACGCATACTTTACACATCTAATCGTATACATACGCACCAACACTCTCACACATCTAAACGCACAAACGAACACTGTCACACTTCCAAACCTTTATACTTACACAAGGAAAAAAAAAGAAATGCTCATCTTTGTTTTCTTTTCTTTTTGATATGTATAAATATTATAGTACATTCAAAAAATGTAGTCTTAATTTATACCTTTATAGGAAGCAGCGGGTCCCAACACGAGTATCATAAGATTACTCACTGGGAAAATTCAAAATTCAAAATTCAAATGTTTATTCAAATCCTAGCATCATGTTGTAACCAAGATTACTGTAATAAATGACTATTTTTTTTTAAATTTAACACATGGTTTGTGTCATTTGTTGTCGTAGCATTAAAATAATTAGAACACTGTCAAACTTTGCAAGCTTTCAAAAGTTTTTAATACTTTTCCAATCAAACTATTGCAATTAATCTAAGAGTAAGTTTGCAACTAAAAAAGCTTATCTCAGCTAAAAGCAATTAGCCTTTCAGTTTTTTAAAGGTCGCAGAAAAAGTAGTTACCTAATCCTGTAATCGAAGTGTAGAAAATAAAAAATATTTATAAATATATTTTTCTACTCCTGTACTGTTATCTGTCTTTTAAATGGTCCCGAACACTAATATAAGAACATTAATTATATGATTTCAGAAAGGTCTATAGTCTATTCCTGATATAATAGCACATGTGTCGTTATTTCGCCAAAACGATACTCCTAGCCATAGACCTATAACTTTTTTTCTTTAGATCTACCATACTGCCAACATAATAAAATCGTTATTTTAACATATGGTGCCATTTTTCAAACGTGGAGTCACTGAACAAACGGTTTTTTGTATGAAAAATATTCGTTTAAGTGACTCCATGTTTCAAAAATGGCACTATTGGTCACTAGGAAGACGTCAATAAAAAAAATTAAGTCTTCCATAGATACCTAGTATCTAGCAAACATATGGTAGTATTTCGTACTTTTCTTTGTTTTTTTTTTGTATTTATTTTAGTAAATGTAGTTGTAGAAAATGTAGTATGCGACGTTGTATAAGTATGTCAAAAAATGCTCGATGGCGTTGAAGTTACGATGCTAGCCAAGGCTCGTATCGTAACTTGCGCCACTCGCATTTTATGAACCTTCTTATACAACTGTTGCATTAAAAATACTATAATTACACAACGTGGAAGGGACATACCCGGTAATAAATCGAACCACGGGCTATACTAGATCACTTTAGTATAATGAAATTGAAATAAAATTGAAATAGAATTTGGCATTCCCATAGAAATTGCTCGAGCGGCTGCACTCTTTTGTATGGAAATGCCATTTTTTTTTTGCTTTTTGACTGATTTTAATTAAGATTAAGTTTTAATTTATTATGAAATTAAAATCAGTCAGTTTATATTATATTATAGTATATATTTATATTATAGTGATCTAGTACAGCTAGTGATGTGCTGCCGAGAAATTTTCTGACCTCGGAAATTTCTTTCCTTAAAAATTCCGACAATTTCCGAAAGTTTCAACATTTTTCGAAAATTTTAGTTGATAAATTCTCTGAAGAAATTTCTTGCGGGAAATTTCTCGGAAATTTTCCGGACCGTTTCGAAAATTTGTGAAAATTTTGAGGAACGGCACATTACTAAGTAAAGCCCGTGGTTTGATTTGTTACGGGTATGTGCCTTCCACATTGTACTAAGTCGTCATCATCATCATGTCAGTCCTTCTTCCTCCCACTGTACCCTGCAGTAAGAGTGGTGACGACAGGGTTAGAAAAGTATAATTGTAATTAGTCAGTCTTTTAGATCATCCAAAAATAATGGACTTTAAAGTAAAAATTCACATAGATACGAACCATCAAAGTTCCGGAGCTCCACTCCGGCTTGCGACATCACGTATATGTAAAAATCGTACGTAGCCGTGACGGCATGCGCTATATCTTTGATTCTAACAAAAATTTGCAATATAAAACCAAATATTTCAGAAACGGATCCCTAAATCCAAAAATGATGTTCACAAGCTCACAATATTTATGAAAGACCTATCGAACGATACCCCACACGATGGGATAGTCGAGAAAAAAAAAATTGAATTGAAAAGAGAAAAAAAAAACTTTTATGGGAGTTACCCAAAATTTTTTTTCAATATTTTGTTTTTATACGTTATTGGCACGATTAATATACATACCTTTACCAAATTACAGCCTCCTAGTACTTATAGTCTCTGAGTAAAATCGCGGATGGACAGACAGACGGACAATCATGGCGGAACTATAAGGGTTCCTTGTTTTCTACGGAACCCTAAAAAGAAGACAGAACTATGATACATAGGCGGATTTGTCACATAGCAATTTCTTCTAGTCAACCTTTGGGTGGAGGTAGAAGTTAATATTTGAAGATAGGCGGTGCAGTATGTCAGACTTACTGTAAATAGATACAATATAGAACTTGCCTGAAGAACTTACATACGTAGATTAGTGTTCCCGAGGACTATAAGCCTTTAGCCCTAAATTTAAGCCTGTCGGTCCTTTTTTAGGGCTATGTCATTTTAAAAAGCCTATCAGACTAAAAAGTATTTTTTGTGACTATAGGTTTTTTTAGAGTAATAGGCTTATGTTTAGGCTAAAACCATTTTTTAGTATCAGGCTGAGTAAGCCATCATAATTATGAATAAAGAATTTTTTTTTTTTTTTTCAATATTAATTTTGAAAAAGGAAAGAAAATTATATTTTACTTAAATATCGCCAAAACAACATCGAACCTAAAGCCTATAAAGACTTATAGTCCTTTAGGCTTGGTCTATTCAACAGGCCTAGTCTAAAGGACTAAAAGCCATTATAGGCTTTTAGCCTGTCAAGCCCCCTTAATTAAGAGTCCCGTAATTAGGGTTTCATAAAAAGGCTAAAAGCCTATTGTCCTCGGGATCACTAACGTAGATACATACATACTTAGTAGAAAAGTAAAAACGACAAAATTCAATTTAACCAACCATTAAGTACCAATTTGTCTGCAGTCTTGAACAACTTTTCACTAGATTAAAATTCTTATAAAAACGAAGCGGTAATTAAAAGTCCATTTTCAAATAGTGTCAGCTTTCAGGGAGCTTTAGAAATGAGCTTTTCCTCTTCATTTTAATATTGCCTTCTTTAGAATCTGCACAACTTTAGGTAATAGTAGTTTATGACTTTCATAGTGATCTGGAAGCAAAAGAGAAAAACTGGCGACCGGCACAGCGGCGCGGCGTTGAAAGCCGTGCATCGTCTAACGTCGTTTCAGTTCGGCAGACTTCGGCACGGTGTTTGTGTGCGTGTGACTAGATGTTTGTGCTAGCTGCTAACTGCTCATAATAAAAATTCCTGAATAACCTACTACATGTAGGTTATTCAGGAATTTTGTAATTGTAAGATAATAAAAATATTTTAAACGATATTAACTTCTCATTTATTCAATAAAAGAAAAAAAACTGATTTATTATCGGTCACCACGCTCAAAAAGTGTAACTTGAATAAATATCAAAGAAAAAGCTTGAATTAATATCAAGAAAAAAAAATACTGCATAAATAAAAAATAAATAAATAATTATAATTGCATAAGTTGATAAAAAATTTATGCAATAGCTTTACCGCGGCAGTCCCCTGTCACACGTTTTATTTTTATTTTTTATAAATAGTGATCCAGTCAACTTTAGTTTTAAACGTGATAACATATTATATCATTTGTAGAAAAATTCTGGCAATAAAATAACTGAAACATTTTCTATAATGGTGAACGCACATTTATCCGAACCGAACGCGTTGAATCGATCGAAGTTTTTGAGGCCTCGCATATGTATCCGCACCGAAAGAATCGAGCGCGCCGAAAGAATTGTTTCCATTTCCTTTACACCTGTCGCACTGTTATTACATGTGAATTGTGATGAATCTTGACGAGATATTATTGTCAGTGCTTTATTAATTAATTATGTTAGAATCACTAATTTTGGTAACATTTAAAATAAATCGAAGAAGTTATTCGATCGCTTAACTCTCGTTGCTCTTATGCACACACTTATAATTGTCGAAATGCAGGCGATTCGCATCACCCGCGCCGAATTTGATGATGTCATCAGAATTCGTCTAGGATATCTGCATTTATTCCAGATTCGGACGATTCGACGCGGTCAGGTGTGCGAGGTTTCATAGCATTACTTATAAAGAATTCTAAAATTAGTTTCGTTCGGCTCGTTCGAGGCGTTCGGACTTCGGCTCGGATAGGTGTGCGTTCACCTTAACACAGATTAAAAATATGTTCAGTGGTCTTAGTATGATGTTTTATCTGAGAGGTCTTTGCGTATCTTCCCTCTGTAAAAATGTACACGACGAGATAAAAATGAATGGACACGTAGTAAAATGAGTCGTCACACGCAGGCAGGTTTTAAAGAGCGTTTCTAATATCTGCTAAGAAAATATAATAATTTTAAATTAAAACACCCGTCTTGTAAAACCATACACGCAACGGGGGTAAGGCATGAGATAAAATACGTTTTATGAATGAAAGTTATTTTGTCGCTCAATTTTGTCTATGTTTGTTGCGGTAAATTACGCCAAAGGCGACAAATTAGAAGGATAACATTTGTCGCCGTAAGCATGCTTGCCTCGCTGGAATTGGCATGATGCCATCGTTATAATCCAACAAATTTTGTTGTAGACCAAATTATGACTAAGTATAGTATTTACGCAATAAAAAATTCCAGGTCTTTGTTATTTACTACCATTTGGTTGTAATTTCTCTAAAGAGCTGATATAATATACATACTTTTACGTTGTTACTTTAATTGCTTTTATAATAACATACAATTTGGTAGAGTTTATACGTTACTAGGTTACAGGAAGCCAAACATATAAACGTAATGTTACTGTTAGAAATGTATGGTTTCCATCTTATAACTTTGATTTTGCTTAATTTTCTTTTGTTGACTACCTCCGTGGTCCAGAGGTCAAGACGTTCGCCTTGTAATCCGGAGGTTGTGGATTCGAATCCCACTGAGAAGCATACTTTGTGAAAAGTTGTTTCCAATATGGTTAGGATATTGCAGGCTTAAATCACCTGATTATCCGAAAAGAAAGATGATTCCGTGTTTCGGAAGACACGTATAAACTGTGGATCCCGAACGCCGTCTAGCGTTTGCTCAACTTTATCCAAGGATTGGTTCTGGTTTACCCTTTACGGAGGTCAGACGGCAGTCGCTCTGTGTAAAAACCAGTAACCTCGTCAAATCTCCTTGGTTAGGTAGCGGACCCCGGGCTCTGAAGCGTTACTGCTGAGGATGCAACCGGGAATACGGCAGGATGATGTTATTGTTGGAAGATGTACAGTTTCCATCAAATAGCTTAATTTTTTAATTGTACCTTTTGGCTCAATAAAGTTTTGATCCATTGAAAACAAATTTTGATCAATATCCTTCCTTTATTGTAAAGGCAAAAGTTATGTATGAAGGTTTGTTTCGCTTTCACGCGGAAACGGCTTAACGGATTGGAATACAATTTGGCATGTAGATAGCTTATTTGCTGGGATTCAAAAATATGATTTTTTTATACCGTGAAATCTTAAGATTGGGGTCCATGGGATTGTCTAAAATTAGATACTTGATGCATCAGTTAGTACTTTTGTATATGGTGTATGTAGGTACAGTTCGCTAGACAAGCTCAGCTTGCATTTATGTGAGTGCAGATGCACACAGATAGTGTAGGTGAGACATCGGCCTGAGATACAACACGGGTTATTTTTTAATGACAGACATAGGTTGCCTCGCACGATTTCCTACTTCACCGGACAAGGTTAGAGGAGCGAGCCTGAGGCCCGGCTTCCTATATTTATAAACTACTAGCAGTAGCGCAAAGGGCTCTCAAGGGGGAAACCTCGGCTTTGGGTGCGCTAGTGACTATGGCAAATTTTAGGGTGCTTCAACACCCACGTTTTGCCAGAAGGGCTGAAGCTACGGTGCTAGAAGGGCCTATTTAGGACGCAAATCGTCCAGGTGCCGCCGGGCGGTACCTAGTAAACGAGCTAATGTTCCTTCGCGTACATATTCGATTACGACGAATGCGGGGGGGTCGGACCGCGAGGTTCCTCTGGCTCGGAGCCGCAGGGGTATCGAAGGGACCATGTCCGCCATAATCTGGTCATCGGAATCCGAAAGAACATGCCTCGGACGCCTGCCGGTGAGTCGGCGAGGGACAGCACGGGCACGGCCCGCACCTGTTTATACTGGTTTCTGAAACTAGGCCTGAGTCGCGGCACGACCCTTGCGCGTTTCCCTGCCGCCCACTTTCTGTCTTCATCTCCACCTCTGGCACCGCTAGCAGCTTGACGTTGCAGTGTTGTTGTGTTTGAATTATTAGTAAAACAAATATAATAATATAGTTTCAACGCTTGACCGCCGAATGATCAACAACTTGTTTGGTGCCTGAGGATGCCTCGTGGAGAGGCGAAACACGTGTCGCGTATGCAGTGTCCGATGTTGCTGCAGCCGCAGCGAATGCAGCAGTTTTGGAGGGAGCATGCATCAGCTGTTGGTGGCGGGTGCACACGGGCTGTTGGTGGCAGGTATGCTGGAACTACGAGAGTAGTGGATGGGCGCCGACCGGCAATAGTTTGCATGAACTAACTGGTGGCGGAGTTGCACAAAGTAATTCAAATCATATAGTATGTAAATGTAATCAAATTAATTAACATAATATCGTGACTTTTTCACTTTTCTGCTTATATTTCTTTTCTTTCTAATAATACACTGATTTAAATGATATGTAATTTTTTGACTGACTTTACTTTCGGCGCTCACTCACACTAATATGTAGTCATTCATTACGTGAGTACTAGTACTTATTCTGTGATATTACTGTAGATATCTACAACAAATATTTTCAAACAAGTGCGTTCAGTGGGGTTGACGTCATCCTGTGAAAAACATTAATACTTTTGTTACTACAAATACATATGTTACAAGTAATTATTAGAAAAACAAAAAATATATTTTTTATTTTTATTTTGATTTATCTAGTATCAATCTCACAGTAAATGCAAATCTAACGACACCTCTCAAGCTAAGATCCATCGAACCGTTCAGGCTGCAGAGCGTGCCAAACATTCGAATTTGGCGCCAAACATCCGCCATTTTGTTTTTTTTTATTTTGATATGTGTCACTTTCACAATAAATACAAATCTAACTACACCTCTCAAGCTAAAATAAATCGAGATGTTTAGGCTGCAGAGCGTGCCAATACATAACATACATACATTGTTAGAAAACAATGTAATAAGCGAGATAGCCAATAAATGTATAATAGCTCTGCTTCTTTAACACTCTGTCTGACATAGCGATTATCTATTGTTACTGTCCGTGTGTGCTCTGCTAAAATAAATAAATTTGTATCTGATTTTGGCTTATTTTTCATTTATATTTCATATCTTACATACTCTCGAAAAACATAACCCTCCTTCTGGCGCAATCGGGTAATAAACAATATTGATTTCGTTCAATATCCCCCGAGAGCCCTACGAAATTGATGTTTGATCTGTTGTCCAAACTGTTTGCATTAATGCGACCTCTACAGTGCACAAACTCAATAAGGCGAAATATCCGCATAAGGCAACATTTACTGAAGATCGTTGGATGAACGAGCGAAGTTCTCCGAGTCTACTTGAACAATCCGACGTTTGTATATTTGTGAGTGTGTTTTTGTATGTGAGTACGTGGATATATAAATATAAATATACAATGTCCTTTTTAATTAAGTACAAATATTTCAAGGGGTTATTCAGTCCATCATTTTGAACAACTTTGCCCAATAAATATATATCGAAATACGAAAAAAAATATTTAGGTTCTCATACAGATCGAAGTAGTCCCGTGATATCGTTACTATGAAAAATGCAAAAATATTTTTCGTATTTCGATATATATTTATCGGGAAAAGTTGTTCAAAATGATGGACTGAATCACCTCTTAAATATTTGTACTTAATTAAAAAGAACATTGTATAAATATATAGGAGGACAAATAACACTGATTGAGCTAGCCCCAAACTAACTCAACGATACCATATTTTATAACAAATACATATATGTATAGATAAACATCCAAGACCCAGGACAATTTGAAAAAGGCCATTTTCAAACTTGCTCTGACCGGGGATCGAACCCGGGACCTCGGGGTAGCGGACTAGCATGGTGTAACTAGTGTTGCCGATCGATAGTCCACTATCGATAGACTATCGATATTTTAAATTAAACCAATACTATCGATAGTACCCAATACTATTGATAGTATTGCTTTTCATTATACATAAACTACCAATAGTATCGATAGTATTGTAGTTTATTCAGGGGCTACCTGAATTTTCCGAGGTCCACTGCTGCCCCCATTTAAAAGGAAACGGAGATAAATCATTTAAAAGGAAACGGAGATATATGCCACTGTTTCCTATCAAATGATTTTTTTCAAATGGGGGCAGCACTGGTCCCCTGAAAATTCAGGTATCCCCTTATAGGGATCTCTTCCAGTCTACCTTGATATAATATTTACTCAATTCAAATATAGAAGACAAGCGCCGACGTGCAAAAGGTTAAAAACGAAAGTGATGTACTTATTGTATTTTTTAGCGAAAATTAACATTTACAACATGGATAAAAAAAATTACAATAGTAACATTTCTTTTTCCATCTTCTCGCTAAACATAGCCTTCGGGTCTTATGGACCTAAACTCTGTTTACCCCGTTCGGAATTAAGACATAATTTTCTTTATCTGTTGTCTATTAAAATACTTGGCCTATGATATCGAAAATCTCGTTACAGATGTTAAAGGAACATTGACCTACTGGGAATTTTACATTGTAACCATTGCCATTGATAGAAACATTCTCATGTAAATGTTGATGTTAGAATACATTCACATGAAATAAAATGTCTTAGATATTGCTAAAAGGTTGTTGTTGGTTGTTAAAAGTGCGTTGAAAAGCTTTACGTTCTCACTTTAAACTGTAAGCAGTAGTTCATAAAATAGTTAGAAGGGTTATATAGTGCCTGGTCAAGACAAAATTTTAAATGATGTCTCTCTTTCCCATCATATGATTTATTTCAAATGGGGGCAGCACTGGACCCGGAAAATTCAGGTAGCCGCGTATCCGCCATTGTATGTTTGCTTTTTCAATTTTTTTATATTTTAGCTACTCAGATACTCATTTATTCATAATTATTATTACACGTCAAAATGTAAATCAATATTATAAATAAGTATAATCCTGTATACGAAACAATCATAATATTAAATCAATTACTAAAAAATAATTTACATGTCAAATATTTAAATATTTGACATGTTTATTTTTGTATTGTGGTAAAATAAAGCTATAACAAACAAATAAGTAGAAACAGAAAATGAAGGGATTGTTATATACTATCTCAATTTTTAAAAATTACATACGTAATAGTCTGGTTTACTTAAATAGGCATGACGGATGGAAAAATATTTTTAGTCCATAGGTTAGATTATTAAAAAAATATTGTACATAAAATTTTTTCTTTTCTCAGAGAAACAAAAAAATGTCAAAAATACGGCGCATTGAAATTTTGCATGACGTCACGGCTACGTGCGATTTTTACTTTGATGCTACCTATCTTTGTGAATTTTTACTTTTTTTTTTGTTATTTTTGGATAATCTAAAAGACGGACTTATTACAATTATACTTTCCTAACCCTATCTTCACCCCTATTGTCTCTATTCGAACTTGTGTCATCTATTTCATAGTACATCTTTGACCGGAATTTTCCCTGATGAATTGCAATCATTCCCAATCTTTTACGGATTCCTTGCGACTATCGAATCCAATTGTCTACCTTTTATCGTTTTTTCTTTGATCAAGGAACTGTCGGCTAGTTTTGTGAAGTGGTATTTATTTTTAGCTCTCCATCCATGGCAACGTTTTTCACTCCTGACAGAAAAGAGACGTGAAATACTTTTGACGCTAATGTCTGACTGTGTGCCTGTCTGTGGCATTGTAGCTCTCGAACGGATGGACCTATTTCGATGCATTTTTTTTACGTAAAAGCAAGTTCTCTCCCCGTGGTTCTTGTGGTGGTAGATAGATAGATAGATAGATAAATAATCATTGTATTGGCACCAAAAAGACACACAGCAGTGGTACGTTTGATGAAAATCGGTTTAGTAGTTTGAAAGAAATTGGGGGTTACCGCTTGAAAGTTGAGGTTTTTTCCTTGCTGACAAATAATAGATGGCGCTGCGGTATAGATCAATTCCACTTAACATATATTGTAACATGTAGTTTCTCTACTCAACACTAGATGGCGTTTACATAATATGAAGCTTTTCAATAGCTTCTCGGGGTAGAGTCGGGGTTTTCTTAATTTGCCTAGCAATAAACTTGTGTAGATTGAAATGTTTTAGGCACCTCGTGCACTAGAAGGTTACTACCTACAACCACGACCAATCGTGGCCGTGGCCGCAATCCTAGTTTGATAGCTTTCTCGAGATTTTCGCCCATTCCCTAGATCGCCTTTTACGCTTAGCAAACAAACAGAAAGTTACTGGTACCTTATAAGTCTCTACAAATTACAGTAGCTTTACATATTAATATAGAGCAAGCAGAGCGAAAATTGATTTTCTGGTAAAGTAAGAGGGTCACAAAATCGAGGAACACAAAATTTTCTAAACAATTCGCTATTAAAGGCAGTTTATCCACCTCGGTAATTAGCCCCCTCCACCCCATTTTCACCTACCCCTGTTGTGGTATGAATAATTCAGCGGAGTACGTGACCGTTGCAAAAAGAAAAGGTTTTTTTTATCAATGATGTTATTTTTTCTCTAGATATCGCATTATTGTTGTGAACTTGTGAGCAAGGAACAAAGAAACAAGGTATAAAAGACAAGTTTAAACTTTATTTGTTAACAAATTAAGAAAAAAACCCCGACTTTTAAATGTTTACCCGCAATAACTTTTGAACGGCTGAAAAGACCAACAGGTTAACCCCCTTGATACCCGACTAGGGCATATTTGCATACTTTGGGCAACTCACACCCCTATTTTCACCTCCACACAACTTTTAAACCGATTTCCATCGAACATTTTTAAGAATCATATTGATCACGTCAGCTTTCATAAAAAAAAATCGAATCAGAATGGGACAATTCCCTTAGGCACTACGATGCCACAGACAGACAGACAAGTCAAACTTTCGACAGTCTTTTTCTTCGTGGGAAAAAGACTACATGTAGCTTTAAACAAGTCGTGCACGGGCTAGTAATGGATCACACAGTAACATGTAGTTAATATTAAAGGCTAGAATAATGCTGCGAAACAATTATTTTTATCGGTTGTATCAACGCTGTGTTATGTGCCGCGTAAAGTTTAGGTAAATAAGCGCCCGATTATCCGATCGCTGCTAATAAGTCGAAAGTCATATGCGCAGCGTGTAAACTAAAAAGGACTTTAATACGCTGTAACTGGGTTTAATTTAGAAAATTTCCTATCCAAGAGTGATTCTTTGGACTTTAGTAGAAACTTAGTCCGCGGGACAGGCGCGATATCTACGGGTATGTTTAATCAATGGGTTTTTGCTTATTATTGTTTAGTTGCGATACGGTTCAAAGAAAAATGGATTTTTGTTAGAAACTGCGCCTTTCCAGACATTTATTTGGAAATAAACAAGAATTAAGATAAAAACGTATTTTGTTTGTGTACTTTGAGCGTGATTTTTTGGTACCTCGATGTGCTATTTGTTTGTTTATCGTGTGTAATATCAAAGAATAAGGACTAGTAGTCACGTACAGGAGTTTTACTCCATAAATAAATTAAAAAAATCGACCTAATGTGGTTTGCGATATGGTTTAATTTAGCTCGCGTCAGAACTCCCCTTTCGTTTCCATACCCAGACATCCATTGCAAGCCAATTTCATTCTTATTACTATGAAAAAACGATTCATAATAGGATAGTCACCTATACAAAACCGATTCAGTGAGCGGCGGATTTAATACTGAATTTCCTATTGCGCAGTGATCGCCGCGCGTAGGTATACTTTCGATATCTAAACAGGGAGTGACACAGGCACAGAATAAGTACTAGTAGTCACGTACAGAAGTCTTACTTAGAAAAAAAATCAAAGAAATATCTACTCAATGTGGTTAGCGCTATGATTTAATTTAGCTCGCGTCAGAAGTTCTCACCTCTTCATTTAGATACCTAGACATCCATTGCAAGCCAATTTCATCAAGATAAAATTTCAACTTAGATATATTTCCATTTTCTTTCAAATAGGGGCAGCACTGGGCCCCGAAAATTTTTAGTATCCTTAAATAAAATCTGGCCCGAAAATTGACTGAAATCATGCGTGACCAGAGTCTGTCAGAGACCAGTTTATCTGGCTTAATAGATAAAGCATTGCCGTACAACGTGGCAACGCTGCCAGCCTTTTGGGCACAATACCTCGGGGCAGCAATTTGCCAGGGCTTTTTTATTTATAATTAATTTTATGGCATTAGTTTAGTTTGAATTAACTGCCATACTTAAAAGTAAATAAACAAATAAGAAGATAATTGTATAATGAAGTTGTTTTATTTTCAGATAACAGAAATCAAAGTTTAAGAATCTTCTAAATATATATAACTCAAAGGTGACTGACTGACTGACATAGTGATCTATCAACGCACAGCCCAAACCACTGGACGGATCGGGCTGAAATTTGGCATGCAGATAGATGTTATGACGTATGCATCCGCCAAGAAAGGGTTTTCATCAATTCTACCCCCAAGGGGATAAAATAGGGGATGAAAGTTTGTATGATACTTTGTCAATTTTAAACCGATCGGGCTGAGACTTTGCATGCATAAAGCTACTATGACGTAGGCATCCCCTAAGAAAGAATTTTGATAAATTACACCCCTACGCGAGCGAATCCGCGGGCAAAAGCTAATAGAGTATAAAAATAGTAAAATTCCTAACTAGGTAAACCTACAAAGGCAATATAGCTTATCAAAGTTATTTCTTAAAGCCAATCTTTCAAGTTATGTACATCTCTAAGTTTGGCAATTGTACAAACTTGGAGTTTCAGTCGACTTATCTATTCTGTGTCAGGTGTACCAACAATATTGTCGACGGTTACAAATTATAGAGAATCGTAGAAGCGAAATCCTTTCTCCTCCTTTTTAACCCCCGACTAAAAGGTGTTATAAGTTTGACGCTAATGTCTTGTGGTATAGTATGAACGCACCCTAACTATAACTACTTATGTAAGTACCTACATCATATGCTTATGTCTTATGTTCAGATCAATGTAAGAGATTTGAGTGAATTATAATCGATACGTAGCATACAGTTGTTTCCTTTGAGACTTCCGATCCGCACCTTAAAGTCTGTCTGAGGGATCGTAGCGCTCGAACGGATGGACCGATTTTCATGCGGTTTTTTTACGTGAAAGCAAGTTCTCTCGCACTGGTTCTTAGCTATGATTGTAAAGGGGCTACCTGAATTTTTCGGGGTCTAGTGCTGCTCCCATGTAAAAATAAATCATTTGATAATAAACGGAGATATTATTTAAAATTTGGCTTTGATATAAGCCAAAAACGGTCAATTTTTGCAAAAATGATAAAAAAGCTACACGTTCTCACTTTAACATATAAACAGTAGTTCATAAAATAGTTTGAAGGGTTATCTAGCATTATATCAAAGCCAAATTTTAAATAATATCTCCGTTTCTTTTCAAATGATTTATTTCAAATGGGGGCAACACTGGACCTCAGGTAGCCTCTTAAATAGCCCGGGCAATGAGTATGGGGTGTCGAATTTATTTTCTTGCTTTTTTAATAATGCTCTTGTGGTCTAGTATAGCCCGTAGATCGATTTCTCACGGGTATGTCCCTTCCACGTTGTATTGTATTGTATATGAGATAAGTAGTACCTTTGTACAACTTTTATTTTATGTATTCTTTGTAAAAGTATATATTTTTCGTGTTCATAAATTGGTAAATAAATAAATATATTTCTCAAGACTCACAATTTGTATCTTATTTTAGTTTGTTCCGTTACGTTTGCAATCTTGATTCTTGTCTCGCCTAGTTGGCACCAAGTTTCTCACTTCCAGGAAACGATGGGAGTTTGCGTAGTTGGCAACATCTTTAATTTTTCAAAGAGTTTGAGTCGACGCAGAGTGAGATTAAATTTTGTAAAGTTAGAATATTTGTTCCACTTATTAGATAAGTAAGAATATACAGGTTACTTTTTCCTACCAATCATATTTTTGGAACAATTTTAGTCCATGATATTGAACTAATTTCTATAAAACATTTTTTCAAAACTAAACACCAACTTTGACACCGAACTACACTATCGATTTTGATAAATCTCCTATGGGACCACCCGATCAGTATGCCCTTTCAAAAAATTTTCAAAATTGGTCCACGCGTCTTCGTGTAATCGGTAAAAATACATAAAAAGAAATACATGAAACAATCCGAGTTCCGACGAACATTTGGCTGGTAGTTAAAAAGACACCCTGTATCATATCATATCTTTATCATATGTAGATAAGCAAAACTGTACCAATCGTAACATATTTAAGTATAGTTTTTATTTTTATTTATTTAACTTTATACACTACCTTATCTACCAGTCAACCAAACGGGTGATGTAGAGAATGACAGGGGTAGTGCAAAACTTGAATAGGTATATGGCGAGAAAAAAAAGATCATATGTTAAAACAATAAATTGACGACCTCTGTGGCCCAGTGGTCACCATGCTAGTCCGCCACCCCAGAGGTCCCGGGTTCGATCTCCGGTCAGGGCAAGTTGGAAAATATCCTTTTTTAAATTGTCCTGGGTCTTGGATGTTTATCTATTTAAGTATTTATTATAAAATATAGTGTCGTTGAGTTAGTATCCCATTACACAAGTCTCGAACTTACTTTGGGGCTAGCTCAATAGTGTGATTTGTCCCTATATATTTATTATTTATTAATAAACTACATACAAAAAAATACACGCTATTAAGTATATACTGTAATAAACAATACCTACATATACTACATAAATACACTATGACCTATCTGTTTTTTAAGAAAGTGTGCCTTCACCTGTTTCTTAAATGAATAGCGGGTTTTATTTAGATGACATTATCTTTCTGATGTATACGATGATAGGTATACAGATTTTGAGTACCGAGTTTATATATCAAAATCAAAATTCTGTTTTGAAAAATGTTTGGAAAGAACACAGTTACAAATCAGAAAAGTAAACATGCAACGGCGGACTTATCCCGTATAGGGATCTCTTCCGGTCAACCGGCCAGTAATTGTAGTATGCTTACTTATTATGCGTTTGAGGCAGAAGAGGTACAATATAAAATTACATGTATTTCATCCCATAAAAAATACTCAAAATCTGTTAGGTTGTGAGCCAAGAATTTTTCCTATATTTTGTTAAGGTTACGGTTAAACATCAGAACACGTTTTACTTACACTAAATAAATACTGAACCTTATTTCACGCAAAAAAAGTAAATCCACAACGTACCTTCGTTTTAGCCGGATCTTAAAAAAAGGAGTTAATGGTTTCACTCGTTTAACGTGCCGACGTACACTGATGCTAGCGGCTAAAGTCCATTATCGGGTTCCCATTTAAGGCTTTATTCGCTTAGCATTTAGCTTGCACAAAGTTAGCCCGTACCCGTAACCGACAAAAAGGGAGGTTAATAGTTGCGATTTCTTCCATAAACAAAAATATCTTTATAGTATTAACTTGTTACAAAAAACGTTACTAGACATTTCGTTCTCTTAAATAAATAAATATATATGGACAAATCACACTGATTGAGCTAGCCCCAAAGTAAGTTCGAGACTTGTGTTACGGGAAACTTACTCAATGATACTATATTATATAACAAATACATAAATAGATGTACATCCCAGACCCAGGACCATTTGAAAAAGGTCATTCACAACATTACAGCTGGGAATACACTGAGACTCTAAGCTTCATAGCATTACAACTGGGAATACACCGAGATTCTAAGCTTCACAGCATTACAGCTGATACATTCTAAGTGTTTTCTTCTCTCCCAGGAAAGCATGAAAGAATGTTAGACTAACATGAAGGAGTAATTTAGTTTAAAAAGGAGTATGTTAATAAGTAAAGCCAGCATAACTAGAGATGCAACCAATCACCATCCATAGACGTTTGACATGGTTACGATGTTAGTAAGTTAAACCTTTATTGCACCAAAACACGATACAAAATAATAGATTACAGAAAAGACGTTTAAAGGCGGTCTTATCGCAACTGCAACCTCTTCCAGGCACCCGAGGTACTTGGAGATGTTTGACGAAAAACAGGTCAACTATTGACAAACGAAAAGAAGAATTGAGAGGAGTAGGAAAACTTAGAAGAATTTTTTTTCGATCAAATAAAAGAAAAATTAAACGTGAAAACATAGGAGGTTAAGAACTAAGCAGAAGAAAGAGAGATATGGGAAAGCATTACACCGACAATAGCGCAGTCTTAAGAGGCATTTTCACATTTGGTTGACTGTCTCGCTCGCACAATCAAACATTTTTGAAATTTAAAGTTTTGATGACCTAATTCCCGATATAGTCAATGTAATTATATTTAATATTAATGTAACATTGTCCGTAACAAATGTAACAAATGTTCGATTGTGCCAGCAAGACAGCCAACCAAATTTGAAATGCCTCTTAAATTATGATAGATAGATTAAAAAACGATTGTAGGGCAAGTGGGCTTTTGCCGTTCTTCACTGCGTACATGGAAGGTCATTAAGACAAGTAATTATTATAAAAACAAAAAACCCGTTATTATCTTTGTTATTTTTATTTTATTTTGATATACCTAGTGTCACTCTCACAGTTAATACGAATCGCATAACACCTCTCAAGCTGAAATCCATCGAGCCGTTCAGGCCGCAGAGCGTGCCAAACAATTATACATTCTTACATACATACATACTCTCGAAAAACATAACCCTCCTTCTGACGTAGTCAGGTAAAAATATGTTGTTTCACTCAAAAAGCCACGCGGAACACCACAAACCAGGAGGACATATATTATTAACAGCAAGTTGCTGACAGGGTAGAAAGTAATTTATTGCTGACATCTAGTGGTACCCATGTCAAACTTGTAATTACTGAGGACGTGTAAAAACAAACGCGGTAAAAATGTCAGCAGATATCCCTACTTATATTATAAATTCGAAAATGAGTTTGTATAACTGTTTTTTTAAAGAAATATACATAGTTACAAAATAATACAACTTAATACAACACTCTAGAATCGGTGAACCTTCAAAAAGATCTCGGTATTCATGTTGCTGCCAACCTAAAATGGGAGGAACATATAACTTCTGTAGTTAAAAAAGCAAATGCGTAATAATGATTGGAGGAATGCAGATTAGTTAAGGTTCCCAGTTGTATAACAACGAATACTAAAAACAGAATAAAATAAAAGTAAAATTAAAAATTTCGAAAACCCCCCGACACGAGGAATAAACTCTGAAAACGAACAAATAAATCAACTATTAAAGAGATGATCTTCAAATGGCTGATCAGGTCATGGTTACCTTACCATATCCTTTCAATATCATTGAAGTAACACGGTACCAGATTTCGTATCGATCGGACATAAGGAAGTTAGCCAGATCCCCTCATCAACTAGAAAAAAGCTGATGATCTTCAAACGGCTGAACAGATATTCATGAACCATGGCTAACAACACTCGGGATAAAATTATCTATGACACAAAAAAACTAAAGAAAAATCGGTTCATCCGTTTAGGAGCTACGATAGACAGATGCACAGATACACAGACAGACACGTTAAACTTATAACACCCCTCTCTTTTTGCGTCGGGTGTTAATAAATATTTGAGGGGGATCTCATGCAACAAACGGGAGATTTTATAGATAATGGTACGGAACCCTTTGTGAGCGAGTGAGACTCTCACTTAGCCAGTTATTTATTGTAAAGACGTACCCCGTGTACTTTAAAATTAAATCAACAAGTTTAAGAGTTGCCCGACATTTTCCTTCGGCTCTACAGATCCTACATACATTAGTTTGTTTGTAAAACTTAATTGTATACATCTTCTTCTTCTTCTTATCTACATTTAGAAAAAAAAAAATTAAATGTAAATAACGATTTTCCGGTTTTTCTTCGATAATATATCGTCTAATATCAGCAGATTTCGTTTGACCAAGTATAAAAAATACACATTGTATTTTATAACAAATACATATTAGATAAACACCCAAGACCCCGGACAATTTGAAAAAGGCCATTTTCCAACTTGCCTTAACCGGGGATCGAACGGGTGGCGGACTAGCATGGTGACCACTAGGCCACGGAGGTCGTCAATACTGGCAGTCAAGGTGTCAACGAATTATTGTACACGTGTCAATTTCATAGACAATCCGAAAAGATTAAATATTAAATATTTCGAGCCACAAAGAACAGAATTAATTAAAATTCAGATCTAATTAAACAAAGGAGCTTAGTGAAACTTCGTCATTTGCGCCGGGTTCGTTAAGGATCGGTTCCGAACAACACAACATTAACCGTCAAGAAACTTTTGATACGAGTAACGGCATAAAGTTTATGTACAATGCGACACAAATAAGTTGAACAAAAATGGTGGACTTCAAAGCATTTTTGTATAAATTTCCGGCACGTAAATTGAACCAAAATGGCGGTCGTCGGCGCATTATTTGTACTTGCGTCGATAACCGCCATTTCGGTTCAACTCATGTGTCAATTTGAACAAAATTTTTTTAAAGCCCGCATTTTTGTTCAATTTATTTGTGTCGCATTGTAAGTACTTTGAAATTAATGTGTCAAAACTATACATGCTCATCTAATTACATTATTTTTAAGGACAACTCTTTGCTTTTCATATTATTCTGAGTAATTTCCGATATTTAGAAAAAATTATAAAATAAATTCAATTATTTGTATTGTTCTATAATTTAATCCTATTATATTTTCGCCTGTGCTGTGCAACACAAAAACATTTAACTACATATATAGTTAACATTTGTTAGGATAAACAATAGCTATAAGTACCTTTAATTGGTATCAATTCATTCTGTTGTTTTCAAGTTGTTATTCGTACGTGAGTTATGAAAATATTATTATAAGAAAATATTGAATTATATTGGAAATTCTATTAAAAATACTTATGTACTAGAAGTACTTATATTACACTAAGTGACTATACTTTGCTGTAATGATTGTTAGTGTGTGCACTGTACTAATGAATTAAGAAAAGAAAATGCTGAGTTTTAGGCACAGAAAATCATCTTACTCTTCTTTTAAAAAAATGTGAAGTCACAAAAAAATTACTGATAAAAAATTAAAAAAGGTTTGCGAAGAATTTTCAAAATTTACATATCTATCCTTTTATTTAACCGACGGACAAGGATTTAAACGTTTGCGGTCGTGTTCATAACGCCGCCTTACTCCATTATGGGTATTTCTGAACACCTGAACCGTAGTGGAACTCTTCTTACAATACGAATATCCTTGTAATAAGGCCTATGGGAACAATTACAGTTAATACCACAGGTAAATACCCAATCCGCCTATGAAAACTTTCTATTTTTACCCGACTGCGCGAGAAGGAGGGTATATTTTCGAGAGTATGTATGTATAATTGTTTGGCACGCTCTGCAGCCTGAACGGCTCAATGGATTTTAGCATGAGTGTCGTTAGATTCGTATTCACTGTAAGAGTGACACTGGGGTATATCGAAATAAAAAAGAACAAAAAAAAGCAGCCGGGTTTTTTGTTTTTGTAATAATTATCTACTTGTTCAGTTGAATGTACTACTTAATACTTAATTTACAAAAAAATATCTTTTGGCAAAAGATATTAAGTTTTTTTGAAGTTCTTTAAAATAAATAACAAAGGATTTACTTTAAAGGGCGTCAGATACTATTATTTTGTAACTTTGTCTCGACGTTCCTTTTTCTTTATTTTTGGAAAAAACTAGACATCTTTTTAAATCAAAGTCAAAAACCTTTATTTATCTTTGAATATTTGTATCACTTGATAAATGTCTTTTTTTTCGATTTCTTGATAGGTAGTTGTTGACGTCAGATCATTAACTTACATTAATTTACTTACTTATACGCAGATAGTGTATTTAAAAGAAATTTCTTTTTTCAAAATTATTGCAACAGAACTACATAGTTATTATCTTTAACTATTTCTTATTTTATTTTATTACAAGCCTTTATTTAGTTTCATCCCGTTGTATGTCTGTCTATCTGTAAGCATATCTTTCAAGTTAAATATGATGCACTTCCCGGTGAGCTGAACATTTGTACGCAAACGTATATTGCGTCACAATGCAATATATTATGATGACATGGAGCTAATTTGATGATGGAGCAGGAAGGTGGCCCTATGGCCACCTTCCTGCTCCATCATATGGAACTTTGTAATGAAAGGATGCAACCCCACCGAGTTTGGGCTCGTTTGATTCGTTTTAAAGAGCACTTTAAACTTCTAAGTTCATTGTTTTAGATAGAAGCTTGTATTAAAAATCCGGCCAAGTGGCCTATGGATCCAATGCTTGAAACTCGAAAAAAAATCGACATTTTCATACAAATTTGTTTGGCCGGCCCGGCAATTTCTATGAAAAAGTCGAATGAAATATATTTGTAATGTATATAGTACATGCAGTTAGTAACACGCTCACCAACAAGCGCTTATCATGAATTAATCTGCTTTTAGAGAATATTTTAGCAGTGAGTCCACCTTATATAAAATTTTGAAATTGAAATGCGCTGTATATTATTTACTAATCAGAAAAAATAAAAAAATATGTATACCACACTTTTTGATAATTTATAATTTAATTATATAATTTATGACTGCCTTCGTAGTCCAGTGGTTAAGGCGTTCGCCTTGTGACCCGATGGTCATGGGTTCGATTCCCACTGGGAAACATACTTTGTGAAAAGTTGTTTCCAGTCTGGATAGGATATTGCAGGCTTGAATCACCTGATTATCCGAAAAGAAAGATGATTCCGTGTTTCGGAAGGCACGTTAAACTGTGGTCCCAAACGCCACCTAGCGTTTGATCATCGGTTTGATGATCAAAGGATTGGTTCCTGGTTTGCCCTTTGGGTTGTGGAGGTCAGACGGCAGTCGCTCTATGTAAAAACCAGTAACCTCGTCAAATCTCCTTGGTTAGCTAGCGGACCCCGGGCTCTGAAGCGTTACTGCTAAGGATGCAACCGGGACTACGCTCGGATGATGATGATGACTTTTTGATAATTTATCGAATAACCCATTTTCCTACTTGGCCTACCTGAATATCGAACTCTTTGAGTAAAATAACGGCTTTGAATGTGACTATCATGTTAACCAAAGCACCACAGAGGTAAATAAACAGTAAAAAAAACCCTATCCCGTCCTATAGATAAACCTTTCCGCATGCCGTTCCATTGTTTTCTATTGCAATGCTTATCAGGGTTCATGTTGTATCTACTAATTTAAGAAGTGACTATGTAGAAAGTGTAATACATGTACAGTGGGCCACCTAGAAAAGTATACTACCCCTATACTTTTGGTACTAAGTAATTGTTATAATGGTGGTATACTTTTCTTTGTGGCCTACTGTGAAAGCAATCATCGTCGCCATCATATCAGCCACAGAAAGTAAACTGCTGAATATAGGCCTGTGTAAAGCAATAAATACATTGAATTGAATCAAACATTATATAAATTTAATATTGTCAGAGTAATAAATGCTTCTATCATTACGAGCTGTCTTATTTCAAGTACAGAAGAAAATAAATTGAAGAACATTAGACCTACCAAACTTGGCTGAAACGGCGGGATATTTATAAAGGAGAATGCTGGAATATTGCCGTCACTGTATCAGAGATATTGCTGTGATATTTCAAATTTGCTTAAAGAGCGGAGGAAATGTTTGTGTTAACCATAATAATAAGTGTTAAAGGTGGGCAAATATAAAAAAATACATTTATGTCAAATCACTAATGAAAAAGACATTTATAAGACCATAGGATATGTCTTACTATAAATATACAAAAAATATTTGAATATTGATACTATTTAGATCTTTAAAGTTTTTTTTTCGGTGCATGAAGAGATTTGAACCAAATGGTAGTAAGTAATTAAGAATATCACAGATGATTAAATTAAAAGTTGTCTGTTATTACAGTGACTTAAAACACTGAACATTTGAACATTCTCCTTTAAGATTAGGATATACCTTCAATCCCAGGAAACTTTAATAAAAAAAATAAAACTTATGACGTCATTTGATAATGAGTATTTCATAATTTTAAACGCATGTGTATCCGTTTTTTTAATTGGCCAACCAAAGACTTGTTTTCTTTTTATAGAAATGAAGACATTGAGAAAAAGCTATTATTAAATTAAATGTTTTTACCAAATGATGTCACACAAAACGTAGTAATAGTAAACACATAAAACACAAAGTACGATTACGAATCCAACGAACAACCTGAAAAATTTAAAAATACACGTAAACTAAGTAAACTAAATTTCAAAAAACAACATTATTTCAGCCAATAACATCTAGAAACATCAACAACTTTGAACAACTCTGTTGTCCATACTTACTGTGGAATGTCCGATAATTTTTAATCTTATGGACACCAATATAATATTGAAAAAAGTACAACATATCCCATATTCTACATCAATGATAAATATGCTACGTTCTACTAAATATCTGATACAAGGCTTTATATTTTACCTTTCTCTCTTGATATTAACTATGGAATAGTTTCTCTGAAATGAAATTTTAAAATCCTTCTTCTATTATCTAAAACTATCCTTTTCGCAAAAATCATCTCTAAAATTTCCTTCATTTTTTTAAAAACACCTCTATCTTAATTAAAAAATCTAGGTCTATGATCTTAATTGTATAATAATCTTTTCTAGCTACCTGACCAAACTTAACTTTAATTCCTCCATCTGTACAGCTGTTTAATGTAAACCCCCCCACATTAAAACCTCTTTTGTAAATCTAATCTGAATCACCTCTTTTCAAAATCTTTACCCCCCTTTTTATTTTAACCCCCTCTCCTGACTCTATACCCCCTCCTAACTCTAAATCCCCTCCATACGCTCTGAAGCCCCTTCAAACTCTAAATCCCCCTAACTTTAAAATTACTTACGGAAGGATGCGGCGGGTGCTCCTGCCCCTTGACATTCTGCAACTGTTTGTTCTGCGCAGTGGGGGTCCGCTCCCCGGCGGCAGTGGATGCGCCGGCGGCTGGGCCCGCGCTGCTCCCGGCAGGGGACTTGGCTTGCGGGGAGCTGGTTGAGGTGGTCCTGTTTACCGAAAGATAATTTTGTAGACTGACGGAAATTAGTGAGTGATCCTATTATGCTGGTGTGGGGGAAAAGAAAAAAAACATTGAATGTTTATTAGATGCTTCTCTTTCACCAGGGTTGCCGTTGTAGCGACTCTGTCGCTAGATATAGCGAGATTTTCAGGCCTGCTAGCGATTTTAAAGAAAGGATTGCATAAATTTTAACGACTTTTTAAAATCTCGGTTTCATTACATTAAGCGAATTAAAAAATAAAAATTAACTAGTGACTTTTTAAAGTTGTCTAGCAAAAGTAAGATGGCAAGACTGTCTTCCACAGATCGATACGATCGAGAGAATGGTGAGAATCGGAATCATACACACAGACACTATCACATCTTTATCCCTAATGGAACAAAAAAAGCAGTTTAGGTCTTGCAGCTCTAAACAGACAGAGCCCAGGGCCACAAGATCTAAAGGCCACCTTTAATCGAAATCATACGGCCAGAATCCACCACCCTCACGTTTGAAAAGTCGGAAAAGTTTTCTGAGGCAGCCAAGCATCCCACCCAGAGAAGCTCGAAATATGGTGGAAAGATAAATACCCCCCATTACCAGCAAATCTCCCACCCGATGACAAACTCCCACCAGGTAGTGACCTCCCCTGGGCAATCTGGAAGTCCTAAAACAGACTCTGGGCTGGTGTTGGGAGATGCCACGAGAGCCGAGTTAAGTGGGGTCTCTCTTTCTTTGTTTTTTCTTTGACCTTTGTGAGTGTGGAGCTTTGAAACAACGACCTTTGTGAGTGTGGAGCTGTTCAAAGCATGGCCCACCTCCTGTCATACCCCACCTGCCCAACCTCTTGTTGATGACAAGCAAATGATAAGTGTGGCAACACACTGGTCTACAGCCTTATGAAAAAGCCATTCCGACTCGCTTGGAAGAAGCATCGGAATCATGTTGTCTATTTCTCCATCTTCATATCTATCGTCACGTTAAACGTGGCCTTTAGGTCTTCACTTTCACTTACTGACTGACGGACGGAGCTCAAGACCGCGAGACTTAAAGGCCACTTGGAGGGCCAGAAGGCGTGAAAAGGAATCAAAATAATGATGGGCTGCTTTGCTTACCGCATCGTCAATGATTTGAATTTTCACTCATTCCTCAATCGGCTTTAACGATCTGCGCGGGGAGAGAAACAGCTGATATATTCTAAGTCGATTTTTGCCAGACTAGTTTGGAAGAAAATCTAAAAGAAATATTTCACAATAAACATTTTAATACCTTGTGTTGTTCAAAAGAATACATTATACAATCATTATTCAACAATAATTTCTCATTATTCTTTGATTAAAAGCCTTCGCATTAAAACGAAGTGCTTTTTATTTCGCATACATCTGGGGATAAATTATTTTCGTATACATTTGCATAAAAAATTTAAACAAAAAACAAGCGAATTGAATTTCTAGTCTTATTCATCAATCCTACTTCACTAAAACAATTTCTGAATGCAAATGTTTGATTTATTGACAAAAATAACAAATTACAATATGTGTGCATAGAATATTTGAAGGGTGCATCTAGAGCCGCATGAGACAAAAGAAATATACACATCTCCTATATAGGTATCATATAGATAGGGTCACCTGGTGGGTGCCAGAAGGGAGAAGACCTAGGGTTAGACCAACAAAGAGATGGCGGGATGACATCGGGGGTTTCTTGAGTGGATGGCAGAAGATTGCTCGGGATAGAGATAGATGGAGAGGAGAGGGGCCTTTGCCCAGTAGTGGTACACTTCATTTGGCAAAAAAAAAAATATCTCCGTTTCCTTTCAAATAATTTATTTCAAATGGGGGCAGCACTGGACCCCGAAAACTTAGGAACAAACATAAAAAAAAATATGAGGTAGGTGAATTCGAATTGAGTAGCTTCTCCTTCTTTGAAGGCACATAAAAATGCTGTGCCCGGGCGTGGTCCGCACTTGGATGGGTGATCACAAATGGCATAAAAATTTCTCGAGCTACACCGTGTTTCGGAAGGCACGTAGAAGCCGTTGGTCCCGGCTGTCATCATTGTATGGCAGTCGTGAAGCTATGTCAGATGGCTTTAGGCTGCTTGAAAAATCTGACACCAATGTTGGCCACTTACACGAAAAATAACGAAAATGTTGTATTATGATAAAATGCAGATAATTTACATAATTGTGTACTTACTCAAGCTGTGCTCTGCATTCAGATGGGCGCATGAAAAAAAGAAAAGACACGATTAGATATTTAATATTGTGCGCATTTGAAATACGGGCAGGGTAGGATCTCTCTAATAGCTTTTTGTGCTGCAGCCCAGCCTGGAGCCCTGCGGGGACGAAAGACCCCCAGTCTACATAGAGAACAATAGACCATATTGTGAGAAAAAAATGTTTTATATCTTCTTCTTCTATCTTCTATCTTCTAAATATATATAACTCAAAGGTGACTGACTAACTGACATAGTGATCTATCAACGCACAGCCCAAACCACTGGACGGATCGGGCTGAAATTTGGCATGCAGGTAGATGTTATGACGTAGGCATCCGCTAAGAAAGGATTTTGATCAACTCTACCCCCAAGGGGATAAAATACGGGATGAAATTTTGTATGAAACTTTGCCAATTTTAAACCGATCGGGCTGAGACTTTGCATGCATAAAGCTACTATGACGTAGGCATCCCTTAAGAAAGGATTATGATAAATTACACCGTTACGCGAGCGAAGCCGCGGGCAAAAGCTAGTCTTTTATAAAATACGAAAGTTTCTGTTTGTTTCACCTTGTTTTTTATTACCCTGTATTTATTTATTTTACATCAAAAGATGGTCGGTCGGGTGACCAGGGCAATGATGATTTTAAATTTTTCTTCTTTTTTATTAAATTTAGTTTTTAGTATAGATTTTAATGTTAGTTTGTTTTATAATGTAAGTTTAATTTTGTTACAACAGAATAAGTTATATAATTTTTTTTTATTATCATATAAGAAGATGCAAAGAACTTGTGTATAGTAGCGTTACCAATAATTAAGTTTAAGACTGCCGTCAAAAAGATCTTTTATTAAAAAATATCATGTAAATATGACTATTTAACATCATCAAAATTCTTGGAAAAAATTGACTGAAAATTTTAATTGTGTAATTTAGATGTATAATTTAATGTATACTGAGCTTAAATGTAAATCTGTCAGGCTGAGTAGGGACCAATACTGAACTGGGTTTCTTTCGGCGTAATCTTCCCAGCAGTGGTCGTTCCGAAACGCTAGTAGTTTTTAGATTTAGCACTAAAACAATATATATAAAAAAAAAACACCTTTTATAAGAGATAATTTATCCCACATTGAATATTTTTTTTAACTTTGACTTTGTGTTTTGTCAAAACTTTTTCAGTCAGTCAGAATTTTTAATTCTTAAAATCTTGCACCTTATTAAAAAAGACTAAGATTGTGTACGATAAACCCGTAAGCGCATAATCAATTCCCAGCTCAGCCGTTCATACTAAAGGGCTATTTGTAATCCTTTTTATTTCACGGCCGATTTTAGAAGATGTCTCTTGTATAAAGCGGATTAAAGGATACGAGATAGCAACCCTATTTTTGAGTTTATTTATCTTATATACAGAACGAGGTATTATGTATTTTATATTTAATAAGATAAATAAATAAATATATAGGGATAAATAACACTGATTGAGCGAGCTCCAAAGTATACTGAACTTGTTTTTCCAAATATCCATTTTTATTTCGATAGAAACCTAGATAAAGTGCACAAGATATTTGTTAAATCAAAAGTTTTCAAGAAAGGTCACTTACAACGCCATAATGACGTATGAGCGTTTTTATGAAAAGTAAGACGGGAAGGCTGCTCTTAAGAAGATATTTTTTTGAATTTATTTTCTGAGTAAGACTTCTGTACGTGAGTACTAGTACTTATTCTGTGGTCGAAGTCGTGTAAAAAAGCTTTTACTTATTGAGGATTTAGCTTAATTATTGGAACTAATGGAAATAAAATAAATAAATAATTAAGTACGGACAAATCACACAGATTGAGCTAGGCCCAAAGTAAATTCGAGACTTGAAACACCGATTTCGAAAAAGGAGGAGGTTATATATTGGACTGTATAACCTCCATAACCATCCAACATATAACCTCCTCCTTTTTCGAAATCGGTTAATAATAGTTCAATATCATGGATAGAATACAATATCATACATAAATGGACAGAATAAAATATCACACAATATCCTATTTAAACAAATGTTGTTCCTATTAAACAAAATAAAATATCATCAAAATTCACAAATATACGGAGCATCAAATTTCCGGAGTGGGAGCTTGAAACGTCACCTCTATTCTTTATTCCTTATTGATAAAAATTACTCTATGTTAAAATCGTTCGTAGCCGTGACGTCATGCGAAATTTCAATGCACTGTATCTTTGTCATTTTTTATTTCTCAGAGAAATGAAAAAATACGTGAACCATATTTTTTTTTTAATCTAACCTATGGGCTTAATATATTTCCCAATTCGTTGTCAAAGCGAAAAATAATTCGGCTTCCCATACTAATCAGTACTAGGCAAAACGGATTTTGTATGGGCAGACGAAAATTTTTTATCGATTTTTAATAACTTTTTTTTACAAAACAGTTCAATATCATTGACAGAACTTGCTCCAAAATTGGTTGATATGTAAAAATTCATTCTGTATAGTCGAAAAAGCCGACCAAGCTTAGATTAAAGTGGTTGAAAGTCTGCCTTTATAATTTTATTCAAAATAGATACAAAAGTTATATTAAAATCTTGTCATAACGACTTGATCTGAACGCCTATTAATCATCTGTCTCTCTGTCAAGTCGGTAACGCCAAAACTTTGCAAATAATGAACTTACTTCGTGTTGTGACGGGAATTTTCAGTAGATTATACAAGTAATTATACTTTGTAATAAGATAAATCATAGTTATTGCTAAAAAATTACCTGTCATTATTTTATAACATTCAATATGTTTTATAGCAGGGACAGGAATACCGATATTTTTTATCGATATATCGTTACCCGATATCGGTATCTTATAGATATTTTTATAGATATATCAATATATCGGTAATATACAAATTTCGGTAAAATACCTGTAGTTTATACAAAATATCGATATAATATCGATTAAATACCGATATCGGGTATCGATATATCGATATAAAATATCGGCATTCCTGTCCCTGTTTTTTAGAAATATAAAAATAATATGGAAACTCCTGGGACCCTAGGAGTTTCTATATTATCTTTGCGCAATATGCGTCACCGTTCCCCGTCCCCGCACTTCTCCCCCGTTCTCGCCTTGTCGAGTGTGTTGAGCGGTGTACACACAGTGTATGTTAATTCGCCCCGACACTATAAATCCGTGCACATGTCAATGTGTGTGTGTGGCACACATTGACGTGTGCACGGTTGTATAGTTTTTGTGGTAGCAGTAGGCATGTCGTCCGCTCTCGCCGACAGTTCGCACGCAACTGACGTTTGACTACCCGTTACAAGAACCATTTCGATCAAGTCAGCTTTTAAACCAAAAATTCGCATCAAAATCGGCCAATTCGTTTATGATAGACACATAGACACGTCAAACTTGTAACACCTCTCTTTTTATCGGGGGTCACAAAAAAGATTTGATTATTTGTTTGTAAGAGCTTAACACTTCTTTCACCAATAGAAGTTATATTTATCAGCAAGTAACATAAACTATATAATCTTTGCACGCGGGCAACGCCGCAGGAATTAGGTAGTGTTTTACAAAGTAGTGGCTGATGAAAATTACCTCACATAAGTACAAGTATACAAATTCTATTGCAAAACTAGTTTTTTTTTTTTTCTATAAACATAAGAAAGTTGGAGCTAGTGGTTGCAAGCAATAGTATAAAATGTCGACAGTCTATAGATACTATCGTGGCCTTGAACAACAGTCACAATATCGATAGAATCGAATGTAAATAGTTTGCAAGTTAAAACTATCGATAGTATCGATACTATTGAATTTAGATACTTTCGATAGTATCGAATACTGTCGATAGTATCTAAATTCAATAGTATATATAGTTTTACCTTTCATCAATAGTATTGCAAACTATTGACAATCGATACTAGCGATAGTACCAATAGTATCGGTTATTCGATACTATCGATAGTCCTATTGATATTGTTGTTAGAGTAAAACCTATTACTTTTGAATATCAAAACTTGCTGGTATTGTTAGCTTTGTGTGTCTCTATAGTGATATATAAACAGAAAATTAGTCATACACAAAAATCTCTTTTATTAATATATATTTTACTTTAATAATCTGACTGTTTTTAGAGTTGAACTATCGATAGTAAAACTATCGATAGCTAGGCAACGCTAGACTTAGCCCTAGTCTAGTGTATAGAAGAGATCCTTTATGTGTGTCCCCTTTACGTCATACGTCTCAGCCGACTTGTCGGTTAGGGTCCATTCATAAAAATCCATCTGTTAAATAAACATATTATTCAGTTGAAGAATACCTGCAGGTCATGAAAAAAAAAAGAAAATCTCTACCTCCCTCTCGTCCCATAGCAATGCCTGATATTGACTTGAAAAAAATCACATGCACCTTATGTGATTTTTTTAAGTCAAAAATTATTTATTTATCTTTGGATATTTATATCACTTGATAATTGTCATTTCTATTTTTTTTTCGATTTCTTAATAGTTACTTGTTGACGTCAGATCATTTACTTACTACTAAGTTTACTGCCGCCTCCTAAGCGCAAGTACAGAAGAAGCGGTAACAAACTGTATTGCAGCATTTTCTCCAAAAACGTCAACCTTACAATTATACTGATATTAAAGTTAGATATGTGGACTGAGAATAATACATTGCTATGTCGTAATTATTAATTAAGATTGATGTAAATTTGAAATTGATATCAATTTGTAAATAAAGTACATGTACCGATTGTACTCAAATTATGACATTTGTGAGTGTACAAATACAAATCTTTAAGAGGGACCCGCGCCAAGCTCAAGCCAGACGTTCTTGTCTTTTGTATAGAATATCACGGATCATGTTCAATGCAATGTAATTAATTAATAAATAAATACAAATAGAAAAATATGAGTAGCACAAAATCAAAGCCTGCACAACGAGGGACTACAGACCGCGATAAACAAAATATTCTGAAGTGTCATTTTTCAAACGCGGAATCACCTAAACGAATGATTTTTCCATACAAAAAACCGTAAGTGACTCCGCGTGTAAAAAATCGCACCACTGAATCGACAAGTAATCGCTGAGGACATGCCACGGACTCAACGTACACGTCGCACGGACATTTGTCCCCGGAAACCTATAAATTACAGCGGACTAAAGTTGGTACGAATTCGCATGTACTGAGAGAGCCCTATAATTACCATCAGTGTGATATAGAAGGTATCGTAACGATTTCAATGCGGTGTTTGTTACGCGAATGAAAGCGACTTCCCTTGTGGTGGTTCTTAGCTATGTTTGATAAAAATCGGTTTAGTCGTTTAAAAGTTATTAAGGGCCGTTTGAAAGCTTGAAAGACGAGGTGCTTACCTGGCAAATAATAGATTGCGGATATCAATTCCACTTAAGGGGCTACCTGAATTTTCCGGGGACCAGCTGCCCCCATTTAAAATAAATCAGTTGAAAAGAAACGGAGATATCATTTAAAATTTTGTCTTGATCAGACCCTAGATAACCCTTTAAACTATTTTATGAATTACTGTTTACTGTTTAAAGTGAGAACGTGAAGCTTTTCTACGCACAATTGCGAAAAACTACCACTTTTGGCGTATGTGCGTAGAAAAGCTTCACGTTCTCACTTTAAACAGTAAACAGTAGTTATACAAGTATATTTGTCTGTGTAAACGTTAAAGTTAAGATGTTTGCCTCCCTTCTTAGAAAAAAAACCTCACAATTGCTCCATATAAATTTTATAGGTAAAAAAAAATATTGGTTTTGTTTTCGTTAATTAATTAATTATTAAAATTATATTTATAGATATACATTAAGACACAATACGACAATGCTGCCATCTGAAGGCTTTAATTTTGAAACAACGTCAACATGATTGACGGTCGGTAAAGAAGTTTTTTAATAAAGAATAAATAAAATAAATATTTTTTATAATTTTGTAAAGTGATAATTATTATCATACTTATTTAGTGCGAATTATTCGCGAGGGTACCGCTAGTATATATTTATTATGTTTTAGTACAACAAAGATTTTAACAAACTACCTAACTTACTTAGCAGCTTGGATTATTCTGGGACGAAATCAAGAACGTAGCGGTTGATATATCGCGTTGGGAACGTTGTGTCTACCCTTGGGCGACGTGTGTGAATGCACCCTTACACGTAGGTACCTATCATGACGGTAGGCTCAGGAAATTGAACGTCTGAGAGCGATCGTGTTTATGTAATTTATACATAACGTATGGAAATGGGAATGTCTGTGGTTATGAGTGACTAACCTTTTGAATAATAATGTCTTTTTAATTTTGCCGGAGATATAACCGGATATTACCGGAGAGCATGTACGAAAAGAGTAATGAATGTTGACGAAGCAAAAGAGGTTTGCAAGGCTCGGCAAATGGAAATCTATAAAGTCAAAAAAGTCAAAAGTAAAAAAAAAACAATGTAGGATAAATTTATCTCTTATTTAAGGTATTTTTTTTAAATATTATTTTAGTGCATAAGCTAAAAACTACTAGCGTTTCGAAACGACCACTGCTGGGAAGGTTACGCCGAAAGAAATCCAGTTCCATATTGGTCCCTATATACCCAGCCTGATGGGCTATGTTTCAGTTACAATACAGATTTACACTTAAGCTCAGTATACATTATATTATAAATCTAAATAATACAATTAAAATTTTCAGTCAACTATTTCCAAGAATTTTGATCAGATAAATAGTCATTTACATGATAATAAGCATTTTTAACGGCAGTCTTAAACTTAGATAATGGCAACGCTACTACATTATCTGGAATTTTATTATAGAGGGGCAAGCTGAAACAGGCGTGAAAATATGTATGTTAGTTTGCAAGCATGTCTTGAAATAATGGTGTAAACATTATATGATTTTTATGTAGTTATTGGTAAATTGACAAACATAATATTATGACAAAGCCCTTCTAGCGCGGAGGCGACCAACACTGTGTAAATGAGTTTTTTCGGCGTTTCTTCTCAGTAGTGGTCGTTGCGAAACGCGAGTATCGGTAGCTTTTCTTTAAAATAATAATAGGGAATATGCATGTATTTTTCATTTGCTTAATAAAATCCTTATTAACCACAGTTAATAAATATGAAAGAATTTATAAAATATTTTAATCAGCGACGAACCTGTGATACTTTAAAGTTTCAATTAGAAAGAGTAGTCCGATATGGACTAGTGACGTCAAAGTCCATATCATCTATACATTTGCCATAGAAAATAGCGTATTTGTGAGTGAGATAGACATATTTTCGTAAAATCATTATATCTCGTTCGTTTTTCAACCAATTTGTATTCTGTTTACTTTTGAATATTTATGGATAAACTGGTTAGATAACACATATTGGGACGAAGTTCCTTATCGCGCGTTGCGAAAGAGAGCTAGACGGAAAAAATTAAGACCAAAAGTTGTAACGACACTTTTTGTTAATTCAAATTTATGAAAATAATAAAAACTTGAGTTTAGAACGCAGAAAAGAGTTCGAATGTAATTTAGACCTATTTATATTTTACTTCGTTTCATCCGGGTGTCCCTTGACACCTCTCGAGTATTTTTTTTCCTTACAGAATCCCTGTTATTTAATTTGTATTACAAGTAATGTATACAATACTTATTGACATGAAAAAGGGCCTGTAAAAGCTTAATAAGAGCTTATTAAGAGTTGATTAAAATTGAAGAAAACATTATATTGTATTACATTAGTGGCTCTGTGAATTGTAAACCTCGCGAGTCACCCCTGCCCTTTGAAGTTTGTCGGTTAAAAAAATCGTCAAACAAAAAAGTTGCGTCTTAATAAGGGTTACAAACAAGTTCCATGAAAATTTTAAAATTTTTTCGAAATTGCTGATAGCTAATTGAAAAAAAAATATATATATAATTTCCAAACCTATTCACAAAATTTTACGAGAATCGGTTAAGAAATGCGATCTGTAGGCGATAACAACCGGACAGACAAATTGACAGCCAGAGAAAAGTATTTTCGGATAATCTCGACACGACGCTTCGCTCGCTCGGTAAATAAGAAAGATTTTTTAAATAATAATAATAAATTTATTTATTTCCTCTTAAAAACAAAAAAATGGTTTAAATTTTAATACAACGAATATACAAGAAAAAAATTAATCAATTAATAAATGCGTTTGCGAAGGACTGGTGCCCATGCTAGGTTTCCGAAGAACCTGTAATTACGGGTCACCAGGACTCGCTGCATATCTCCATAACCTGTATTTAATTCTTCTTATACTACAATAATACCTACAAAAAATATTACATGAATTGACCTTATATTTCCTTTAATATTTCACAAAAGATCTCTAAAATAAAAACTGTCTGAAAAGTTACATATTAATAAAGGCTTACTGGACACTTCCCAAGTAAAACTGAGTTTATTGGAAATTTCTCCGAAGCAATCTCGTCGGTATTTCAAAACTTTAAGATCCAATATCCTGTGAAATCATTTTGATAATGGATTTTAGGTTAGGATCATACTATAGTTTTAATACAAAAGCCTTAAAAGGAAAGTGAAGAGTGTGGAGTCACGCCTTTGTTCGTGCAGGATAATAGGCACAGTGCTGACATTTTTTAATTGGCCAGAGTAATGAAGGTTTTCAAAAATATGAGACACAGATGGAATATACTCGTAGCATCATCCGGTGCAATCGATTGTTGTCATCGGACCATTAGTTGAAAGGTTCTTTTGCTCCTTAAAATGTATCAAATAATAGTAATGTATATGTGTATATATAATATCTCTTAAGAATCGTTACCCTAGACGTTTCCATACAAACGTAGTCTAGCTTTTATTTTGAAATGACATGTGAGATATCGGCAGTATTTTGTAATTTTAAAGAAATTGCATATTATTATATCTTCTTTCTTATATATAATATATATAACTCAAAGGTGACTGACTGATATAGTGATCTATCAACACACAGCCCAAACCACTTGACGGATCGGGCTGAATTTTGGCATGCAGGTAGATGTTATGACGTAGGCATCCGCTAAGAAAGGATTTTGATCAATTCTACTCCCAAAGGGATAAAATAGGGGATGAAAGTTTGTATGAAACTTTGTCAATTTTATACCGATCGGGCTGAGACTTTGCATGCATAAAGCTACTATGACATAGGCATGCCCTAAGAAAGGATTTTGATAAATTACACCCCTACGCGAGCGAAGCCGCGGGCAAAAGCTAGTTAAGGCATATAACTAGTTTTCACAATCAAAATGTGAACTTAAAAGGGAATATAGTGTATCATATTTTATTTGATTATGAATAACTTTTACACTCTCATATTTTCTTTCAAGTTCATATTTGACTGTCGAAAACTAGTTTTATGCCTAGATATGTCAATTACAAAAAACTCCCGAAATCTCACATGTCATTTCAATATAAAAGCTAGACTACGTTTGTATGGAAAAGTCTAGGGCAAGGGGATTCGAGTTCCGTTACCCTAGACAGAAACAGACTTTCCCATACATACGTAGTCTAGCTTTTATTTTGAAACGGCATGTCAGATATTGGCGTAAATATGTGATTTCAAAGAAATTGCATATATTAAGGCATATATCTAGTTTTCACATTCAAAATATGAACGTAAAAGAGAATATAGTGTATTATTTCTACACTCTCGTATTTTCTTTCAAGTTCATATTTGACTGTCGAAAACTAGTTTTATGCCTAGATATATGCAATTTCTTTAAAATTACAAAATACTGCCGAAATCTCACGTTCCAAAATAAAAGTTAGACTACGTTTGTATGGACAAGTCTAGGGTAAGGGGATTCTTAAGAGATCCCGTTCTCTGTGTAATACTTATTATTCTGTGCTGGAATTTTAACGTTCTGTATCTTTTAATTTTTTTTTAAAATTATGTTAGGATAATCTAACCGACGGATAAATAGTTTTTTTCTGAACGTTATCTGTACGGCCGGGACATCAATTTAAAAGATAATAACCCTTTGGTATCTCTTTTTTTTTTTTAATTTATTTTTCTCCAAAAACTTAAATCTAATTTACACAACTGCCATGCAGTTTATCGGCAAATCGCTGCTATTTGTTTCTATACCATTAGTTATAGTATTATTGTGTTTTTTTTTCCCTGTGTAATAGTAAGTGTATAGTGTGTCTCTTCGGTACCAATAAAATGGTTATCTATCTATCTAACACTTTGGATATTATGCATAACTAATATTATACTTACCCGGATACAGGGTAACTTTCTAACCAGATGTCAAATGTTTGGAGCAACTTCAGCCTTTGATTCTTAAAATCATCGAAAAACGAAATATAAAATATATTGACAAAAGATAAAAAAATCGTCCTCAAATTTACCATACAAAAGCCATTTGGTTGGCTGAGTGCTGATTTGTATGGAAAAGCAGCATTTTTTTGTTAGACCGTGCGTGAATGATTTAATACTTATAATAATATGCGTATATTGTATGAAGAAAATTAAGTAACTAATGTACACAATCAAAATTGTTTATATAATCATTCCAAGACTAAAGTAGATGTCCAATTTATAACAAAGGCGACGACAAATATACAGACTGATTGTCCGTTTGTCTATTCAATTATATCGCGCTAACTTAGGTCGAGTAAACAACTTCCCAAAATAGAAAATAGGTTGTCAACTATAACTTTGTTATATAAAGTGCCTCCTCTTTGCTGATGATCAAGTATTACTTGCAGACTCAAAGGAGGAATTACAGAAAATGGTAACTGTTTTGAATGAAGCTTTGTATAAATAAATAAATAAGTAAATATATAGGGACAAATTACACTGATTGAGCTAGCCCCAAAGTAAGTTCGAGACTTGTGTTATGGGATACTAACTCAACGATACTATATTTTATAACAGATAAATATATAGATAAACATCCAAGACCCAGGACAATTTGAAAAAGGCCATTTTCCAACTTGCCCTGACCGGGGATCGAACCCGTGACCTCTGGGTGGCGGACTAGCGTGGTGACCACTACGCCACGGAGGTCGTCGAACAAAAAGAGAATGAAAATGAATGTAAGTAAAACGAAAGTTATGGTGTTCGAGAGGGATGAATATACAACAGAATGCAATATTGTGGTAAATGGGTGTGCAGTGAAGCAAGTGGAAGAGTTTTTTTATTTGTAATAAGTAAGTTTACAAGAGATGGAAAGCACGAGAGTGATATAGAAAGAAGAGTGAGTCCGGGAAATCAAGTGAATGGGGCACTGCACTTCTGAACAGCACGAAAGTGTCAATCAGCTACGTTTTTAAAAATTTCATCCCTACCCCATTGTTTGAGATAAATTATGACGTACGTTTTTTTCAATCCACATTTTAATCTTGTCTGGGAAATCATACTCCGAATATAGAAATGACTTAGGGCTATCTTCGCTTTTTGTACAAAGAAATTCGCTTTTTGTACCTACAAAACATTAACGTTTCGGATTATCTGACTTTCTAATTAAGTGAAGCACCTCCCTGAAATGCGGTGTAATATACTCGACATACAGGGGAAGCTTTTAATATAATTAAGTGAGACAGACTCTGCAAGTTTAGCGCCGGTTACATTTCCAAGCTCCTAATTATTTCATCAACTATGTTGAGAAATTACGCTGTTTACTTGTTAAGTATATGTTAAAAGGAAGTAATACGCATGAGCGCGTGTCCGGTTACTTATTAATATAAAGTAACAAGCCAAGTGCGAGTCTGACTTAAGCAAGAAGGGTTCTGTACGATTATCTATAAAAATCACATTTGTGGTATGGGAGCCCCCACTTATATATTTATATTATTCTGTTTTTAGAATATGTTGTTATAGCGGCAACAGACTGAATACATCTCAGAAAATTTAAACTGTTTAGATATCACGGTTCATGAAATACAGCCCAGTGACAAAAAACTAAGACGGACGGACAGACAGAGTTTTAGTAACAGGGTCCCGATTTTACCGTTTGGGTACGGAACCCTAAATATTATTTTTTTTATAAAAAGGTTAAATTTACATTACACTAAAAACCGATGGTCTATGGGCAGAAGAATTATCGAATGGCGGCTACGTACCGGCAAACGCAGCGTAGGACACCCACCTACAGGTGGCCGGACGACCTTAGCAAGGTTGCAGGAAAATACTGGACACAGGCCGCTATTTTAATCGGTTGTGTGACTGACGACGCCTTTCGCCAACTCGTGTACTATCGGGTTGTGTGTTTCGGACCGCGAGCGGTTCGGACCGTGGTCCGAATCGCACAAGTACTGTTTCTGAAGAGGGTCATTTGCACCATAGGTGTTGAAGTGGTGCGAATGGCCCAAGGTATCTTTTGGAATGGATCGATTCGGACCACTACCCAAAGCTCTTTTCGTTGGTATATCAGCACCTTTTTGTGTGCAACTATTTCTTTGTGCACAAATTTTTACTTAACTAATCAACATCACTTAGAAAAAAAATACATTATTGTCGCGTAAGGAGATAAATGACACTGTTGAACTGGCTAAGAAGTGGAACTACTAAGCCGAAATGGTCAGAAGAGGCCAAATACATAGTACGGCTACAAAGAGTCTTTAGGCACAATGGGACATGCTGCGATGGTGCTACATGATGGATTACGCTATCGAAAGTGGGAAAGTCCTCAAGGTAAGATTGCCATTTACAACTGGTCGTTCCTAGAGCAAAGATAAGCGAGATTTTAAAAACTTTTCATGATGGTTCTTCGGGCGGACACCTAAGAATAAAAAAAAACTCTCACAAAAATTAAAAATTAAAAAAAAATTCTACTGGTTACACTGCTGAGACGATGTAGAAGACTGGTGTCGTAAATGTCAGAGTTATGCAGCTATTAACCCAGACCACACACAAAAAAAAAACGGCATTTCCATACAAAAGTGTGCAGCCGCTCGAGCATTTCATATGGGAATGTCGAATTTTTTTCGGTTTGTTTGTTATTTTAATTTCAATATACTATATACGCCCGATGAAAATTTTAGTTTTACGGTAATATCTGTCTGTCTAAGCCTGTTTGTGGCATCGTAGCGCTCGAACGGATAGACCGATTTCGATGCGGTTTTTTACGTAAAAGCAAGTTTTCTTGCGGTGGTTCTTAGCTACGAGTATGTTTGATAAACAGTGGTAAAGCCGTTTAAAAGTTAATGGAAGTTAACGCTTGAAATTATTTTTTTTTATTTGCCTGGCAAATAATAGATGGCGTTACGTATATTAATTCCACGAAATGTGTAGTTCCACTAAATATCACTAGATGGCATCTTTATGTTTAAATATGAAACGTAACAAAGAATGATGACTTTTTTTATAATTAATGACCTTTGGCTATTCTAATATCGAACTGGAAATTGGTTCAGTTAAATAATAAGGGCTGGACCCTTGAAAGCCAGGGATTTTTTAATTTGACTGGCAAAATAAACATGTTAATCTAGAAACCGTCAACATTTATTTTATAAAAACCACAGCTGTCAATTAGGCGCCATTTTGAAACGGCCGTTATTTATCACCGTCTCTTTTCAAAAACAGCTCTTAATTGAATATCGGGGGAAAAATTATATTAATAAAGAAATTAAAATCACCGGCTTGTTTGCTGCGTAGAAATACAATTAATTTCGTTCTGGGAATAATACTGAAATACAGGGGACATTCGGATTATGCGAATTTACATCTGTGCCAACCACGTCCCTGCAAATGTGTCATGTCATGGTGACAGATATTCTTTTGTTTTTTTTTTTTTAATATTTTGCCTTGACACTGTTGCGTATTAAGCCATGCACAATTTTATAAAACTATAATGCGAAAAAGTAGGTAAGCAGGAGAATGTATAGAAACGATATTACGAGATATTTCCTTTTGTTTGCAATGACATGTTTTGGAGTTTTTTAAATAAATAGCAATTAATTCATTTGTGCTTTTAATACTAAAATATATAACCTAAATATGACAAAAGCGTTCAATGAAACTCTTGTTTGCGGCGTGGAAATACAATTAATTTCGTTCCGGGAAATGTTCAAGTATAACTTAACTAATATTGACATAGATATTTGTTTTATTCTTTTTAAGAGCTACTGATATTTTTTGTCCTAAAGACAGAGTACTTTGGGTCTTGCGGCTCTAAGCAGAAGAGCCCAGGGCCGCAAAACTCAACAATTTTAGCGTGATCACAGAATAAGTACTAGTACTCACGTACAGAAGTCTTACTTAGAAAAGAAATTCAAAGAAGTATCTACATAATGTGCTTAGCTCTATGGTTTAATTTAGCTCGCGTCAGAACTCCTCTCCTCAGAATAACACTGAGCTAGCTCCAAAGTAAGTTCGAGACTTGTGTTATGGGATACTAACTCAACAATACTATATTTTATACCAAAAATAGATAAACATCCAATACCAAGGACAATATGAAAAAGGCATTTTTTCAACTTGCCCTGTCCTGGGATCGATGCCGGGACGCCTGGGTGGTGGATTAGCATGGTGACCACTACGCCACGGAGGTCGTCGACGAATATTGACCTTTCTATTGAATTAGCCTTTTGTATATTTGCTCTTTCGTATGGTATCTTTGTAATGTATTTTTTTGGTACATTAGAGTTATTACAAACAAACAATATTGTAGACAATATTTGCGCCACATATCCAAACACACAATGTCAGCCTCTAATGGTGACTCACACCATAGCAATTAGGCAAAAAGCACCATTACTCAGGGAATGGCGTAATGGGAAGGGACACGAATGTTGATGTAAATATTGTGTAAATTCTATCGGCATCCTTAGGTGACCAGACCATAGCATTATTTATATTCTGGAAAAGAAAAAGCGGGTAAGCGCTCTCTGGGCTTAGAAGCAGTACACCTACAGAATGAATACTAATACTCACGTACAGAAGTCTTACTCAGAAAAGAAATTCAAAGAAGTATCTACTTAATGTGCTTAGCGCTATGGTTTAATTTAGCTCGCGTCAGAACTCCTCACCTCCTCGTTTAGATACCTAGACATCTATTGCAAGCCAATTTCATTCTTATTACTCTGGACAAACGATTCATGTAACTGAATTTTCCCCTTCGAAGTGGTTGCCGCGCGCATAGTAATAGTGTAGGTATATTTTTCAATACCTAAACTGGGAGTGACACAGGCCTGGTATTGCTGAGGATGCAACCAGGAATGCGCTAAGGTTAATAAATAATTATCCGAGCAAAGGTGCGTAGCAAGATATTAATTCTTTTTTAACAACTGGTTGCGAAACATAGTTGCCAAAACGGCCGGAGGGCGAAGCGTCTGTTTCGATATTTGTCAAAAATGCTTAGAGGTCTTAGAGATGAGGGAAAGTGGCCAATTGGCTGCATTCTCACGCTGAATAGCAACTTTAATCCGTGAGATATAATATGAGCCAGTCCTCTTGTCACTATAGGCGTCGACAATCTGAGGGGTTATTTTTTTTATACTCTTTTTAGTATTGAGACCTCACAACTGTCTATAAGTTTCGACGATCTGAACGTATTACAATATGTAACAAAAACCCTGTCCGATCCTTGTAGGAGCAATTCAGACCGTCAATATGAACAACTTTTCCTATGGGACCAAAGCTTGAACTCAAAAAAAAATTGACATTTTCATTCAAATTGCCGGGCCGGCCGAGCACTTTTGTATTAAAATGTCGATTTTTTTTTCAAGTTTCAAGCATTGGTCCCATAGGAAAAGTTGTTTATATTGACGGTCTAAGTTGCTCCTACAAGGATCGGACAAAGTTTCTGTTACATATTGTAAATGAATTTATAAATATATGAAAATGGTTGTGTAAAAATCATATAGTTTTTCCTAAACTATTTAGATCCCATAGTTGGACAAATCTTTTTCAATAGGTATTCAGCCACTTTATATAGGTACTATCATAGCCTAGGGCAGTAAGACTTAAAGATTATGTTTAGCGAGAAGGTGGAAAAAGTTAATGATATTAATGGGTTGCTAGTAGCGTTGCAAGCAATAGCATAAAATATCGACTGTCGATAATATCGTGACCTCGAAAAAATAGTCACAATATCGATAGGACTATTGATAGTATCGATTATTTTTGATTCATACTATCTTCTTCTTGTCGAGTCAAAATGGTTCCAGTATAGTTTCAAATTCAAATGACATTTGACCAGTATGTGGCCACGGCGATCCCTCTGTCGTTAGCCTCATTTAAGTCCTCAATGGTACACGACGTAGGGCAATTCGGACACGATAGAAGGTGGTCCATCGACTGAATGGCACCGCAGTCGCATAGGACGTTATCAGCGTGACGCCACCTTACTCGGTTTTCTCGACATCTCCCAACACCAGCCCGGAGTCTATTGAGAGACTTCCAGACTGACCAGGGGAGGTCTCTACCAGGTGGGAGATGCTCTGTAGGTGGTATATTTGGCCCGGACGGTGGATATTTGTTTATCCATTGCGCAACTCTTGCATCAGAAGCTTCTGAGGCTGGTAATTCATACAATAGATAGTATTAATAGAATCGATAGTAAAGGTACCTACTATTTGTATTAAAAACTATCGACAGTATTGTAACGAATATCGATAGTAATTTAGCTATCCATAGTTTTTCGTACAAAAAGTAGTAACTGTATCGATACTATCGATAGTACCTAAATTCAATAGTATCAAGTAGTAGCTGGTAGTATTATGGGAATCTTTGAGCCAGGGACGATTAGGGGCGGTTTATTAGATTGATAATTTTGAAGAAGCATGTTGCGGATATTTATTTGTAACTAGGTAAGTAGAACTTTTGACGAAGCATGTTGTGGATACTTATTTGTAAATTTTTTGACGAAGCTTGTAGCTGATGAATCTTTGTAATATTGAAAATTAATTGTTGAATAGTATCATTACTATCGATGGTTTTACCTTTCATCAATAGTATTGCAAACTACTGACAATCGATAGTATCCATACTATCGGCAGTCCTATCGATGTTGTGACTGTTTTTTGAGGTCAACTATCGATAGTCAAACTATCGACTGTTATGCAACGCTCGTTGCTAGCCACATCGCCTATAGACATTGTAAAATAAGTGCCCGACAGAAAGAGGGAAATTTATTTATTTTGAGGTGACTGTTTACAGATAAAGCGGACAGAAAATTAGAAACAGAGGACAAAAATTCCAAAAAATTGTTTAAATAGTGTACATACAATGTGACATCTAGTGGCGGCTAATCGAATCACTTTTTGAAAGCTTATAGCGTACTAGGTACATACCTACTGCAATGCAAGCCATATAGATGGCGCTTGTGCAGACATCTTCTCAGTTTTTCGCACATATATACACACAAATATCACACCTATTGCCATTAAGGGGCTTCCTGAATTTTGCGGGGTCCAGTGCTGCTCCCATTTAAAATTAATCATTTAAAAGGAAACGGAGATATCATTTAAGATTTTGTCTTGATCAGACCCTAGCTAACCCTTCAAACTATTTTATGAACTACTGTTTACAGTTTAAAGTGAGAACATGAAGCTTTTCTACGCACATACGCCAAAAGTGACCGTTTTTCGCAATTGTGCGTAGAAAAGCTTCACATTATCACTTTAAACTGTAAACAATAGTTTGAAGAATTATCTAGGGTCTGATCAAGACAAAATTTTAAATGAAATCTCCGTTTCCTTTCAATAGATTTATTTCAACTGGACCCCGGAAAATTCAGAGAGCCCCTTAATAACCCTCTGCCTATTTCCCACAGGGAAGGCAGAGACTATGGACCTCTTCTTGTTAGATCCTGACCAACTTCTTTCGCTTCATCTACACTCATCAATCTTTTCACAAAATACATACCACTTCTAAACTCAAATTGGACAAAAATTCCACATTTCATATGCGTATTTTCTATTTGAGTACATCTAAAAGTTCTTTTAAAAAATACGATGGTCGCGGCTCAAGATGGAAAAATTAAATATTAATAATGTAAAAACATTATTAATATTTAATTTTTCCATCTTGAGCCGCTTTGTTTTGTGATTTTTCGTACTGTTTACCCGGAGGCTGTTCATTTGAAATTTATAAACAATTTTATCATAAACAAATTTGACTAATAGGTATGTGTAGGTTGTAAATAAGTTTTATATATTTTTTGTACAAGTTTTTATTGTCAGGCATAAGTACTTTTCAAGACAAAACTCGAGGGGGTTCCGTAGTTTCATTGCAGAGTTCCTATGGCTTCCGGTCCCATCATCAGATCAGCTCCAAGTCATCATGATATTGAATTGTAATGCGATATACGTATGCTTGCAAAATTTTAACTCCTTCGGAAACCGTGGGTCTAATTTTACTTGCAAGATTTGATTACAGACAGACAGACAACGAGACAGGTGATGAAACTAAATAAAACCTTGTAAAAATAAGAAGCAACAGAAATGATAGGTAATTTCAACGTGGAAGCGACATACCCGTAATAAATCGAACCACGGGCTATATTAATCACTATAGTATAATGAAATTAACATAACAACCCAGGATCAAAAAATAATTTCGAAATTCCATACAAATTGCCCGGGCGGGTGCACAGTTTTGTATGGAAATGGCCAATTTGTTTTTTTGTGTTTCGCTGCTATTTTAATTTCATTATACTAAAGTGATCTAGTATAGCTCGTGGTTCGATTTATTACGGGTATGTCGCTTCCACGTTGTATAATGCTTGGGCCGGACCTGCGCCTATCGTCACGAACGTACACGTCACCTAAGTTTCTATTACAACACAAAGGTTGGCTGCTAGATAATGCTTTTAGCATTCAGTCCGCCTATTGTGCTTTATACAATATTAGAATTTTGTACAATAAAGGTTAAATAAATAAATAAATCATGCTAAAAGTGGCTTGGGTCTAGCAGCCTTGAGCTCCGTCTGCTTAGAGCCATTTTTATTTAAATTTTAGAGCAACGCTCTTATCAGTGGAGTTTCTTCCATTCCTGTCTGTCAGCCAGCCTTTTGACGTCTTGGTACGACACCACTTCTACTTTCTCCTTTATTTGCTTCATGAAGCTGTGTCTGGGTTTTTCTCTACCCCTTCTTCCTTCTTTTTTACCTTCTATTATCGTCTTCATAAATTCGTCGTGCCGTACCAAGTGTCCCATCATATTTCCTCGTCTATTTCTGGTAGTTGTTATTAATTGCCTCCTTTCGCCTGCTCTGCTTCAAACTTCTTCATTTGTAATCCTGTCCGGTTAACTTTTTCCATCCTTCTCCAGCATCACATCTCAAATGCTTCTAATCTCTTTATTTTCTGCTTAGACCCAAAATGCTCTGTCCGTCCTATTAGGGATAAAGACGTGATATCTATAGAGGAGGTTATCAAATTATTTTTTGCACAACCGCCTAAATTATAATTAATCTTTATTTTCGCTCTTCCAACAGTCTCATGTTCTCTCACTCGACGGTGATGACTGGAAATCTGTGTTTGCTCCCTGAGCAATTTTAACACTGAGTTGTTGCCTTTTTGTATCACTGCGGTTCACCTTATTTCTACGATTGATTGTCAATATTTTTGTGTTGATTTGTGTAAACATGTATATGTGTGTGCCTCAGTGAGACAAATAAAGTGTTTATCTATCTATATATCTAAGTACACATAACATAATTGCTTTGAAACTAATTTGAATAGTTATCCAAACATTGCACCGTAGTAAAAGTAAACAAATAAAAAAGTTGTTCAAATATTCAAATGCTAGTTATGTAAAACCATCCGAATACAAATAACTTAATTGAACTAACATTGGGACCTCTAAAATTAAATTTGGACAACTTTTTGTTCGTATTTACAGTTCATTTAGTGTTATCAAGCAACGTTAGAGATGTATTTTGAGTGAATTAAATATTTGAAACATGTTAACAAATATTTTAATTCTATTATAAATTATGGAGGTACTTATTTGTCTTCCAAATTATTTATCCTTCAAAGCGACGAAGAGCTCGGTGGCTCGGTGGGAGTGCGCATTAAAGTAAAGCGACACCGGAGTGGTCCACACTCAGGGTGACCAAAAGTGGCAAAAAAAATTCTCGAACTCCTCCGTCAAGCTATGTCAGGTGCCATACGCGGCTTAAAAACTCTGGTTTCTGATACCAGTGTAGGCTACTTACACACACGCAAAACAAAAACCTACATAACACGTATTAAAAATTTTCAAAGCCGTATGGCTTGACAAGTGAAGTTGACGGTCATGAAGCTAGTACGATATAATGTAACTTAAGTTTTTGAGCGCGCCGTCACTAGAGCGAAGTTTCCGGTAATGCGTATCCACAAGATACTTACTCGTAAATAAATAAATATATACGGACAAATCACACTGATTAAACTAGCCCCAAAGTAAGTTCGAGGCTTTTGTAATGGGATACTAACTCAACAAAAACTATATTTTATAACAAATACATTCATATCACATCAGGGCTCTTCGTTTGTTAAATGAATTTAACGAAAAGTATCCTGACTTAGATTTATTTACGTGTTCGCTGACAAAATTCGCGAACAATGTAGAGGAATGTATTAGTTGTAATTAGTCTTATACTGTCGCATTGGTGTAAACTGTAATGGCATTGTAAAAATGTGTAGTATTAATAAAGAAATAAAAAAAATAAAGAAATATATAAACATACAAGACCCAGGTCAATCTGAAAAAGATATTTATAATCTTGACCCGACCGGGGATCGAACCTCCAGGACAGCCTGGCATGATGGCCCCTAGGCCATAGATGCACAAGACGTGTGTTTATTCCTTTAGTCTTTTAAATTAAAAAAAAAAGAAGTAAAAAGCCTGTGTTTCTTAGAGTAATATACATATATACATGTTTGAAACGTATCTCGAATCCGCAAATCCGCTGCATCTGTCATTTCGCTTTGTTCTCGCTGAAATCCGCTTGTACGTTTGAACATCTTGAATGCTCCTTGAATATTGCACGAAATATAACATATTTTATATATATTTTATGACACTCACTCTTCAGTGCTCTTGGACACCAATTTAATATTTTTCATTTTAGTATGTAGTCTCTTTGTAGATCTGCATTTATGAGCCAAGCTCTCGTCGATGTCATGGTTGGAAATAGACGGAGAAAATGACGATTTTTTGGCGGAGATGTTTGTCTGTCTTCTCTGTTTCACACACTAGTTAACTAAATAGTCACTTCTATACGTGCTTTTCGTTTCAAAGAAACCGCTTTAGTTTGACATGGGTATGTAAATTAATTAAGAAAAAAAATTTGTCAAATAAATTTTAGAAAATATTTTTTTTAATGTAGCTACTACATTAAGTAAAGTGAAAAGTCATTTTTTTTCTCGACTAACCAATCAATTTAAAAAGGTATAAAAAATATTATGAGGTTGTGAACACCGTTTTTTGATTTAGGTATCCGTTTCTGAAATATTTGGTTTTGAAGTGAAAATTATTGTTACGAGTCAAGTGTCCCCCTCTCCCCCCTCTTTATCTGCTAAACGATTATAACATATGGACACGTGAAAAAACACACAGCTATAGTATATATAATGAAATTTAAAGGAAAACTATCAGAGCTAAGTAGGGTTTACTAATTAAAAAGTTATAGGTACAAAACGCACTTAGCCAATTATTTTTCTTGTATGTTCACCGATTATAAGAAAACTCCTGGACTTATATAATTTTTTTTTTGTTTGGAAGGTTTTACTTTAATCAAAACCGTTGTGTAGTTTGGGGGTGAAGCCTGTTTTCAGTTTTGAAAAAATATTAAACCTAATTAGATATGTAATTAAAATTAGTTATAAAGTAATGCATCTATGAGTAGGCATGTAGAAAGGGTGGATGAGAGGAGATTTACAAAAAGGGTCGACAAAGCGAATGTGAGCGGAAGAGTGGGTCAGGGTCGTCCTCGACGAACGTACCGCAACCAGATTGCAGACATCATTAAAAAAGGAGAGGTCCGAAGTACCCGTAACCGACGGGCATGCATGAAAAGAGTCATGAGTGTAGATGAAGCGAAAGAGGTCTGGATCGTAGCAGGTATATATATAACTATATTTCATTTTCCAACTTGCCCTGACCGGGGATCGAACCCGGGATCTCTGCGTGGCGGACTAGCATGGTGACCACTACGCCACGGAGGTCGTCAAAGTAAGCAAGCAAGTGAAGGTCTATAGTCTCTTCCTAGTGCTGTGGGAAACAGGCGAGATAAAATGTACGATTGTTTGTAATAAAATTGTTTTTAATTCAATTCATTTATTTGCAGTAAACAAGGTTTTTACAGAGATGTGTCATTAAACCTATTTATCTAATCATATAGCATGCAGAATTTATATATTTTTGGTATCTAAATAAACCTATGCCATATATCCATGCGTCGAACACTTTACTATTTAGCATTTAGAATTTCATCGACGGAATAAAATACTTTGCTCAGCAGCCAAGTCTTTAAATTTATTTATTAAACCTTCACTGACCAAAAAGGTACAAAAGGTGGACTTAACGCTAATGCATTCTCTACCAGTCAGCCTTAAGGAAAAACAGAAGTAAATTTGTGAGCGATAGGCGCTCACAAATTTATTTCTGTACGTATATTATAAACATACGTATACGTATATTATAAACATACACATACAATACACATACTAAACATACACATACATACGTTTGTTTGACTGATTTGTAATACCTACCTACTTATTTGACGAAGCATGTTGCGGATTTATTTCTGTAAACTTTTGACGAAGCATGTTGCGGATATACTTTTGTCATTTTTTTTTAAAGAATTTAATTAATATCAATTATTTGGTTTTATATTTTATTATGTAATTTCATGCAAATTCTGTATACACATATATAAATACATATATTTTATTAATATATACATACACATACAATCATATACATACATAAATACATAATATAAAACAAAAAAAATTAAGATAATGATTAGTTCTGCTGCATCAAACTTGCAAAAAGGTGCATGTGGACTTTTTTCTTGAACAGGTCCCTATTCGTGATACTTTTGATGTCTTCGGGTAAGGCATTCCAGAGACGTAGCCTGAACAGTAAAAGAGTTAGTCATAAAACTTGAGCGAAATAAAGGAAGGTGAAGAAGTAGAGAATGACTAGAGCGAAGCTCACGTTCATGGCTTTCAGACTGAAAGCGAAATTTGTTTTTCATATACAGGGGAGAGAGAGGATTCTTTAGTATAGGAAAAAGAGTACAAAGCATTCTTTTAAATCTATTAAAAGGTAACACTTTCATTTGTTCAGGTTTATGGTTGTAAATTTTTGAGAAGCAAGAGAATATGCATGTATTTTTTTATTTGCTTAAAAAATCTTTCTTAACCACAGTTAACAAATATGAAAGAATTAATAAAATATCTTAATCAGCGACGAACATGTGATACTTTAAAGTTTCAATTAGAAAGAGAAGTCCGATATGGACTGGTGACGTCAAAGTCCATACCAACTATACATTTGCCATAGAAAATAGCGTTTTTGAGAGTGAGATACCTAGACATATTTTCTTAAAATCGTTATATCTCGTTCGTTTTTGAACCAATTTTTATCCTGTTTTCACTGTTAGTACTTTACTTTTGAATATTTATGGATAAACTGGTTAGTTAATACAATTTTTTTCAAGTATATTCCCTAATTTCGATATGGTTGTATTTTTAATTTGTCAGGTAGCCTAAAACTTCTAGTGTATATTTCCTGGCCCTTTTTAAAGGTTGCTATTGCTATCAAAAGTATGGATATAACTATATAATCTATAAATAAAACAATCATAATTATGTGATATCAGGATATATTTTAATAAGACTTATCCTGAAATCACATAATTATGATTGTTTTATTTACTTAGTACCCAATTAGATTCTCGAGAAATCCCGTAACTTTTAGTCATATCCATACTTTTGATGGCAATAGCTCCCTTGATTCCAATCTCTGCTTATAACTCATTTCATTGACATTCAGTAATCCTGTCGAGAAAATCCTTATATGCCATCGGATTTGGTTTTTGCAATCGATATCCATGATATGGGTCGAGCTGCCTTACCATACATTATCCCGGCTGACCTCCAATATACTAATGCTACTATCATGTATTCCTTGCCATTAGGATTTAAAGGGTTCATGTGTTAGGGCCAACTTCGGTGTCAGATTTTCAAAAGTGCTACGGTAGGTAGGTATATGTAACGTGTGACTACGCCTTTCCAAACATGAAAATTTATCTCTACATAGTGAATATTGCATACTTCAGAATAGTATTGTATGACATTATTGTCAATTTACAACGAAGGCATCTTGGTAGAGTCTACTGTGTCCATTTACTTGCAACTACATTAGCAACTTTGTTCAGTTCAGTATTCTGAAAATCTTGTTTTATCCTTTTTCAGCGTCGTTTTTTGTCGTAGTTGGGTTTTAGTTTTTTACTTTTTATTATTAATAATCTTTAAAATTGTTTGATTGTGCGAGCGAGACTGCCAACCAAATGTAAAAGCCTCTTAACCTCCAACGACAAAGCGGGGTGTTATAAATTTGACATGTATGTGTGTCTGTCTGATGTTTCGTAGCGCCTAAAATAATGGGTTGATTTTGATGCGGTTCTAAAGTTTGAAAGCTGACTTGATCATGATGGTTCTTAGCTATGTTTGATGGTAGTCGGTTCAGCAATTTAAAAGTTACGCGGGTAACGCTTTAAAAGTCACGTTTTTAGGGTTCCGTAGCCAAATGGCGCGGATTATGATAATGGATTCGTCATGTCTGTCCGTCCGTTTGTCACAGACACTTTTTTCCGAAACTATAAGAACTTATACTGTTGAAACTTGGTAAGTAGATGTATTCTGTGAACGGCATTAAGATTTGCACACAAAAATAGAAAAAAAAACAACAAATTTTGGGGTTACCCCATATTTAGAACTGAAACTCAAAAAATTTTTTCAACCAATCCATACTCTTGTGGTATCTATGGATAGGTCTTTAAAAATGATATTGAGGTTTCTAATATCATATTTTTCTAAATTGAACTTTTAAAATAAGAGAATGATAAAACTGAAATAAATATATGATGTACATTATCATATATTCTTTCAGAGTATTATTGGCAAAACTCTGTTTTGCTAGTAGCATGAAAGGGCCGGCTCGTCCGGGGAAGTACCACACTCTCACAGAAAATCGACGTCTGAGTAGTAGCGTCACCGTTTCTATGCTTCCTTCGGTGAGTGAGAGAGCCGGAGGCCCAGCCCCTTCCCTCCCTACATCTTCCCTTCCTGAAAGGCCGGCAACGCTTCTGTTACACCTCTGGTGTTGCAGTTGTACATGGGCAGTAGTGATCACTTACTATCAGGTGACCCGCTTGTTCGTTTGCCACCCTACCCTGACCTAAAAAAAAACATTATCCAGCTGAACCATATATTATGATTCAGAAAGTATTATTATATAGAAGTATTCAGAAAAACATAACATAATGCTACAGTTCTCCGAAAGAATTCTAAAAGAAACGTGATAAATCGAAAATCTCACGTAACTTTTGTGTACATTTTAGAAAATAATTCTCTTTTATTCCCAACCAAACGATAATGTAAGCGAAAATATGGCTTCATATTTCATCCGGAAGAAACGTCCCACGGGAGTAAAAAGAGATATTTCGCTGAAGTGACGACGGTGAAAATGTACTTAGTGATATCTCTGGAGTATTTTACAAGCTTTTATTTCACTTGTCAGGAAGCTGTAAAGGCAATGATATTGGCACTGCATAGAAGCGGAATATCATTTATGCCGATATACGTATGCGTGCAAAATTTCAGCTCAATCGGAAACCGGGAAGTGGGTCAAATGATACTCGCAAGATTGATTACAGACAGACAGACAGACAACGGGACAGGTGAAACTGAATATAAGCTTGGAAAAAATAGCCAAAACAGTTGAAATGTTTGGTATCTATGTTTTTTTTACCCGACTGCGCCAGAAGGAGGGTTATGTTTTTCGAGAGTATGTTTATATGTATGTATGTATAATTGTTTGGCACGCAGCCTGAACGGTTCGATGAATGTTAGCTTGAGAGGTGTCGTTAGATTCGTATTTACTGTGAGAGGGACACTGGATATTTCAAAATTAAAATAAAAACAATATGGCGGATTTATGGCGCCAAATTCAAATGTTTGGCACGCTCTGCAGCCTGAACGGCTCGATGGTGACGTTAGATTCGTATTTACTGTGAGAGTGACACAGGGTATAAAAAAATGCAGTCAGTTTTTTTTAACAATGACTTCTTGTTTATCTTTTAATACACGTTTTACAAATTTAAATAAAATAAAAAGAGAATCCAACGAATTGGCTGAAGGCTGACAGCATCACCCCTCTGGACCGCAATCAAAATCTTTTGTGCAAAGAAACTTGCCCGCCCTTGGATCGCCCGTAACATCGCGGAGACGCGTTGAAATCTCAGTCACACCAAAGATTTTGCTTCTGGGCTCACCCACCGTCTCTACAGCGAAGGTAACAAAAATATAATTTCCAATGACATTTCCATATTTTCTGCCTTTCAGAGCTTCTGACGAAACAGTTGCCGCGCCGGCTCGCACAGACGTTGATGTCACATGCGTGGACGCAAGAGTATCTACGCACGTGGCGTCCCAAATTAAATTTGCCCAGCTTTCATGGTACCAGTAACATCCCATCAGGCCTTTTACCATCTGATCTCAGTAAACCGCTCAGTTCCAAATGTTTGGTTATAGATTTTCTTCCAGCCGCCTTCTTGACGTCAAACCCACATGGTAATGCAGTTGTAGGACAAGATGTTTGTGCTTCTCCTCTAGTCTCCTGTTACGACATCCACAGGGAGATAACGAATGGTGCTATTCTAAGCCGGCAGCACACGACCGCAGACAAGTACTAGTTCTCAAGTACAGAAGTCTCACTCAGGAAAGAAATTCAAAGAAATATCTACCCAATGTGGTAAACGATATGGTTTGATTTAACTCGCGTCAAAACTATGCACCTTTTGTTTTAGATACCTATAAATCCATTGTAAGCCAACTTTTTTCTTATGACTTTGGACTTCCACTGCTTAACATATGCCTCTTCCATGGATTTCCATTTAGATCTTGCTGCGGTGACTCTGGTCCAGGTCGGCCTTGCCGTCTATTTGATGTCGTCTGACCATCTGGCTTCTGATCTGCCTACGCTTCGTCTTCCTGTGCGGGGTCGCCAATACAGAACTCTATGGCTCTATCGATCATCATCTCTGCGGCAGATGTGTCCAAATTTGGACAAACGAGTCATAAACCTGGATTTCCCATTGCGCAGTATTCGCCGCGCGCATAGTAATAAGTAAAATGCGGCACAAATAAGTTGAACAAAAATGGCGGACTTCAAAGCATTTTTGTACAAATTCCCGGGAATTTTTACAAAAATGCTTTGAATTCAGCCATAACACACGACGGTTATACCAAAATGGTGGTTATCGACGCAGGTACAAACAATGCGCCGACGACTGCCATTTTGGTTCAATTTACGTGTCGAGAATTTGTACAAAAATGCTTTGAAGTCCGTAATTTTTGTCCAACTTATTTATGTTGCATTGCACCTAGGCAGGTCTGTGTCACTCTCCGTTTAGGTATCGAAAATATACCTACATTATTACTATGCGCGCGGCGACCACTTGGAAGGGGAAGATTCTGTTACATGAATCGTTTGTCCAGAGTAATAAAAATGAAATTGGCTTGCAATGGATGTCCAGGTATATAAACGAAGAGGTGAGGAATTCTGACGCTAGTTAAATTAAACCATAGCGCTAACCATATTAAGTAGATATTTCTGTGAATTTCTTTTCTGAGTAAGACTTCTGTACGTGAGTACTAGTATTTATTCTGTGACCTAGATATATTTCGATACCTGAACCGGGAGTGATACAGGTCTGACACGACCGAGTAAATATTACGATGTAAGGTCAAGCGGAGATTGCCTACCATGTCTCCTGTGGGAGCTAACATACAATCTAGTGACTTATGGATCTAATTGAGCCTTGACTAATAGCTAACAGGCGCCTCCTGGGAGAGGCGTATCTTTACTATTTTTACATCAATGTTAACCTTCATTTTTATAAGCTTTTATTTACCTTGCAAGGTTTTTGCCTATGCTTGTGTAACTCCCCGTTTAGGTATCGAAAATATACCTACATTATTACTATGCGCGTGGCAACCACTTCGAAGGAGAAAAATCAGTTACATGAATCGTTTGCCCAGAGTAATAAGAATGATACTGGCTTGCGATGGATGTCTAGGTATCTAAACGAAGAGGTGAGGAGTTCTGACGGAAGCTAAATTAAACCATAGCGCTAACCACATTAGGTAGGTTTTTCTTTGAATTTCTTTTCTGTGTAAGTCTTCTGTATGTGAGTACTAGTACTTATTCTGTGCCTATGTCCAGCAGTGGTCATTATACTGCTGAAATGATGATGATGATATATCTTTTATGTTTGTTTAGGTCAAATCTTGCAAATTATTTTCATCCAGTTCTCTGTCTAAGGAATACAATAAGTATATACGAAATGAGGAAATAGTCGAAAACAGCGAATAGCTCTTTTCTCTGTGAAATCAAACAGCTGGAACAATGGCTTCTGCAGCTGCGTAATTGAAATCCAAAAGCTTTGAGCTTCGAGGCTTTTTAATATTCTAGACTGTATTTTTTGGTATAAAACGCCCTGTTACTCCCCTAAGACTCTATCTATATTATTTATTATTTCATTTATATTTTTTATGCCGTTTGTCCGTGTAGAATACATCTTACCACCACCCTTTTCTCTCCCACGGGGTTATTAGCAGCGACTAAGGGAGGCCTGGGCATAAAAACGGACAGTACCATGCTCTGGATACTGACTGTATACCGTCTAGTGCATGCACCAACCAGTTGGAGGAAAAAAAGGGCTTTTTAGGGTTCTGTACCCAAAGGGTAACAACGGGACTCTATTAGCAAGACTCCGCAGCTGTCCGTTTGTCCGTCTGTCTGTCACCAGGCTATATCTCATGAACCGTGATAGCTATTATAGACAGTTGAAATTTTCGCAGATGATTTATTTCTGTTGCCGCTATAACAACAAATACTAAGAACAGAATCAAATAAATATTTAAATGGGGCTCCCATAGAAGGGACAAGATCTCTAAAAGAAAACTCGTCCGCTCCACGCGCGATTCCCTAGACCGTGAGGCCATGGGCGGGGGCCCACGTCGCCCAAGCCTAGCTACGCCACAGAATAACTACCAATATAACGTACAGAAAACTAACAAAAAAAAAAATCTTCTTAATACAGTTAGCGCTATGGTTTAATTTAGCTCGCGTCAGAACTCCTCACCTCTTCGTTTAGATACCTAGACATCCATTGCAAGCCAATTTAATTCTTATTAATCTGATCAAAACGATTCATGTAACTAAATTTTCCCCTTCGAAGTGGTCGCCGCACGCATAGTAATAATGTAGGTATATTTTTGATGCCTAAACGGGGAGTGACACAGGCCTGGTTAAGCGTCTAATTTTGAGATTTGCCTCTCCAAACAGAGTCTAAGACCACAAGACCTAGAGGGTACATTCAGCGTATTCGATGTTTAACTCTAACAATGCCAGGTAGGCACGTTTATTACGAGTACCTACGACAAAGACTAGAGTCTAACAAAAGCCTGACCAAGGCTCTATTCCCATACATAATGGAGTGAATGGGTACGTCAGTCATCTATTTATAAGTAGATTGAGAGCTGAGGTTACCCGTGTGTGGAAAGGTCTAGGTCTAAACTAGCTTTTGCCTGTATTTCTGTCTGAGTAGATTTTTTTCTCAACTGACTAATAAGAAAGGTCTACGATAATAGTAATTAGCCTATCTTGAAATTACCTATGCCTCTTCTTCTTCTCAGCGACTCGGAATGGACTAGTACATCTTACTATGTATAGATGAATGTTTGTTACTCTTTCACGCAAAAACAGCTGTACGGATTGGAATAAAATTTGACATGTAGATAGCTTATTATCTGGATTAACACATAGGGTACTTTTTATCTCGAGAAAAAGTGAAGTTCCCGTAGGATTGTCAAAATGTTGCACGCGGACAACGCCGCGGGCTTCAGCTAGTTATATTATATGAGTGTAGACCAATGTGTGGTCACATTTACGCCTCTGTCATTAGCCGAGTTTAAGTCTTCTATTGTACAGAGAGTGGGACAGTTGGACTACCATCCTTAAGGCGGCCCTTCCCGGCCGCTCTGTCGTCAACACGAGCGTAGTGTTTTATCCAGGGCAATGCTAGAAAAAGAGGCAAACCAAAAAGAGAGAGATAGCGCCGTAGGGCATAGTTTGCATTTTATTGAATGAAATTAGTATTATTATTAACTATCCATTGAACGAATATTAACTATTCATAGGGTGCGGAAATTTTATTAAACTTGTTCCAGGCGATACGTGTTTGTCAGTAAGTTTTACAAGTGTGTGAAATAAATATTTTGTATTCAAAATTTTCATAATATTTGCGAGGTTTTTATCGAAATATTTTCTTTACTTTTACAATTTATGAGTACTTTATGAATGGTCAAAGTTCAGCTAAAATTTGTGTACAAAAGCAGATTTTTAGAGGCTTATAATGACTTTGTTTTTCTAAATTCTAATTTTTTATTTCGATAGAAACCAAGGTATAGCGCACAAGATACCTGTAAGTTCAAAACTTTTCAAGAAAGATCGGATAAAACGCTATAATAAACGAAATACAAGACGGGAAAGCCGCTCTTAAGGAATCAAAACATCAATCTTTAATTTTTCAACACATTGGGTACTTTCAAAGGACAAAAATAAATTATTTTTAACATGCGACGCAAAAAGAGGGATGTTATAAGTAATAATAGTTAGGTTTGTATGTCTGTCTGTGGCATCGTAGCGCTCGGACGGATTGACAGATTTAGATGCAATTTTGTTTACTTAAAAGAAAATTCTCTTGCTGTGTTTGATGGAAATAGGTTCGGCCGCTTAAAAGTTATTGGGGGCTAAAGCTTGAAAGACAGCGTTTCCCCTAAAAATAAGTTCCGCTAATCATCACTAGATGGCATTCTTGACCTACGGACCTACTTTTTAATTTTCATAGCAAATAAACATGTGAAACGCGAGTGTCTATCCAAGCGAATGGAATTTTCCATGAAAAAAAATTCGTTTAGTGATTTCGCGTTTCAGAAATGGTACCATATTCCCCCTGGTGAAGTGTATAGGAACTACTACGACAACAAAAGCCCGACCAGGGCTCTATTCCCATACATAATGGAGTGAATGGGTGTGTCAGTCATCTATTTATAACTAGACGAGTGCTGAGGTTGCCTGTGTGTAGAAAGATCTAAGTTTAAACTAGCCTTTGCCTGCATTTCTGCTTGAGAAATTTTTTTCACAACTGGCTGTTAAGGACAGTCTACGATAATAGGAATTAGCCTATCCTAAAATGTGATCTGAACTATTCTGATACCCCATTTGTACTTTCAAGACGATACCTAACGCCCTGTTTACCCCGTTAAGGAATTAAGACGTAGAATGCGACACAAATAATTTGAACAAAAAATGGCGGACTTCAAAGCATTTTTGTACAAATTCCCGACACGTAAATCGAACCAAAATGGCGGTCGTCGGCGCATTATTTGTACCTGCACCGATAACTGCCATTTTAATTCAACCTATGTCTGTTAAATTATATAATCACTTGCCCAAGAACATAAAAGACAAAGAGAATCACAAAACATTTTTAAAATTATTAAAATCTCATCTGCTAAAAAAATCATATTATTCAGTCGCCGAATACCTGCAGGATACGATAAAATAAAATAGAAAATGTCTACCTCCCTCTCGTCCCATTGCAATGCCTGACAAGGTGCATGTGATGTTTTTTTTTATAGAATAGATGATGTGCAATGCAATGTAATTATTAAATAAATAAATGAGAATTTGTATAAAAATACTCTGAAGTCCGCCATTTTTGTTCAACTTATTTGTGTCTCATTGTAATAGTGTGTGTCAGTCATTATTTATAACTAGATGAGCGCTCTAAGAAGGTCTAAGTCTAATCTAGGTTATTATACAGATATGCTATCAAGTTGCTATCTTCAACCAAGGTGTAGACTGCCTCCGTGGTCTAGTGGACAAGGCGTTTGCCTTATGATCCGGAGGTTGTGGGTTCGAATCCAACTAGGAAGCATACTTTGTGAAAACTTGTTTTCAGTCTGGTTAGATATTGCAGGCTTGAATCACCTGATTATCCGAAAAGAAAGATGATTAAGTGTTTCAGAAAGCCCGTATAAACTGTGGGTCCCGAACGCTATCTAGCGTTTGCTCTCAAATCAATCCAACGATCGATCTGGTCTACTTTTTAGGTAGCGGAGGTCAGACGGCAGTCGCTTTGTGTAAAAACTAGTAACTTCTTCAAGTCACCTAGGTTTGGTAGCGGACAATTGCATAGAAAATTTTGTTTTGTACAATTAAGTCCCAGTGCGCGTAAAATTGGTTTCTATTTCGGTCGCGTAATTTCCTCTGTACGCTAACGTGTTCCCATGTCTCTTTGAGCAATCATTGATAGTAGCGTGCAGCGTAAATTCATTATGCAGTCTCCGTTTTGGGCTAAATCTAGCCAATTTGGTCTATACAAACTAGATTTACGCTCGCGGCTTTACGCGATTTAAATTCGGTATAATTTTGTTTGTTGCTCCCCAAACGAAACATAAACAAAATAAAGATAAATATAGAGGGTGTGAATACACACAACAATGTTTTGAACCTCGAAGTTCAGTAAGACAGTCGTGAATGTGAATATTACACAAACTTGAAGTGGTTACTCAGTTTATCAATTTGAACGTTGATCTCAGCTGTCTTCACTGTGATATAAGGACAAAAATGCTCAGCGAATAATAGGCCAAAACGCGTTGTAGCAAATGTTAAACAGTCACGACGCGTTGTGGCAATCACAGAACGACCACAACGCGTTGTGATCGTTGTAGAAAAGTCACGACGCGAATAAGAATTATATTATGAATGCGCGCACTCTTTTATAGTTTCACAGGTTAAGCATCTTTAAGCGTGGTTGCTACTGACATGGGTGACCACACTTTCACAGGTCAAGCAACTCCAGGCGTGGTCGCAAGTTGGATTGGAGCGTTTGTAAAACGGCCACTTGGATGGGTGACCTATCACCCATCCAAGTGGCCGTTTTACAAACGCTTATTAAACGAAATAAAAGCCCACGAAGGCGTCGTGGCCGGTTTGCCGTTGCCACAACGCGGGCCTGTTTTTACATGACTGCGCCAGAAGGAGGATTATGTTTTTCGAGAGTATGTACTTATGTATAATTGTTTGGCACGTTCTGCAGCCTGAACGGTTTGATGGATTTTAGATTGATAGGTGTCGTAAGATTCATATTTACTGTGAGAGTGATACTGGGTATATCAAAATAATAAAAAAACAAAATGGAGGATTTTTGGCGCCAAATTCAAATGTTTGGCACGCTCTGCAACCTAAACGGCTCGATGGATTATAGACTGAGAGGTGACTATAGATTCGTATTTACTGTGAGCGTCACATAAGGTATATAAAAAGTTATTTTTTTTATAATAGCTAATACTTGTTTCACTCTTTTTAGAACGTTTCTGTCTTTGAGTGTAACATATACACAATTACTAATTTATTCCTCGTGGGGCAGACAAAACATTTTAAGCCTTAAGGCTCTAAATACATAGACCTCTGGACAGCAAGATTCAAAGGTTACTTTTAGCGTGATGGTGAATTAAGTAAAGAATCAAAATAGTGATGAATTGTGTCGTAAAGATAGAAAAAGGGCGCCAAAATACAAAGTAAGAATTACAAGTCGCGCCGAATGAGGATTGAACTTGTACTTTATAGACGCATAACCTAAACCACTTAACCAATGCCGCTTTTTAAAGTATGAAGCAAATAGTTTTTTTTTTTAATTTAATTATTTATACAACCTTTTATTGTGAGGCCAAAGTATTTATAAGTAGTAAATAAAACAAACAATTATTACAAAAACCAAAAACCTGATTGCCATTTTTTTTAAAAATTTGATACACCCAGTGTCACTCTCATAGTAAATACGAATCTAACGTCACCATCAAGCCGTTCAGGCTGCAGAGCGTGCCAAACATTTGAATTTGGCGCCAAAATCCGCCATATTGTTTTTTTTTTTATTTTGAAATACCCTGTTTCACTCTCACAGTAAATACGAATCTAACGACACCTCTCAAGCTAAAATCCATCGAACCGTTCAGGCTGCAAAGCGTGCCAAACAATTATACATACACACAAACTTACTCTCGAAAAACATAACCCTCCTTTCAGCGCAGTTCGGGTAGTAAGCCCAAATTCGATGGAGTTTCGTCGTTTTATTACTGAGTTCGATCGAGCACCTCCTGTCTCCGCGTGATCAGACCCTAGACGTCGCGTCGTCTTCTCTAAAGTGCTCGTCATGTCAACACAAATCATCACGAGTCCTACTCAATGGGTTTATGTTGTTTAATTACTTTTTTTTGACGACCTCCATGGCGTAGTGGTCACCATGCTAGGCCGCCACCCAGAGGTTCCGGGTTAGATCCCCGGTCAGGGCAAGTTGGAAAGTGGCCTTTTTCAAATTGTCCTGGGTCTTTATGTTTATCTATATATGTATTTGTTTTATAATATAGTATCGTTGAGTTAGTATCCCATAACACAAGTCTCGTACTTACTTTGGGGCTAGCTCAATCAGTGTATTTTGTCTCTATATATTTCTGAGTTATGTCAAATATCTCCAGGCCATCATCAGAACAGCTCATTGACTCCATAATAATATTATATTGTCATCCGACTTACATAAGTAAGCAAAATTTCAGCTCATGTGGTTGTTTATAATTGCAAGATTTGACCTATACAAACATGTATACTACAAGCTACATAGCAAATTAAAAAATAAGCTGTAAAAAAGTGACAATCCTACCAATCAATGACCAAACTTTTCAATAGCGGTCAAAGCCTCTAAATTTCATGAAAAATGCCGTTTTTTCTCGGAAACTCGACAACAATGACGTATTTTGCTTATCAGAGTACCGTTCACATAATAGTCGCTTTGTTTTCGTAAATGCTTTTCAACGAAAGAAAAAAGGAATACTGTTTTTTTAGGGTTCCGTACACAAAGATTGTTAACGGGACGCTATTGTCAAGATTTTGCTGTCTGTCTGTTCGTCTATCCAATTGTTTGTCACATGGCTCTATCTCATGAACCGTGATAAGGGTCCGTCTGTCTATTCGTCTTTCTGTCTGTCTGTCTGTTTGTTACCAGGTATCTCATGAATCGTGATAGATAAACCGTTGAAATTTTCACAGATGATGTATTTGTGTGGCTGCTATAATAACAATAAATACTAAAAACAAAATAAAAAATACTTCCCATACAACAAACGTGACTTTTGCCGTTTTTTGCTCGATATTAATAACGGCAACAGGTAGGTAGACGCTTGAAATATTCGCAGAATATTTATTTTAAGAATAAATAATGAAATTAAAATACAGCATCTATTTAAGTGTAATATCCCATACAGCAAACATTTTTATAGATAATCGTCGTCGTCCTCTCTTTTTCTTCGGTTGCATCGCTAAGTAGTTCTTCTACCTAGAAGGGCTACTCAACGGATCTAGTGCCTATAACTCACGACCCTGACTACCTAATCTGTACCTAGTGTTTTTGTGAATTTTTGTAACTAATGTAATGTAATAGTTGTTCATTATAACTATCTCATTTGCCAATATCTAGTCTTTCCTTTATCTCATCTATCCTCCTAGATCCTAAATCTAGGTTTTATTAACCAAAACGGTACAAATGGTACGGAATCTTTCATGGGCGAGTCCGAATCGCTCCTGGCCGGTTATTTTTTATGACGACGTTCGTGTTTTTCAGCGTTTTCAACTCGATCTTTATAATTTTAAAATTTTCATCTATTATTAATTTTGTGGCATACATCTAGACGTCCGCAGCGGAGCGCGCTCGATTCAGCATTGTGTGCAAAGCTTGTTTTTTTTTTTTTGAAATTACAGACATAGGTTGCCTCGGACGGCATTTCCTACTTCACCCGGACGGAGGAGCGGGCCAGAGGCCCGGCTTCCTATATTTATATACTACTAGCAGCAGCGCAAAGGGCTCCCAAGGGGGAAACCTCGGCTTTGGGCGCGTTAGGGATTATGGCAAATTTCGGGGTGCTGCAACACCCATGTTTTGCCGGAAGGGCCGAAGCTACGGTGCCAGAAGGGCCTACTTAGGACGCAAATCGTCCAGGTACCGCGGGGCGGTACCTAGTGAACGAGCTAATGTTCCTACGCCTACGTATTACGACGAATGCGGGGGGGTCGGACCGCGAGGTTCCTCTGGCTGCTCGGAGCCGCAGAGGTATCGAATTGGACCATGTCAGCCATAATCTGGTCATCGGAATCAGAGAGAACATGCCTCGGACGTCTGCCGGTGAGTCGGCGAGGGTTGTGCTCCGGAATGTAGTTAGCTGCCTCTCTAACTAGTCGGTTCGGGTGGTCGGCGGCTTTATCAAAGAAGCGTTCGGACGCTTCTTTCATAAAGTGCTTTATGGACGGGAGTTCGAGATCGCGGTGTAGGTCGCAGTTTCTCGCTATCGTTGGAGCGTTGGTAGCTCTGCGGATGAATCGGTTTGTGTGCAAAGCAGTGGCCGCGCGGTATTTACGTGCCGCCGCGCGCCGGGCCGCCGGCTACAGTGCCTACGTCATCGAATGTCTCGACGTAGATTGGCTACTCGTGTAGCTTTGTATGTGACTACTGTAGCCTTACTATTTTGTATATAATAAATATTAATTTGTAAATAAATGTAGCTCGTTCACTAGGTACCGCCCGGCGGTACCTGGACGATTTGCGTCCTAAGTAGGCCCTTCTGGCACCGTAGCTTCGGCCCTTCCGGCAAAACATGGGTGTTACAGCACCCCAAAATTTGCCATAATCCCTAGCGCGCCCAAAGCCGAGGTTTCCCCCTTGGGAGCCCTTTGCGCTGCTGCTAGTAGTATATAAATATAGGATGCCGGGCCTCTGGCCCGCTCCTCAAACCTTGTCCGGGTGAAGTAGGAAATGCCGTCCGAGGCAACCTATGTATGTCATTTCAAAAAAAAAAATGTTCTATTCTCCTTGTACATCGCTCGTTTTACTAGAACTCCACATAAGGGCTACCACAATTTATTACTGTAGCCGCTATAACAACAAATACAAAGGTACGGAACCCTTCACATACGAGTCCGACTCGCACTTGACCGGTTTTATTGTATTTTTGGCTTACGCCTTTTGGTGTCACGTCCAATGCTCATTATTATGTTTATTAGGGGTCACTGCGGAGTAATTACTTATTAAGACTGTGCACGAAGGGAAGTGGCACCCTCACTTAGAATAAATTATTTACAAATGAGGTTTTTCTCTTTGAATTAAAATAAAAATTTTATTTGATGAACCAAATGGGACCAATGCTTGAAACTCGAACTCGAAAAAAAATCGACTTTTTCATACAAAAGTGTTCGGCCGGCCCGACAATTTGTATGAAAATGACGATTTTTTCATTGAGTTTCAAGCATTGGTCCCATAAGAAAAGTTTTTCAATTGACGGTCTGAGTTGCTTCAACATCGGACAAGGATCGGACAGGGTTTTTGTTACATATTGTATAGACCGACCACTTTAAACTTCTAAAGTCGCATCTAGTGAGAATCGAACTCTGCCTCAGTCAGTCAGAATCTTAGACTCTTAGACATTTTTTACCTCCGACAAACAAAGGGGTGTTCTAAATCTGACGCCAATGTCTGTCTATAATCCTCGAACAGATGGACCGATTTAAATGCAGTTTTTTTATGTTTGAAAGCAAGTTTCCTTGCAGTAGTTCTTAGCTATGTATATTGTTTAGTGAAAATCGGTTTAGCCCTTCATAAGTTATTAGGAACGTTTGAAAGTATAAGGTTTTTCGTTAAATTACCTTGCAAATAAACTTATTCCGTCTTATTATGAAAACCCAGAATAATTTTGTTACTAGGTTTAAATCATTATCCGCCCAAATCAAGTAGACATTGACGAGTGAGATAGTGTGTAATACAATGATAGTGTGAAGCCGTTCTGATCGCATGGTTAATAGCGTTTTCTTTTTTTTTTATGTAAAAATATAAAGCATAGTGTAATTAATACTTTTATTAGAACATGTTTTGATAGATTTTCATGTTCATTCTACTTTCTTACAAGTCTAGACAGTATTGTTTGAAAATATAACAAAAGAGTTTGCTCATTAAAGTGCACTGTTACATATTTATAAGAATAAACGTGAGACAGTGCGATTTTTAGGGTTTCATACTCAAAGGGTAAAAACGGGACCTTAATCTAAGACTGCGCTGTCCGTCTGCCTGTCAGTCCATCTGTATGTCGTCTGTCACCAGGCTGTATCTCATGAAACGTAATAGCTAGACAGTACAAATTTTTACTAATGATGTATTTCTGTTGCCGCTAAAACAAACGAAAAACAGAATAAAATAAATATTTAGATGGGCTCTCATACAACAAACGGGATTTTTTATTTAGATTATGGTACGGAACCCTTCGTGCAACTCGCACTTTGCCAGTTATTCCGTACAACGACACCAGCAATCTGGCTTTTAAATGTAGAAGAATATTGTTAGAAGAATGTTTTAATTTATTTGCGAAAAGAAATAGTCAATAATTGGGTACTTTCTTTGGCCAAAAATAAACAATTTAGTACCATTAAGAAAATAAACGTTACAAAATAATAACAATTTATGATCATATTACTTTTTCAACGTGGTTTTAGATTTATTATTGCAGAAAAACTGATATGAAGAGCGCTTTTTGACTCCAAGAAACTATGACGTCATTAGTCTATATTTCATACAAATTCCATAGAAAAAGTATTTGATTTGAGGTTTTGGAAAATAGCAAATTGAATTACTTATCAAATCAAATATTAGACACAGTTATACAATATACATATTTATTTTGCAAGATAAACCGTAAAGCTCACATTGATCACTAATGCTTTATGGAATATCTAATTATTAATCATCAATAATGATAATTAATTACAATGTATGGATTGAAAAATCGTTCGTGGCGAGCTTACACATGGAATAAACTAATGATTTATGCGATAATATGATAAAAAAAACTTTATTGCTAATAATAATAAATAATATATAACCGCAGGGCAGCTTGTGGCGAGCTGTTGGTGAGTAACGACACCACGGACCCGAGTGCTCCAGAGAGCCGGTCAGGGCCCTCGTCCCCGACGTGTCTTCATCGGTCGTGGTGGAGACCCAAGAGGGCTCGCAGGGCTCTCAGCTCTGCATTGCCTTAATTAGCCGTGCAGAGAGGAGTCGTTAGAGCTGTTGCTTTAGGGGTGGAAGTGTTAAAGGGCATAACGCCACGACTAACTTCACACCTCTCTACACCCCTGACTCGCCTGCACCGGTGTTGCTCCTTTGCCGGCAACTATTGTAAGCGCGTTTGAGGGGCCCATCTAGTGGGCGGCAAGCCACAATAGTCAGTAATCATGATTATGGCAGGTGACGTTGCTATTGCAATATCCCAGCATCAGTCCATCCCAATCTCATTGCATAACCTACACACATATATAAAAGAACCACGTATTTCAACTCGTTAAGAAGAAGGAATATCTAATTTTTAATCGTTAGGTATACAATGTCCTTTTTAATTAAGTACAAATATTTTAAGGGGCGATTCAGTCCATCATTTTGAACAACTTTTCCCAATAAATGTAAACAGAATAACGAAAAATAATTTTAGTTTCTCATACAAATCGAAGTAGTCACGTGATATGGTTAGTATGAAAAATGCAAAAAAAATTGCGTATTTCGATAAACATTTATTGGGAAAAGTTGTTCAAAATGATGGACTAAATCACCCCTTAAAATATTTGTACTTAATTAAAAAGAACATTGTATATATACAGTATTTGTGATAAAAAAATACTTATCTATAATTTATTTCAAAACGTCTATTCGAGGTATCCCGTCCCAAAGGGCTGGTAGTTATCTGGCACAAAGAATCAGCATTTCCATACAACTTGGCAATGCTGCCAGCCTTTTGGCCACACTGCCAAGGGATAATATTTGAGTGGGACTGCATGATTTGTAATTTCTCTTTAGTTTTAGTTATCATTTAGTTTAAATTAAAATCTTATTAAGTATAGTTTTAACTTAATCAAATTCATTTTTTTTCAATTTTAAATTTTGTGAAAGCATATTTGCAGAAATAACAAGATACATACCTAGGTACTGTAGTCTGTAAGTAGTTCTTACTCAAACCATGTTACGTATAACCTCTTTGAATGCTGGAACTTACCTGAAAATAAGAAAAAAAAACATTACATAAGAATATAATTCATAAACACAATTAAAGAATAAGAAATTTTCTATTTTGCTCTTAGTAAAATAGTTTATATTTAATATCTACACTAATATTAAATCCTAACATAACTTTATATGATAAAGTTATGTTAGGATTTAATATAACCTTATCATATTTATCATATAACCTTTGCTTTCTCCTTAATAAATTTAAACTGGAAATGACTAAAATATATTAAAACCTAACGAAGTTAAATAGACGTTTAAAATGTGACTTAAAGGAAATAAATTATATTAAAGAGAAACGGCAGAATAAACGTAAATAGAAGTTGGCGAAATGATGTTAAAGGTACCTTGTTTCCTATTAGGGATTGAGACGGCAATTTAATTTGTACGGCATTACTTCGAATCTAAAAGCTAATTATAATTAAATGTATTTTGCGACTAAATTTACATTTAATACATTTATTTATTTAACTTCATTACAATACATATAATATGACCACGTTTCCATCTTCCGTGCACAACTCAAGTGGGTCCCAATCCGACTTCGACGTAAGTATCATGTTCTCACACTCTTATACTCTGTACTTTTTATGCCATCTTCTTCTCCTTATTTAAAGAAGCGTTTTACTTTTCTCCATCAGGATAATAACCGTCCCACGCGCAGTATCAATGCCTTACTTAAACTTTCCCATTCATTCGACCGGATTCTTCTCCAAATCCTTTACAGTACAAGCTGTCTACCTCTGGAATGCTCTCCCTGTTGAAGTTCGTACTGCTCAGACTAAAACCTTTTTTTAAAAAATCAACTTTATAAATATTACCTGACGATATAATCAGTTCTGTTCAGTGTTACTATATGTATTTATGTAAATACTTTTTTATTTCATCTACTCAAAAAATGATGTTTTCATCCCAAAACATTTGGAGCTAAAGTTACTGGTTATTCTCTCGGGACTAAAACGTGAAAAAGAAGATCTCTAGGGATTAAAACCAATTTGAAAACAGAACACGAGTGTAATCTATGTAGAATCAAAAATAATGTTGGCAGTCCAGCAAAAAAAAAAGAAGAATTTTGTTTTAAAATAAAAAATAATAGGCACAGACTTCGTGATTTTTAAATTTTGAGTACATATCGTCTTCAACATGGATGAATATGTTCTTTGCTTTGGAAAAAGAAATAAGTACCTATCTATAATTAAAAAGCGCAATTTTTCTCTTTGATTCAAGTAATTAAAGAAGTTTAGGTTATTTGTATTGAAATGTAATTATTTATGTAAATGTGAATACTTTTTCGTGAATTTAAGCCAATTGTGAAAAGTTATCAAGTTTTTTTTATAAAAATAAAAAGATATAAAGGACCACGCAAACAAAGTTATGAGTGAACATTTTATCTTAAGTTGGTGGTCTTCGAAAAAATATTTCTTAGTGTTTATTGTAGGAAAACGACACCTAACAAAGGTTATATTAAATTGTCGATTTAGGTCTAATTAGGTATTGTAGGTGTTCTACTGTTCTTTATGTTCTGTTTTGTATGTGCTAGTTTTTCTCATAGATTGAGATGAAAAGTAGAGTGTGCCACTCGGGTACGATAATATTTTTATCTCGGGCGATATACATGAATCCCTCGCTACACTCAGGATTCCACCGTAGAATCACTCGCTCCACTCGTGATTCAACTCACCGTAGAATCACTCGCTCCACTCGTGATTCAACTGCGGAATCCTTCGTTTAGCTGTGGATTCAAAATAGCGCCCTCGCCTTTAAAATATTACCTTATCCTCTTGTAGCACAGTCTACTATTATGTATCGTATAAGTATGTTCATGCTTATGTCAATGTATATTTAATTATGTATCATCTATGTGTAAATGTATTTAGGTATATATTCATATGTAAGTAGGTAAATAATTTATAGGAATTAGTACTGCGCTCACCTTGTTTCAAATAAAATTTTCCTTCACCCAAAGGTTGGCTAGAAGAGATTGCATTTGCAGCGATAAGTCCGCGTTGGTGCCTATATTGTTTCTTGTGGTTTTGTAATTTTTGTGTGTCTATTATGGTGCAATAAAGTTAATTTGAAGACTGCCTCCGTGGTCCAGTGGTCAAGGCGTTCGCCTTGTCAGACGGAGGTCATGGGTTCGATTCCCACTGGGAAGCATACTTTGTGAAAAGTTGTTTCTAGTCTTGATAGGATATTGCAGGTTTGAATCACCTGATTATCCGAAAAGAAAGATGATTCCGTGTTTCGGAAGGCACATAAAACTGTGGGTCCCAAACGCCACCTAGCGTTTGAACATCAAACTATCCAAGGATTTGTTTCTGGTTTGCCCTTTGGGTTGTGGAGGTCAGACGGCAGTCTGTGTAAAAACCAGTAACCTCGTCAAATCTCCTTGGTTAGGTAGCGGACCCCGGGCTCTGAAGCGTTACTGCTTAGGATGCAACCGGGAATACGCTCGGATGATGATGATGATGAAAGTTAATTTGAACTCGTATTGTATTGTAACTTGTGGTGTCTACCACGCTACCGATAAAACTCTGTTTTGCTAGTAGCATGAATGGGCCGGCTCGTCCGAGGAAGTACCACACTCTCACAGAAAATCGACGTCTGAGTAGTAGCGTCACCGCTTCTATGCTTCGTTCGGTGAGTGAGATAGCCGGAGCCCCCCCTTATTTTCTATAAAATTTGTACGAAATTTTCCTTTTCCGAGTACATTTTATAAGTTGATTGCCTATAACTGTTTAATTTGTAAACACTACTTAGCTCTGATAGTTTTCCTTTAAATTTTGTTATATATACTTTAGCTGTGAATTTTTTCACGTGTCCAATATATAACTATAGCTAAGCAGATAAAGGGGGCGGGGGGGGGGGACTTGACTGTAACAAAAATGTTCACTTTAAAATCAAATATTTCAAAAACGGATCCCTAAATCGAAAAACGGTGTTTACAAGCTCATAATATTTTTGAAAGACCTATTGAACGATATCCCACATGATTGATTAGTCCAGAAAAAGAAATGACTTTTCACATTTTTCGCATAATTAATATTTACGGTCCCAATTCAAATTCGGATAATCGGCGTTCCACTGTACGTATAAACTGTGAATCCCGAAGAAGAAGATGAAAAGAACGATGATTCCATGCTTTGGAAAGCACGTATAAACTGTGGGACCCTAACGCCATCATTTGGTTGCGGAGGTCAGAGGGCAGTTGCTCTGTGTAAAAACTAGTAGGGTTACTCCAATTAATTATTAAGTTTTGTTGCGTTCATAGACCTTGAAGTTACGTCATTTATATTTATGTTAAATAAAGATTATTATTAGGAAAAAAAAAACTGAAAATATTAAGGATGCAATCAGATACACGATTGGATATAAGCGAATTATTAACTGAATTAAATTAAAACATGTACAGTCATTTCCAAAATAAACCTAATCACTACGAGTATTTTACAAGTTTGTAATAATTCGGTATTTAATTCGATTTTTTTTTCTTACTCATATCAAAAACTAACATGATACGAAACCGAAAACATAAATAATAATTTTACTTCGCTCAAAAATAAGCAAGTTTTAAGCCATTCAAATCCGGGAAACTGTCAAATAACAGAAAAGGGATGGACATACACCCTCGTGACGTCACTGTCATTAGGTGTCACGCTTACGAAAGAGATAGCAAGATATCCCCACCACGCTCCCACTCTTACATTTAAAATGATAATTGCTGCCTCATTGAATAACCAATTAAGTTTCTAATTTCGGAAAACAGTTTATTGTTATTGTTATTTGTTATTCGTAAAAAATATTTTCCAAAAACAAACTAAGTCAAATAAGGTGGGTGGACCATGGATGGCCATGCTCCTTCGAAGGCAATAAAATTTCGTAGTTATTGCCATGTGATGACAAGTTCCTTTTATTTACACAAACACCCATCGAACTGGAAATCACAGCCGCGGCGGCGAATTTCTCGCGCTACTATTTTGGCAGTACGGTCCATAGAGTAATATAATATAACTGAGATAGAGAGCCATCTCGCGTAACTTTTGTGCCAACAATTTAAGCTGTAAACCTGCAAATGTAGTGTCATCTATTAATGTTATTCCAAAATAAAATAAAATTCAAATATAAAATTTTGTTTGCATTGAGGTGTGATTTGAACCTGAGATCTCTGTTAATTTGAGTCTATTGCGTTAACCACTACACCATTCAGGCTTGGTACTGGACATGCGAAATTATGGCTTATAAAGTTAACAATAAATTAATAGAAAAACTAATAAAAGACTTTGAATTTTTTAGCCAGGCTGCTGGTGATGATGCCCGTGTGTGAACTCCTTCGTGTAGTCATATCCATTTCCATTTTATTATCATTTAACACTTTTAATAACGATTACACTTCGGAACAAACCATACCTTTTTGTAATTAAATTGTTCCCTTTACTTTGCCGACCATTACTTCCTTATAAAATGTGGACACAACATACTTAAATAACAGAAGTGAAGTTGTTGAGTAGATGTAAAAGAGTGTTGAAACAACTTTCTCTTGTTATTGTATTAATCTATTATATACTATAAATAACCAGCCAAGTGTGTGTCGGGCCACTCGCAGTGTTTTGTAGTTGTGAATGCCGACTTTTACTTCATGCCTCACGGTTTAACGACAAAAAACGTCAAAATGACAAATTTTATTAAATTTGTATGAAATTTTCATTTTCAGGTACATTTTTTGTCACATCTGTTTAATGTGTTACCAGCGAAAGTATATATACTTTCTCGCTAGATTTTAAACTGTCAATAATTGAGAAACGTTTCGTGCTGCTATAAATTTAACGTACCTTACTTATCCTTTTCGATTGTTAATAAATTTAAGATTAACGTCAAACTGTTAAATTGTGAACAAACCTGTACTTACAGACAGTGTACAATCTGTCCAATTTTATCATTCATAAAATTGTAAACCGTCCCGGTCTGAAGGTCTACGCACTTTTAGTAATATTGTAAAAAAAAAAATCTTTGTTTATTTCTTGCATAAGTATTGAGTATCTATAGTCCATTTGGTCAGGTATTTCAATAAATGTTATCAATCTTGACATGTCTTTTTATTGAAATATACAATTTAAAAATCAATCTCTTTACACAGTGCAAATAAAGTAAGTAATTTATGATTTATAAATAAAAAGAATTGTAATTTGCAAAAGTATTGATTTAAATTTTTTATCTTTATTTAAATACCTAAACAAATGAATAATAGTACAGTATCATACATGATCAAATTACACATACATAAAAAGGAAGTCCAAGAATGATGTTTACGGATGAAGTAAAGGAAAAGGCAGAAGTCGTGTCGTATAGGGAGATCAAGCGTTTGGCTGAAGATCAGGAGACTCTTAAATAAATTGATAAAAATAATACACACACATGAACTTATACTTTTGTACACTCTCTATTTTGTGTTAAGTAACAGACTCTTCACCTTTGCACGCATTAGAGTAAAAGCCTCCATATATTCTGGTAGTAATTGTGTTTTAGTGTTATTTATGTAATGTCAGTGTGTGTCTATCTGTTACCTTGGCTTGTTGGGAATGTAGGGGCAGATTCACTTAGCTAACCTTTCTTGGGTAGCAAGGCCGGGTGAAGGAAAAGGTTTTTCGGGGGTTCAAATCTTCCCCCCTTCTTTAAAACGCTACAAATTAACAATATTATTATGTTTTCTGTAAATTAGGAGTAACGACAGGTTCAGAAAAGTATTATTCTAATTAATCAATCTTTTCTTTTCAATTTATTACAAAAGTGAAAATTCACAAAGATCCGGACCATTTAAGTTCCAGAGGGGGCTTGCGACGTCACCGCTATATAAAAATTGTGCACCAGCGAAATGATGTAAAGGCACAGCCCTATGGAGAGACTAATTATAGTTGTTTAGTATTTACAAATGATGTAAATTTACACTGAATAAAATATTTTTCTTTCTTTCTTTCATGCGAAATTTAAATGCGCTTTATATTTGCCATTTTTTTCTTGCTCAGAGAAAGAAACAATACATGTATAATATTTTTTTTCGACTCCTGTACTGTTATCTGTCTTTTAAATGGTCCCGAACACTAATATAATAAGAACATAGATTATATGATTTCAGAAAAGTCTATAGTCTATTCCTAACATGTGTCGTTATTACGCTAAAACGATACTCCTAGCCATAGACCTATAACTTTTTTTCTTTAGATCTACCATACTGTCAACGTAATAAAATCGTTATTTTAAGATATGGTGCCATTTTTCAAACGTGGAGTCACTGAACAAACGGTTTTTTGTATGAAAAACATTCGTTTAAGTGACTCCATGTTTCAAAAATGGCACTTTTGGTCACTAGGAAGACGTCAATAAAAAAAATTAGGTCTTCCATAGATACCTATTATTTACAAAACATATGGTAGTATTTCGTACTTTTCTTTGTTTATTTTTGTATTTATTTTAGTAAATGTAGTCGTAGAAAAAATATTGTATGCAACGTTGTATAAGTAGTCAAAAAATGTTCGATGGCGTCAATTTACGCGCCACTCGCATTTTTAACCCTCCTTATACAACTGTTACATAAAATACTATTAACAATCTAACCACTGGGCCAAAACTATTTTTCCAATCGTCATGCTGAGGCAACAATCACTCCGGTCTTGGGAATAAGATTGGTCGTCCAACTTTGAAGAAAGTATTTTACGAGCGAACTGAGACGTTCTCGCCTTAAGTAGAGTTCTGAAGTTACACGTTACAACATTGAGTCTTTATTATCCATAATGTTTCATGTTTACTACACTTTTGAAACCTGCTAAAATTACGCGCAGATGGTAGAAGCCGATCGAGGGAATGGGCGAGAATGCAAACCATTTTAATAGGCGACGCGGCTAGCCATCACTATTTTATACCTTTTTCCACGTTCTCACCCACCATTACGCTAAAAGCGGCCTTTGAATTTTGGGCCCTAGGCTCTGTGTGTGTAGGGCCGCAGGACCCCAAATGCTCTGTCTACCGCGTTAGAGATAAAGACGTAATAATATGTACGTGCATTTACAATTTCATCTCGGTTATTGTTTTCTTAAAACTATGTAATTTGTATTTTTTTTAAACAGGTATATTTTAAGATAGGCGGCTGTAATTCTTAAATAAATTAACAAAGCTTAATACATTTACTATCACGATCTTCTAAAAAAGAGTTTTGTTTTAAGATGCAAAAGGAACACAAACAAATTAAGAAAACAAATTAAAAAAAAAGTCGAAGTCAGTGAATCGAAAAGTGTCTATACAAGACCAATTCAACTTTATCCCTCACTAAGTATACTAAAAAAACCCCCAAAGTTTTTAAAAGTGCTATAGGCAAAAAAAATACGTATAATTCAATAAATTTTCAAAACTAAAAACTGACTTCACCTCCAAACTACACAACCGATTTTAATAAAATTACTATAGGACCATCTGGACAGTATACCTATTCCAACGAAAAAATAATTTTCCAAATCGGTCCGCGCGTCTTCGAGTAATCAGTGAACATACATGAAAAAATAAATAAAGGATCGCGACGAATTGATAACCTCCTCCTTTTGTGAAGTCGGTTAAAAATAAGATTAAAAAAAAAACGACAAACTTCATATTACCGAACTGTTATTATTAATAAAAGAATGTGAAAAGACAAAGACAGAAAGACTAAATATAAACTGTCGCGGCAGTTCCACCTTGCACACACTGCAGCCGCTGCATGTTCACTGAACATTTTTGCATAATTACCCTCTAAAGGAGCTTCAAAGAGAAAACACAAAATAAATAAAGTATAGAAACGGCGCATTATCAATTTATTTTACGAGCCATTTAGGTCTCGTAATCGGGCTCAGGTTTTATGGAGACGCGACCTATTTTGTAGTTGCTGTCTTTTTAATTTTAATTACCACTACCAAGTAACTATTTAATATTAAATACACCATGTTGTCAGAATTTCAGCAAAAAATATTTTTGTTTTGTTAAAGGTTGGTTTCAGTTTTATGTTTTTATAGAGTAAAGGAATATTTAAGTTAGAAGTAGACTGATATTTTTGAATTGTATTAACTAGTTATTTCGTAATATGCTAATTAATGACTTGTCTACGTATGTTTTTGCAGGCTGAATACAGTGACTATAATGAGGATTTTCAAACATATGGGACACCTGACGGTAGCGCAATGAAGTCAAGTCCAACAAGCTGCTGTTATTGAATGCATTTGACGGAGCAAAAGAACCCCGAAACTGATGGTCCGATGAAAACAGTCGATTGGACCTGACATCACAGTGCTGCGATCTAGTGTCCCATGTTTTTTTCAAACCCTCATTGGGCAGTTGGGCACCTATTTTGTAATGTATTCTAGCAGATAAAGATTTATAATTATGATTCTGATTCTTAAAGAACTATCTTTCTGTAATTCATTAATTTGTAATAGGTGGCGTCCAAGCTCACAATGTAACAATTTACAGTGTACACTTGTGTATCTTGGGAATTCAAGTTATTTGGAGAATGTTCTCAAGTTACTTGAGATGTGTCCCTTTATGCAACTTATGTTAACATAGGTAGTCGTACCTAGTCTGAGGAGTAGTTTTGCCAACTTCAAAACACGAATTTGTGGGAAATTACGATTAATAATCTGTAACCACGCTCCCACTTTTCTTTGTACCAGTATTTAAAATGCTAATTGCTGCTTCATTTAATAACCAATTTTAGAGAATATGCATGAAAAAAATATGTGTTATCTAACTAGTTCATCCATAAATATTCAAAAGTAAAGTACTAACAGTAAAAACAGAATAAAAATTGGTTAAAAAACGAACGAGATATTACGATTTTACGAAAATATGTCTATCTCACTCGCAAAAACGCTATTTTCTATGCCGAATGTATAGATGATATGGACTTTGACGTCACCAGTCCATATCGGACTTCTCTTTCTAATTGAAACTTTAAACTATCACATGTTCGTCGCCAATTAGGATATTTTATAAATTCTTTCATATTTGTTTACTGTGGATAATAAGAATTTTATTAAGCAAAAAATAAAAAAGTGCATATTTTTTTATTTTTAGCACATAAAACATATTACAATCAAATAGATGATTAGTATTTAAGCATAACAAGTATCGTTCTTAATTATAATTCAAAGGATGTAATAATTAAGTTATGATCCTAATAATTACTTTATGAGATATACAATAAGTAAACTCGAAAAAAAAAAACTACATTTTCATACAAGTTGCCGAGCCGGCCAAACACTTTTGTATGAAAATGTGGAATTTTTTTCGAGTTTCAAGCAATGGTCCCATAGGAAAAGTTGTTCATATTGACGGTCTGAGTTGCTCCTACAAGGATTGGACATGTTTTTGTTACATATTGATAATACTTGGGAGCACTGATATGTTGTACATACAAACTTATGTAAAATCAGTAGGTATAATTATAATTACATTTTTTATTGTTGATTAAATTAAATTAATTAAAGAGACTAGGTGGAGTTAATTGGCCTCCGGAATTGAGACAAAGTCATATGAAAAATATCAAATTCTCTGTTGGACGTAAGAATTTTTTTTTATTGTTTTCGGGTATAAAAATATTTTGTGTTTTTTTGTTTCGTGTAAAATATTTTCCAAAAACACACGCAGTCAAGTATCCTATTCAAATCCTTGTTCCGCCTAAAGCCGATAAGTAATGCGTTAATTTTTGGAAATTAGCATAAGAATCGTCACAAATGATCGCTCATTTGGAAACCAAAATTCATCGGCATTTAGATAACAATAAGTCAGGCGGTTTCTTACAATTTATTTTGCAATTCATTAGTTATCTTATTAAATGGTTAACGCCCGTTTATCCAACGCTCGGGAGGATGAGTTGCGGGGCGATCCGCGAGGGCCCCGCACGCTAGTACTTATTGCGACTGACAGGGAAGCGGTAGGCGCGAGATGAATGCGGAATGACGTGGAAAGTAGATTTTATCGGTTTGAATTGTTTGAAGAATATGAAATTTTATTTTATATTCTTCGTTTACGCTCTATGATTATTCTGAATGTGGCCTTTGAGCCTTTTGGCCCTGTGCTGAGTTTACTCTTCTGTTCTTCATCTTAGCACGTTCCTGCTTTTCCTCTAAATATATTTAGACTTCTATGCGGGAACAAAAGCAGCTATTCAAAGTTTTTCATTTCTCCACAACTAGCCTGGTGCAAAAAAAAACACATTCGGAAAATACTCGTATCTTCAAAAGCGACCGTAAAAGCACTGAAAGTACAGAAAAGTATTCGAAAATGTAAAAGCGCTGTGCCTTATCTCCCACTTCCGTTCGCGAGGGCTGCGCACTTCCGGCAATTTTAATATTTACAAAAGGCCTACCCCATATTATAAAATTTAAATGCCTGATAACTGTTCTTTAGAGAAGTATTCTGGAGTTTTTAGTACTATCGAGAGATATTTTTTATACAACAAAGTGAGGAACAAGGGTGTGGGTAATTTTCCGAAACTTTTCAAATGATGGAAAATTTTCAAGTTATTATTCGGAAAAATTAAAAATTGGAATGTAAAATTTGAAAACTATTGGAAAAATAAAAAAAGTATTTTCGTTTCCGAACGAAAAATGGAATACTAAATTTGTAATTTATCAGAAAAATTAAAAAAATATATTTTCTTTTCCGAACGCAATTTTCCCGTTGGGCATCAGTTTTCAGCAAGTAAGCTACAACAGAGGGAAGTATATTTATTGTACGTACTCGTCCATAAAATGATGTTTCAAAATTAAAAACCGACTTCATCCCGAAATTACACGCCAGTTTTTAATAAAAATGTCTATGGGACAAGTATACCGTTTCAAAGAAAAAAGAATTTTACAAATCGGTTCAGGCATCTTTGAATAATCGGTAAACATATATAAAAAAAGATGGCGACGAATTGTTCACCTCCTCCTTTTCGGAAGTTGGTTAAAAAGAGAAAACGTTTTTCCACTCCTAAATGTTATCTGATGTCAATGATATTTTAGTATGTTTTTAACACAATAAAAGACAAGGTTTATAGATTTGACCTTCTTTCAAAATTTACTATTGAAATTTACTTCAGAAAAATTTACCAAATCCTTCCGTCTAAAGTCAAAAATTTTTATTCAATGTAGGATAAATTTATCTCTTATTGAAGGTCATTTTTTATATTATTTTAGTGCAAAAGCTACTAGCGTTTCGGAACGACCACTGCTGGGAAGATTACGCCGAAAGAAACCCTGAATCAGCCTAAAAGTTAATTATGCCAAAAAACAATGATGCCTAAGAACTATTATGCCAAAATATTTTAAGCCAAAACTGGTATGCCAAAGAACATTAGTACAAAACAAACTATGCGAAAAAAGGGATCCCTACAGATTTACACTTAAGCTCAGAATACATTATAATTATACATCCAAGTAATACAATTAAAATTAAGTAATTTGGTTTAAGTCTAGTGTTTTTTCTCACTTTTTTCTTCTCATTGTTTCATATTAATGTTTATTTTTTGATAAAGTGATTAAAACAAAAATGTATAGATTGGGAATTTTCAAGATTTAATTATCATACTTAGTAAACATATTTCGGCAATCATTTTACACACAAAAAAAATAAAAAGCGAAAATTACCATATCGATATAGACGTGAAGTATGTATGTATGCAGAATTCATTTTATATCTAACACGAACGTAAAATTGCGAGTCAGTGGTAACTCAGACACTTAATTATTTTCATTAAATAAACATAGCTGAGTTTCAGCAATTTATTTCCAGTATCCATGATAAGTGTACTTTATTGGCGTATTAAATTTGTTTTATGGAATCGTTATGTCGCAACTTATTGGTTCGTGGGCTATAAAATGAAAATGTTTAGACAGTATACCTAATACACCCATTAGGTATACACTACACACATTTATTTTGTTTTTTTGAAGTGAAAACTTCTTTAGCGGCGTTGTACACTTTTTTTGTAATGGGTAAAAAATGTTAAACTAGCGTCAGAGCGTCAGTCAGGGCGTCAGGAGACGTGACCTGATCGAAAATTCGTAAGACGGATGGAGAGTAGACCGCCGGCGCGGCGCGGCTTATAATAGGAAGTATCCACCTCTCTTTCTACGGCGCGGCGAAAATGTATGCCTGCGCCTGCTGTTTCGTTTAGGCGGCGCAGGGCGCTTGCGCGAATGTTCGTGTGTATTTATGTTACAGCGTGCCACGCGCATCCATGGAAATGCACAACGTTAATATTCAAGTTTTCACTTCTGCCGGCACTTCCGGAGTGCAACCCGTCGTTTTTTTTTTTGGGTACAAGAAACAAACAAACACCTATAATCATTTTTGCTAAAGAAGTCAATTTTACTTGCCAGGCAAATTTAAAAACCCCCGACTTTTAAGAATGCCATCTAGTGACAAGTAGCGGAACTACCTATTTCAATAGATATCCGTAGCGCCATCTATTATTTGCCAAACTAAATTTGCCAGCGCCATCTAAAATTTGCCGTCAGGGGTTAAAAAACCCTTGACGACACCATCTAGTGATGAGTGGCGGAACTACGTATTCCAACCGATGTAAAGTGGAATTGATATCAGCGCCATCTATTATTTGCCAGGTAAATTAAAAATCTCCGACTTTCAAATGTTAATCCCCATTAACGTTTAAACAGCTGAACCGATTTTCATAAAACATAGCTGAAAACCACCGCAAGGGAACTTGTTTTCACGTAAAGAAAACTACTTTGAAATTGGTCCATCTGGTCAAGAGCTACGATGACACAGACAGACAGACGGACATTACCGTAAAACTTATTTCACCCCCTTTTTTGTCGGAGGTTAAAAAAAGAAAGAATGGCGTTAGGTAAATCTACTTTTTAGAGTTCCTTCTATCAGTTTGTCTGTCTGTTTGTCCGCGGTTTTACTCAGTTTTGGCATGGGTGTTATTGGCATTTTGTGAATTAATTACACCGAGGGTGCTCCTCTTTATGGAAGGTGGGAATCATTGTTTTTCTCGACCAACCCATAGTGTGGGGTGCCGTTGAAAAAGTCTTTCAAAAAAATTTGTGGTTACAGTAATAATTTTTTCGATTTAGAGATCTTTTTGTGAAATATTTGGTTTTAAAATTCAAATTTTTGTTACAGTCAAGTGTCACCCCCAGATCAACGGTTGTATACAATATGTAACAAAAACTCTGTCCGATCCTTGTGGGAGCAACTCAGACCGTCAATATGAAAATTTTTTCCTATGGGACCAATGCTTGAAACTCGAAAGAAAAAATTGACATTTTCATACAAAATTCATCATTCATCTGAGTTGCTCCTACAAGGATCGGACAGGGTTTTTGTTACATATTGCATAGACTAGACACGTAAAAAATCACAGTAGCAGTATGTATACAAAATCAAAACGAAATTTTTCATTGCTAAGTAGGATTTAGTAATTAAAGAATTATAGTCGGAGAACTTACAAAATTTACTCGGGAAATGAAAATATAATAAAAATTCAAAAAATTGGTTTGTTTAGACATTTTTAGTCGTTAAACGGTGAGGCGTGAACTCAAAGTCGGCATTCGCAACTACGGAACCCTACACTGCGAGTAGCCCGACACGCACTTGTCCGGTTCTTGTATTTTGTAACACAAATCCGAGATAGTAATTTCGGTGCTGTGATATTGATTGCAAAGAGGAGATAATAATAGAAAATTATGAACTGTATATCCTTACATAAATAGTATTACATATAAGGGAGAAGTTACCTGTGTAACCCATTTATAATAATAACCCATATTATAAAAAAAAAAACATGAGAAGGATGAATGAAGGGGCTACCTGAATTTTCCGGGGTCCAGTGCTGCCCCCATTTGAAATAAATCTATTGAAAGGAAACAGAGATTGCATTTAAAATTTTGTCTTGATCAGACCCTAGATAACCCTTCAAACTATTTTATGAATTACTGCAGTTTTCAGTTTAAAGTGAGAATGTGAAGCTTTTCTACGCACAATTGAGAAAAACGGCCACTTTTGGCGTATGTGTTTTTAACAATGTGAAAATCGTGTTATATCGTAAATGTACTGTATTTTTTCTGTGAATAAAAACAATAACAAATTAACAAAAAATCACCTGTATTTCGCGGACATTTATTAAAAGCTTATGAAACTTTCCATTTAAATTTTTGGGATATACGCAGTCGCACGAAAATTCTACTCCATTTAAATGATCGTAGACATAATTTATGGACGACGCAAAATGACACATGAAACAGTTTTTACCCAACTGTGCCAAGAGGGTTGCAGCTATATGTATGTTTTCCGTGTGAATGAATGAATTTATCTGGCACGCTCTGCAGCCTACGGCTTGATGGATTTTTGTTAGTGAGAGGTGCAAAGAGAGATGAGGGTGCAAGTTTCTCATTTCTTGCATACCATTTTATTAAAGTAATATGAACTTTGCATGGTCTAAACCTAAACGAAACGTCAGCCATACAAATCATTTATTGCTTCAATAAAATTGTATGAAACAGGCAAGAAACTTGCACCGTCTAAATAGTTTTTTTTTTTGGGGCAAGCTCGATAATTTTATTAGTGTGATCTCACCGTATTTACTTATTGGAACGAAATTCCTTGTCGGACGATACAGACTTGGCGAATGGAGGCTAGGCGAAAGAAAGTGTAAGATTTTTCCGTCACGACCTTAAGTGAAAATAATTTCACGAAATTGACTATCTCGTCGAAAGCTTATTCGGGAGAGCATATGCTTAAGATGGTCGATGTTCCCGTTTCAAACACAGCACACAGTATTTTTTTATTATTATATTGTTTAATTTATTTTTTTAAAAGTGTACGATTTAAGAGTGACGACCCCCAGAGTCCACCACCTAGAGGTTCCAGGTTCGATACCCGGTCATGGCAAGTTGGAAAATGGCCTTTTTCAAATTGTCCTGGGTCTTAGGTGTTTATCTTTATATGGATTTGCTATAAAATATAGTATCGTTGAGTTGGTATCCCATAACACAAGTCTCGAACTTACTTTGGGGCTAACTCAATCTGTGTGATTAACCCATATTTATTTATTGATATTTTCCGCCACTTTTTTTCGTCATGAATGAATAATTTACTCCGAATGTAACTTCGTTCCAGCCAAGTGTTCAACGACACTCGTGTTTTTTTTTGGGGTTCCGTACCCAAAGGATAAAAACAGGACCCTATTACTAAGACTCCACTGTCCGTTCGTCTGTCTGTTTGTCAACAGGCTGAATCTCATGAACCGTAATAAATGGACTGTTGAAAGTTTTTACAGATAATGTATTTCTGTTGCCGCTATAACAACAAATACTAAAAACAGATTAAAATAGATATTTGAGTGAGGCTCCATAAAACAAACGTGATTTTTATAGATAATGGTACGGAACCTTTCATGTGCGAGTCCAACTTTCACTTTATTATTTACTAGCTTTTGCCCGCGGCTTCGCTCGCTTAGAGGTGTAATTTATCAAAATCCTTTCTTAGGGGATGCCTCCGTCATTGTAGCTTTATGCATGCAAAGTCTCAGCCCGATCGGTTTAAAATTGACAAAGTTTCATACAAACTTTCATCCCCTATTTTATCCCCTTGGGGGTAGAATTGATCAAAATCCTTTCTTAGCGGATGCCTACGTCATAACATCTACCTGCATGCCTGCAATTTCAGCCCGATCCGTCCAGTGGTTTGGGCTGTGCGTTGATAGATCACTATGTCAGTCAGTCAGTCACCTTTGAGTTATATATATTTAGATTTATTAATGTGTTGCAAGTATATAAGTATATGTATTATGTTATTTTTATTTTGAATTTAATTTGATTTTGATTTTAATTGATTTTTAATTTATAGAACCTAAGTATTATGGACTAAGTTGTCTGACAATAAACGATTTTATTTATTTATTAAATTTTATATGTTTGTAAATGTAATGTGTTGCAAGTTAATCCATTCCCTCGTAACTTCGTTTCCGCTCGGTCAAAAAAGTCGCATCACCGCACCCGCCCAGTGATTCATTCGACGGCGTGGTCCGTTTTCTACTAGGATGGGCACTCAAATTGCTTTTCGCTGGAAATATGAATGAATGGTTTTAACTCAACCGCTCGTTTAAAGTATACCAGTCCACTGATTAATGGCATCAATACAATACAATACAAATTAAAAACTTCTTTAGCGGTGTTGTACACTTTTTTTTGTAATGGGTAAAAAATGTTAAACTCGCGTCAGGACACGTGACTGCGTCAGGACACGTAACCTGATCGAAAATTCGTAAGACAGATTTTTTTACGGTTTCAGGGATGGACCCATAGCAATTGTTGTTCACATTGATAATTCAATTCAATTCAAATATATCTTTATTATCATAGGATATTTATAATATCTCTTATTAATTTATAATATCTCTTAATAAACTTTTTGACGTCAAAAATTGTTTTTCAATTTTTGACGTCAAAAAGTTTTAGTATGTTTACTCCATTCCGGGTGATACACATTTTTCATTACACATTGTAAGTATATAGGTATATATTTGTTATAAAATATAGTATCGTCGAATCAGTATCTCATTACACAGGTCTGGAATTTACATGGGAGCAGTCAGATTTTAATCAAAAAAAAAAACAGTATGTATTTAAAAAATGCCACATTCGTTTAGGAGCTACGACAGACAGACGCACAGATACACAGACACGTCAAACTTAGCGGGAGTACGCATTTCTAGCGCTTTCACAAGTAAAGCAGCAATGGGCGGGGTCAGCACTTGGGTACACCTGGATACACCTCCGTGCTTCGGAAGGCACGTATAAGTCGTTGGGCCCGGCTGTCATCATTGTATGGCAGTTGTCAAGCTATGTCAGATGCTTTAAGGTAGCCTGAAAATCTGACACCTATGTTGGCCACTTACACACACAAATAACAAACATTAAGAATTCTCTTACCCTAGACTTTTCCATACAAACGTAGTCTAGCTTTTATTTTGAAATGATATGTGGGATTTCGGCAGCATCTAGTGCATATATATCTAGGCATAAAATTAGTTTTGAACAGTCAAATATGAACTTAAAAGAAAATATGAGAGTGTGGAAGTTTTCCATACTGATGGTCAAATATGATATAATTCACTATATTCTTTTTTAAGTTCATATTTTGACTGTGAAAACTAGTTATAAGCCTTAATATATGCAATTTCTTTGAAATTACATATTTCCGACCATATCTGTCATGCCGTTTCAAAATAAAAGCTAGACTACGTTTGTATGGGAAAGTCTGATTCTGTCTACTCTAGGGTAAGGGGACTCTTAAACGACTTGTTTAAAGTGAACCAGCCCATATCAGGCCTCTGATATAATAAGGCCCAAATCACTACGCCGCCGCCGTGCAGGCGACTTGGTGACGCAGTAAATAATTTTGTTGTTTTATTACCTCATGTTTATCGCGATACTTTCTCGACTTTAGAAGAAGAGTTATGTTTTTCGAACTGTATGTAGGTATGTATGTTTGATTCTGAAGGACGCTCTGCGACGACACCGGCAACTGGGACCGCTATGACTCGTCCCAGTCACCGGATCGTAAAATAATAATATTTTTCTTCCGGCGACTGGGACCACACATAAACAAAAAAAAAAAAACTATAGTCAATCGTAATTAGTTTTATAGTAATAATTAAAAACCGATACTGTTTGTTAGCCTAAAATGTTTGATGGATTAAACACTGTGTATATAAAATATGTAACAGAAACCCTATCCGATCCTTGTAGGATCAACTCAGAGCGTCAATACGAACAACTTTTCCTATGGGACTAATGCTTGAAACTCGAAAAAAAAACATTTTCATACAAAAGTGTTCAGCCGGCCCGGCAATTTGTATGAAAATGACGATTTTTCTTCGAGTTTCATGCATTCGTCCCATAGAAAAAGTGGTTCATATTGACGGTCTGAGTTGCTCATATAAGGATCGGACAGGGTTTTTGTTACATATTGTATAAAGACCGTCGGGTTTTTTTTGATTTTAAGTAAATACATTGTTTCATTATTTTATTTCTAGAGCTATAAAAAATAATAGTGCCGGCCAGTGATTCACAGCACTTCGTTGTTCGTTTTCCAGTAGGGTGCGCAAACAAATTGCTTTTAGTTGGAAACAGAAATAGTTTTCACTAAACGACTTGCTTAATGAACGGATGGATACTAGCAAATGTCAAATTAGTATCTGTACTAGCGTTGCATAACAATCGATAGTTTGACTATCGATAGTTGACCTCGAAAAACAGTCACAATTTCGAGAGGACTATCGATAGTAAATAGTTTGCAATACTATTGATGAAAGGTAAAACTATTGATAGTATCGATACTATTGAATTTAGATACTATAGATAGTATCGATAGTTTTTAATTGATACTATCGATAGTATCGATACTGTAACTACTTTTTGTACAGTTATTCAGTAGTAGTGTTGTTTATTTCTAATTTAAGTGCACCACCAACACATCTTCAGTATTTTTTTATAATTATTTTACGGCTCTGGATACTAGTCCTTTAGAGCTTATCTTACTTATTCACTTCTTTATTCCTAACCCTAACCCTAATTATACAATCAAAGGTTGGTGTAGGTCCTTTGATTGCTTCAAGGGAGCTTCTGGCGACAAATCTATACGAGCCCACTGGTTTTCATAGCCGAATGAGTGGCGGACGGCACCTAAAGACCCACCACTATCGATAGTATCGATACTGTAACTACTTTTTGTACGAAAAACTATCGATAGCTAGTTTACTATCGATGGTATTATAGTATCGATAGTCGTAAAAATACTATTGATAGTTTTTAATACAAAAGTACCTTTGATATCGATACTATCGATACTATCGATTGTATAAATTAAAAAGTATCGATACTATCGATAGTATTGATACTATCGATAGTCCTATCGATATTGTGACTGTTTTTCGGGGTCACGATGGTATCGATTAGACTATCGATATTTTATACTATTGCTTGTAACGCAAATTTTTACTGTAGTGTACTGTAGGAGACTGTTATCTAAATATATATAACTCAAAGGTGACTGACTGACTAACATAGTTATCTATCAACGCACAGCCCAAACCACTGGACGGATCGGGCTAAAATTTGGCATGCAGGTAGATGTTATGACGTAAGCATCCGCTAAGAAAGGATTTTGATCAATTCTACCTCCAAGGGGATAAAATAGGGAATGAAAGTTTCTATAAAACTTTGTCAATTTTAAACCGATCGGGCTGAGACTTTGCATGCATAAACCTACTATGACGTAGGCATCCCCTAAGAAAGGATTTTGATAAATTACACCCCTACGCGAGCGAAGTCGTGGGTAAAAGCTAGTTATATATAAATTTAACGATGGCTGATCCGTGCGTCAACTCGTGAACGGGTGCTGCCGGGAGGGACAGGTCAGCTCGGCTTAGCTTTATTGTAGGTACTTATTGACGTATAAACGAATGGAGAAAACGTTTTCTCTTTTTTGTATGGATGAGTGTGCGCTATACATCCTTGTTAATAGGAAAGATGCATATTTTTTTTTCGTTGTGCTATTGAAAGAGCTCCTAAAAATAGACACGTCCAAGAAAAAACTACCTTTAACCCCTTGTATATCAGCCACAATAGTTAAACAATGCATTCTCGCGTAGATCTACGCAACGGCATACGTGAGGTTAAAGATATAAAGGTCACTTAAAAACAAAGTTACTGAATCGAAAAAAATAATATAGTTGTGCTAAAAGGCTTTTTTTCGTTAATGCTTATAAAATCAGAGACATTTATCAAAAACTACACATTATGCATCTTCTCTATTATAAAATGCTAGCTAGCATTCATAATGATAATTAATGGAGTGGAGTCGTTTTATCTAGAACAAACCGGTTTCAAACAATGTGATAAACTAGTTTGCAAGTCGGTCTGATAATCCGTTCCATGAGATGCCCAAGCAAATAGTTTTTAGCTAAAAATATGAATGGTTTTCGCCAAACGACTTTTATAATGAACGGATGGATTCAATACGAGTTACATGTTGTTTTGCAGGCAAATTAAAAAACGCCCGATGACACCATCTAGTGATATGAGGCGGAACTACATAATATGCCAATCGGTAGCGACATCTATTATTTATAAATTACAAACCCCAGCTTTCAAGCGTTACCTAATAACTTTTAAACGGCTTAACCGATTTTTCTCAAACATAGCTAAAAATCGCCGCAGGGGAACTTGTTTTCATGTAAAAAAACTCGCATCGATATCGGTCCATCCGTTCGAGCGCCACGATGACACAGACAGACGGACAGACATTCAGACATTACCGTCAAACTTATACCATCCCTCTTTTTTGTCGGGGGTGAAAATAAATGTTGATTCAGTAGTAGTGTTGTTTATTTCTAATTTAAGTGCACCACCAACACATCTTCAGTATTTTTTTTATAATTATTTTACGGCTCTGGATACCAGTCCTTTAGAGCTTATCTTATTTATTCACTTCTTTATTCCTAACCCTAACCCTAATTATACAATCAAAGGTTGGTGTAGGTCCTTTGATTGCTTCAAGGGAGCTTCTGGCGACAAATCTATACGAGCCCACTGGTTTGCATAGCGGATTGAGTGGCGGACGGCGCCTAAAGACCCACCACAGTCCGCAAATAAATATCACTACAGCACTATGAGTGTCCACTTAAAACATTTTACATATTGTCCATGAGCATGAGCATTTATAACACTAAACTATACCAATTTCATATTATAAAGTCCACTAGAATCAGTTTGCAAAATAATTTAAAGCAAACTCCAACTGAACCCCTTGACTTCCCGCCAAAAACTCCACACACACATCTTCAGTCTTGTGGATAGAGGTGGGTATCCCGCATTGGCTTATTATATATAAAGTTAGCCGTTAATGATGAATTATGACAGCCAGCTAATTTGAGGACTTAGACACCTCGCACAAAGTGTCATTAGCAGGCGCGTTTAATTGATTAATTTGGAGCGGAATTTCCGCAATTTACGTGACATAACACGTGACATGACACAGTTGAAACAATCCCACCAAAGAGATAAATGTGAAAATGGGAGCCAAGTTCAATAGTTTGGTGTAGTTGTCGGCTTCACCGACAAAAGAATTGAGATCGAAATTTGTGTGGAAAATCGTGTTATTTTAGATGATTGGCAGGATATCACTAGTTGTTTTTCCACGTCTGTCAATCTGTCTGTCAGCGGTTTTACTCAGCGACTATAAGTACTAGAAAGCTGTGATTTGGCATGGATATGTATATTAATTACGCAAAAAAGGTGGTAGAATAAAACACTGAATTTATAAGATTTCTTTTCCAAAAATTGATTCCATAAGATAACACTTAGCATCTATCAAAAATATAAGTTCAAAAATTTTCTTCTTTCTACTTCTTGACTGATTGTGAGTTAATCGTTTAAGTACTTTTGTGATTTTATAACTACCTATCTACTTATAAAGTCACATATTAAATATAGCTACTTAACAAAATTACCTAGCTGGATTCCAAATTTGAACTTTCTAGGTAATCTGAAAGTGGGCTAAGTGACGGCTAAGTTCTTAATCTTTATGTCAGTTAGTCAGTCATATAAATGTCAAATTTTAGACGATAATAATTTGTAATGTAATTGTTCGAGCAGCCAATTTTTTATCCCGATTTCGGTGTTTGTGCCTTGTGTTGCTGTAAAATAGCTGCACGAGAGAAAGAGGGAAATTGGTATCTAACGATTTATGTCGAGGTGAGCTTATTAGTTTTATTAGTAGCTAAAGCGAGTTGAAACGGAGGCAAAAGAAATATTTATATTTAGTGTCGCGATATGACATCTAGTGGCGGCTAATCAAAACTCTTATCGAAAGGGATGCTTTGTAGCATCAAGTATGAAGTACTAGTACTTCATACTTGATGCTACAAAGCATCCGTAATGATCCCGTGCATAATGCAAAGCAAGCCAAATACAATGCGACACAAATAAGTTGAACAAAAATGGCGTACGTCAAAGCATTTTTGTTTAAATCCCAGCACGTTCAAGCTATGTGAACCAAAGTGGCGGTTATCGGCGTAGATACAAATAATGAGCCGACGACTGCCATTTTGGTTATATTTACGTGTCGGGAACTTGTACAAAAATGCCATGTTTGTTCATTACTGATTTGTATCGCATTGAAGATGGCGCTTGTGTTTAACGTTTATATATTATTCATTATATTACTCCGCCTACCCATGTAGGAGACAGGCATGATATTATGTATGTATTATTCAAATCATCAACTACCGGATAACAGGTGAGCAAAGGGAAACTACATCGAAGTTTTGTGATGTTTCCGTACGTAAAGTAAACGGATGAAAATGAGATGAGAAAGGTAATAAAACATGAGAGATGAAAAACGGGTGATGGATGAGATCTACTTAGGAATATTAAAATAGATAAGTAGTATAAATTATATGTAGGTTGTACGATGTAGAAAAAATCAAACATTATCGCCCAAAATGACACCACGAAATTTGTACTTACATAATTTGTTTGAAATTAAAATTTTAGTTGTATTAAATTTATATACAAGTTTATTTGATAGATAGACACACATAATTACACACACATTAAATAAGTGCAGAATAAAAATAATAACAAATATGACACAGTTTGTAAGGTACTGTTTGCTACTATTTGCCTGGGAAATTAAAAAAACCCCGATGACGCCATCTAGTGATACGTGGTAGTACTACATAACTATTTGAACCGATATTAACTGGAATGATATCCGTAGCGCCATCCATTATTTCCCAGGTAAACTTTAAATTACCGACTTTCTAGCGTTAACCCCCAATAAATTTTAAATGGCTGAATCGATTTTCATCAAACATAACTAAGAGCTACCGCAAGGGAACTTGCTTTCACGTAAAAAACCCAAATCAAAATCGGTCTTTCCAGTCGAGGTTTAAAACAAAAGAGGTTTTAAACAAAAGATATCGATACAAAATCATTAGAACGTTTATTAATTACGTCATATGCGTATTTTGAGTTGTTAGAAATAAATTATGTTTTCTAGTGTCGCATCGTCTAGCTAGACGTGGCGGCTCGTATGGCGTAATTAATAAACGTTCCAGTGATTTTGTATCGATATCTTTTATTCAAAAGTTAAAATATAAATCCCAGCACTAGCTGCTTAATCATAGGTACTCTTCGTGGACAAAACGTTAAAAATAAATAAAAGTCCACGGAGAGCACCTGCGAATATTAGGTGCTTTTTGTGGAATAAGCCAGGTGCTATTCAGACGGGTGCTCTAAGTGGATACCCCTATTCTAATTTTAGTAGGGTTAAAATCAATATTTGCGTCAAAGTTTTCGTGTTTACATGAATACTTTGACGCAAATATTCGTGATAATCCTACAGTAACAGTAGTGGAGAACGATATGTAGTTTTTAAGTATCGCCTACTTGAATGTACTTTTTATGTGGTCTTTTTTGTCGTTTCCATAGGAAGTTGCATAATATAAGAGTACGATGAAGCAAGCAAACAATGCTACGAACGTCCTGTCAAATTCACAAACGGAACTTGGCTTTTCAACACTTCTGTCGCGCACGGGAATCATTTATATGAAAGTTTACCGTTCGGGTTTACCGGGATTGTTAAATATGGAGTCAACAGATATAGCTTCATAACAACGATTCATTAATTTTATTTTATATAGTAATTTACTATCTTCATATATACTGTTTTAAGAAAAGTTAGAGTAGAGAACCAAAAAATCAAAAAGCTGGTAGAAAGAAAAGAAGAATGGGGGGGGGGGGGGTATCTTCACTAAACACCATCGAAAACAGCTAAATTAAATGTTAAGAAAAAAATCTCACGTAAGTCTTTAAAATACCTTCTACCATGCGAAGATGTGGACCAATTACTCTGTCTTGCTTTCAGGATTCAAGATTCAAAGATATAAATGTTTATTCAGTAATTAGACCTTTACAGGCACTTTTACACGTCAATAAGTATAATTTATGTTACGTGTAAAGTATATTAAAATTTAATTTATTTTTAAAGGTTGACAATGCAGCAAAAAAGAAAAGGCATAAAAACGTGCGTCCGAAATATTAACTAACCTAATAATTCCACGTCTAATAACCGCCGCTGGTGACAACAAGGCTGTCTGTTTCTTTGCTTATTGAATGACCATAGCTATTCCGAGAGGGATTGCAGTCAGCAGTCTTGGCACCTCAAAATATTTTACATTTTGAAGAGGTTAGACTAGATTTGAAGGTTTAGTTTGTAGTTTTAATTGCAATTGTATTTCTCTTTCGCTTGATAAACATTTCTATATCCATCTTTCTGTACTCTCATTATTTGTGTAGTTCGGCGTAGTAGTTAAAATTTCAACGTTGCGACGTGTTAAAAGTTTCATGTGGTTAATTATTTTAGCGTACATTTAAGCGAATAATATGTATATGGTTGAAAATAAGGGACATTTCACATGATCATAAAACTTAAATATGTGTGTATGTGTATGTATACGCTATGTAAACAGTATCATGTTTTTGTATCGAATGCGGCAGACCAAGCATTTTGGGGTTACTCAGGCCTGCAAGACCAAAGAGCTAATTTTACCGTGATGATGGGCGAGAAGGTGGAAAAAGGAGTTGGAATAGAGACGCGTTGCTAGCAGCATTGTTTATTGACACAGAATAAGTACTAGTACTCATGTATTATTGATTTGCATTTTCTTTATGCTCATAATGAATAATGCCCTTCCAATCCCACCACACACACAGCATCACCTTGTTGCGAGTTAACCCGGGTTTCACCACAGTCTGTGAAGCCTGACCGGCCTTTGACCATGACCTTTTTCGCACGTTCTTGTCGTACGTGATCCACTTTTCATCACCACTTATCAATTTCTTTTAATCGCTTACATGCACTCATACAGAAGATGGTTAGTAGGCAAGTACAAGAACCCTGACAGGGCGTTGCGAACTTATATGTCTTATTCGTGTTTATATAATAAAAATAGAATTTATATTCAAGTAGAAAAAAAAAGAATTAATATAAATTAAACAATAGGTAAATTAAATTGATGTCAATAGTTAGAAATAATAGACTAGATTAAAAACTTATACGTCAAAAATTAAAAAAAAAATGTGATAAGTTCAATTTCAACAAATAGTAATAGATATTAGAAACTAAAAATATAATTATTATAAATATAATTACTGCAAGTGCATTGGTCAGATGCAATTTAAAAATGGAACGAGTACATGGATATTTTGGTGAGTGTATTGAGTGTTTCTCTAAAACGCTATTTATGTTATAAGTTTCGCCCATTCTCAGGATCGGTTTCTATGATTTGCCCGGAAAAAGATACAGCTGGTACATTCTGAGTTTTATCTTTTCTTCTAGACAAGCATGGAAGAAATCTTAAATACATTCTTGTTGAACGAGCGAGCGAAGCAAGCGATGTTCTCCGAGTGTACTAGAACAATCCGGCGGCGTTTGTATCTGAAGACCTCCGTGGCGTAGTGGTCACCATGCTAGTCCGCCACCCAGTTTTTCAAATTGTCCTGGGTCTTGGATGTTTATCTATATATGTATTTGTTATAAAATATAGTATCGTTGAGTTAGTATTCCATAACACAAGTCTCGAACTTACCTTGGGGCTAGCTCAATCAGTGTAATTTGTATATATATATATATATATATATATATATATATATATATATATATATATCTGTCAAGGGGTTGCCGAAATATGGCGTCCGCGAGTTCACAGTTCGGGGTGAACTACTAGTAATTCACGATTTTAAAACCAGATGACCTTTCCTCCATCTGAAATATGAAAGTAAGAACTTTAATCTACTTACAGAAATAATCTTCATCCCGACAAAGTCAGGGTAATAAAAAAGGACCATGTGTTCTCATTTCGTTAAAATATGGACAAAGTTTGGAACAACTATAAAGAGGGGTCAAAATTAAAATATTAACAGATGTGAGACCTTTTTTTCGTGTGGTGACGGTAGAATGGAATGCAATTTGTCACCACCTCTTTCCTTTGCCATGGGTTTTGTAACAGGTGACTAAGGGTTAGTGCCGGATTAACCTAATAGCAATAGCAGCAAATAAATATCTCGGGGCCCCTCTTCCCGAAGGACAATCCGAGATATTTTTCTTTCAATAAAAACCACCAACTCGTCTTTACTAAAGAAAGACAAACAGCTAATAGATAAATATTGGTATCTAAATCTAATCACATTTTTTTTTAATTATCTCGTATTAAATGTCGGCCGAAAGATTTGTTTCCGTAAATTTATCTACATAATTCGATTTTACCGTCCGGTCGAATAAGTGAGTAGCAAACCTTAGCGACGGCAGGCCTGTGTCACTCCTTGTTTAAGTATCGAAAATATACCTACATTATTACTATGCGTGCGGCGACCACTTCGAAGGGGAAAATTCTGTTACATGAATCGTTTGTCCAGAGTAATAAGAATGAAATTGGCTTGCAATGGATGTCTAGGTATCTAATCGAAGAGGTGAGAAGTTCTGACGCGAGCTAAATTAAACCATAGCTTACCACATTTAGTAGATATTTCTTTGAATTTATTTGCTGAGTAAGACTTCTGTATGTATGTACTAGTACTTATTCTGTGGCTACGGTCGGCAACGGTCGCAGATTGTCGCGCGTAAATAAGCGACCGTTTAAGAGCAGCAAGATCCAAAATGCCCCATTGATATTAAATGTGTGTCGTGTGGTGACGGTCGCCTACTGTTGCTCGACAGTCAGCGACCGTCGCCAACCAGGGTCGCGGGCATATTGTCGCTCGTCTGTAGATGAAGAATCGAAACAAAACATTTTTTGTTTAGTAATAGTATCAAACTGTTTGTCAAGATTGCATTAGTGATTAAGTTTTTTTGCCAGGCAAATCAACTCCCCCCCACCCTCCCCAAATTTTCAAGAAATTACTTTTGAACAGCTTAACCGATTTTCATCAAACATAGCTAAGAATCACTGCAAGAAAATTTACTTTCACGTGAAAAAAAAAAACGCATCCAAATACGTTCATCTGCCCGAGAGCTGGCCCCCCTTTTTGTGACAAGGGTTAGTTAATAGATTCAGGTGTTACTTTGCGGAAGTATATGCGTATGCGGTGTCCGATGTTGCTGCAGCCGCAGCGGATGCAGCAGTATTATAGGGAGCATGCATCAGCTGTTGGTGGCGAGTGTACGCGGGCTGTCCCAGGTATGCTGGGACTAACAGTAGTGGGTGGGCGCCGGCCGGCAATAGTTTGCATGAACTAACTGGTGGCGGAATTGCACAAAGTAATTCAAATCATATAGTATAACAGGGGTTAATAAACAGTAGCACTACAACTACTGTAAATTACCTTTCTCGTATTCGTTAGTTTGTGTTGCGGCTGGAGAATTATATGCAAATTCAGATGTCGTAAAATGTGTCGTAAAATGAAACGCAATATTTTGTTTCAAGCAAATGAAATTGATTTTCAAAGCGTCTGTCAACAATGTGGCATGTCATATCTGTATCAAAAAAAAAGGATGCTTCTCTTCCTATGAGGGTCGTAAAAGCCGATCGAGGGAATGTGCTAAATACGAATCATGTTAAGGGGATACATTAATTTTTCGTGGTCTAGTGCTGCCTCCATTTGAAATGAAACGGGGAGAGTATCAATAAAATTTTTGTCTTGATAAAGCCTGTTTACAGAATAAATTGAGATCGTGAAGCTTTTCTACGAATATTAGCCAAAAGTGTCCGGTTTTCGCAAATGTTCGCAGAAAATCTTCACGTTCTCACTTTAAACTGTAAACAGTACCTAGTTCATAAAATAGTTTGGAGGGTCTCTAGGGTATCTAGGGCTAGGTCAAGACAAAAATTTTAATGATATCTCCGTTTCTTTTCAAATAATTTATTTACTTCAAACGGGGTAGCACTGGACCCTAATTCATGTATTCCTTGAAGCTATTACATTGTCCAGGGCTGCAAGACTCGTCAAAGGCCACTTTAAAGGTAATGGTCGACTCGAGAAGAAGAAGAAGGTGATGGTGGACAAGAAGGTAAAAAAAGAAATCAAAATAGTAATGGGTTGCTAGCTGCATCGCCCCTTCCCTCATCACACGGTAGAACTGAATTAAAGAAAGTGTATGAACTGCCCCGCAAATGAAAAATCTGAGTTTTCATCAGACAAGTAGTATTTCCGAGGCTTAAACTTAAAAATTACGCCTTCTTTAAAAATCCACCAGCTTCGAGACAAGAGGGGTTGTGTGTGTGTCTAAATATTTCATGGTTAGAAGCCGCCCTCGGGTTTTACATTTATAACATTGATTGAAAAGGGAAGATATGGCCATGCCTACCCAGGACCTTATAAATATATATCCTCTTTTCTCGTCACTAGATGGCGCTATAGGTATTAATTACAACATTAAATTCTTTAATTACTTTCATTTTCATGAAGTAAAACGCGATACAAATAAATTAAACAAAAATGGCGGACTTCAAAGCATTTTTGTACATCTTTCCGACACGTAAATTGAACCAAAATGGCGGTCGTCGGCGCATTATTTGTACTTGCACCGATAATGGCCTTTTTGGTTTAACCTACCTACGTGCAGGGAATTTGTACAAAAATGCTTTGAAGTCCGCCATTTTTGTTCAATTTATTTGTGTCGCATTGTAGTACCTACTCTAATTAATTAAACGTGACTTAAATAAAATGCAATAAAAAGTTGAAAGCATATTAAACACTTTCATTGTTACTTTTTTGCTAGTTGTGTGTGCTGCCATCTCTGTGAAGGCAACTGGTACTAATTTCGCCTACTACTTTTACCTACTTACGGATAATCGTTTTTATGGCGCTGGGTATCTGTTACGTTAGTAATTACGTATTAACTTTGACATGGCATAACGTAACCCCTAGGTGAACAAAAAAAAAATATATTCTCAATAAATTTTCCACGTTACCATTGTAGGAAGTAAATTTGTGAATTATTTTCGTTGTTAAATTCCTTTAAATATCATTTATCGACATAACATTTGTCCAGCAAGATATCATTCTGTTGGTTGAACGTCCGAAAACCTTAATTATTTTTGATAAGTAGGGTAGACTGGGTACGGTTGTGCCAGGTTGCGGTAGTGACAGTCGCGATATTTGTCAAACTATGGAATAGAGGGGGGATGCTAAGGAGAAATAGAAGCGCCATTCTAGTCAGCACATGTGTCACAGCATTGCGTCATCCGTCGCGCTAACAGACGATGTATACTTTTACGCAGTCAAAAGCGAAAACTGATTTGTGAAAGTGCATTTCAACTTGTAAGCCTGGTGAAAAAAACGACGAGTTGCACTCAGGGAGTGCCGGCAGAAGTGAAAACTTGAATATTAACGTTGTGCATTTCCATGGATGCGTGTGGCACGCTGTAACATAAACACACACGAATATTCGCGCGAGCGCCCTGCGCCGCCTAAACGAAACAGCCGGCGCAGGCATACATTTTCGCCGCGCCGTGAAAAGAGAGAGGGATACTTCCTCTCCTACGCCGCGCCGGCTGTCTACTCTCCATCCGTCTTACGAATTGTCGATCAGGTCACGTGTCCTGACGCAAGTCCTGAAGCGAGTTTAACATTTTTTACCCATTACAAAAAAAGTGTACAACGCCGCTAAAGAAGTTTTCACTTCAAAAATAAATAATAGATTTCGAAAAATTAATAACCTTATTTTTTGGAAGTATGTTAAAAATGTAAATGTTTACTTTTCCTAGAAGGTTACTTTTTTGTACATTTCAGGTATCTTTTGACAAGACCTCGCTGGCAACACTGGGCTGCCTAGTCTCTATCCGTCTTACGAATTTTCGATCAGGTCACGTGTCCTGACGCCCTGACGCCCTGACGCGAGTTTAAAATTTTTTACCCCTTACCAGAAAGTGTACAACGCCGCTAAAGAAGTTTTCACTTCAAAAATGGATCGAATATAAAGGATAATATGAACTTTGATTACACTAAGGCTGTATAGAGGATAGTCGCAAATATATTTGTAGAGTCAATTTTAACTCAAATTTTCAAAATTTCTTTATTGCATAGACTGTGTAAAAATATACCTACAATATAAAAAAAAGTATCAACAGTTTTTCAGGCATACAATACTAAACATAGAATCTATTATTTAGATATATCTTATGCTTAGAAAATTATAACACGCTAGTTATTTGCTTTTGAACATTTCCACGGTACCTTATACTGCAATCTTTTGATTTTCGCGTAAAAATGGGATTATTGACTATTTTGGTATATTTTTTTACCTGTCACTAGCATGTGGTGGTCGGTTAAGACATTTTCCCAAATTCCATTTTCTAATTTGTTCCCATGACGTAACCATTCCACTAAGGGACAGATTTTTTACATTAATCAGTAGACAAATGTACAATTTTCTACGAAAAACAACACACACATGTTTTAATTTGGAAAAACCACTCTTATACAGCTAACTAGCATACTGACAGAATAATAGGCGTCTAATCAAGTGAAAATTGTCACCACTGTGCCCAGTCTCCCTTCTTGTATATAATGTAATTTCAAACCATGTACTTAGTTAATGAGGAAGTAAACATTATGTAAACCTAAGAAGACGATTGAGGGAATGAGTGAAAATGCATAAACATTCCTTTGTTAAGGTACCATATACAACGTGGATCAGGAAGGGACATACCCGTAATAAATCGAACCACAGGCTATACTAGATTACTTAAGTATAATGAAGTCAAAATAACAGCGAAAACACACAAAAAATTTCGACATTTCCATAAAAAAGTGTGCAGCCGCCCAGACAATTTATATGGGAATGTCGAATTTTTTTTTTGGTTGTTATTTTAATTAATTTCACTCTACTATAGTGATCTAGTATAGCCCGTGGTTCGATTTATTATGGGTATGTCCCTTCCACGTGTTATATCATAGAAGCAGCGAAGGGGTTAATATCATCAAACATCACGTCTTTAAAAATTGAATTCGCGAATGATTTTGCTTTTGCTGTAAATTACCGAGTGCTCGAGAGTGAAGAGTACATTTGTTCCCATAAGACTTTTCTGCAAGTTTGTTAGAAGAATGCTAGCAACGTATCTAAACTTTAATTTTCATCTCCGTTCAGACGTCTGTTTTTTTATTTATAAAGGAAACAACCCCCGGGAACCTCTCTAGCAAGAAGTGGCGTGGTTTCGGTGGTAAAAACAAGGTTTTAGTGTTTATTTTTGCAACTTTATGAATGTATATTAGATAGGCTTGGCTGCGAACCGAAGTAGGTCGCTGTGGAGAGCTTTTGTCCAGGTGGAAGATGATTGATAGCTCTCAAAACGTGTGCGAGTGTGGCTCTTCCCCACAAACTATGGCGCACCTGTCCTCTAGCCCTGGGCAGGCCTGTGTCGCTCCCCGTCTAGGTATCGAAAATATACCTACATTATGTCTATACGCGCGGCGACCACTCCAGAGTAGGAAATTCATTTATATAAATCGTTTGTTCAGAGTAATAAGAATGAAATTGGCTTGAAATGGATGTCTAGGTTTCTAAACGAAGAGGTAGTGAGTTCTAACGCGAGCAAAATTAAACCATATTGCGAACCACATTGAGTAGATATTTCTTTGAATTTCTTTGCTGAGTGCGATTTCTGTACATGAGTACTAGTACTTATTCTGTGTCCCGGGTACCCTTCCTGCACCCTGGACGACTTATATGTGGCTAATGACGACACTGTCAGAGAAGCTCAAAATTGGGCTGATAGAATAAAAAAAAAACTAACTATCGACACGCAAAGAAGAAGTTAGGCTTTATAGATTAATAAAATACAACTGCCGTAAAAGGGTAAACGGGATGTTTTGTTCTACAAGCTTTTATTTAGTTTCACTTGTCCCGATGTCTGTCTGTCGGTCTGACTGTAATCAAGTCTTGCAAGTCAAATTTCACTCAATATATTAATATTTAAAAATGTATATATATACATATGTCACAGAAACCTCATAAACTACACCAAACTTACAAAATATTTGAATTAAAAATATATGACGACCTCCGTGGCGTAGTGGTCACCATGCTAGTCCACCACCCAGAGGTCCCGGGTTCGATCCCCGGTCAGGGCAAGTTGAAAAAAGGCCTTTTTCAAATTGTCCTGGGTCTTGGATGTTTATCTATATATTTATTTGTTATAAAATATAGTATCGTTGAGTTAGTATCCCATAACACAAGTCTCGAACTTAATTTGGGGCTAGCTCAATCAGTGTTATTTGTCCCTGTATATTTATTTATTTATTATTTTATTCCATAATAAACCATATAGGTACATAAACTACATAAATACTTTTTATATAACCGCTGACAGTTTTTAGAGATAGTGTATCTAGAAGTCTTGTCTGCTAAATAACTTGCATGGATAAGTTTGACGCACATTGTCAAAGGCATACGTTACTTCTAAATAAAATATAATTCACTTTTCCCTCTACCAAAAGGTTGACTGGAAGATGCTATACGTTAAGAGCAGCCTTCCCGTTTTACTTTTCATACAAACGCACGTACGTAGTTATAGCGATCTTTCTTGAAAACTTTTGAACTAACAGATATCTTGTGCACTATTTTTCTACGGAAATAAAAAATTAAAATTTGGAAAAATAAATTCAGTACACGCCTCCAAATATCTGCTTTTTGGCATAAATTTTACCTGAAGTTCGACCGTTCATAAAGTACTCATAAATTGTAAAAAAAAATATATTTCGTTAGGAACCTTACAAATGTAATGAATATTTTAAATAAAAACATTTATTTCACACACTTGTAAGGCTTACTGACAAAAACGTATATCCTGGATCAAGTTTTATGAAATTTCCGCACCTTATAAATAGTTAATATTCGTTTAATGGATAGTTAATAATAATACTAATTTCATTCAATAGAATGCAAACCGTAGCCTAATGCGCTATCTCTCTCTTTTTTGGTTTAATTTTTTTCTAGCATAGCCCTGGATGAAAAAACAAGCTTTTCGAACTATGCTCGCATTGGCGACAGAGCCGCCGGGAAGGGCCGCCTTAAGTCCGCCTTTGTATCATAATTCTGTCTTCTATTTTCTGTTTTTAGTCCGTTTTTACTTTTTCCTTTTGTTTATAGTGTAATGAAAAGTAAGTATTTGTTTTGTATTGTATTGTTTACGTCGATATACATCAAATTTTTGGCCACCAATATTTGAGCATTAAACTACCTGAATTTTCCGGGGTCCAGTGCTGCCACCATTTGAAATAAATCATTTGATAGGAAACGGAGACATCATTTAAAAATTTGTCTTGACCAGGGTCTAGATAACCCTTCAAATTATTTTATGAACCACGTTTACCGTTTAAAGTGAGATAGTGAAGCTTTTCTACGCACAATTGCGAAAAACGGCCACTTTTGGCGGTATGTGCGTACCGTACAGCACTGGGCCCCGCAAAATTCAGGTAACATAACAAAAGCACTCTTACTTTCGTGTCAAATTACACTATATTGGCAAAAACACTCGCAAATTCAAACAGAACAAAAGTAAATAAATCGCCAAACGGTCAACTGGGAACACTGGGCAGATAAATTGTGCTCATTTGTAATATTATTGGGTACAATTAAGGTAAATTGGCCTAATGTGGCCGCAAACGGCTGTTTTTGTGTCTCTAATTCGTACGTCAGTAATACTTTATTTGGTCATGTAATTCATGTAAAGACATGAATATTATGTTTATGGTACCGGATATTAAAATAGTTGTATTTAAATTAGAATTTGAAAATATACCGCTGATAATATATGTATGTTTATTATATTGACCACCCAGCACTACCCAATTTCCCATCACTTTTTTCTTTATAGAGAGGATGCCTGGAAGAAATTGCTTAGCGATAGGCCGCCTTTTGCGCATTACCTAGTTTTTAAGATAATTATGACGACCTCCGTGGCGTAGTGGTCACCATGCTAGTCGGCCATCCAGAGGTTCTGAGTTCGATTCCCGGTCAGGGCAAATTGGAAAATGGCCTTTTTCAAATTGTCCTGGGTCTTGGGTGTTTGTCTATATATGTATTTGTTATAAAATATAGTATCCTTGAGTTAGTATCCCATAACACAAGTCTCGAACTTACTTTGGGGCTAGCTCAATCAGAATTTGTCCATATATATTTATTTATATTTAATTATGTCCTGTATTTATTTATTTTGTGCAATAAAGAGTATTGTATTGTATTAGGTATTGTAATGGAACTAACCGATTTGGAAATTTAAAATGGTGAATATATGGGTGTTGGAAACTTTATAAATATTTAGTACATTTCATTACGAAAATTTTTCAAAAATGCCATAAAATTTTATGTTACTTTTATTGACTCAACTTTTTTTGTTGGAATAACTTTTTTTATCCGATAAACTTCAACAGGTCGGGGCTGACCATAGAATTTTAACCCCCTTATCTCTAGGGCTGATTGGCGAGGTCTACAGGCTCTACAGCTCACAGAGCCACTAGTAATAAAAATACGTCAAAATTGCTTTCGATGTAAATTGGCGAGTTATCGATTGAAAAATCGATCTTACTAGGTTAAATTTTTAAGAACCTATTCTTCCGTATTTATCATCGAGTAAAGCTCGCTCACCCAGGTTTATAGTTTAAAGCCAAAATTTTTCAACATTTATTATTGTATTTATTTTTATAAAAAATGTGTACAAATAATAAATATAAATAAATAAATATATAGGGACAAATAACACTGATTGAGCTAGCCCCAAAGTAAGTTCGAGACCTGTGTTCTGGGATACTAACTCAACGATACTATATTTTATAACATATACATATATAGATAAACATCCAACAAATGGCGGACTTAACGTCATATGGCGTTCTCTACCAGTCAACCATTGGACCAAGTGGAAAATAATTTGGATGGTGCGACAAAATGTATAAACTTAATAGAAAAGTATAATTTAAATATCTACAGGAATATAATAAGATTATAACATAAATGTATACCAATACGATTACTGTAGATAAAATAAACATATAATACACAACCAAATAATCCATAAATACCTAAAATAATGTATATTTATAGGTGTATACATAATTATCATATGGATTACTACTAGTTACTGCACAGGCACATCAACCTGAAAAGAAGAGACTTCTCGGAGAAACCGTTTATGAACCGCCCGTTTGAAGAAAAAAATAATATATAAACAGATATTAAAAGTACTCGCATTTTTCACTCTTTGCTTAGGTAAGCCTCGCAAATTTTATGAATCACTAAAAGGCTGTAAAACTCTTGTTTACCGCCAATGGAAACAAAAGGTCGAGTGTTAGATGTGAGCAGCTTGTGTTGGCGTAACTAGGACTTTCTGGTAAATATTTAACCACCCTTGTTGTTAACCATACAAACAATTGTTGATAAATATTAGCCATGTGACATGCATTGATGGATATAATGCTCGCTAAGGATTTACTCCCAGGTTCACGATCTAAAATAAATATAAAGGGACAAATAGGCCGCTCTAGATCGGCCATTTTGGAAATCTTTGGAAGAGGCCTATGTTCTGCAGTGTACATTGTGCGGCTGAAATGATGAAAGGGGCAAATCGAACCGATTGAGCTTATCCTAAAGTAAGCTTAAGCTTGTGTTATAAAAGAAAATATTAATCTATAATACTAAGAACAAAATAGTTAACAAAATGCCATATTGATTACATAATGACGACCTCCGTGGCGTGGTGGTCACCATGCTAGTCCGTCACCCAGAGGTCCCGGGTTCGATTCCCGGTCAGGGCAAGTTGGAAAATGGTCTTTTTCAAATTGTCCTGGGTCTTGGGTGTTTATCTATATATGTATTTGTTATAAAATATAGTATCGTTGAGTTAGTATCCCATAACACAAGTTTCGGACTTACTTTGGGGCTAGCTCAATCAGTGTAATTTGTCCCTATATATTTATTTATTTATTTATTTATAATGATGACGCTGTTATTTTTTGACTTGAGTAATAGTTTTGAAACAATTTTGTTTTCAAGATCCGGAAAAATTTAAAAAGCCATTATCCAACTTGCCCTGGCTACGTATAGATCCCAGAGGCTTAGGAGGGCAGATCCATTATACCACGGTGGCCGTTAATTAGAATAGAGGGTGGGTATTGCCCACCGTTGCGCCTTCTCTATCTACGTTCATAGCTATTAACCATTCATGATAGCCTGGTATCTCAGACTTTACTTCAGGCTTAACATAACTGTGTTTATTTTAAGGAAAAACTACAGAATATACTAGCTGCTTCTTATCTCACGCAGATCGTAGAAGCCGCTTAAGCGAATGGGCAAAATTGCGAATCATGTTAAGGAGGGCAAAATTGCGAATCATGTTAAGGAGATACAAGAATTTCCAGAGTCCAGTGCTGCGTGAATTAAATGGTTTGAAAGAAAACGGAAATATCATTCAAAATTTTGGTCTCATGATGCTCTAGATAACCCTTCAAACTTTTTATGAACTACCTTTTACAATTTACAGTGAGAACTTGAAGCTTATTTTCATACATTTGCTTGGTGGTTTTTCGGCCACTTATGGCTTGGTGGTTTTTCGAAATCGAAAACCATGTCTGTCGTTATGATTCTTAACTGTTTGATGGAAATTGGTTCAGCTGTTCCAAAGTTATTGAGGTCTAATGCTTGAAAGTAGGTATTTTTATTTAATTTGCCTTGAAAATAAACTTGTTATTGTACCTTCGTCAGATTTTCCAGTTAAGAGTCCTCTTACCCAGACAGAATCAGACTTTCTCATACAAACGTAGTCTAGATTTTATTTTGAAAAGGCATGTCAGATATTGGCAAAATTATTTAATTTCATAGTAATTGCATATATGACTAGTTTTCATAGTCAAAATACGAATTTAAAAGAGAATATAGTGTATCATACTATCATATTTGACCATCAGTACGGAAAACTTCTACACTCTCGTATTGTCTTTCAAGTTCATATTTGACTGTCGAAAACTAATTATGTGACTAGACATATGTAATTTCTTTAAAATTTAAAATAAAAGCTTGACTAAGTTTGTATGGAAACTTTGAAAACATGTCTTTAATATATGCAATTTCTTTGAAATTACATAATTTCGCCAATATCTGTCATGCCGTTTCAAAATAAAAGCTAGACTACGTTTGTTTGGAAAATTTTAGATTCAGGGGAATAATTCAATACTAAGAGCCGGCCGGGAAGGCCGCTCTTAAGGCGGCCTGCCTTAAGAGCGGCCTTCCCGGCCGGCTTACTTTTCATACAAACGCTCGTACGTGATTATGGCGTTATATATGATCGTTCTTGAAAACTTTTGAACTCACAGGTATCTTGTGCGCTATTTCTAGGTTTCTATCGAAATAAAAAAATTAAATTTAGAAAACAAAGTCAGTATAAGCCTCCAAAAATCTGCGATTTTGCACAAATTTTATCAGAACTTCGACCGTTCATAAAGTACTCATTAATTGTAAAGGTAAAGAACATATTTCGATACAAACCTCGCAAATGTAACGAAAGTTTTGAATACAAAACCTTTATTTCACACACTTGTAAGGCTTACTAATAAACACGTATCACCTGGAACAAGTTTTGTGAAATTTTCGCACCCTAGGAATAGTTAATATTCGTTCAATGGATAGGTAGTTAATAATAATACTAATTTCATTCAATAGAATGCAAACTATGCCCTTAGGCGATATTTGTGTCCTTTTTGATTTGCCTATTTTTCTAGCATTACTCTGGATGAAACAACAAGCTTTTCAAACTATGCTTGCGTTGACGATAGAGCGGTCGGGAAGGGCTGCCTTAAGGGCGAATGCTTGAAGGTCCTTTTTAGGGTTCCGTAGTACTTACAAGGAACCCTTACAGTTTCGCCATGTCTGTCTGTCTGTCTGTCCGTTTTATTCAGAGACTATAAGTACTAGAAAGCTGTAATTTGGTACAGGTATGTATATTAATCATGCCAAAAAAGTAATATAACAAAATATTGAAAAAAAAAAATTATCCGGTAGCTCCCTTACAAGTCAAGTAGGAGACAATATTTTTTTCTTGACTAACACATTGTGTGTAGTATCGTTGAATAGGTCTTTCAAAAATATAGTGAGCTTGTGAACAACATTTTTCGATTTAGAGATCCGTTTCTGAAATATTTGGTTTTATATTGCAAATTTTTGTTAGAGTCAAGTGTCCTCCCCATCTATCTATAAAACGGTTATACATTAACATGTGGAAAAATTCACAGCAGTAGTACATATAATGAAGTTTAAAGGAAAACTATCAGAGCTAAGTAGGGTTTACAAATTAAAAAGTTATAAGCAACCAACTTATAAAATGTACTCGGAAAAGGTAAAGTTAATACAAATTCAATAGAAAATTAGTTTTAAGATGTTTTAGTGACGTGAACTCTAAATATGCATTCGCAACTACGGAACCCAACACTGCGCGTGGCCCGACACGCACTTGGCTGGTTATTTTATTTTCCTAGCAAATAAACGTGTTATAGTACCATCATTAGAAGGGGCTACCTGAATTTTCCGGGGTCCAGTGCTGCCCCCATTTGTAATAAATCGTTTGAAAGGAAACGGAGACATCATTTAAAATTTGGCCTTGATCAGACCCTAGATGACCTATTAAACTATTTTATGAACCAAAAGTGGCCGTTTTTCGCAATTGTGCGTAGAAAAGCTTCACGTTCTTACTTTAAACTGTAAACAGTAGTTCATAAAATAGTTTAAAGGGTTATCTAGGGTCTGTTTAAAACCATATTTGAAACGATGTCTCCGTTTCCTATCAAATGATTTATTTCAAATGGGGGCAGCAATGGACCCCGGAAAATTCATGTAGCCCCTTAAGTCTAAACTCGCCTACCAGTGAGACAGGTACAGATTAGTAAGCACTGCCACCATTAGGCCGCGCCATTTATCAAAATCCGGGCTTTTGTTGTGAAACCATTAATTTTGCTAAGTTATGGATTCTGGATGGAGTGCGAGAATTTGAGACTAAATTTAAAAATATATTTGGTACATTTGGTGACAGCTTCATCATTAGAGCACTTGACGTCTTTATATTCTAAAGCACTTTGATCCACTTGCATGATCAAATTGGCAATTTTTTGCGTAATATGACGAAATATGACGGGTTAATATTATATAACGTGTTATAAATAAATTAATAAATATATAGGGACAAATTACTTTGATTGAGCGAGCTCCGTCACTATTTAATTCTCTTTTCGACCTAGAATCCCACCATGACTAAAGTCTGTTCGACGTCTGCGGCCGTCGCTAGTCGCTTTCGTCGTCTGCGTGGTACGAGGCACGCAGTTGATGTCAACCGCGGCCCGAACGGGTGATCGGACGTGGAGGCCATATATTGCTATTCCGTTCTGGAATGTGCTTCGAATGAGTCGTTTGGGTAATTTCATGCTGTTTTCTTCAAATCAGTCTTATTCAGTCTTATACAAATAATAATTGTTTAAAATTGTAAAGTTTCTAAATAAGTAGCGGGCCGCTATTTGTTAATACTTAAATAAATAAATATATATGGACAATTCACACAGATTGAGCTAGCCCCAAAGTAAGTTTAGCTTGTGTTATGAGATACTAACCAATCGATACTATATTTTATAATAGTACATAAATGAAAAAATAAACATCCAAGACCCAGGACAATTTGAAACAGGATATTTTCCAACTTGCCCTGACCGGAGATCGGACCCTGGACCTCTGGGTGGCGGATTATCATGATGACCACAACGCCACGGAGAACCTCATCTTCACGGTCATGTTAAGTAAATAAAACCGGACAAGTGCGTTTGTCTATACAAAAATCACGTTTGTTGTATGGGTATTTAATATGAATATTTATTTTGTTCTGTTTTTACTAATTATGTTGTGTGTCAACTGTCCAGATATCACGATTCCCGAGATACAGCCTGGTGACAGATAGACGGACAGACAAACGGACAGACGGACGGCGGAGTCTTAGTAATAAGGCTCAGTTTTTACTCTTTGTAAAAATATATGCCTTTACAGCTTGAAAAGCTGATCACTTATAGATACGGAAGAATCACACAGTGTTTGCTGACTTTCATATGTGTAAGTGGCCAACACTGGCCATTCGGTTTACGTAATAATCATCATCATCATCAATTCCATTGCCATTCAGGACATAGGCCTCTCCCAAAGATTTCCAAAACGACCGATTAAGAGCGGCCTGCATCCAGCGCTTTCCAGCAACCTTGGTCAGATCGTCTGTCCACCTTGTGGGCGTAGTTACGTAATAATATTTCATAAGTTTTTTTATAATGGCATAAGTATTTAGGCTTGATATTTTAACTGTAGCATCAGTTTTAGCCCTTACACACACGAAAACATAGTCTTCTAGATATTCAGTAGCACACTTGATCCCCAAATCACGGGTCATCGCATCCCGCATGGATAGGTCACGACCTTATCCATATGTATTCCAAATCTGCCGGTGACGTTTTCTCGAAGGACTGTCTAAAAGTTATTTGCTGAAACTGAATCTTTAACCATCAAGACGATGTAGGAGCTCCAACTGCCCCAGCTATTGTGCAGCTAGTGCTCCCACATAAAAAGGTAGGTATGTAGATAAGTAGGTAGAGGAGAGCTTGAGAGAAATAGCACAATGTTATTTTATTTATGATAAATTTACAATACTGATATAGATGTAATCAGCTCAAGGGATGGTAGTGGAATGAATCAGAATGATGAGGAAGGAATCTAAAATTTAAAAATTGAATTTGAAAATAAAATTATTTTCAGAAAGGTGGACAGAACGAAATGGAGAAAGGAGGTAAACGGTAACATGAAGGATGAGGTTTATTGTAATTGTATAAGGTTAATCGTTATAACATATTTCTACTCAACTCATCGCATCTTTATTCCTTGCAGAATAAACAGAGTCAAGAGCAATAAATCCAAAAACCATTTTATTGGTCATGGTAAGCTTCTAGTTCGAAAAGAGAATTTCATAGATACGGGCAGTCTAACAGGTTGCTGGCCACAGTCTTCCATGCTGGTCAGGGCGAAAAAAAAGAAACATTGAATGTTCCAGCTTGCTTTGCTTCATTTCCCGCGCAGATCGTTTAAGCAGATCGAGGTAAGTGCGAATCATGAGAATACGCGACTCGGCTAGCAATGCATCATTATTTTCATTTCTTTTTCCACCTTCTCGCCCACCATCACACGAAAAACAAACGTTTCCTTGATATTCAGTCACACAATTTATCCTCGAATCACGGGTCATCGGATCTCGTATCTCAGATCTCGTATCGATATGTCACGTCCCTATCAGTATTCCGAGTCTGCCGGTGACATTCACTGATGGTCCCATCTAAAAACCATTTGTTAGATCAAAATCATCTGTCAAGAACCCAGATTATTTATCAGAATGAAATCTCATCAGTCAAATTTTTATTTCAATAAAAAAGTGTAATATCGGTTAATATTGTTTCATTCTTTGCTACATAATTCATCTAACTGCAAAATTAAACCCAGTTACGCACTACAGTCCAATTTAGTATGCACGCTGTGAACATGACTTATTAAGCTTTGCATGTGTTGAACGAACCTTCCGTCTGCGAAGCGACGGTCTGCATATAAGTGCGCCTGACTGACCTGGCTACTTAAAACTATTACCCCAAACAAAATAAAAAATAAATACAAGCTTAACGATACAGACTTATTTAAGCATTGTAAAGTTGTAAATGTATATGATAAAGTAAAAATGGAAATTGTGTGTGAAAACCTACACCAAATAAATTCTCTAAAACTTACAACTAGAAGCACTGGGTTGCGTAATTTAACATACCTACCTAGATATATCCTACCTTCATATAACAACGTTCACGGTAAAAGAATGTGGGAGTATTTCCTGCCATCTACTTTAAATGAATACCCTAACAATATTATTGAGAAAATAAGTAATTTAAAAAATAGTACCAAATGTAAATTAATTCTTAAAATTATATATTTACTGTATAACATTTTAACGAGTAGTGATTCGCCTTACCACGTATAAACCCAAATAGGTTTTTGTTGGTATTGCTTAATATGTAATGCATGTAATAATTTGTGTGACTTAAATAAATAATTAAAAAAAAAAATTATAATTATGATAATTTCCTAAGTTAGGCAAAGCGCACTCCGCTGATTAGGTACGAAGGTAGGCCGCCGCACAAACGCGGCTTATTCACTATTATACGGTTGATTTTATTGAAAAGTTTAACGCCGGAGATTAATGGATACGGACCGTCGCGTCGCTTCGCAGACGTACGGTATATTTTGACTCATTCGGCACACGCTAGGCTAATAATCCAAAAGTTATATGCGCGTCGCGAAAACTAAATGGGACTTTAGTAGGTACGCCGTAACTGGGTTTAATTTAATTTCCTATTCAAGAGTGATTATTACTCGTACGAACTTTAGTACTTTTATGTATTTTGTGCCTAAGTATTAATAACCTTAAAATTATAGACCAAATTCCTAACATCGTGATCCTCCAAAAAATGAAAGTTCAATCAGTGTGAGACAGGATCTCAAGTGAAGTTAGGCAGGACACCAGGCAAGACGAGGTGACGATAGGTGGAGTAGTGTTAAGTGGAGAGAGAGAGGATTAGAGTGCTGACAGAGATTGGTGGTCTTTAGCTTAGTGTGGGTCGTCCGAAAGCTAGATGGGTCGATGAAATATGAATATTCGTAGGTTAAAACTGGTTTTGTAATTCGCAGGACATACCTGCAAAGATCTAGCTCCTGCTAAAATATTTGATGCTTAGATTGGATGATATGGATAAAAAAAAAGTAGAAGTATCATGACAAAGGATAGAAGAAAATGAAAAATATTCTCATGCTGACCCGACCCATGCAAAGTAGGATATGATAAGAAAATGCCTTTAAAATTGTAACACACCATTTTTTCCAAAACCACTATGTAATGTAACCGCATAATCACGCGATCAATATTCCAAGCCTGTCGGTGATATTTGCTTGGTCCCATCTGACGGACAACCATTTGTTGAATCCGAATCGTCCACTTTGTGACCAAGATTATGTGATGGATTGACCTTGTTAAATTGTCAAGGATAATGTCATTTTGATCCATGCCGGTGTGGAAAGAAAAACTTAGAATGTACCAGTTGCCTCTTATTTCACGTAGAAATCCGAATCATCGGCTAGAAATTTATCACAATTTTGATTTCTTGTTTAGAGTTCCGTACCCAAAAGGTAAAAACGGAACCCTATTACTCGTACTAAGACTCCGCTGTTCGTCCGTTCGTTCGTCTATGTGTCATCAGGCTGTATCCTATGAACCGTGATAGCTAGAAAGTTGAAATTTTCACAGGTGATGTATTTCTGATGATGATGATATCTTGTTACAATATTTTCTTTTGTTACCCGCGAGATAAGTTTTTATTTTGAGATTGAATAAGAAAGAACGTAAAAAAGATATAAAACGCCTCCTCTCCCACCAAGCATTCAAGTCGGGAGCATACTTTGGAATATTGTTTTTGCTATAGCTCCGATGTCCAATCTTGAAATTATTTTTTAACTTTTTCATAAAATAAATCAGCTTATCGGAAAAGCAATATTAGATTGTTAAAAAAATAGCCTCTGAGCCCGAGATTGGTGTCAAAGAAACAGTTTTTAATAATGATGGGCCGAGTCATCTCTTCAAGCATATACTTTTACCTTATACAGCATTTATATTAATACACACCTACCTACATTGATTCGCTGAGTTCGTTCAACGCCATACATAAGAAGCTTTATTAAAATGAATAACCCCTCATCGGAAATAGATTAGCCTCAATGAAGTGTGAAGTTCGCACTTGACTGAGTAAAGCCTACTTTTATGATAATGCATGGGTGTGACGCCCTTGCATGATTAACGTGATTTGCATTTTTGTCCATTTCTTCGATCGGTTTCTACAAAATTCGCGGGAAGTGAAACAGTAAGTAAATTTTAGGTTTTTTTTTCTCCTAGACCAGCGTAGAAGGATGAAAGTTGAATACCCGTGCAAAACCAGGGCTGACTACTAGTTCCTAAATAAAACTTAAACGGTACTTTATATTACAAGTGTAATATGAATTGGCGTGAAAATTCCAACACGAGACGTCGACAGCTTCGGCAATTACGGAAAATCGGCGAAATGTGCCATTGTATTGAATTTGGTGAGCAAATTCGTGAAAAATCGGGAATAAGTACGATGTGTTTTTATTTTAAGTCTAGTGAAATTTGAAATCGTGTTATGGATTTGATCGTGGTGTTGGGCAGCATACCTGACAAAACGAGCTGACGATAGGTGGAGTAGAGTGCTAATGGAGTGGAGGCCTCTAGATGGTAAACGTAGTTTGGATCGTCCAAGGGCTAGATGAGTCGATGATATAAGAAGAGTCGCGGATTGAAACTGGTTTCTGGACTGAAGTGGTTGGCATACATTGAGACAGGCCTATTCCTAACACCCCCCCAATGGGTTCCCGGTTTGTCGTACCGGGGGGGCTCAGTACCCGTGGTAGCCTCGAGCCACGGGGAAGCTAAGAGGAACCCGCGAGGGGGCGCTCCACCAGCGTGAGCGCCCACATTGGGGCGGCGGGGGAGTGAGAAATTCTCCCCCCACCCGGGGAGGGGCGCTCCCGCGGGCTCGGCTTCGGCCTTGAGCCTGAAGGGATGCGCCCAATGGGGCGGCGGGGGAGTGGGAAGTTCTCCCCCCACCCGTGGTGGGGCCGCCGGGAGAGGAATGTTTCATTGCTCTCCCGGCGCTTCAGGCGGGGCCACACCGCCGTGCCTGTGGTTGAAGATCGGTCGCGGAGGAGAAGGAGTGTCGGTGTTACGTTGCCGCTCTCCCTATCCTCCGCGACCGAGCGGTGCCGCACCGCGTTTGCAGCGAGAGGCAAGCGGCGGAGCCTTTCATCTTCTCCGCCGCTGGGAGCCAGATTATCTGGCTCCCATGGGTCCACAGGCGGTGGACTGCGTGGGAGTTTGCCGCCTCTCAATTGGTCCGAGGAGGTACGGCGCGTCCGTGAGTTCCGGAAGCGCCGACTTGGTGAGTGGGGGGGGGGGGGGCGCTATGACGCCCCCGAGGAGGGGCCGTTTTGGCGGCCAGCCGCGCCGGGGTTCGCGGATGTATTTCCGTTCCCGTGTCCCCGGCAAAAGCGGTTGAGATGGAACTCCGGAGGTTTTTTAGTGGGTAGGCACGTCGCTCTGGCGTGGAGTCCCACATAACCCGACAGCCTCCCCCGCAGGCTGACGGGTATCCGTAAAAGGGATCTTTCCTCCGTAAAAAAAAAGGCCTATTCCTAACAGAGCGATATGGAAGGCTGCCGGTTATAATGATGATGATGTTAAAAAAATAACGAAGCGGAGTTGGCTAAGTTTAGGCACTGGCTAGCAGTTAGATCTTCTCCAGGCGCAACTCATACCACTGAGTTTGTACGGCCGCCGCCCTACGTCATTCCTTGGGAACACAATCGGGTAATTTCCTGGTTCAAAAAATTTATTTGGTAGTGTTAATACAATTAAACGTCACAAAATAATGTTACTTGTCATGATCAAATCCAATTCAACGTGATTTTAGATTTATTATTGACGAAAAACTGATATTAAGAGCGCTATTTGACTCCAAAAACCATGACGTCATTAGTCTATATTTCATACATGTTCCGTAGAAAATGTTTGTTTTAACGTTTGGATAAAAGAATTTGTTTTAAATAGTTATAAAGAAGCGGAATGTAGCACGAGATGTCACCTCTGACGACATCCACAAAAGTAGATAGTGGTCACACGGCGTCAATTATATTTCTTTGTCCTGTATTTTCTTTATCCTTATCTGTCTGTCAATCTGTCTATATTTAAGAGCTATGCTCTTGTCGGTAAAGTATGAATTTTCATCCATTTGTGTCTCTCGTCCGCCAGCTGCTTTACTTATCTGTACATCACGACGTTCACCTTCTTATTTATCTGCTTCAAGTAGCTATGCTTCGGTCTTCCTGGTCATCTTTTCCCTTCCATCTTCCCTTCGATAATGTTTGCGTCGTTTCAAATGAACTGACATCTTTTCTCGAATTTTCTCTATTAAATCCAGAATGATATATCCTTACTAGGTAAATTTACTACGTGAAACATCTATGAAAATCCCTAGGCAGCACGATTGTGTGGCCACCCTAGTTTTCAAAGGCCTGACAATTAGAAGACAGGCAGCGAAGTCACTCTATACTACGCTTTATGACAATTTCTTGTTATTGCTTTTACAATTGGTATTGATCGGCACTTACAAAAAACGTTTCGGACAATTGACAACATTTCATTTTCTAAAAGGTATGAAAATTCGAGAATCATTTCGAGATTTAGCAATTCTGAACACGTAAAATTTTTTTTACGATTTTTTTTAGTTATATTTTTAGAGATAAATGAAAATAACTCAAAAGTACAAGGATATAGGCATTTAACAGGTTACGCCTTTGCTTGAACATCTAAAAGTGAAAAAATTATGTCAAGCTGTCAGCTGTCAATTGACGTGTGCGTCAATCTAAAAAACTGACATCACGAGTGAGAGAAAGAGATAATAGTAGTGTTTTCCATAGAAGTATCAGTTCGATAGGAAGACCATCTAATATCGATAGTTCTTTCAGTAAAGTAGAATTAGGATTGGAAAAAATACACATGCATTAAAATGATTACATAGTTTGGTGATGAAATGCTAATATTTCCTTTATATGATTGATATTTCAGGTTAAATAAAAATAATATTGACATCCAGGTCTTAAAAACTATAAAAAAATGAAGTAAGGAAAAATGCTACCCTAAAATGGGGTGACTTTCAAAACACAAGGTGACATATATGATACCTTTTTTTTTGTTTTTTAATTAAATCTTCCAAACTGAACGCTTGTACGCCAGAGCCCTTGTTTTTATTTTCAGTCAAATTAACCCAATTAACTTTAAAACGCTGTAACTCAAAAAGTAAAAAAGTGAAACATTTTTTCTATGTGTTCTTAATTTTTGTAAGGGGCGACTATGAAAATCCGTTAAAAAACGTGGGTTACCCAAGAACCCCATTAAAATTTCAAGTACAGAGATGATAGGGCAAATTTTTTTTGTCGAGTATTACAAGCGTAATTTTTATGCCATTTGTTTTCCACATACCAAGTCGTCAATTTATTTATATTTTTATGCCAAAAATAGCTGAGATAGAAGCGTTTGAATTTTTAAATTAATCAAAGTCACCCTATTTTACGATACATAAGTTTTTGTATCGATATCGATATCTTACTGCTACAAAACACAACTCTATAGACGTCAGTAAAAGTTTTATTTTTTAATTATAATGTATGGCAAAGATGTAAACTCGTTACATCCTAACTCTTGTACTTACGCTCTTTTAGAATGGAGAGATTTTAAACAATTTAATTTTAGGAGAAATAATGAAAAGAAATGAAAAAAAAAATACGTATGTCCTATTTTTTGAAGTTCTTTAAGGAAAAAATATAAAATATAAATATAAAATTTTTGAAATGTTGTCAATTGTTTTTATTGTATGGCGAAAGAAAAGCAGATATAAAATGGAGATTTGGAGAAACAGTCTTATACAGAGTCTCAAAATACACTGAAACGATTATAAAGATAGGTATATAAGGTTAAAGATATATAAAGCTTAATTTAGTCCATGATAGATACTGAACAGTTTTCTCCAAGGAACAACAACGATATAAGTTTTTGAGAGAAGTTGTTCATTATCATGAATTGAAAAAAGTTTAAGTATGTTTTGTTAGACGTTACATGTAGGTACATATATAGTAGTTGAAAAGTATTAACATTATTAAACTTGGAAATAAATGCAACCCCTTGACCAATTTGGCTCATCATCAGCCACAAGAAGTCCACTGCTGGATATAGGCCTCCCCCAAGGATTTACAAAACGGCCGATCAGAAGCGGCCTGCATTTAGCCTTTCCTGCAACCTTGCTCAGGTCGTGCGACCACCTAGCATGATTTGGCTCATGATTGAACTTACAATTATATAGGATACCCACCATCATTAGTGTGGCCTTTGAGTCATACTGCCAACGGTTCTGTCTACGGTACCCCTTTAGGAATTAATACATGACAGCGTATCAACATTTGTCATACAAATGTATATGATTTATGAGACTCGTATCACGGGGTTTCTCGCAATTTATGAGCGAGGTGAAAAAATGAGGGGCTTAGTATTACTGGGTTTGACACGCGGACGGCAAGAACGGCGAACAAAACATGCGAGCACATTCATACGAATCATCACGTCTTTTTCCCTCAAAGATTGCATATCACTTGTCCAGTTTTTTTTACTAATTTGCCAGTTTTATAATTTGCAAATTTTCTTATTAGTTTCACAAAGTTGTTGGTTCCTCTATTAAGTCAGTTTCTTGGTTGGCGAATTTCTTTATTCGTCAGTTAGTTTAGGTGCTCAATTTTGCTATTTCGTCATGTTCCTAACCCATCGGAGACTATAAACCTCTATTGGCTTTTGTCCTGATTAATCTCTCTCGCTTCATATTGTACACTCATCATCTTTCTTTATTCAAGCCCGCCTGTGGGAGCACATTTATGTACGAGTAACCATGTAAAAGCATTTCTAGGTCAATTAGCACTGTGACATAAAACAGAATTAAATGTAAAAACTGTGTTGTATTGCGAAAAAAACAGGTGATAAGTGTAAGTTATGTTCATAACACAACTAATGAGAGAGGAAATTAAGAGCTCAGAATTTAGGTTTGACACACGGATGCTAAGAATGGCGAACAAAGCACAAAACCTTTTGACTACAAAACTGGGAATGTTGAGACAGCGGCATTATTTTACACCCCGATATATTTTTTGGGCATGTTAAGTTGGACTTGGCATCAGTAAATAGAGACATAATTCGTAAAACTAACTGACAGTGTATCACTAAGCTAACGATATATCAAAGTACACCTTAATATAAGCTCAAAATCTATTTTTCACGGGATCGCGCAGTTCACGTCAAAATGGATTTGAGTGAGAATAAAAATGGATTTACGTGAGAATAAAAATGGAAATGGGTAAAAAATAAAATGGTTCAACGGAGTCCGGGTGCGGCCTCTAATAAATTAATTTATGCCTGCTCGTCTGTTATTATCAGGAGCTTTCACAGGGTTTTGTCAACGGTGTCATAAATTTTGGCTAATGCGGGACAAATGGACCAGTTTCGTTTATATGTCAACATCAAAAATTTTTTGATCTCATCTCCATCATCACCAAGCATATTTTTTCCCGGTTGCATCCTCAGCAGTGACGCTTCAGAGCCTGGGGTCCACTACCTAACCAAGAAAATTTGACGAGGTTACTGGTTTTTATACAGAGCGACTGCCGTCTGACCTCCGCAACCCAAAAGGTAAAACAGAACCAACCCTTGGATAGTTTAATGATCAAACGCTAGATAGCGTTCGGAACCCACTTGGACTCATCTTTACATACATATATACACTATCATGTCTAATGCATGTGTGACACTAAATAAATTGATCTACGATAACCCTACATTTTCCTCACTCTGGGACATTTCTGTGTGTAAGGTTGCATCCATGGTTGTGTGCATTTTGCTTAGAATTTATTTATTCTAAGAGCTGTTTCATCGGTAAAAATAAACTTTCTAATCCATTGTGGATTTGGTAGTAGCAGTAGATATAAATGATACTCCTTGGAAGTGCCATCCCTGTGACACTATCTTGTAAAAATTGTTGTTCAATCTTACTTGCTCTCATTTATTTGGTCATGGTGGTGGCGTCGCTGGTCGGGTCGTTGGATTCCCTCTAATATGGTTGAGTTTAACGATGGCTGATCCGTGCGTCAACTCGTGAACGGGTGCTGCCGGGAGGGACTGGTCAGCTCGGCTTCGCTTTTTTGACTACTTAATATTTTGTATTACGCAATTTATGTTTGTTTACTGGTTCGCAAGCATTACATGTTATAATGTGTCAACATTGTATTATATTATAAGTATTTATTAATTAAAAGACAATTATAATAATATGACAAAGCCCTTCTGGCGAGTAGGCGACCAATACTGTGAAAATGAGTTTCTTTCGGCGTTTCTTCTCAGCAGTGGTCGTTACGAAGCGCTGGTATCGGTAGCTTTTCTTTAAAAATAAATTAAATTTTAATATACTTTACACGTAACATAAATTATACTTATTGACGTGTAAAAGTGCCTGTAAAGGTCTAATTACTGAATAAACATTTGAATCTTTGAATCTTTGAATCATGCTGTATACACTATGATAGGATAGGATTACTGACTAGTTTTGTTTTTCTAATGCTTACAAAATTCTCTTGTAAATCTGTATTGTCTATCATCTGTTTGTGTGCCTTAAAAAATATAAACTTTTACCTCAAAGAAATATGCGGAAAAAAATTATCACGCAGGCAACGCAGCGGGCAGCTAGTATTTTTAAAAATTTGTAAGTTTTTACCAAACTTCCAGTAAAGTTGTCGCCTAACAACTTCTCAAAGGGTCGTTAGGGCAACAAATAATTCAATTTTTGTAAGGACCTAAAGAAACAAGGCCTAAGTTAATATTGTAACGGCCTGTAAAATAGGTGCCCGAGAGAAAGAGGGAAATTGGTATTCATTGATTTATTTTGAGCAGAGATCGGAATCACGGTTGCTATTGCTATCAAAAGTATGGATATGACTATATAATCTATAAATAAAACAATCATAATTATGTGATTTCAGCATATATTTTAATCGAAAATAATATACTTATCCTGAAATCACATAATTGTTTTATTTATGTACTACCTAATTAGATTCTCGAGAAATCCCGGAACTTTTAATCATATCCATACTTTTGATAGCAATAGCACCCTTGATTCCGATCTCTGATTTTGAGGTAACTGCTTATAACTAAAGTGCGTTGAAAATAGAGGATGAAAATTCCAGAATTTTTTTTTAGAAAGTGAAAGGGTATACTCGTAATACTATAGTGATCTAATATAGCCCGTGGTCCGATTTAGTACGGGTATACGGGATTTATTACCTTCTACGTTGTATAGTGTATATACAATAATGACACCTAGTAACGGGTAATCGAATCACTTATTGACAGGGATGCTTCATAGCATCAAGTGTGATAGTAATAGGTACATAATGCAATGCAATCCATATAGATGGCGCTTTTGTGTAACATTGTCTTACCTAAATAGAGCTTTAATGAAAGAAAGTAATATCAACGCTTACACATTTAAAGCAACTCGGTTTAGGTCCACACTAGGATGGGTGACTTATATATTATTGGCATAAAAAACGTGCAACCTAGCATAAGTTCATTTGAAATAAATAATTTTGTCTTGACCAAGCCCTACACTAACCTGTGGCGACCTCTACGGTCACTACGAGGAACTACAACCAAGAGACAACCGGCAATATAGTTCACAAGAAGCATATGAGATGGCGCCAGCAGTATCCTACATCTCGATCTCAGAGTTCGCCTGATTCGCGGTATATATACAACTTCCGACGATACACCGTCGGAGCCGCGGTTCCTCAGGAGCAACCACATGCCTGGCGGGAAGATCTTCCCTTTGTGGCGGTCGAGCATATCACCTCGCTCCTCGCTACAAACCTTTCAAACCGAACTACTGTGTTTATAGTTTAAAGAGAAATCGTGAAGCTTTTCTACGCACACTAGCCAAAAGTGGCCGTTCCCTCTTTAAACTATAAACAGTAATTTATGAAAATTGTTTAACGATTATCTAGGATAGTGAAGTTAATAAAGTCAACAAAATTTTTAAGTGATATTCGTTTCCTTTTAAATAATTTATTTCAAATGGGGGCAGCACTGGACCCTGAAAAATTCATGTACCCCCTTAAGTCGTTGGTCGCGGCTGACATCATTTAAACCAGTCGTCAAGCTATGTCAGATGACTTTAGGCATCTTAAATAATCTGACTACAGTGCTTGCCACTTACACAAAAAAATAAAATAAAGTTATACTATCACATCTTTATCCTTGACGGGGCAGACGGAGCATTTAAAAGTAAAAAAAAGTCAAAATACATCCATTTATCTTTGAATATATGTATCACTTGACAATTGACAATTTTTCTTCCGATTTCATAGTAGGTAGTACGTCAGAACGTTTACTTACAGCTAAGTTTACTGCGTAATTTCTTAAGCGCAAGTACAGAAGAAGCGGAAACAAAGTACAGAAGAAGCGACGATAAAATACAGAAGAAGCGGAAACAAAGTACAGAAGAAGCGGAAACAACATCAAATAACATTTTGGCTCTTGCGGCTCTAAGCAGACAGAGCCCAGGGCTGCACATCTCAAAAGATATTTTAAGACGTGCGAGAAGTTGGAAATAACCGGCCAAGTGCGGATCGGACTCGCACACGAAGGGTTCCGTACCATTCTCTATAAAAAACCACGTTTGTTGTATGGAAGCACCCCTTAAATATTTATTTTATTTTAATTTAACAATTTATTTTTAAAACTAATATGATTTATTTTGTGAATATTTCAAGCGTCTACCTGTTGCCGTTATTGATATCGAGCAGAAAGCGGCAAAAAGCCGCCAAGTGCGGGTCGGACTCGCGCACAAAGGGTTCCGTACCATTTTCTATAAAAAATCACGTTTGTTGTATAGGAGCACCGCTTAAATATTATTTTATTTTGATTTTAGTATTTGTTGTTATAGCGGCAACAGCTATAACAACAAATACAGAAATTTTCAACTGTCTAGCTATCACGGTTCCCGAGCAGCCTGTGACTGACAGACAGACGGAGAGCGGAGTCTTCGTATCCTATATCTTCGTCCCGTTTTTACCTTTTGGGTACGGAACTGTATAAAAGGACAAAAATAGTGATGGGTTGCTAACCGCATCGCCTATTGATTCTCATTCCCCTAGCTTCCACAATAAGAAGCATCTAGTACAGTCTAAGCATTTCTTTCCTTCCAGACCAGCATAGCCTTTAGACATGTCAGATGGCTTTAGGCCGCTTAAATAAATCAGACACCGTGTTGATACTTACACACACGAATAAAAGCAAATTTGTCGCCTAACAACCAACTCAAAGGGTCGTTAGGGCAGCAAATAATACCATTTTTGTAGGGCCTAAAAAAACAGGCCTAAATAAATATTGTAACTGTGTTACCTAATTAAAGCTTTCAGAAATATATTTTTAGGGTTCCATACACAAAGGGTAAAAACGGGACGTATTACTAAGACTGTACTGTCAGTCTTTCAGTCTGTCCTTCTGTCTGTCTGTCACCAGGCTGTATCTCATGAACCTTGTTAGCTAGACGGTTAAAATTTTCACAAATGATGTTTTTCTGTTGCCGCTATAACAACGAATACTAAGAATAGAATAAAACAAATATTTAAGTGGGGTTCCTATACAAAAAAAAAAACAGATTTTTGTAGTGCGGAACCCTTCCCGCGAGAGTCCGACTTGCAGTTGGCCGATTGCTAAAAATCGTCCGGATCGGAATAGATTAAAGGTAGGAAACGTTATCGCTTTTTGTGTAAAAAACGTATTTATATATATTTATTCTTATATCTATTTGTGGTAGAGCCTATCACTGGTATTTGTGGTATATATTTATTTGTGGTAGAGCCACGCTACCGGCAAAACTCTGTTTTGCTAGTAGCATGAATGGGCCGGCTCCTCCGGGGAAGTACCACACTCTCACAGAAAATCGACGTCTGAGTAGTAGCGTCACCGCATCATAAGAAAATAATTTGCTTCTTGGCCACTAGTTAAATTCAGATACTTTTTCCTAAACGTCAAAACATAAATTTTCTATGAGATTTGTATGGAAAATAGAAAAATGAGATCATAGTTTCTTGCAGTTAAAATAAGGATCATCTAAATATATATAACTCAAAGGTGACTGACTGACTGACATAGTGATCTATCAACGCACAGCCCAAACCACTGGACGGATCTTGCGCCGCCGGTTATGCAATGGGTACTTCTGACCTCTCCTTTTTAAGAACGTCTGCTATCTGATCGCGGTATTGGAATAAAAATAATAAAAAAATAATTACAATCATGCTTTTCTGACCCTGTCGTCAACCCTATTGTACTTTTAAACTATATCGCATCCAAATACTTTGTTACACCACACCGCTCAAATCCTGCGGCTGCTACGCTCTAGTTTCTCTAAAGCATTTCTTGTGTTCTTTGAAAAGTGCGCGGTTACAGTAAAACGGAACGTATGTTTCATGAACTCGAATAAAACATGTCAGAATTTAATATTCATTAGTTTTATTCCACCAGTTTTAGGAAACTGATGGTTTTAGATGTGAATTTATTGTTAGTTTTTAAACCGAATTTAAAATAGGTTTTTGGAAATAAATATTTATTTCGTTTGGGCTTGAGGTCTAAGTACTTCAAGATAAATGAAATAAGTAAGTACATACTCTGGGACAGGGTGAAACTAAATTAAAGCTTGTAAAATCAACTCGAATGTATAAAAGATTTTATTTTTATTTTTATTTATGTTCCTCAATAAATTCTCCGTTTAAAATATTTTTGTATATAAAAGAATATAATTATTTGCAAGTTGGTCTCTTTGTCATCAGGTGAGAATCTGATGATGGAACCCTCTAGAAATCGAGGGAACTCTCCAAATATTCTTAGCTTAATCTTAGCATAATACTCGGGTTTTTCATGCTCACTAAAATGTCCAATCCGGTGGTGGCGTCACTGGTCGGGTCGTTGGATTCCCTCTAATTTGGTTGAGTTTAACGATGACTGATCCGTGCGTCAACTCGTGAACGGGTGCTACCGGGAGGGACTGGTCAGCTCGGTTTCGCTTTTTTGCTACTTAATATTTTTTATTACGCAATTTATGTTTGTTTACTTGTTCGCAAGCATTACATGTTATAATTTGTCAACATTGTATTATATTATAAGTATTTATTAATTAAAAGACAATTATAATAATATGACAAAGCCCTTCTGGCGAGTAGGCGACCAATACTGAGAATATGAGTTTTTTTCGGCGTTTCTTCTCAGCAGTGGTCGTTACGAAGCGCTGGTAACGATAGCTTTTCTTTAAAAATAAATTAAATTTTAATAAACTTTACACGTAACATAAATTATACTTATTGGCGTGTAAAAGTGCCTGTAAAGGTCTAATTACAGAATAAACATTTGAATCTTTGAATCTTTAGCACACAAATATAAGTAGTAATTTGATGTTTTTGTCAATAAATCATGTATTTGATCTCAGAAAGTGTGTTTTGGTAAAGTGAAATTGATAAGAAGATCAGTATATGAAGTCTAATGAAGTGAAACAAGAGAACATCAGAAATTGGAGTCACTTTTTTAATTATATGGTATCTGGCTAGTTATACCAGCACATGTTACGCAGCAAAACAAAACATCAGGACGTATGTAGCTCTGTAAAGCTATAAAGCACAATTTTTCAAAATAAAAAACCAACTTCACCCCCAAACTACAGAACCGATTTTGATATTTTTTTATGGGAACAGTGACAAAGTATAACCTTTCAAACAAAAAAGACATACCGCTCCGCTAGCTAGCGATCCACCGAGCGGTAAGAGTAAAGTTGTGGTAAGGGAAGTTTCCCAGCAACTTTCCCATAAGTGATAAGCTTCCACCAGGCCACGATCTAACCTGGCGCACTTGAAAATCGGTAAATAGACTCCGGGTGGGCGTCGGAAGATGTCAGCAGCTAAATAAGAAGTGGAAGTACTCTGACGACGACAGATGTTCCCGTGGAAACATCCAGTCCATGGAACATCTCTGTCATGTCCCACGTCCACTGCATGTTGTTGTAGAAAAGATCTAATAGAGGCCAACCAAAGGGCTATAGATGTGGCGAAATTCTGGGCCGAAACAATTTAGATAACCATTAGATGAAAAAATCGTTCTTTTTAAAACCTCTATGAGAAGAACAAAAAGAATTTTCCAAATCGGTCCAGGCGTCTTCGAACAATCGGTGAACATACATTTAAAAAAAGATCTCGATCAATTGATAACCTCTTCCTTTTTGGAGGTCGGTTAAAAATACCGGTGAAACCGCTGACAACAACTAGTAATGCTATAAACGACGTTATTACCACAATTCCAGGGGACAAATGCCGTAATAAGCAGTTTAGGAGATACGTGACATATACGTCAAAATGGACCTAGCCACTGATGTATAAGTACACAAGTTTGGTTTGGGACGATGGTAGCCAAGCGGTTTAGACACTGGCTCTGGCGTTACTTGTACCTAGTGATGTACAAGACTCGAGTCCGCGAGTTCTAATTTTGAAGACTCGAGTCGGTTTTGCAGAGCTCTAGCTTGAAGTTCCAAGGCTAGGCGAGCGCGAGTTCTCTGAGCAACGACTCGAGCCTTTAAAAGAGCTCGAGTCTTAAAATGAACGTGAGCTGTTCTTGAAAGCTTACAAGGACTCGAGACGTGATTTAAGACTAATTTTAGTTATCCAAGGTATGCATGCGAATATTTTTATCAACTCATATTGTAATTAATCGTATTTTATTTCTTATTGACAGATCAGAATCAAAATCATTGCTTTTAAACATATTCGAAAAACATAACCCTCCCTTTTCGCATTCTGGTAAAAAGACGCGGGAGCAGAAAAAGGCTCAGGTGCAAAATTAGACTCGAGCTCTAGTCTCACGCTTCGAGGCTCACTTAAGCTCGCAGTCGTCGAGCCTTCCGTTAAAAGAGTCGAGCCCTGTAAACGACTTCGAGTACTAAGTAAGAGGACTCGGAGGACTCGAGTCTTGTACATCACTTCTTGTACCTGAGTTACTCAAGTACAGTCAACAGCAAATATTATGTCACCAAATAGAAGCGTTTAATAACGTGTTTTATTTTTGCTGCAACTGTACGGGACTGTACTGTCTGCATCGCTCCACCTTTTATTTTTCAGCACAATTCCTGTCACCCAAAGGTTGCCTGTAAGAGATTGCTTTGGCGATAAGGCCGCCTATTGTGTAGTATATTTTATTTATTCTCCAAATATTATTGTCTTTATTTTATTTTTTAAGCAAATTTAGTAAAAATTGATTTCTCCATTTGTAAACAATACCTATATATATACTTTGTCGCACTTTACACTTAATGTTTTAAAAAATTACCTGTACCGTATTTATTTTTGATAAATTTATGTGTTTTGGTAAAAGAAAGGGTTACTAACTTATTGTCTTTTTCTACTACGAAGCCACCTGTCCTCAAGGGTCAAAAGTAAATTATTATGTATGTTTTTTTTAAATAAAGAAAACTTTAATTACGTTAAGAACTTAAATAACATGAATAAACTATGACGAAACTAAATATAACTATGAATATAAAACTAAACTAGATATAAGTACTATAAAAAAACATCAAGTGATATAAAAATTGAGCCTAAATCGCTGCGCGTAATTATATTATCTTTGGCTGCGCTCGCAGGGTACTACCCATTTCCGCGCTGAATGGCTAAGCTCAGCCTTTGGCCAAAATGCGCACCAGTCCTTGGATCCCCTGAGGCGTCGGTTAGATTTGTATGGTTACCAGAATAAAACCTCGTAAAAATATCACTCATCATGATCATACCCATTTTTAAAGTGATTATTTTTTTTTCATCAGAAGATTTACAGCTTTATTACTATATAAAAAAGACTCTAATTACTATGTGCCATTTACAAATCTTAACTTATAAAATAATATTATGAACTTTAAATAACATATACTTATATAAATTCTACTATGTAATGGATAGAAAAAAGAAATACAATATATATAATATAGACTTATTAAAGCAGAAAAACTGCCTCCGTGGTCCAGTGGTCAAGGCGTTCGCCTTGTGACCCGGAGGTCATGGGTTCGATTCACACTGGGAAGCATACTTTGTGAAAAGTTGTTTCCATTCTGGATAGGATATTGCAGGCTTGAATCACCTGATTATCCGAAAAGAAAGATGATTCCGTGTTTCGCAAGGCACGTAAAACTGTGGGTCCCGAACGCCACCTAGCGTTTGACCATCAAACTATCCAAGGATTGGTTCCTGGTTTGCCCTTTGGGTTGTGGAGGTCAGACGGCAGTCGCTCTATGTAAAAACCAGTAACCTCGTCAAATCTCCTTAGTTAGGTAGCGGACCCCGGGCTCTGACGCGTTACTGCTAAGGATGCAACCGGGAATACGCTCGGATGATGATGATGATGATTAAAGCAGAAAAACTGATAATAGAAGTGCTACTTGACTCCAAGAAACTTGCAGTCCTAAAATTCATACAAATCACAAGGAAAATGTTTGTTTAGACGTTTAGAAAAAAGTTTCTGATTTAACTTGTAGAAAACTAGCACGTAGTCTGCTCTGGGGGCATAATAATACCTACCCACGTGTAAATTAACGAGGGTACTAAACTAACTTCAACTTTAATGTTCAGTGCTGAACTTCACTGTCGTGTATTTATAAGGGACGGGTAAACATGCCACTGCGTAGGCTTAAAGCCTTCTAGTACTTTGGCGAGTTCTCGGTCGCATCTGCTGACCAAAGGCCTTATTAACCTCCGTCAAAAACGAGGGGTGTTATTAGTTTGATGCTTAAGACAGCATCTTTATGGTCGTACGTAATGTGAACTAGGAAATATATATAATTAATAAGCAAATAATTTATTTTGTAGCACATCACGTACTAACTGGACGTGTAGATTCAATATAATACCATCATCATCATTTCAGTCGCATAACGTCCACTGCTGGACATAGGCCTCTCCCAAAGATTTCCAAAACGACCGATCAAGAGCGGCCTGCATCCAGCGCTTTCCAGCGACCTTGGTCAGGTCGTCCGACCACCTTGCGTGTGGGCGTCCTACGCTTCGCTAGCCAATAGCAACACGCTTGCAATATTCTGGTCGCCACTCCTGGCATGTAGACGGTGATGGGTCGCACCAGATCCAATGGGTTTCATTAGTACCTTCGTGGTTGCTATAATGCCAATGTCTGTCTGTCTGTCTGTGGCATCGTAGTGCTCGAACGGATGGACTGATTTCGATGCATTTTTTTTACGTGAAAGCAAACTCTCTTGCGGTGGATCTTAGCTATGTGTGGGGAAAATCGTTTCAGCCGCTTCAAAGTTATTGGAGGTTACAGCTTGAAAGTCAGGGCTTACCCTAAAAAAATATAGATGGCGCTATAACAACGGAACTGCTAATACGATATCAAATCCTATCGATAGTTCCGCTATTCATCAAGAAATATTAGTAATGTATTTACATCCGTTACTAAGGTACCGATTCTCGAGAATCCCGGGACTTTAAGTTATATCATCCATAGTGCAATAGCACCCGTGATTCCGATCTCTGGTAATGACTTATGAAACTTCTTGACTAACGAAACAAATACTAACAAAATCCAAGAGCGCTGCACTGTAGTGCAACAAATGTATTTGCTGGGAAAATTAAAAATCCCCGACCGAAATTCAAGCGTTCACCCCATAACTTGTGAACTGCTGAACCAATTTACAGATCGATATTAGTAGCCGAAGGTCATTACTTATGTAAAACTTTTTAGCGCATTTTAGTTTCATATCTAAACATTAAGGGGCTACCTGAATTTTCCGGGGTCCAGTGCTGCCCCCATTTAAAATAAATCAATTGATGGGAAACGGAGACATCATTTAAAATTTTGTCTTGACCAGGCCCTAGATAACACTTCAAATTATTTTATGAACAACATATTTTTTTTTGTTTACAGTTTCAAGTGAAAACGTGAAGCTTTTCTACGCAGATACGCCAAAAGGGGCCGTTTTTCGCTAATGTCCTGTAGTGGTCACATAAGACATGTAGAAACAATCACACGATCATAAAGATGGTTTGTTATGTACCTAAGATTTTTTTTTTTTGCGAAGGCGAGGGCGTTATGAGGATTTGAAAAAAAAAAAAGTTTGGAATGTTTGCGGAGCTGCACAGCTGTTTGGACTTGGTAAAATTTTGCGTGATAAATAAATGTAATTATGCAATACTACATGGTTTATATTTACGCCGTGTTGTGTAAATGCGAGTTTATACTCTGTCATATCTTTAGATCGGCTTATCTGGTCTAAATTTTCGCTGATTACACGGACAGAGGTCGGGTAGTACTAATGCTTAGATACTTCCTGAAAATTGAATTCTATACATAGACATATTTATAATTGTACATTCAAATATATACAATGGTGAGGTTGCGTCTATTTACTCATATACCATAGGTACACATGAAATCACAAGATACAGTTGATTCATATATCGTGTTACATTCATCAATTAAATAAATTATAAATATGTCATATTATTCGATAGAATGACGATTGCGGAAGATCTCTATGTGAATGTAAATATATTAAGTTATCTTAGATAGCGACGCTATTGAATGCATGTAAAGGCAAATGGGGATGCAATATTTTTTTGTTGTATGCTAGTTAGTAGGCTTGGTGTCGCGTCAAGATTCGAGGGTCAGACAAAGCTAATAAAACCAAACGCGAGGCAAGAAAGGGGATGAGTCCTTGCGCGTTCTTTGCCTGACATACAAGTTTCGAGTTTAAAATCGAGTGTGTGTGATTTTGTGTTATAAATTTCATTCACCGATTTGAGCTCGTTGCTTTGTGTTCGGGTAAATTACTGTGAAGTGACGGGTCTAGAATTCTAGACTTCCTTTTTATTTTATCTTTACCTTTCTCACAAACCCCAAATTTCCGCTGGAGCGTTAGATAAGTACTGAATAGGTAATTTATACTGGGTGCTGAGACTGGCATTCAGGCGCTCCGGGTCTACCTGATTTCCTTTCACCTAGGTATCCTAGGTCAACCTGTAGGTTTACAGAGGGTTGACCTTATCCTAATATATCCCTAGATTAGTTCTTATTTGCATATCCTACACAAGTCGCTTTACACACACACACGTTTAACTTCTCACACAACTGTTATGAGCGTGGTGGCTAATAACAGACCCTAGGTTCACACTAGGTCTTACAATAGACTAGACTTAGGTTAGGCAAGCGGTTGCGGCTGCTTTTAGGTCGGTTTAGACGTAGGTTCGTGATTAGGTTCGTTATCGGAATATAGTGAGGTTTTGCTTACGGTTAAATTATTAAATCTGCTAAAGATAGATACGATAAAAGGGAAAGATGATATATATATCGAAGATTACTTGAATTTCTATAGTTGGGTTAAATGTAGTATTATCATTGTTGCTGTCGATTGAGAGTCACATATGTTCCATTTGTTACCTTAGATCTATATAATTGAAAGATATCGGATCCGATCAATTTAGTCAAAATAGTGAATATCTAAAGGTTATCAGATTATGATATTTGATAGTTATGTGTATTGAGGTTATAGAGATCTATAGTAACTAGTATATCAACCATCTATTCACCAGAGAAAGGTTAGAAGGTTAGAAATTAGGTATAGAACTTATGATCTAAATTAACGTCTTAAATATATTTGCTCTCAGGATCTTGACACGCCAAACCGTTGCGAGCATGTTAAACTAGAAAATAAGTAAAAGAATAGAATTTACGTGGAAGCTCTGGTAATTACAGAGCAGATAGGATTAGGATTCTTTGTTAGGATAGCCGGGTAGGGTTGTTTTGTTTTGTTTGGCTCAAGATCATTTAGATCTTGATTGCTTTCCTACATAGTAATATTAGAGTCGCGAAAAGGTTAATAAGTGGTAAGAATTATCAAATTTCATCGGGAAATTTGGTTCTTCCGAGGCTATTAAGGGTTGGCAAAATTATGCCTGAGTGACCGAGAGGCCAAACAGACATACTTTCGCTGGAAGTGGACTTATTAACCAAAACTATATATGTTTCTTATGCATGTTAGTGCAAAAGGTGTCAAACCGTGACATCTTTCTCCTAAAGAGGAAACCTGCTGTCCATGACGATATAATATCTCATTCCTCGCAACACAGCAAACCAGATATATTGACTTTGTATCGCCAAGATGTATCGAGTTTACTCGAAATAATTAGAGTCTTGTGAAAATACTATTATTATAAGAGCTCTTCGCGATTGTCATCGCGACCAAAATACCTGTTTCGCGTAAGCGAATTTATACAATTACATTGGTCAACCAAATATCCAAGACTCTCAACGCCTTTTATCGTACTTTGTACGACATTACAACATATAATTAAGCTTTAGCAGACCTATGACCTAACTGATTACAAATATGGATCGATCCACCTGATTTTTCAGGAATGGCGTATATTTTCCTTCGCTTTATGAAGTCAATTATTTGAATGATATAAACCATAACAGCTACAAAGAACAATTCTGTAATACGACTATTTCAATAAGGGATTAAATTACGTAATAAATAATATCTAGTATCGATATACTCATTTTAGACTTTTAAAATAAATTCAGAGTAGAGTGAACAGCTTGGGGTATCTGATAATGTACTTAAGGTTTTTAAATAAGATGATCATAGCTCACGTGATTTGGAACTCCTGTAATAGGCCGCGGGTGTATTACTTATGTATATTATATTCATAAGTAAGGGTTCCATCACAGTCCGTAGAAAAGCTTAACGTTCTCTCTTTAAACTGTAAACAGTAGTGCATAAAATAGTTTGAAGGGATATCGAGGGCCTGGTTAAGACAACATTTTGAATGCTATGCAATACTTATTTAGTTCTTCTCTTCATAGCTACATATTTACATATTAGTATAAGTAGATGTATACATATACATATTAGTATAAGTAGATGTATACATATACATATTAGTATAAGTAGATGTATACATATACATATTAGTATAAGTAGATGTATACATATACATCTACTTATACTAATATGTAAATATGTAGCTATGAAGAGCAGAACTAAATAAGTATTGCATAGCATTTATTTATTTATTTATTTATTTATTTATTTATTTATTTATTAGCACACTTAACAGATTACAAACACAAAAAGAGAAATAAATTAATCATACAAATATAAGAGCCGGTCTAGTCTGCAATCCTAAAACAAGTATGCCTAAAAGCTACATTAGTTACAAAATCAGAAGCTAGGGTACACTATAAATACAAGAATAAAAAGTGATAGATAATTGCAACAAAACAAATCAAAACAGAAATTAAATAATTACAAAAGCATGTTAGTTACTTACTTCTAGGTGTATTAGTATTTGCCGCCGAAACTTGTACAGCGAAAAGTTAAAGATATCAACGTCCCTGTTAGAGACTAGGACTTCATTGTATTGGCGACACATTCTGACCATGGGATTATAAAAAGATGTGTTATTCGAGTAAACCTGTAGGGTGAATGTATTATAGTTACGATTTCGAGACCTAAAACGCGTATTAAAGTTAAGTAAAGAAAGAAGGCTAGGAGAGTCGAGAAGACCATGGATTATTTTGTACAGTAATACAAGATTAATGTAATCGCGGCGTACACTAAGTGAGGTCACATGGAAATATCTTATGCGCTCGTCGTAGGAAGAAAGCGTTCGGCCCACACCACGTCTATAGCTCAGGATTTTCAAGAAGCGTCTCTGAATTCCCTCAATCCTATCGCTATGCACACTGTAATAGGGTGACCAAATTGCTGAATTATATTCAAGAATACTGCGAACAAGGGAGTAAAAAAGATGTACTAAGCTATTGGTCTTTCTGAAGTCTTTTGTGATCCTACATATAAAACCGAGTAACCCTGAACAGCGTTCAACGATATAATCATAGTGTTCATGAAATGAGAGTTTGCTGTCAAACAGAATACCTAGATCTTTGGCAACGGTCTTACGAGTGAGTGTTTTACCGTCCAAAGTGTAGTCAGAGAGGCTAATACTAGTTTTTCTCGTGAAGGTTATGACATAACATTTATCGATATTTAGATGCATATGGTTCTCATCACACCAAATAGAGAGAGCATTCAGATCATTTTGCAGCTTTAAGGTATCCTCAACACCGTCTATGGTGGTAAAAATTTTAAGGTCATCAGCGTAAAGTAGGCAGGGGCATGAAAGTTTTTCCACTAAATCATTGATAAAGATAACGAAAAGCAAAGGCCCCAGGTGACTTCCTTGAGGGACCCCAGACGTTACTGTGACAGGTGAAGAAAGATAACCTTTAACTGCTACAAGCTGGCTTCTTTGACTTAAATAAGACTGAATCCAACGCAACAAGCTGCCATGAATGCCATAGCCCTCCAATTTGCTACAAAGCACTCTTTGATTTAGTTTATCGAAAGCCCTCGAGAAGTCTGTATAGATAGAATCAACTTGCAACCTATTAGCGAAAGCATTACAGAGATAATTCTTGTACTCTAGTAAGTTCGATGTAGTTGATTTGTGCGCCAAGAAACCGTGCTGTTGGGGATGTAGGTAGGGTTTAATGTGACTATGAAGAACATCATAAACAATGCTTTCGAAGATTTTTGCGAAGCAGGACAGTATGCTAATTGGTCTGTAATTTTGGCACATAGTCTTATCACCGGACTTGAAGATAGGGACCACGTGGGCAACTTTCCAAAACGTTGGGAACTTACCAGTTGAGAGAGATTTGCTGTATAGGATGAGCAAAGGTACGCAAAGCTCTTCTGCGCATGTTTTGACAAAAAAGGCTGGAATGTTATCTGGGCCAGGACCCTTGTTCGTATCCAGGGACTTTAGTTTATTCAAGACCATATCTTTAGTGATGCCAATTGAGCCGAGTGAGTTACAGTTTCTGTCAGCAAAGTTAAAGCTATCACTATGCGTGTCATCCTCAAATACTGAACCAAAACATTTAGAAAATAATTCACATACCTCAGACGGGTCGGATGAAGGTGTGTCCTCATATTTCATTGTAGAGGGAATGGAACTCTCGCCTTTCTTACTATTAACAAATTTCCAAAAAGCCTTAATATTATCGTTTTCTACAGAATCCTCAACGGATGCAACGAAATTTTGGTAACAGGATTGTATCAATGTTTTACTCAGGGCTCTGTAGTGCGAAAATTCGTCGTAGTCTCTAGGATTACCGAATTTCTTATAGAGTTTGTGGAATTTGGATTTCATTTTAAGGCAGCGTTTTAAAGCAGGGCTAAACCATGATGGGTGTGCAGAGTCTTTATGGTTCGATAAAGGAGTATATTTACCTATAATCACATTCACAGTGTCATAGAAATTACACAAGTCAACATCAATATCTGAGGATGACAGAAGTGAATTCCAGTCGACATTAGAAAGCTCAGCCTTTACATCACTATATTTGCATTTATAAAAGTTGAAACGCTTACGTGGACGTGGTTTTAAACATTTTGTTCGGATACCGACATTACAGTCAACGTCTACAACTATAGCTGGATGATGGCTATCCAATCGGCTAAGAGGATCTGCACCATACACAAGAACATCAAAAGTACATAAAACTAGATCAAGAAAACGATTATTCGCGTTAGGTATATTATTAAATTGCATGAGATGACATGCAGACATAGTGTCAAGTAGCAACACCGGTTTCCAATTCTGAGATTGACTATTAATCATATGCGTGGAATCAGTAGCCTTCGACCAAGACAACTCAGGTATATTATAGTCGCCAATACATATGAATTCCTCACGACCATCAGAGTTAAGGACCACTTTACACAGATTGTCGTAAAAAGATTGTTGCGTTTGACGAGGCAAGTCGGGAGGCAAATAGCACAAACAGAGGTTTATTTTTTTATAATTTTGGTTACGAGGCAAAATAGATACCCATATATCCTCGGCATTACTGTCCCACGTGAACTGACGAACAATATTAATATTTTTCTTAACTGCTAGAACAATACCCCCACCCTCACTTTTACTCGAAGAAATAATTGAACGATCACGTCTATAAACGTTGTAACGAGAGTCAAATATCTCTGAGTCATGTACACTACTATTTAAATTCGTCTCCGTGAGACAAATAATGTCGTAGTTACTGGAAAGCACATTTAAACAAATATCATTAAGTTTGGAACGTACTCTATTAACATTCTGATAAAAAACCAACATTAGGAAAATATTAACTGCTAAACTTACAAGGCCGAGAAACTTAAATAAAAATTAAAATAAAAATTAAAATTAAACTAGGTTTTTAAATATGTCTTTGTTTTTAATGTAGATTCCACTTGTATTGTCATTTTTGCGTACGTACACTCTTCCGTATTTTGTCCACACATATTTATAATCGTTCTCTTTGGCGAAACGCCTGGCCGCCGCATGAAGCTGTTTGCATTCAGGTGACAGATGCTCAACCACATAAATTTTTTGACTCTCAAATGTAAGACCAAGGTGCCGAGAGCTTAGTGTATCTTTAGGGTTTGCCTTGTTAAATTTACGAGTTGCAGATAATAGTGAATCCTTAAGTCTAGGCGAGGATAACGTAACCAATATGTTCCTGGGACGTTTAGAGCTGTTATCCATTTTAGCAACTCTGCGGCAGGCTTGAATGTTGCCGTCTTCAATGGGGAACTTGATGACCTCACAGAGTTTCCTGAATAACGCGGTCACGTTTTCATTGCGGCTTTCAGGTACGGCTTGTAACTCAATATTGTAGCTGCGGGCAGTCTTGTCGATAGCCGATAAACGACTGTTCAAATGATGCAGGTCAACTTGCAAACGCTGGCAGTCGGCTTCTAGAGTCTTGATAGAAGCATCCCTTTCCGCCAAACGAGACTTAAGAGTATCTTGCTCCGAGGTAAAGAAGTCAGTGGCAACATTCAAGTCATTCTTAATTTCCTGCACCACACCACTCATCTCGGCTCGCACCATAGTCTTGACGTCTTCTTTGAGGACTGTTCTAAAGTTGTTCATGTATGTAGAAAGGGTGGTGTTCAACTTTTCATCAAGTAGAGCACTGATTTTGTCCATGGTTACCCCACCACTGCAGCCAGAACAACCAGCCACTGAATCAACACAGGCGTTTGGGGTTATGCTGCCATCCTCCACGTCATAGGACATGTTCATTGAGCTATCATCAATCGGAACCTGGCGCGTCCTCACGGGAGTGTTTATATTATTTTTCCGCCGCTGGGAAACATTGTTGCAAGAAGGACACGCCCATGATTTTTTATATGCAGCTGATAAGGCCGAAAATTGGTCATCCTTTATATTAAGACATTTGTGATGGTAACTGTAAGTGCAGTCCCTACAGCGAAGAAATTTGTTGTTGGTAATAGTGCATAAACAAGCATTGCAGTTGGCCATTGCTATTGTTACCGCAGTGATATGATAACAATAATGTCTCAATTTAAAACATTCAACGACATCTAGCGAGCTATGCCATAACTTGCATTGATCAAGACTAGCTGTGTGTGTGCTATAACGCGATGAAAAAGCAGGATTATATCGAGACTCGGAGTGCTTGAGAACCAGAGCCGTTTTACTGGTTTCAAAGAAGTTACAGCGTGGTTACATAGATGTCACTACTAGCCGTGCTTTCTGATTTCATACAATAAAAGTGACACAGGTAAGAAGCAGACTAAAGTCAAGTGCCAGGAGTGATCTACTTAAAAGAAGCTCCGAAGTAGATACAGCGAAGATACATAGATGGCACTACTAGTGGTGCTTGCTGCTTTCCACACAATGGAAGTGACAAAGCGAAAATTGATATAATGCTGCACAGTGAAAGTAAGCAGATATTTATATATAGTAGATCACAAAAGCCTTAGAAACTCATAATAGCACAGCTGCAATCCAGACAAGCACAAAAAAGTCTCAGTCCAAGATACAGTCACAGGCACAAACACAAGAGCACAGGGTTCCACTTTATCGCACTTTCCAGCATCAGCCTATAATGTCAACGAAAATTAGCTGTATTTGTAACACTTTTAACATCACTTGACACACCAGTATGACTTTATTTTATTTATTTACAATTATTATCACAGGAGCTATTTATTAGTACTTGCTAGTAGGTGGCGCCCCCTAGCGAAAATGCATTCAAAATGTTGTCTTAACCAGGCCCTCGAAAGTAGATATTATTCTGAAATTTATAAATAATAAGTATATGATGTAATTGTATATTATATAGCAATATTTTATTATTTAAGAATTTGTGTATTGATTTTTTGTGCCGCATAATTTTCTCTGTTTATCCTTATGGTTGTCTGGGAGAAAATGCTCTTAGCATTAAGTCCGCCATTTGTTGAAAGTATATTTGTACTTTGGAACAATAAAGTTTGATAAAATGAAATAAAATAAGTACTGGACCCCAGAAGATTCAGGTATCGCCTTAAGGCGCTATCTAAATATTCCGTGGAATTGATAAGCGCCATCTATGATTTGCCAGACAAACTAAAAGAAACCCGACTTTCAAGCGTTAACCCCCAATTACTTTTAAACGACTGAACCGATTTTCAACAAACATAGCAAACAACTACCGCAAAAAAATTTGCTTTCACGTAAAAATATTGCATCGAAATCAGTCCTTCCATTCGAGCGCTACGATACCACAGACAGCCATACCCATTAGCTTCAAACTTATAACACCTCATTTTTTCTCGAGGGTTAAAAACGCTTTAATCCATACTTACATTCATATTATCACGTCTTTTTAACCCTTTCACCGCGAACGTCGGATTTATCCGACAAACAGTGTCGTGCCCATTCCGCGAGTATCGGATATTTCCGACAAAAAATGCTCGTATTGCACATAACTGAAGTATCCACATCCCTTTTTGGTTGTAGGTATTTATTTAAGTTTTACTACCCCTCGCGCTGGGGGCACGGCATCTGATATTAAGTCTCGTGGTGAAAGGGTTAATGGGGCAAACAATGCACTTTGTGTCTTGCGGCTCTAAGCAGATAGAGCCCAGGGGGGTTACTCCATAAAATAATACGTAAGTCGTACGATAGTGACGTCTTATTCCTATGTCAAACTACACATCTACTACTACATCATTATACGTTATTGCTCAATTTATCTTGACACTGAAACGCGAATACGCAATAGCGTCCTTCTTGCGTACTCCCCAGGGCCGCAAGGCACAAAGAGCACTTTTGGCGTAATGGTTGGTGAGAAGATAGAAAAAGAAATCAAAAAGTGATGACTTGCTAGCCGCATCGTCTAATAACTTGATTCGCATTTTTGCCCAATCCCCTTGATCGGCTTCTACGATCTGCGCGGGAAGAGAACCAGCTGGTAGATTTCACTTTTTTTTAAATTTTTCTCCCAGTTTAGCATGGAAGGAAAACGTTCTATACAACATGTAACGAAATGGGGGTATCAATCCGAAATCCCTGTCGGATTCGTTTACTCCCGTAAGCGTACTAATCAATGTAAACAACTTTCACTTTGGGACTATCCCTGAAATTAGAAAAAAAATCTTCCGTGCCAAAATGTATGAAGCTGCAATTTTTTTTGCGATTTCTGTTATGGTCCCACAATAAAAGTTTCACCTGTCACCTTTATTTAGTATGTTTACTCCCTTTCGGGTCAAAACATTAATGTTCACTTCTCTCTCTTCTCAAAGGTTGACTGGAAGATAGCTATACGACAAGTCCGCCCTTGTATCATAAGTATGTCTTTTTTCTCTTGTTTTTAGTTTTTCCTTTTAAACATAGATTTATTTGATCTAAACATAATATAACACATAATAAAAACATTATACACAAAGAGGAAATAACATTTTTTTTTTTTGGTGCGATACAATCCAACCCCCATTTTGTTAAACATTGTACAAAAGAAAATTCTAGTTTTAGAATGTAAAAAATTTAAAATGACTGAGTCAACTGTCGACTTTAATATTTAGGACATAAATATTCATAGTGAGTTATGAATACGTACGTCATAAGTTTTGATGAATGAGATTGCACCGGGTGTAAAAGTATAGTCGATACATTTTCCAAAAATGTTTTTTATTTGTGCTAACAAGTCGGGAACTAAAAGTCATTGTAAAAAACTCCTAAATGCTGTTTTAGGTTAGAAATTTTATAAAGGTCGCAAGATGCGTCGCGCATTTTACGTGTAGTTCGATTCTAAGTTTCGACACTAGAATATAATGAATTGTGTACGGTCAAGTGATAAAAACCAGTAAGTATTTTTTTCCATTTCAATTTATTAACAATCATTCTTATAACTGAAACGAGAAATACGACAAGAGACTTTGTTGCATGGAGTCGATTCCTTTGCATTCCCTGTGAAATAAGAAACATAGGACTTACCTCTGTGCATAGTACTCGAAGAACGCGACGAGGATCTCAATGGAGCGAGTCATGGCAGCCCACATTTCGTGAGGCTTGCATTTTGGATTCAAAGAGGGCAGGCGGGAGGGGCCGTCGGACATCTAGCCTCGCATTTTATTTACACTGCATTTTAAAACGACACACATTTGTTGTAGATTTAAATTAATATTCACTGTGTTTTAAGTATTCAAATGTCACGATTTACACTTCCTCACTCTAACTTAAAATAGTATTGAAATAGGTTAGGAACACACTTCAAAGTTACAATTTCGTACCTTAAATAATGTTTCAATACGAATTAATAACTGACTAGAAGGTTTTTGATTATTTTTCGTGGCAAAGGCAGTAACTGAAAGATGTGTTGAAATGTGATAATTTTAAATAAATGCTAATAACTTTGTAAAAAGAATTGCGATTTTTTAATAATAAAAGACCCGGAGTGAAAGGACTCGTGAATTCAAAGGAGATAAATATAATATCAAAAAATACTACGCTGTTGCTTTCTGTTGACTTTTTTGCCTTTATAAGATCTTTTTTACGCAGTTATTTTATTCCATAATATTAATAGGGCAAGTCATTTATGTTGCAACTTGCCTTATTAGGTAACTTATATGGTTAATTACGTATCAGTTATTATACTTCTATCCCAATTATAAAGAGTTTATAAAAAATATTTAATTTATTGCAAGTTGTAAATTCTTAAAATTTTAAATATAAAGCTTTGTTTAATAATTTTTATAATTGAAAATATAGAGTCAAAAAGCCATGCCAAAATAGGCACCTAAAAAAAAGGTTATTAATCGTATTTATTAACAAAACAGTCAATTTATCAAGCGTGTCTCATAAACCACCTTTTAATTTGGGTAATGCACACTCCAATATGGGCGACGGCTCACGGCAATGTTTTGTATTCCCATAGTGTTGTAAAAAGCTTTAATTTGAGAGATTACTTTTTGGTCTCGACTTTAGTCTACAAAAAAATGGCTTTTCTTGAATTAAGTTGTTTTGCATTTGACGAATTATAAATTCAATTAATAAATAAGGATAAGATCTATAATATGTCCAAAAATCATGATCTATTTTATCAGTGTAATACCTAAATATCACATGCCAATGACTAAAAAGACTATATTTTTGTTCATTTCAAACAACAATTACAATGAAAATAAGCTTTATAGTTAAAATGTTATTTAAATTAAAATATATTAAATTTCTATGAACTTATTTTTCAGGTATTTAATTAGAATAAAATTGTTTGGGGGTGGTGAGAATAACATAATTCTTATTACAATATAATTTTTTAAAACTAAAAACCGACTTCACCCCGAAACTACACAACCGATTTTGATAAAATTTCCATGGTACCACCTGGAAAGTATACCCTTTCAAACAAAAAAATAATTTTTTAAATCGGTCCAGGCGTCTTTTAATAATCGGTGAACATACATAAAAAAATAAATAAAGGATCGCGACGAATTGATAACCTCCTCCTTTTTTGGAAGTCGTTTAATTAAATGGGTTACTGTAGACAATCAGCTACTGGCTAGTAATTTCATGCAAATAACGTCCGTGTCTTAAGTTAGTCGAACAAAAATATTAAATAACAACGTTTAGACTCGACCTCAATACTTCACATCACTATGTATTACAATGATGACGATCCCATAACTTTAGAATAACAATGAGAATCCATAGCAGAGATGATTAGAAAGAAGGGGGAGGGGGAGGGGAGGTATATGAATTGAATACGGGTGATTTAAATTTCATATGAATCGGTTACGGATTTTCATTTTCAGACGTATTTTACGTATTTTTTTTTATTAACTTACACGTGTGATGCCTAATCTTACTTTTCACCTTTCAGCAACGCGGTTTCTGCTATTAGCACATTCTATATTAAAGCTTCTTGAAGACGTTACAACATGAATCCTAATGGCATTACAACATAAAACAATGGAACGGCATGCGGATTGTTAGGTAGTATGTATTTACGCAAAAATAAGATCAATTTGTTTGGTATTTATGCAATTACAAGATAATGTCTTATTGTATTAATTACATAGATAATGTATCTAAAGCTGTTTTATTTATAACAAACATCAGACCAGCTGATTAAATTTAAAATGTCAATTTTAAAGCTAATCAATTATATAAAAATTATAATTTAATATCTAGCTCCATTTATTCTTTACTTAATTGGTAGATACTTAATTCATAGTGAAATTATTATTATTTTTACTTTCTTTAGTAAAACAAAATAACTTACATAAATTTAGGTGATTAAAAAAGACATTTAATGTATTCCAGTCAGAAATAGGCCACCATCAATCAACCAACCCAAGGTCCTGTATCTTGTAAGGTGTGTAAGGTGCTCCTTATAGAATAAACATGCGAGTAGTAGGTACATGTTTTTATTTTATATTTCAGTTACTGCCTTTTGGTCACAATGTGTTGTCCGTTAATGAATCAGCTAGTAAATTATTCAGTGTTTGCGTCGAACGAGGCGTAGTTACGGCTATGTCGTGTTATTTTGCTGGACTGTTATTTTTTATTTAATTTAACGATCGAGCTAGAAAGCTATGTGGGTGAAAAGAACAAATTGGCTCTTAGTAATTAAATGTTTAGATTGTGAATTTAATAAATGCGTAAGTTTTATTAATTTTCTAATGTTTAATGTCGAGTTTCTCAAAAATTATCAGCTTTTTGTCAAGGCAATAGAGGCTGAAATCTGTTTGTGTGGCAAAATCGAACACGTAATAGATTTTGGTTGAATTACAAGTAATTATTATGTATGTAGTAATTATTATGTAGGTACTCATTGCAAAAATATTACAAATTAAACTTTTCATAAAGCATGAAAATACTGTGTAATTTAGCACTGAAAATAGCTTACTAGAAATACAATTCATAATTGAACCCTTGCTTATTTTAATTAATAGAACAAATTTATTAAGAAACAGCTATGAAAAGTTTTGTAGGGCTGAATAATGCTGAGTTACTTACTTGTCTCTAAAAGAAAACTAATTTAAACTGTTTACGCATTGTTTTGTACTATTGTATGGTGATATATGTATTTATTTATTCAAAAAATCAACAGCTTTTTACAAACAGTATGTTCGATTACAGATAAATGTTTTTTTTTTTGCCACCAGGTTTTTTTTTAACAGATAAATTTAATTCTAATGTATTTTTTTACAGTCACACATTTCAGTACATAACATATTAATCTGTGAGTTTGGTACAAAACCATGGATACTTTTCATCCTAACAAAAAATGCGTTGTGAAAAATGAAATATCGATTCCCGAACACAGATAAAAGTAAGGTCGACAGGTATTAAAAAGTGGACATCAAACGAAGACACCTTTTATGTCTGATAAAGGTTGGTCCTTGAAAATTGATCCGTACGCCGACACTACGCTACTCGCACACCTACGCAGTTGTAGCGGCAACAGGTACGTTGACCCATATAAACTTTAATAAAAATAACAGACAACGTATCATAAAAATTAAATAATTAACGTAATAAATATTACTCTAAAATTGACACTTGTTGAGTTACGCCATTTCAGCACATGGCCACTTTTTTCGAAAACAGAACGTGAATTATTTTTAATTGTTATTTGCAGATTGTGTGTTCAGATTTTAAATTTCGAATATTTTCTTTTTTTGCGATAAACAAGAGGGATGCGTTAAGTACATCCAACCGGTATTGTGGTACTGGCAGGCTAGTATTAGCGCATGCTCACTAGGAAAATTGTACGGGAACCGGCCAATTTAAAAAGACTCCCCTGCCCTGTTTTCTCCTTACATTTCCCTGGCTGCTACAGGTCTTTCGTTACATAGGAAAAGGTCAACGTAACCTGGTCGGTTTCAAAAGCGACAAAACGAACATAAAACCACACGTAAAGAAGGTGAATCCACAGTTGGTCGGCTTTCAAGATTGGCTTGATAATTGTATCGAATACGGCTTTTAATATTTGTCTTGATGTGAAAGCTTTTGTGCTGAACCAACGTGCTCTTTCATTTGATGGGTTATATTGGGATTGTCGGGTTTTCTTGGATTGTAAATAACAAAGGAGTATTGTTTAGCTTTCGCAAGTGTCATTGTGGTTGGATTAATTATTATTTAGGGTATTGTATTAGCTTTTACCTATGACTTTTTCCAGATGCAACTCTCAGGAATTTTATCCTCTATGGATGTATTCAATACACTATAACCTCTTTCTAACGGAGCAGACAGAGTCTAGGGTCGCCTTAAGGCCACATTTAGAGTTAAAATTTAGTGTATTGACCTATTGACAAGATTACATGATTCATATTCTCGCATGACGATCTCCGTGGCGTAGTGGTCACCTTGCTAGTCCGCCACCAAGAAGTCCTGGGTTCAATCCCCAGACAGGGCAAGTTGGAAAATGGCCTTTTTAAAATGTCCTAGGTCTTGGGTGTTTATCTTTATAATATTTATTTTTTATAAAAAAAAGTAGTGTTGAGTTCCCAAAACACAAGCCTCGAATTTACTTTGGGGTTAGCCCAATCAGTTTAATTTGTCCCTCTATATTTATTTATATATTCTCGCACGTACCTAGATCGGCTTATACGATCTGCGATAGAAGAGAATCTGACACAACAAACTTAAACAATGCTAAAACACGAAAAATAAAACAAACAAACATGAAAAAATACGTATCAAACCAAACGAACGGACGTCAAGGCTTAGACCTAGTTATTCCAGATTGGTCTAGATCTACAAACTATCAGATCGGACTAGATTACGTCACAGGCAGACAACTAACAGATACTGAACTAGAAAATGTAAGTGATTCGTGTAATTTTTTTTCTTCTTTCCATGCTGACCTGGTAGAAAAGAACATCTTTTAATGTGCCTACCATCAATTGCTTCTTTTCTCGTTGTCGTAAAAGCCCAGGAATTTGGGCGAAATGTCAATCACGTTACTAAGCGATGGGGCTTTTACTAGTTAGATTCCTTTTTCTACTTTCTCGCCCACCATTACCTTTGAGTCTTGCGGCCTTGGGCTCTGTCTGCTTAGAGCCGTAAAACTTAAAGTGCTCTGTCTACTACCATTTCTCATTAGGGATAAAGACGTATCATAATCACCATCATCATCATCATTTCAGCTGCATAACGTCTACTGCAGGATTACAAATAAAGTTAGTAATTAATGATTTTTAAATAAATTAAATGGTATGCATATAATCCGCTAGTTTCCAACAAGTCAAATCAGAAACCTTTTTCTAAACTTCAAAACAAACATCGTCTATGGGATTTGTATGAATTAGCACGGCGTGACGTCATAGTTTCTTGGAGTCAAATAGCGCTCCTATTATCAGTCTTTCTGCAATAATAAATCTAAAATCACGTTAAAAATGGATATGATCAATGACAAGTGACATTATTTTGTGACCTTTTATTCTCTTATCAGTACAAAATAATTTATTTTTGACCCTGGATACTACCCTATTAAAAAAATTGATTTTCAATATATATATTTTAATAAAAGACATAAAAAGATTGTTAACCTTCATTGAAATACTTAAACAAATGAATTATACGAGTAGTTAAAAACAAAAGCAAGATTTGGTGTTCGTTAATACAGCTTTTTCAATATATTGCTGGCTACAAAACCTCAATAGTTTACGTGCATTTTAACCCAATACACTGTACCGACCGACGCTCGAAAGTTCGCTAAAAGTTAAGCTTTTTTATTAGCAAACAGTTAGTTCGCAATTGTGAACTAACAATAGTGGAACTAACAACATACCGAACTAAATTGAAACATGAGGTATACATTTTTCCATCGACAATGCTTACTGTATAGTTTACTCCATAGACTTAGAATTCTAAATCTTTGGATTTATCTGCAATTTTTTTTTAATAAGTTAAGGCGTTTAATGGTATACACTTCTTAAACAGGGGCTACCTGAATTTTCCGGGGTCCAGTGCTGCCCCCATTTGAAAAAAATCATCTTAAAAGAAACGGAGATATCATTTAAAGGTTTGTTTTGACCAGGCCCTAGATAACAATTCAAACTATTTTATGAACTACTGTTTACAGTTTAAAGTGAGAACGTGAAGCTTTTCTGCGCACATTTGCGAAAAACGGCTACTTTTAGATTATGTGTGTAGAAAAGCTTCAAAGATGTCTCCGTTGCCAGTTAAATATTTTATTTCAAATGGGGGCAGATCTGGACCCCGGAAAATTCAGGTATCCTCTTAAGAGGAAATCATTTAGTCGTATTTTCATACAAATGTATAAGTCCCGGTTAATCGCCGGATAGTGCCAGTAGAGGAATGATTGTTTTAGAAAAACAAAAAAAAATTGGTAATCATCATTTTATTATTAGAACAGATCCGAACCTTCATAAACCTGACATATTGGTAAGGTTTTCCACTGTGTTACAAATCAACAAACAGATAAGACGAGATTATATTACAAAAAAAAGCACCAGCCATTGCTTTTTATGAAAAAAAAACCGGCCAAGTGCGAGTCGGACTCGCGCACCGAGGATTCCGTACAATTTGATTTGGTTACAGCTTAAAGGTATTATAGACCTGAGTATTTGATATGAGTTTCAATTTAATACCTCTACAGTCTACGCGTTCATGAGGGTAGTAAATTTAAGAAAATATTTTTTTTTATCTAATGTTACTTAAAAATTTACGGTTTTCGCAATTTTTCCTTTATCTGTGCTATAAGACGTTGCTTCGTATCAAATTTCAAGATTCTGAGTTCACGGGAAGTAACCTGTAGGTTTTAATTCCCTTGCGAGGGCGTAAATTTGCGGCATAAACGGCTGTATCTTTTTACTGGTGGCTTAGAAGTTTGATTTTTTCACAGCTTCAAAGAACAGTAGACCTGAGTACCTATTTAATATAAATTCCAGCTTGATACCTCGACGCGTTCCTGAGAAAAAGGGTCTCGACACACAGACGGACGGACGGACAACAAAGTGATCCTATAAGTGTTCCGTTTTTTTTCTTTCGAGGTACAGAACCCTAAAAAAGGAGTTAAATCGGTTAAGTTTTGGGGGAGAAATCAGGTAACTACTAAACGTACATTTTTTATACATTTTCATTGGTTGTTTTTTGATCCGAGCTTGAGTTGTCTCTATCGCATATTGCGACAGGTGGTTCGGACACAGCGCGACAGCAATAGATGTAACAAATACTTTTTTATTTATTTACTAAAATTTTATTGCACAATTTAAAAAAAAAATACGAGAGGCGGACCTAATGCCATATGGCATTCTCTCCCGGTCCACCATTAGACCAAGCGGAAAATGTGTGTGGCTGGCGTGAAAATTCATGATCTTAGTAAACAAAATATAAATGTCTACATAAGTACATATACATTATAATATATATCAACATACATAAAATAAAATATACATATACATACATATTAATAGATATATATGTAATATACAGACAAATGAATACATATATCAGGTTGACTGGGGGCTAGGACTGCTGTAGAAACAATTTATGTACCGCTCGTATAACTTTTTTTTAAATTCTCTCGATATAAGTGTTTTCTCTTAAATACAATTACGTTTTTAACGCTGACAGGGTAGACTTAAGAGTAGATGCATAGTAAGAAGATTTTGATAAATGTCTCTGATTTTGTAACCTCGTTTACATTACGTAAATGTAAAAAATGCCTTTAAGCACAATTTAAGTTTTTTATCGATTTAAGTGATTTGGCCTCAATTTTTTATACAATTTAATATAAGTTTTTACTATCCAATTATTTTTATTTTGTTTAGTTTTAATGACATTCGTTTTCTTTCTTTTATATATCTGTAATATTTGTATTCTGTAAACCCAGAGTTAGGATAATAATATAGTTTTATGTGTTTAATCAATTGAGCGTAAAATTTTTCCTGGGTCAAAAATAATTTATTTTTTACCTACTGTTATGTAATAAAATAAAACGTAACAAAATAATGTCACTTGTTAACCGACTTCCAAAAAAGGAGGAGGTTATCAATTTGTCGCGATCCTTTTTTTTATGTATGTTCACCGATTATTGAAAAATTATCATGATCATGTCCATTTTCAACGTGATTTTACATTTGTTATTGCAGAAAAACTGATATTAAGAGAGCTACGAGTATTTGACTCCAAGAAACTATGAAGTCATTAGCCTATATTTCATACAATTAATATCGTATTCATTAATTTAGTTGATTATATATAATAAAAGCGGGAAACTACCAAATAGATATTATATTTAGAAACTAAAAAAATAAATATTATCTACCTATGCATGTAATACATTAATTTAATCATTCCTTTTTTTAAAAACCCCTTCTCTCATTGCAGCGCCCGTCAGGGCCCTTAATTGGTCCATTTTTTTAAAATCAAAGACCTGTATGTACATTAAGGAAGCAATAAATGATTGAGTATTTAGTATTGAGTACAAATCCCTTAAAAAATGTCTGTTTAGACGTTTAAAAAAAGTGTGTTATTTGAGTTGTTGGCAGAAAGCTAATTGTAGAGGGAAGGCTTTTGCCCAGTCGGCTTGTACTAGGCAAAAGCCTTAATTAGTTTAGTATCTAACATACACTACTACTAAACTAACATACACAGCAACATATTTGGAGGAAGTTCAGCCTGAACTTCTTCCAAAAATGTTGCTGTTGTTTTATAATTAGTCTTGTATAAGTATAAAGCACCCTAAACTCGAGGAATGCAATTGTAAACACTCCAAGTGGAAGTTTCGTTCCAAAAAGTCGTTTCCGATCCACTTTATTGAATTTCCTACGTACATGAGTGACGGTCTGTCAAAGAGTATCGAGAGAGTAATCAACCAATCGCTTTTAACCGATTTCAATAAAAGGAGGTTATAAATTTGAATGTATATATTTTTTATGTATCTTCGATTACTCAAAGAAGGCAGGACCACTTTGGAAAATTATTTTTTCGTTTGAATAGGCATACTTGTCAGGTGGTCCCATAGAAATTTTATCAAAATCGGTTGTGTAGTTTGGAGTTGGACGGTTTTTAGTTTAGAACAATCATTCATTTTTTTTATGTTATAGGGCGGCAAACGAACAAGCGGGTCACCTGATGGTAATTGATCACCGCTGCCCATGGACAACTGCAACACCAGGGGTGTAACAGAAGCGTTGCCGGCCTTTCAGGAAGATAAAGACTCGTTTTTTTGAAGGTTTCAATATCGAATCGGTCCGGGAACACTGCTGCAAGAAGTTTATTCCACAGTTCGGTCGTACGGAGTAAAAAGTTCCTTTTAAAACGTAAGGTGGTTGATTGCCAACTATCCAAGTGGTGTGGATGAAATTCTGTAGATACATTTGCCACAAAGTAAGTTTGTCACGGAAAGTATGTGTAAATTTGCCACAATTCTAAGTAAATTCTAAGTCAATTCTAAGTGTTTCAGAAAGGTGAAAAAATATTGTAAGGGGATAATATTTAAGTCACCTGCAGACTTGGGCGTAGTTAACTACTATTGTGTAGTTTGATTACAAATTACGATTACATGTAGTTAACTACAAGTAGTTGAAATTACATTTAATTTAACTACAACAATTGAAACTACTGTAGTTGTAATTTGTAATTGTAACTAAGAAGTTATAACTACAAATTACAATAAGGATTTATTACCGCGGGTGTGTGTTAAAGGTGTTGTATTTTGAAATTGTAAGTGTAAAAAGTTATAGGCCAGAAACAAAAATTTATAAGTAAGTAAATCTTAACAAAATATGTTGTTTTAAAAAAGTAGTTTGTAATTGTGATTACAACAACTTCTTGTAGTTTATAGTTCAATTACTTTGTGTAATTATGTAGTTGCGATTACTAACTACAAAATGTAATTGTAGTTAGTAATTAGTAGTTTAATTACATTTTGCTCAACTCTGGTCACCTGCATATTAAGGTTTAGAATGCGTTACTCTAGCAAAAAAGTAGCTCCTAGGGTGATATGAGTGGAATTTATAATTAGTATATGTACCCAATACGCTGTAAATGTGCCGGGCATAAATAATATGTGGGGGTTGTCGTTTTACGTTTTCGTGCGTGCGCAAGCATGCGTTTTTTTAGTAGTTGGCAAATCACCTAGCTGCTCACTATAGATGCGACACCTTTTTTTTTAATCATTAATTTTAAAGAGGTACTTACTAATTTTAACGAGGACAGTTCACTACCTTCCAACAACTTTAATCAGATATTTATTTCAAAACGTTGGAACAAACCTTTTTTATGAAAATTTTTGAAATACAGACTAATGACGTCATATTTTGTGCAATCACATTGAAAATGGATAATTATAATCAACTAGCTGCGCCCCGTGGTGTCATTCGCGGAAAAAGTAGCATATGTGTTAGCCTATCCAAGGTGTCAGCTCATAATACCAAATTTTGTCAAAATTGTTCCAACCGTTTGTCCGTGAAGAAGTAATAAACATACACACACACAAAATTTCGCCTTAACAATTTCAGGAAAGTACAATTGTAATACTAAATGGAGAGAAAAATAGAAGTTCAACCTTTGGAACCCTTGGAAGGTTCTCAAGGGATCTACACGGAATTTGCTTAAAGTTGCGCTTACAGTTTTGAGTATGATGTGGCGCTCACTTACCTGAAAAAGAGAAAATAATATCTATTAGTACAAGTTTAATTGCAACGCAAATTAGAAAACCCCCAACGTTCAAGCGTTCACCTGGATAACTTAGATTTCAATGAGGGTGTCAGTGTGGCCAACCTAGACAGACAATGCCACATCTTCTCCGCTGTCTTTCATGCCCCGCTTCATGTTCAATGGCCGATTTGATGCAGTGCACAGATAATGCTGTTGCTGTGGCGTCCTACTGGTCAAATGTAATTTGAAGAAGTTCAGTCATCGACACGACGAAGAAGAATGAGGGACTTTCCAAGCCACGTTCATTAAATATGAAATAGATGGCGCTGTGCAACGCTGGCAGTCTAGGCGTCGTCCGCCACTCAATCGGCTATGAAAACCAGTGGACTCGTATAGATTTGTCGCCAGAAGCTTCCTTGAAGCAATCAAAGAACTTGCACTTGCAATCATCGATTGTATATTTAGGGTTAGGTTAGGAATAAAGAAGGAGGTATATACGACAGTCATATTTAGAGATCAGAGTAGGTAGATTGTTTTTATGTACTTGTATCATGAACTGTCATAAAAATTACAACATGGATAAGCCTTTTTTCGGGATTTCGTTTCGGGTTCCCTTTTCCCAATTCTTTTGGAGCCGGCACAGTGTGACCATCTCTCACGTTCTTTCCGGTCTCTCTTGCTACGTTTTTGCCATGCCATCGTTTTTTTTTCGCTAGACCAGTCACTTATACAGTTGAAATGATGTTGAAAGTGTGAAAAAATGTTGCTCATATTGATATATTCTTCATACTACAAAATTATAATAATTTTAATATCCTCAAATCACGGAGGCATGTCTATATTAATATATACGTCCCAGCTCATTGATCCAAAAACAATCGACGTACTCTGATCACTGGTATTAGAAACGTTTCAATTTACCCCACAAACCTATTATTTCCTTATCAATGCCGGCAGGGTAGCCCTTTTCCTGGTAGCTCAGGTATGTGATACGTCCACTTTGTACAACATAGTAAGAGATATAAAAAGCCTTAATGACGGTCAAAGTGGACATAATCGCGTATCTGGCCGACCCGAGCCTATTGTGGCAAAATTGTATGACAAGCAATACAACCATGGGTGTATCTAGACACGCGGCAGCGTATTAGAGCCAAATTCAGAGGAACTAGCGACGCCGCATCATCATCGTCAAATCAGCCGCAAGAAGTCCACTGCTGGATAAAGCCCTCCTCCAAGGTTTTCCAAAACGTACGATTGGTAGCCTGGGGGATTACTCCAAAAGCGGTACGCAAGACGGACGTCACTGCGTATCTGCGGTTTAATGTCAAGTAACATTAAGCATTAATGTATAATGATAAAGCCTAATTTGGTTTGATATAGAAATGGGACGTCACTTTCCGACGGCTATCGTATTATTTAATGGAGTAACCCCCCAGCATTCAGCGTTTTCCTGCAACCTTGGTAAGGTCTTCTGGCCACCTAGTAGGTGGGTGTCCTACGCCGCGCTTGCCGGTACGTGGCCGCCATTTGAGAACTTCTGCCCAATTGGCCATCGGTTCTTCGTGCTATTTGCCCCGCCCACTGCCACTTCTGGCAACGCAACAGCCGCGTGCATATTTACACGAACCATTTCATGCTACTTTTGACCCCTCCACAACTATAAACCTAATTAACCTAAATACATAAAATTTTGCATATTTGTCAAAGTCCTTTAATTAATCCTGAAGACAAGTCAAATGTTGAGATTCTTATAAATACATTTTAGGATTCTTTTAAGAACTTAGCGGACATTAAGATCTCAGTTCTTTTTTTCATATATTGAACTTGGCTCCCATTTTCACATTAAGTTTTTAGTGGGATTAAATACACAGGAGCGCTTACTGACGCGCTTACTGTTCAGCCGATTGTGCCAGAAGACAGTTATGTTTTTAATGTATGAAAGTATGTATTTTTGGCACACTTTGTAAACGGCTTGATGGATTTTAGCTTCAGAGGTGTCGTTTGATTTGTCTTAAGGCGAACACTGTGTAGAAGTGGCGCCCTCATGTGAAATAAATTTTTTAATCGTAAATACGGTGATATTAACATTTTGCTCAGTCAACCGTCAGGTATAAATTAATATTCCCAGTAACATCTTCAGCTGTAATGCTGCGAAGCCCGGGGTCCGCTTTCCGGCTTTTACTTCTTCACTTCGCACTGTCATTATAATTTTATATTTTATTAATCAAAAATGCCGACAGAAGTGAAAACTTGGTGTCGGTTACGATAACGGTAACAGTGTCGCGAGGTCAATGGTTTTTCCCATCTCAAAAAACTCCCAAAGCGCCTAAAAAAGTTTTCATTTCAATAAAAAAAGCACAATATGTCAGCAATGTATTCTCGGTCCACATATCTGATTTAATATCAGTTTAATTGTTAGTTGACGTTTTTGGAGAAAATTCTGCAGCACAGTTTATTACCGCTTCTTCTGTACTTGCGCTTAGAAGCGATAGTAAACTTAGCTGAAAGTAAATGATCTGACGTCAACAACTACCTATTAAGAAATCGAATGAAAATTGACAATTGAGTCATGTAAAATCAAAACTAACAAAATCCTCACTAACGTTATATAAAAGCAAAACTAGCAATATACACAGTGTATATTGTTAGTTTTGCTTTTAATTTTTCTTTCAATCTCTTAACCTACCTGAATTTTTCGGGGTCCAGTGCTGCCCCAATTTGAAATAAATCATTTAAAAAGAAACGGAGATATTATTTAAAATTTGGTCTTGATCAGACCCTGGATAACCCTTCAAACTATTTTATAAACTACTGTTTACAGTTTAAAGTGAGAACGTGAAGCTTTTCTACGCACAATTCCGAAAAACGGCCACTTTTGGCGTATGTGCATAGAAAAACTTCACGTTCTCACTTTAAAATGTAAACAGTAGTTCATAAAATAGTTTGAAGGGTTATCCAGAGTCTGATCAAGACCAAATTTTTAATGATATCTCCGTTTCTTTTCAAATGGGGGCAGCACTGGACCCCGAAAAATTCAGGTAGCCCCTTAAGACGAAGTGGCAGCTAAAGTGGCGCCCTCATTTGAAATAAATTGTTTAAAACTAAATATGGTGATAATTAAAAATTTGATTTGTATGAATGTCTAGCAAGACCTTTTAACTATTTTATGAATAACCTTTGAAATTATTACTAATAGTCCGTCTAGTTTTAAAACTGTTTTTCGCCGAAAGTGGCCACTTTTGGCGAAAAACAGTTTTAAAACTAGACAGACTACCAATATTACTTTCAAAGGTTATTCATAAAATAGTTTAAAGGTCTTTCTAGACATTCATACAAACCAAATTTTTAATTATCACCATATTTAGTTTTAAACAATTTATTTCAAATGGGGACGCCACTTTAGCTACCACTTCGTCTTAATAGGTAGTTGTTGACGTCGGATCATTTACTTTCAGCTAAGTTTATTGCCGCTTCTAAGCGCAAGTACAGAAGAAGCGGTAACAAACTGTACTGTTTAGTTTTGTATCAAGTGATAAAAAATATCCAAATATAAATGGTTTTGACTTTCACCTTTGTTCGTGACCATAGCCGTAGGTATTAAAATATTTATTTAGAAAAACATTTATCTTTTACGTCAGCTTGTTACAAGTGGCCGTATCGTAACACTTTCTGCCCTAGATTTTACCCTAATTGCTCGTTTGGCTAATGATAATTATCACAGTCTGTCTGGCTTCAAATATGCGGGTATTTTTGAGTTCTGCTTAAGGGGCTACCTGAGGTCCAGTGCTACCCCCATTTGAAATAAATCATTTGAAAAGAAACGGATATATTATTTAAAACTTGGCTTTGATATAACTAGATAACCCTTCAAACTATTTTATGAACTACTGTTTATATTTTAAAGTGACAACGTGTAGCTTTTTATAGCATTTTTGCAAAAAACGGCCACTTTTAGCAAAATATGCTATTAAAAGCTACACGTTCTCACTTTAAGTGGCCGTTTTTTCACAATTGTGAGTAGAAAAGCTTCACGTTCTCACTTTGAACTGTAAACAGTAGTTCATAAAATAGTTTTGAGGGTTATCTAGAGCCTAGTCAAGATAAAACTTTAAATTATATCTCTATTTCCTTTTGAATGATTTAATTCAAATGGGGGCAGCACTGGACCCCGGAAAATTCAGGTATACCTGAGGTCCAGTGCTGCCCCCATTTGAAATAAATCATTTGACACATAAACCAAAAGTGGCCGATTCGCAAATGTGCGTAGAGTAGTTCATAAAATAGTTTAAAGATGCAAAGAAGCGCTAGAGGGCGCTGCACTGTCAACACGGGCTCTGTTTATTAATAATTACCTACGTAAAAATATACAAAGTGAATAATTAGAGTCAATTTACATTCCTATGTAATTAAAGATCAAACGAACTTGTGAAGTTCGATCGAAATTATGTGAGCAGCATTTAATTTTATTTCATATTTTGATCTATAAGCAGAGATCGGAATCACGGGTGCTATTGTTATCAAAAGTATGGATATGTTCCGGGATTTCTCGAGACTCTAATTGGGTACTGTGATTTTAGGATAAGTCTATTTTTTTCGATTAAAATATTTCCTGAAATCTCATAATTATGATTGTTTTATTTATAGATTATATAGTCATATCCATACTTTTGATAGCAATAGCACCCGTGATTCCGATCTCTGTTTATAAGTTACTCATAAATGATCAAAATATGACGAAGTTGGAGGTTCCCCGCAAACAATTTGTTATATTATGCTGCTGTTTTCCTCCCGAGAACAACTAAGATCGTTAGTAGCTGAAGTTAATGATGTACTTAATAATTAATAGCTCTGATTACGTGATAAATGGTATTCCATTTATTGGTAACTCGAGTATACGTGTAGAAGAGTAAAACTAAATAGATGGCTATAAGGCTCAGATGGACTAGCGATTGCATGTCGTCCATCACGCGACAGTTTGCGACTGTCGCATCACAGTTTATGACCATTGGCGACCGGCGCGCGGCACTCTACGACCATTGGTAACCGTAACGATACAGTTTGCGACCGTCACGCGACAGTTGGTGTGACCGTCGCATCACAGTTTATGACCCTTGGCGACCGGCGCGCGGTTCTCTGCGACCACTGGCAACCGTAACGATACAATTGGCAACCGTCGTATCACAGTTTATGACTATTGGCGACCGGCGCGCGGCACTCTGCGACCATTGGCAACCGTAACGATACAGTGGGCGACCATTGCATCACAGTTTATGACTATTGGCGACCGGCGCGCGGCACTCTGCGACCATTGGCAACCGTAACGATATAGTTGGCGACCGTCGCATCACGGTTTATGACCATTGCCGACCGGCGAGCGGCACTCTGCGACCATTGGTAACCGTAACGATACAGTTTGCGACCGTCACGCGATAGCTGGTGTGACCGTCGCATCACAGTTTGCGACCATTGGCGACCGTCACGCGACAGTTCGCGACTATTGGCGACCGTCCCGCGACAGTTGGCGACCGTTGCATCACAGTTTGCTACTATAAGTAACCGTCATGCGACAGTTAGCGACCATCGCATCATAGTTTGTGACCACCAGGGTCCATCGCGCGACAGTTTGCGACCGTCGCATCACAGTTTGCGACCGTCACGCGACAGTTGGTGACCGTTGCATCACAGATTGCGACCATTGGCATCAGTCACGTGACAGTTGACTACCGTCGCATCACAGTTTTTGACCATCAGGAACCGTCGCGCGAAAGTTTGCGACCGTTGCATCACAGTTGGCGACCATCGGCGACAGTCGGCTACCGTCGCACGACAGTTTGAGATTGCGACCGACGCGTGACTGCTTTGACTTAATTTTAGGAACAAAAGTTTACTTTTTTCTTGTTTTATTACAAAAAGGGAGTGTTCGAAGTCAGTTTACGAAGTTTCAATCAGACGGTCCGCATGAATTACGGTGGTAATCACTTGAAACTTTTCTACTTACAGCGCGTGCCGATTGATTGCTTTCTGCAAGCATTGAAAGCTTTTACCCATGATTTAGTATGCGTAAATTTAGAGCTTCCTTTTTTGAAGTTGGTTAAAAAAATTTAATAAGAAAGTCATCATCATCATCATCAGGTCTTTTTGTCTCCACTGCAGGAGCACGACCCTCTCTGTACTACCGGAGCCGTACTTGACCAGAGCAGTCAGAGGATTTGGCCTACACTCTCCACGCTGGCCAGACTGGTTGGAGAGGTCTCATTGATGTTTATAAGCTTTGTTTAGCTTGTATTCCCTAAGTCGCCTTCTACGACATCCACGGGAGGACTTGGAGTGGCCCTATTCTACTCTGCCGAAAACCACACGGCTCAACAAATAAGAAAGTAAACAGAGGTATAAAGTTTCGTATGGTTTCCTTTATTAGAGGGATAAGTGTTGCTTCCATGCTGGTCTGGGAGGAAAGAAAAAACTGAGAATTTACGAGCTGCTTCTAATCTCGCGCAGATCGCAAAAGTCGATCGAGGGGATAGGCGAAAATGTGAATCGAGTCAAGGCGATGTTACTAGCAACCCATTACTTTTTAGGTTTCCTTACCCAAAGGGTAAAGGACCCTATTACTAAAACTCCGCTGTCCGTCCGTCCGTCCGTCTGTCACCAGGCTGTATCTCATAAACCGTGGTAGCTAGATAGTTGAAATTTTCACAGATGACGTATTTCTGTTGCCGCTATAACACCAAACTCCTATTAAACACAGAATCACACATTTTTTTTAAATTAACCTCTACTGTCCCACAACTGGGCAAAGGTCTCCGCCATCTCCTTCCAAATATCTCGATCGTGTGCCAATACCAAAACGTAGTGGTCACCATGCTAGTCTGCCACCCAGAGGTCCCGGGTTCGATCCCCGGTCAGGGCAAGTTGGAAAATGGTCTTTTTCAAATTGTCCTGGGTCTTGGATGTTTATCTATACCTATATGTATTTGTTATAAAATATAGTATCGTTGAGTTAGTACTATCCCATAACACAAGTCTCGAACTTACTTTGGGGCTAGCTCAATTAGTGATATTTGTAAAAAAAAAAAAATATAACAAAGGTAAAAGTTTGTGAGTGTGTGTGTGTGTGCGTATGTTTGTTACTTCTACACGTGCAAACGGCTGGACCAATTTTGATAAAATTTGGTACGCAGGAAGCTGACACATTGGATTAACACATAGGCTACTCTTTCCGCGGGTAACACCGCGGGGCGTAGCTAGTAAAATATATATTTAAGTCGGGCTCCCAGACAACAAACGTGATTTTTTTATTGATAATGGTATGGAATCCTTGTGCGAGTCCGACACGCACTTGGCCAGTTATTTGACTTATTTTTCCACCTTCTCGCCCACGATCACTTTGATAGTGGTCTTTGAGTCTGGTGGCCCTGGGTTTTGTCTGCTTTGAGCAGAGGGATCCAAAAAGCCTGTCTGTCCCATTAGGGTTGGGGATTTGATAGATGGACTTCTACAATCTGCGCGGAAACCGAAGCAGTTGGTACATTCTACGTTTTTACTTTTCTTTCACACAAGCAGTCTGGAAGAAAAGAAAAAACTTGAGAGGTGTCAAGGGACACCCGGATGGAACGAAGTAAAATATAAATAGGTCTAAATTACATTCAAACTCTTTTCTGCGTTCTAAAATCAAGTTTTTATTATCTTCATAAATTTGAATAAACAAAAAGTGTCGTTACAACTTTTTGGTCTTAATTTTTTCCGTCTAGCCCCCTTTCGCAACGCGCGATGAGGAACTTCGTTCCTAAAACTTAGTCAGTGGAAGGATGGCTTTGTTACATTATACAATTGGGTATTTTCTGGAGTCAAAATTTTTTTTTGTACTGATAGGAAATTAAAATGTCGCAAAAGAATGTCACTTGTCTTTACATATCCATTTTTGCTTGATTTTAGAGTTATTATTGCAGAAAAACTGATAGTAAGAGCGCTATTTGAATCCAAGAAACTAAGACGTCATCTGCCTGTATTTCATACAAATTCCTTAGAAAATGGTTGTTTTGACGATTAGGAAAAAGAATTTCTTAAAGGATTTTTAAAGTAAAAAAAAAAAAACATATAATTTTTCGCAACTAAATTTCATTTCAAAAAAGTATTTGATCAACCTTAAAATTATTTTGGAAGTTACGTCACCACTTGCAGTCTTCCTTTCGCCCGTTGCCATGGCAACGTAATCGATTGATGATACCGCCTATACACCTCTCTCTCACTCGTAGGGACACCTGCATGTAGGTGTCTCGTTCAAATGGTTATTATTTCAAATCGCCAATACATACAACTGTTACCCGACCGCGCTAGAAGGAAGATTATGTTTTTCGGGTGTATGTTTGTAGAGATACGAGTACATTTGCAGCCTAAACGGCTTGATGAATTTTAGCCTAGAGGTTTCGTATTCGTATTATTTGTCAAAGTGACACTTGACATAATCAAAAATTAAAAAAAAAACACAAGGAATTTTTGGCGGGAAGTCAAGGGGTTCAGTTGGAGTTTGCTTTAAATTGTTTTGCAAATTGATAGAATCAATTTGCAAAACAATTTAAAGCAACAAGCAGTGAACTTTATAATATAAAATCGGTGTAGTTTAGTGTTATAAATGCTCATGCTCATGGACAATATGTGAAATGGTTAAAGTGGACACTCATAGTGCGGCTTTAGTGATATTTATTTGCAGACTGTGGTGTGCGTCTTTAGGCGCCGTCCGCTACTCAATCGGCTATGAAAACTAGTGGACTCGTATAGATTTGTCGCCAGAAGCTCCCTTGACACAATAAAAAGAACTACACCAACCTTTGATTGTATAGTTAGGGTAAGGGTTAGGAATAAAGAAATGATAAATAAAGATGGGCTCTAAAGAACGAGTATCCAGAGCCGTAAAATAATTAATAAAAAAGAAAAACACAACCGATTTAGATAAAATTTATATGGGGGGTTTTTTGGCGGGAAGTCAAGGGGTTCAGTTGGAGTTTGCTTTAAATTATTTTGCAAATTGATTCTAGTGGACTTTATAATATAAAATCGGTGTAGTTTAGTGTTATAAATACTCATGCTCATGGACAATATGTAAAATGGTTAAAGTGGACACTCATAGTGCGGCTGTAGTGATATTTATTTGCGGACTGTGGTGGGCGTCTTTAGACGCCGTCCGCCACTCATTCGGCTATGAAAACCAGTGGACTCGTATAGATTTGTTGCCAGAAGCTCCCTTGAAGCAATCAAAGGACCTACACCAACCTTTTGATTGTATAGTCAGGTTAGGGTTAGGAATAAAGAAATTGGCGCCATGGGTTAACTAGACATTGGCAAAATAAGCTTTAACCAAGTTTAATCGCCAGCAAATAGAAAAAAATAAATAAATATGTGAGGTATATTCTGGACAGGTTTTAAATAAATTTAAATTTAACTAACTATCTTTTAATCAAGTAACTATTTTTTAATCAATTCATCGCAGGTTTACTAGAAGAGATAAAATGGATAAGTGAATTGAGTCATTCATCATCATCCTGCTGCATTCCCGGTCGCATCCCCAGCGGTAACGCTTCAGAGCCCTTTCATTTCGGATTATCAGGTGATACAAGCCTTACCAGACTGGAAACCTGGAAACAACTTTTCATAATTTTTTTTTTTACATTATATTGGTTTAGGCATTTGTCCTCAATCTCACCTAATAGTAAGCAACGATGAAGACTAGGATGAAGCATGCCTATCCAAAAGATACCCATTCAATCTACTTTTGAATGTCCCGGGACTGTACTTCTCTGGGAATATAGACGCAAGCAGTTCATTCCACATTATAATTATGCTTCGTGGGATTTGAACCCACGACCGGATCACATGACGAACGCGTTGAACACTGGACCATGGAGGCACTTGAAAGTAATTTTAGTATGGAGAAGATTTGTAATTTTTATTTTTTTGTTGTGCTATGAAGTTACTAAAAATAGGCACCTTCAAGAAAAAACTACCTCGCTAACCCAAAATCTCTTTAATATATAGAGGTTAAGTCACCTTTTTTTTGGACGGCGTCTCGTAGCGCCTTACAAAGACCGAACAGGAGTGACGTCACTTATGTCGCATTTGTAGGCGTTATGTAAGAATATTTATTTGAGTCCTATATCGAATATTGCGTTTACATGATTGGCCTCATAACAAAAGTAGCTATAATTTTTTAAGAAAATTCTATGGTAATATTGTTTTTTGAACTAAAAACCAAAGTTGATGAATCGATAAAAAAAAATAACTGTGTTCGTATTAGTAACCACATTATATCAACAAAGACAATAAACAAAAAAACAATGTAAAAGTCAATTTGAGCTAAAATAAAAAACGTATAAAAAGAGGCCGTATCAGCCAGTCGCCAACAGATATTTCAGACATGTGATTCAGTCTGCCTGTCAATATTACACGACCGTAATATAAGGTTTACGTCCGCCGTGATTTAACATCATGTCTTATTAAATCCAACTCAGTGTTCCAAGTATGGAGGGTGGAGGTAAGGAGGACCATCTGGCGCATCCAAATGAGACCGAAAAAACGCCGCCTTAGTAGTCTTTATGTAAAATTAGAATAAAATGCCAATATACAGTTTTTATTTAGGCTGGCTTGGTTAATGAGTTTCTTTCGGCGTTTCTTCTCAGCAGTGGTCGTTACGAAGCGTTGGTATCAGTAGCTTTTCTTTAAAAATAAATTAAATTTTAATATACTTTACACGTAACATAAATTATACTTATTGACGTGTAAAAGTGCTTGTAAAGGTCTAATTACTAAATAAACATTTGAATCTTTGAATCGACTAGGTATTTTAGCACAATATTTCCCATAAATGTGTTATTTTATATAAAAGATTTTTTAATAGTAAACACTGACCCCCTAATTCACAAAAAATTTCAACCGTTTGTTAAACCCAGTTTAGTTAAAATATGTCTTCTTCTTATTTCTCTTTAAAAAATTTACATAGCAAGAACTTGACAAAACATATTTATTAGGTTATGCAATCAGTTGATATTTTTATGAATATGAAGGCAAGTTATATATTAATCAAAAATGTTAACTCTTTCACCGCGAGACTTTATATCAGTTGTTGTGCCCCCATTGTAGTAAATCTAAAATAAATAGGAATGAGGATACTTAAGTTACGTGTTATACGAGCATTTTTTTTTTTGTCAGAAATATCCGACACTCGCGGAATGGGCATGACAACGTTTGTCGGATAAATCCGTCAATTGCAGTGTAGTCGCGGTTAAGAAAAGGCCACGAAAATTATCACACACTTTGTAACTGTTTATTACTTTTGGCAGGACACTTTTGCAACCTATTCTAATGAGATAATTCTCCATATTTCTACAAAGTACGTACATATTATAACGCCCATTTCCCACAGGGGTAGGCAGAGATTATGGACCTCCACTTGCTACGATCCTGACAGACCTATCACGCTTCACCTAAGCTCATCGCATGCCCGTTGGTTACAGTGATACTTCTGACTTCTCCTTTTTTAAGAGTTTCTGCAATCTGGTAGTTCGCAGTAAGTTCGTCGAAGATGACCCTGACCCATTCTTTCACTCACATTCCTTATATTCTACCCTCCATAATCCCGAGGTTATACTGGTGCGATCGTTTTCATAATTCAACAGTTTGACCCTTACTTTCTGAGGTCAATGATATCCAACATTTCAACAAGTAGGTACATCACATAGGCTGCAAACTCTAGAAATTAAAACTACGCTTCTTGCGGATTTCCGATCAATCTGTTTCTTTATCGATATTGTAAGCAGCGACCAAAAAGTATGTAATGCAATTAGTGAATAAAAGACGGATTTACATCGAGGGCCATAGATGAATCACGAGCAAGTGAAGGATTATAACGACTGAATCACGACCGTAGGGAGAATTAGAATCCTGAGCGACGCGAGTGACTCATGGCCCTCGATATAAATTCGTTTTTTTCAAGAGTTGCATACTAAACTTTATACCATGACTACGAGGAAAAAAAAGATTTAAACAAAACTAGACTTTTAAAGAAAAAAAGGAATTAAATTAATTAAAATGTAAATTGAAATTGGAACAATTACTAAAATCAAGACTCATTTTTTTAAACTGAAACACCAAAATAGTGATTAAAAAAGCTTTTTATTCACTGTTTTCCGTAAGTAAAATAAATAACCAAAATAGAGAGTAAAAAAGTGCTTTTTATTTACTGTTTTGTTTCAGTGAATAAAATAAACTTTTTAGAGGGGGAATGGTATAAACATAATTGTATCTGTTAGTAATGCAGTTGCAGCGATTGCATTACCAATAAAGGTAAACGTCGGGAGGCGGTCGTTTGCAAAACTTTTCAATGCATTAAAAAGGAGGGTTGATTTAAAAAACACCACTCTCCTTTAGCAGTCGGGAAAATTAACCTTTACTAAGATAGTAAACATCATAAAATTTCAAATTTCACGCCAGACGCATAAATTTTTACGTCGCTGTACTTTGAGCGCAATATTTAATTTTCAAGTGTAATAAGCCCTTAACAACCCTCTTGTTCAAGTTTAATAGGTACTTTCTTGAGATGCTCGTACCCAGGCAAACAAACAATAAGGTAGTAACCTGGATCAACATTTTTCGAAACTAATAAACAACTTCAAACCCTTACTACACAACCGATTTAAGAGGCTTTTCACATCTGGTTGGCTTTTTTGCTCGCACAATTAAACATATTTTTATCTCATCTACTCAAAAAACGTTGTTTTCATCCCAAAACATTTGGGGCTAAAGTTACTGGTTATTCTCTCGGGACTAAAACGTGAAAAAGAAGATCTCTAGGGATTAAAACCAATTTGAAAACAGGACACGAGTTTAATCTATGTAGAATCAAAAATAATGTTGGCAGTCCAGCAAAAAAAGAAAGGAGAATTTTGTTTTAAAATAAAAAATAATTGGCACAGACTTCGTGATTTTTTAAATTTGAAATACATATCGTCTTCGACATGGATGAATGTAGGTTAAAATTATTATGTTCTTTGCTTCGGAAAAAGAAATAAGTATAATTAAAAAGCGCAATTTTTCCCTTTGATTCAAGTAATTACGAAGTTTTAGGTTATTTGTATTGAAATGTAATTATTTATGTAAATGTGAATACTTTTTTAATTTTCGATGTAGTCAATGTCTACACAATATACAAACATGTCTACAATATCTAACATATAATATATTAAAAAGTTTATGAAACACTTTTCTTCAAATGAGTCACATTTTTTAATAATCTTTAAAAATGTTTGATTGTGCGAGCGAGACAGCCAACCAAATGTGAAAAGCCTCTTAAATAAAATTTCTATAGCTCCACCTGACAAGTATGAAATTAGAAACAATTTTTTTTTTAAGTCACTTTTATCGTTTTCGAATAATCGGTGGTCATACATAAACAAGATAGCGACGAATTAATGACCTCCCTTTTTTTGGAAGTCAATAAAAATTTATTTATAATAAATTGAATTGAATTCTAGAACTGGGAAGGAGATAAAAAGAAGTCCCAGCATGGTGTCGGGTTTCTCGTCCACAAGTCCCTCATTAACAACGTCACAACCATCGAGAGTGTTTCTAGCAGGGTAATATACTCACAAGGAGAGTGCACGGGTTAGGGGAAACGAATTTCAATTCTTTTCAGCGTAGTGGTAGTATACCACGTGGGTATACTACCCATAAAATATTAAAGTGCAACGCTCAAAAGTTACGGAGAAAAATGGAACTAAAGTTCCTCGAGCACTTTATATATAAGTAGTATAACATTCCGACTGAGCGTGCGATGGCGTAGTGGTAACGCTCTAGACTCGTACTCCTGCTGACGCGGGTTCGAGTCTGACTCCTTGACATTTTTTTTTTCGTTTAATTTATTATTATTAATTAATTAATTTTTTACAGAGTAAATAAATAGTTGTTTTACATAAATAGTAACATGGTTGTTGTAAATGGGTAAAAAGTAAAATTCAAATTACTGATACTGATATGTAATTACATAATATTACGTAAATAAATTAAAATAATTTTTATAAGAATTTGAATTTTACTTTTTACCCATTTACAACAACCATGTTACTATTTATGTAAAACAACTATTTATTTACTCTGTGTGTGTGGGGCACACATATTTCTGAAACCTATTTTACGGCTGTTATGAGGGATTTCAACGCAAAACTGGGCAAGCGAAGCGATGGAGAGTTTAGGCTGGGATATTTCTGATACGGAGGGCGAAATATCGTGAATATTGATCTCAAAGTCGAAAGGTCGCGGCTGATGAAGTCTTCTAGCTTGAACTGTCAAATCGCTTCGAAGGCCTTCAAGATTGCGTTACAGTGGACGAGATAAACCAAGGATTTATAGAAGCTGTCCAAGCGGTGGGATCGAAGGTGTTTAGGTCCCGCCCCAAACGAAAACCTCAAAAAATCTCTGCTCAGACCCTAGATTTAATGGCAGAACCACGATCAAGGCCGCTGCAGACCTCCGAAGATGCTGAATCATATCGGCAGCTCAACAGACGTATACAAAAGCCTTTGAGACACGACATCCGCTCTTTTAATAGGTACTAAATATATCAGGGAGACGATCGAGCAGAAAGAATAAAGGCTCCAAAGTGTTCGCAAGAGCTATGTCGGTTGGGCAAAGCCGATTGATGAAGTTGAAGACGGAGGACGGTGGCGTGGTGTCGACAAAAGAAGGGGTTCTGGCAGAGATCGAGAGGTTTTATGGACAGCTGTATACTTTCGTTTCGCAACCCAGCGGACAAATGGCTAAAGACCCCAAAGCCAAGCTGACACGACACTATACCGAAGATACGTACGAGATTAGGATGGCCCTCAAACAACTCAAAAACAACTAGGCGAGGCGAGGATGGAATGATAGCAGAGTTTCTGAAAGCAGGCGGGACGCCGGTTCTCAAAGTCCTTCAGAGGCTCTTTAATTCTGTTCTGCTCAAGGTCGTAATGCCAGTGCGTGGAACAGGGGCGTGGTGGTCCTGTTCTTCAAAAAGGGAGATAAAACCCTATTGAAGAACTATAGGCCTATCACGCTTCTAAGTCATGTATACAAGATGCTCTTGATCGGTGATTTTAGAAATCCTTGGGAGAGGCCTATGTCCAGCAGTGGACGTTATGCAGCTGAAATAATGATGATGAATTAAATTGAATTAAAATTGTTTTGTATTTACTTAATATGCTGGTCTGGGAGAAAAGAAAATACCCCCACAGTATTAGAACCATCTAGAAAACGTAACCTTTGAAAGAGAATTACTATAACTCTGATATTTTTAATCTACGGAAGTCTACATTTCTGTGATTTAGTCTATGGCAACCCTCTATGCCCTAGTATTGGCTAATAAAAGAAGACGCTTGACGTGACGTAGTTAATTGATGTTATCTTGTCAGTCACTGTCAGAGTTGAAAAAAGTTAGATGGCGCAAAAAAAGTTAGTGAAAAAGTACATAAAAAGGGAATCGTCATTAGAGTAGAAAGTAATTGAATTCCTATCATAAGGTTTCAAGTGATTAAACACGAATGTAGACTGATTTGTCCGTATTTCATTGGATTGCCCTGTAGAAACCCCCTATGGATAATGTCAAGGTATTTTTTTTAAATTCTTTTACGGCTCTGGGTACTAGTCCTTTAGAGCCCATCTTTATTTTTTTCACTTCTTTATTACTATTACCTAACCCTAACTATACAATCAACGGTTGGTGTAGGTCCTTTGATTGCTTCAAGGGAGCTTCTTGCGACAAATCCATATGGTCCACTGGTTTTTATAGCCGATTGAGTGGCTGACGGTGCCTAAAGACGCCACAGTCCGCAAATAAATATCACTACAACCGCACAATGACTGGCACTTTAAACATTTCACATATTGTCCATAAGCATGTGCATTTAAACACCAAACTAAGAATTTCATATCATAATGTCCACTAGAATCAATTTGCCAAAAAATTTAAAGCAAACTCCAACTGAACCTCTTGACTTCCCGCCAAAAACCCCTGCCTGAGATAATGACGCTTTCACCTTTCAAACAAAAAAATAACGCATAACGTCGTTCGTCGCAGAACGTTAAACTTATAAGTCTTATAACAGCCCTCTTTTTGCGTTTCTTATAATTAATAAGGTACTTTCACATTTGAAATGAGGGTAGTTCACGAAATGAGATATTCAACAGCGAGTCAGAGATATGTGTGGAATTCCCATGCGACCCCTTACATCTCTTTGACGAGTGCTGTCATAAAATAAATACAGTGCAGAAAACATACACACTACAAACACACAATGTCCATTGTCCGCCGTTCGGAGGTGCCTGGTTCAATCCCAGATCAGAGCAAGTTGAAAAATGACCTTTTTCAAATGGTCCTGAGTTTTACGTATTTATTTGTACAAAAAAATTAAATCTCATGGTTCCGATATTTTGAGAAATTTCTAAAAACTGAATCGACATGGAAATTCTGTAAAATCATTTTTGGGTATTGAGTCTGCCCTTAAAATTTCACGGAAATCAGTTGAGGAATGCGACCTGACCTGTAGCCCGATAGCCAGACAGTCGGACTACCAGATAGACATACTGAAAGCATTTTTGCTCAAGTTGAAGCGAAGACGTCTCGCTCGTGCTTTATGCTCGCTGAATCAAAATAAAACTTTAAGGGGATACCTAAATTTTCCGGGGTCCAGTGCTGCCCCCATTTAAAATAAACCATTTGATAGGAAACGGAGACATCATTTTAAATTTTGTCTTGACCAGGCGCTAGACAACCCTTCAAACTATTTTGTGGACTACTGTTTACAGTTTGAAGTGAAAACGAGAAGCTTTACTATGTGGCGAACTCTACGGCCACTACGAGGAACTACAATAAGAAAACAATCAAGAGACAACCGACAATATAGTCCACAAGAAGCATTTGAGATGGCGCCAGCAGAGTATCCTACATCTCGATCTCAGAGTTCGCCCGATTCGCTGCATATATACAACTTCCGACGATACACCGTCGGAGCCGCGGTTCCCCAGGCTCATCAACATGCCTGGCGGGAAGATCTTCCCTTTGTGGCGGTCGAGCATATCACCTCGCTCCCGCTACAGTGGTGACCCCGACGTGATTGGAAGCAACCTTCTCCATCATCAGCAGCCAAGCAGCCTTCTTCAGCATCGTTGAACTCTGTCGTCATTGTTCCTCTCTCTCACTCAATATTGGTCAGCAGCAGTCTCACAGCAAGCCAGCGCAACGGGTCAATCTTCAGGTCCATCGCAGCCGACTCACCGAGCTTCCTGGTCCTGATACCAAGCACCCACAACTCACTCGACGACTTCAGCGACCGGCGCATCCCCCGTAGCATCGCACCCTGGATCTGAGGCATCTACTCTCCAGCGTGGCACTCCGGCAGGACATCATTCCGGCGCCAACAAAGTCGACAACGCTCTACATAGTCTCGACTCACCGCAGACTACGAGCACGCTCAGCACGGTCTCGACTCACCGCAGACCACGAGCAAGCAATTCACTTCCGACTCACTGGAAGGCTCCCGACTCACTGGGACAAGTATCAACTGGCACTTGCAAGCTACGACATGAAGCACAGACTGCACTTGAAAAAGCTATCAGACCTCCGGTCTTGGGAGGGAGTCCTGTGGCGAACTCTACGGCCACTACGAGGAACTACAATAAGAAAACAATCAAGAGACAACCGACAATATAGTCCACAAGAAGCATTTGAGATGGCGCCAGCAGAGTATCCTACATCTCGATCTCAGAGTTCGCCCGATTCGCTGCATATATACAACTTCCGACGATACACCGTCGGAGCCGCGGTTCCCCAGGCTCATCAACATGCCTGGCGGGAAGATCTTCCCTTTGTGGCGGTCGAGCATATCACCTCGCTCCCGCTACAACTACGCACATACGCCAAAAGTGGCCGTTTTTAGGTAATATGCACTTTTTTTTATTTGCTTAGTAAAATCCTTACTATCCGCAGAAAACAAATATGAAAGAATGTATAAAATCTTAATTAGCGACCAACATGTGATACGTTATAGTTTCAATTAGAAAGAGAAGTCCGATATGAACTGGTGACGTCAAAGTCCATACCATCTATAGAAATATACATTTGCCATAGAAAATAGCGTTTTTGTGAGTGAGATAGACATATTTTCGTTAAATCTTTATATCTCGTTCGTTTTTCAACCATATTTTATTCTGTTTTCACTGTTAGTACTTAACTTTGAATATTTATGGATAAACTGGTTAGATAACATATATTTTTTTATGCATATTCCCTACAATTAGATTGACAGTTTGTATGGGAATGTCATATTTTTTTGTTTCTTGTTTATTTTAATTTCATTACATTATAGTGATATAGTATAGCCCGTGAATTAATTTATTACGGGGATGTACACCGATTGCTCAAATACGCCTGGACCAATATGAAAAAGTCTTATTATGTTTCAAAGGGTTCATTTCATCACATTTGTTAGGTAGTCCCATAATTTTTTTATTAAAATTGTTTGTGTAGTTTGGTTTTTCAGTCGGTTTATACTTTTGAAAAATTATTGAAAACATTACTTATTCTTCTGTACCCACTTTACTTTGGGGCACCGTCCCATTTAAAGGACAATGTAATGTAATGCATCGTAGGTATGTGTGTCTGTGCCTTTCACAAAGGGTTTTGACCTTATTTAGGGCAAATGCATGTATAATAATTTATATAACTTTTAGGGTAATCATCACAGGTAATCAGTAGCGTGCATTTATATAGAATCATAGACTTTGTCTACCCAGTGCCAGGCCTGTGTCACTCCCCGTTTAGAAAAATATACCTACATTATCACTATGTGCGCGGCGACCACTTCGAAGGGGAAAAATCAGTTACATGAATCGTTTATCCAGAGTAATAAGAATGAAATTGGCTTGCAATGCATGTCTAGGTATCTAAACGAAGAGGCGAGGAGTTCTGACGCGAGCTTAATTAAACCATATAGCGCTAATCATATTAAGTAGATATTTCTTTGAATTTCTTTTCTGAGTGAGACATCTGTACCCGTGCTACCGTAATATAATATCGCATATCAAGCAAAAACTGGTTTTTAAATTAGGTAAGATTAGGGTCTACCTTAGCAAAAATATTTGTGCACGTCACTGTAGGTAATAGAAACTTGTTAGTAAAACCAACATTTTATTGTTATATTTTATCTGTGGTTTATACTTCCGCTACAAATATCTATGTAATCTATTTATCTGTGGTTTATTTTTCCTTTCCTTCTTCTTGTCTATGTTAAATGGCAGAATACACGTCTTCACGAACACCTCCGGACCTTCTTTTTATAACCAGCCCCTAATATAAATACAGTCTCGTCTAACTTTTAACAAAACTTATATACAACAAGTTTACAATGACGCCATCTAGTGATTAGTGGCGGAACTACATATTCCAACCGATGTTAAGTACAATTGATATTCGTAGCGCCATGAGCCATCTATTAGTAAATTTTCATCAAAACAGCTGAACCAATTTTTATAAAACATAGCTAAGAACCACCGCAAGGAAGCTTGCTATCACGTTAAAATAACCGCTTCGAAATCGGTCCATCCGTTCAAGAGACGTCGATGTCGATGACGATGTCACAGACAGACAGGTCGACGGAAGGATATTCTTCTTTTTCTTAGCGTGTCGATGTTCATGTGATTAGATATTTCTCTGGGCCCAGTAATCAGCGACCTGAACTGCGTTAGGGCTTGCATTGTACAGGTCCTCCAGCGTCAGGTGTAGGGGCACGCTGGGCAACTCAGCAAGTAAGCCATAGTCTGTGGAGATGCACCACAGCCACAAACGTTGCGGTCTCTGTGTATGTATTTCCACCTGACTAGATTATCTTTACATCGGCCAACCTGGGTTCTCAACCTGTTAAGGCACTTCCAGATTGGCCAAGGCAGTTCGCTGCCAGATGGTAACTTTTCTGCAGGTGGAACGAAAGATGCCGTGGTGCAGCTCCCCAGCCAGCGACTCATCCTCGCCGTGGTCACGTCAGATGTCATTGGGGCAGTTTTATGCAGGAAACTTCGTCGGCTCTTTAGTCTAGATGGTATAGCGACGTCAGTATGCATGGGATGCCTGGGATCAGAGAGCATTTTTGATCGCTCAACAGAGCTTGCTATGTCTCTGCGGACGTTGGGTGGGGCAATACCAGCTAGTGGATATAGCTTTACTACCGGTGTAGGTATGAGAAAACCAGTAATAATCCGGCAAGTCTCGTTCAAAGCTGTATTCACCAACTTTACATGCGTAGATCGCCCCCAGACGGCACTAGCAAATTCGCCGGCAGAAAAACACAGCGCAAGACCTGTCGTTCGCAGAACTTGTGCAGACGCACCCCATTTTGTAGAAGTCAAACGTCGTAGCAAGTTGTTTCTGGAACTGACCTTCTGCTCGATGTTTTTGCAGTTTGCCTTGCAGGTCAGTGATCGGTCTAACACTGTACCAAGGTATTTAGGTTGAGCACGGTGAGCGATTGGGACTCCTTGCCATGTGATATTCAGGGTTTGGTTGGCTTTTTTATTACAAAGATGGAATGCACAGGCTTGGGTCTTTGACGGATTTGGCTTTAGTGCATTATCCTTATAATACTCACCCAAAACAGCGAGATATTTGCGTCAAACATATCACACCCCTCTTTCTTTGTCGGGGGTTTAAATAATTAACCATGTTCACAAGAAATAGGTACAAACATTATGTATGTTCAGTCAACTAATTATGTAAGTATTTATTCCCAACGGGATTGACAGAGCCTAGAGACATGACCCATAAGGCTCAAAGGCCTTGCTGTCCCTACTAATCCCAGTTTCCCCCCTTTAAACAATGTGAAAACTTTAAAATTAGTTTGGGCCTGGATAAAAAGTCCATTTACATATAACTTAATTTTATTTAGTCGAAAAATGTTATATTGAAAAGCGAAATAGTACGAGTTAAAACGTTTTTCATTCAAAAGCCCGGAAGCGAGCACTTGGTACAATTCCCGTGCACAAATTGTAATTAAACACTTAACGTTTTGCGACTCAGCATTATTTGCGTTTAACTGAATGAGAGGTACTTATATAATATGTAACAAAAACCCTGTCCGATCCTTAACGGAGCAACTCAGACCGTCCAATATAAACAACTTTTTCTATAAGACCAATGCTAGAATCTCGAAAAAAATCGACATTGTCATACAAAAGTGTTCGGCCGGCCCGGCAATTTGTATGAAAATGTCGATTGTTTTCTTCTAGTTTCAAGCATTGGTCCCATAGAAAAAGTTGTTCATATTGACGGTCTGAGTTGCTCCGTTAAGGATCGGACAGGGTTTTTGTTACATATTGTATTAAAGGCCAAATACAAAAGAATTTTCCTTTTGTACTCTGTTAACCCTATCTTCAGATTAACATATCTTCATAATTTCTTTTCTACATAATCCTTCGTTTAAAAAAACCCTTACCCTAGACTTATACATACAAACATAGTCTAGCTTTTGTAATTAATTGAAATTACATGTGAGATTTCGGCAGTATTATTATATTTAAAGAAATGCATATGTTTAGGCATAATATAACTAGTTATCGACGTCAAATTTGAACTTGAAAGAAAATATAAGAGTGTACAAGTTTTCCATACTGATGATCCAGTATATTCTCTTTTAAGTTTATATTTTGGCTGTGAAAACTAGTTATATGCTTGCCAATACTAAACTACGTTTTTATGGGAAAGTCTGATTCTATCTAGGGTAAGCGGACTCTTAAATAAATAAATAAATAGGGACAAATGACACAGATTGAGCTAACCCCAAAGTAAGTTCGAGACTTGAGTTATGGGATGCTAACTCAACGATACTATATTTTATAGCAAATACATATATAGATAAACACCCTAGACCCAGGACAATTTGAAAAATGCCATTTTCCAACTTAGCGGATCGTCAATTTTTTTTTATTTCTTTAGTCATTACTAAGCAACAGCTAAGTTTATTGGCGCTTCTAAGCGCAAGTACAGAAGAAGCGGTAACAAACTGTACTGCAGAATTTTCTCCAAAACGTCAACCTAGGGAATATGCACGTATTTTTTTTATTTGTTAAATAAGATCCTTATTTACCACAGTAAACAAATATGAAAGACTTTATAAAATATCTTAATCAGCGACGAACATGTGATAATTTAAATTTTTAATTAGAAAGAGAAGTCCGATATGGACTGGTGACGTCAAAATCCACATCATCAATACATTTGTCATAGAAAATAGCGTTTTTGCGAGTGAGATAGACATATTTTCGTAAAATTGTTATATCTCGTTCGTTTTTTAACCAATTCTTATTTTGTTTTCACTTTTAGTAATTTACTTTTGAATATTTATGGAAAAACTGGTTAGATAACAAATATGTTTTTCATGCATATTCCCTAATACATTGTTATGTGATAAAGTCCGTTGTTTTCCGATATCTCGATTGCCACTCGTTCACCCCCACCCCATGGCTTCATAAATAGCAGTAATTATACCCCCCGACTCCGTGACCTAGTTCGGCTCTGGACAACTGGGCGCGTGGTTATTCTGAAAAAGTGCGATATTACAAAACAAATTTAATTTCGTAATTTGAAATAAATCCTAGCTCCCCAAAAAACATTTGCGAATGTAGTCTTATGTTATGGGATGCTAACTCGACAATAATATCTAGACACGCAGCAGCGTGTCAGAGCAAAGTTCAAAAAAAAAAGGAACTAGCGACGCAGCAGCCATGTGTATATTTACACGAACCATTTCGAGTTACTTTTAACCCCTTTACAACTCAAATCCTATTTAACCTAAGCACATGAAATTTAGCACATGCATAAAATTCATCTAGCTCAACTCGAATCCAAAATATCAATAATGTAGTTCAGATATCCAAATTTGGCATCTAGGTAGACTTTAATGCGGATACAAAGGAAAGATTGAAAAAACATTGAATTTCGTTTTGATTATATTTAAATCGATTTTATTAGGTAAGGTGCCCAAAAAAATTATACGAACAAGCATTTCTTAATACTGCTGCGCAAAAAGTAATGATATCCCACCAAAAACATAAATGTGAAAATGGGAGCCAAGTTCAAACCCCGGCAAAAGAATTGAGATCTAAATGGCTGCCAAGTTCTTTAGAGAATTTTGAATTTTATTTTTAAGAATCTTAACATTTGACTTGGCTCTTATTGTGCGCTGTTTCCTTAGTACAGTTAGTAAAGCACTGCTGCGTTATCAAGTTCATACAATTTCAATTCAATATCAAAGTCGTATTGAAATCGGAGTCGGTTTACAGAATAACTCCACGTATTCCAATGAAGAGGTTATTAGATATTCATGCTAATATCTTTGAGTGCGAGCGGTCTTCATCTATGAAATGGACAACTAGGATAAAGGGATTAACCTCTAATATCTAACAAGCCATCTGCGACTTGATACGTGTAGTTTAGGGTACACTACTGGAAAATTTAAACCAATTAACGAACTTTATAATTAAAAGTTCACCCAAAGTGTTAGCTCGCAACAGCGAACTATAAATAAATAAATATATATAAATGGCCAAATTTTGCAGATGAGGTAAAATTTCTTTATTGCACCAAGTAAGTATGACACTAAACAAAGTACATTTAAAATATAGTAGGTACAAAGGTCACAGATTGAGCTAGCCCCAAGGTGAGTGGGGATACCTGAATTTTTCCGGGGTCCAGTGCTGTCCCCATTCGAAATAAATCATTTGATAGGAAACGGAGACATCATTTAAAATTTTGTCTTGACCAGGCTCTAGATAATCCTTCAAACTATTTTATAAACTACTGTTTACGTGAAGCTTTTCTACGCACATACGCCAAAAGTGGCCGTTTTACGCAATTGTGCGTAGAAAAGCTTCACGTTCTCACTTTAAACTGTAATGTAAACAGTAGTTCATAAAATAGTTTGAAGGGTTATCTAGAGCCTCATCAAGACTAAATTTTTAATTATATCTCCGTTTCCTTTTAAATGATTTAATTCAAATGGGGGCAGCACTGGACCCCGAAAAATTTAGGTAGCCCCTTAATTGTATTATGGGATACTAACTCAACGATACTATATTTTATAACAATTACACATATACATAAATATCCAAGATTCAGGTGAAAAAAAAAACCAAACCGGAAAAAGATCATTTTCCATCTTGACTGACCGGGGATCGAACGCGGGGCCTCCGGTGTGACAAAGTGGCTTGATGACCTCTACGCCAATATAGAAGGACTAGAAATAATGAAGATTCAGAAATAGTTTACGAAGAGGCTAAACAGAACTCTTATATCGAGCCATCTTGGCTCGATATAAGAGTTCTGATTGCAATTTAACATACAACAGATCTCCGTTGATGCACCGACCGTCGGATAACACCATGCCTCCCCTATATTACTTAACTCTTTGACGCTATGCCTGGCGGGAAGATCTACCCCTATAAGGTGGTTGAGCATATTACCTAGCTCCTGATACAATGCTATTGAAGAAGTTAAAGTCTTGAATTTTTGATTCAAATATCATCATCACGAATTGCAATATTAACAGCCCCACGAAATTTATACAAAATGACTATTGCATAGCGCAGCGTCAATTGTCGGCCACTATCCATTATGACGCATGACGCAACATCAACTGTCGACCAATGACGCGGCGACATTCAGCATCTACGGATAGTCCAGCAGTTGGTGTGAAGTAACGGAAGGTGAACGAGACGTAGTTTGTTAGTATCTGCGGCCTACTTGAATGTAATTTTGATGGAATAATTTATGGGCTTGATTTTGCTTCCATTTAAAGTTTGTTGACTCGCAATCCCTTTCTTAAATCCATATTTCAACAATCCCATTATTTATTTCACTTTAATTATATTATATATATTGGCGCCCAACGTGTTACACTGTTAGTATGGCAAAGGTATCGAATAGCGACCAACTGCGTCAGATTATGTGCGACATCAATATTAGTACAATTAGTGTTATTATAAATGTCATGTGACAATGTTAATAATTCCATTTGAACAACTAGTAATAATTCATTGTTATGAATTCAAAGAAGCGCCATCTAGGTGTGATTGCCTCAATAACCACGCGTTTAAGACATTCCAGACCAAGTAAATAAATATACCTTCCTAGATACCAACCTATGTATGTATGAAACCAACAAGAAGTTTACTTATATAGGAACCACGAGTGGCTTCTAAAAATTTACTTAGCAGTTCTTGTTATAAAATTATAGGTGGCGCTAAAAGCATTGCCTTGTTAGTCAATTATCTTCCATAGATGGCGCTGTAAGAAACAAAATAGTATGATTACAGAAGAACGTAACAGATGGCACTGTTGTGCATAAACACCCAGATTTCGAAGCAGCACCACTTTGGATGCATCCGCAGGAATGGTTAAGATGAAAAAAAACTGTGTATTAAATCGTATAAATGGAAACTCAATAGATGGCACTACTAGTTGAACTTAGGAAAGCTATTTTCAGGGCGTATCATATTTCAGTTACGTAAAGAGTCTTCCCTGTAAAAGCCATGAATATTTAAGAAGTATATCAGTATCCTACCAGTTTTATGGCCAAGAGTTTTCTTGTTATTTTAGTCGCGAATTACGTTGCTTACCAAAACAAAATTAGATGGTTTTCGACGTTTCCATTTTATTTTATTGGCGTCCTGACACCGTTGATTTCGTTGTACTTTTCTTTATCAAATAAAAAGCTTTGATAAGGGTAGACTGGTTTCCGAATCGCTATTTTTGTATTGTATCTGATATTTTATACTTTGTAAGCAATATTCGGAACTCGATTTTCCCGTATTATTTTCGAAACGTCCCGACTTCAATTTTTCAATGTTTGGAACAAGAATAGTTGAATATTGTTCGAAATTTAAGATATTTATTGCATTTACGTGTAAATATGAAATTTGTTCGTTGTTTTTGTGACCTGAGAGAAAATGAAACACAATAGACATTTTATGTACCTACCTCATTCGGTTTACTGAATCTTGGTTAAGGTACTTTGTATACATTACTTGTATATTCTAAATCTTTGTTTGTATAGGTACCTATTTGATTGGTATTTGATAGAGTAACATGACATATTTTTTTAGAGATTGATAGATGAAGCGAAAGAGGTTTGTTAGGATCGCTGCAAGTGAAGGTTTATAGTCTCTGCCTATCTCTGTGGGAAATTGGCGTGATATTATGTACTTATGTATTTTATTGCCGTTCAACTTCCATAATAGTTTTGGAGCAAATAAGAAAAGACAGAGAAATATATTGTACTAACACTGTAACTGCTGTCTTTCCGGCTCATATCGTAAAGCTTATCAAGGGAATGAGTTTTAATTTGGAAATCCTACTAAATAGAAACCAACCGATCTAGTTAAACAATTTCTGATTTCAGTTTCAACCTAGGCCCTCCCGCCACATTTAATTATCATTTTATTTGGTATTTTGAGTAATTAAATTGTTAGTCCTGTCTGTCCCGTAATATATAACGGACAAGGTGATTTCTCTTTCTCTCTCTCTCTCTCTGTCTCTCTTCTGCACCTGTGTTGCTTTGAAACCGAAAACACGAATCACTACGAAATATAGTTTTTAAACGACAGCAATATTTGCATACCTGTCTGCAGATTTATACGTACTAACATACTAACATCACATTTTAAATCTTTGAACATCACCGATATCTATTTTATAATAGGAATAAATGATAGTTTATTAAAAGCCCACATTCCGATCTATTTTTGATTCGAAAAATGCTGGGCATAAGGAGAGGCTTCTGCCCAATTACTTCTAATCTTTGTTTTCAATTACTTCTATTTTCAGTATATGTATGTAGGGGTATGTTTGGACCCACCAAATGATAAAGCCGATTTAGGGAAAACCACTCGTAGATTTTATTTAAATAACTTTATTACAAAAAATGGGTACAGTTGAAGTCATACACAAGGTGGCGCGATCAAGAGACGTTCAAAACTTGTATATATTTAAGAAGTTTAGTTAGAGGTGCGTTCCAAACACAAAAATCTACATTTAAGTATATTTGAATCTTCATTAATGATGTAAATCATTTATCAACATTAGACGCACACAGAGTTTGTCATTTATGTTTGCTTAACCGGGCGGGTAACGTAACCCGACGTCTTGACGTATCGGCTAGCCGTCGCTGCATATATCCGGATATAAACTTCAGTTTGACCCGGGTGAAATGAAATTTGATAGTTTTAGCTAATTGCCGCTAATTTTCTATAGAACAACTTTTACAGTGGTTACCGTATATTGAAGTATATTTGATTTGGGAAGAAATGAGAAGTGTTCTTCTAGCCGAACTTAAGGCTTTTAAAATTTGCCAGATATTATGTATTTAGAATCTTTGGGTAACCACTGATATGCACATTAAATTTGGTAAAGAAAAAGCGGGAAAGCGCACCCCTGGCTCCTAAGTAGCACACCTCTGTTGGCGAGACTCATTAAGGGGATATCTGTATTTTCCGGGGTACAGTGCTGCCCCCATTTAACATAAATCATTTGATAGGAAATGAAGACATCATTTAAAATTTTGTTTTGACCAGGCACTAGAAAACCCATCAAACCAGGACTTTTTTCGCAATTGTCCTATCAATAATAAGACTATCGTGAAAAACGGCTACTTTTAGCGTATGTGCGTAGAAAAATTTCACGTCCTCAGTTTAAACTGCAAACAGTAGGTCATAAAATAGTTTAAAGGGTTATCTAGTGCCTGGTCAAGACAAAATTTAGAATGATGTCTCCGTTTCCTAGCAAATGATTTATTCCAAATGGGGGCAGCACTGAACCCAGGAAAATTTAGGTATCCCGTAATCCAATTCACTATTTTCTAACAATTCAAATCAGACTGTTCTCTAAACGTTAAAACAAACATTTTGTATGGGATTTGTACGAAATACCAACTCATAAAGTAATAGTATTTTGAAGTCAAATAGCGCCCTTAATATCAGTTGTTCTGCAATAATAAATCTAAAATCACATTGAAAATGGATATGATGACATGACATGACAAGTGACATTATATTTATTTTTGATCTAGGAAAGTATCCATCTAATGTTAGGAATAGTGCAAATCAAAGCAAATGAATAACAAAAAATGCGAATAAAGTCAAGGTTAAAAGTTTATGTTACAAGCAGAATAATATCCAAAATTATGTAATGCAATACGGGCTGGATAACACAGCCTGACATCTTGACGTATCGGCTTACCGTCACCATAAATATCTGCCGGCCACGCCAAGCCGGATATCCGGGTGTCCGCTACACCCGGGCAAATTTACATGATGTGAATATTTTGCAAAGTTTTTAAGATGAAAGAATAGAAAGTTTTCTTTTTGAAAGAAAATAAATATATGTGTTTCATTCGAAACAAAATGTTAACAAAGATAAGTTAACTTATTACCGGACATGTTTTTTTCTGATAAATAATAATTTCTATTTTGTGTAACAAAGATACTGTTGTTCACATATCACGTCATTTTTGGATAACAATGAAAGACATAATACATTTATATGTGCTAAGTACTTCTGTTTTCTTCCGGGATAAAAATTATTCCTGAAATGTACATATTAATCAGGTTAATGACTTACGTACTTACAACATATTTTAATGCGTTCAGCAATTTCAAGCTAAAGCCTAAATTATCAAACTTTCGTTATAAACTTTACAATCTGTCTTTACTAACTTTCGCATTTATATTAAGATTTAGGTAAAAAGTTAATAACTCTTGTGAATTAATATACCAAAACAAACCAGACAAGTAAAATAATTCAGCATACAAAATGTGGATCGCTCCAAAATGGAGCAACGAATCGATTTGATTTTATATATGCTGAATAATTGAGAGTGAGTAACTGAGTAACGGAGAGTGACAAAGCTATACTAATCTCACGATAATTATAGCCGATATTCAAATGCAGATGAAGCCTCGAAATAAAGGTACTTTGTGAATTAAGTGTATATAAGACACAGAGGTCTTTTTCTTATTTAAGAGACTAGTGTCTCATGTAGATGGAGTATGAATCAAATTTCTCGGTCTTGTTAGTCTTTCTCATAAGCGCTTGATACAATACGAACTTTGTTTTTTAAGAGGCAGCATACGAAATTTAATCCATTGCATATAAAGTAAAGAATAAAATTCTAAGTAGATAACAGGCAGTATATAACATTACGAATATTGTAATGCAATATCCGGGTAGATAGCACAAGTTGACATCTTGATGTATCGGCTAACTGTCGCTATAAATATTGCAAGCTATGCTACCCCGGATATCCCGGTATATCCAAGTCCTTTCCATTTTTTTAATATTTTGCAAGGTTTATGTGAAATAAGAATGATACAAGTTTTCTATTAAGAAGATGGTATTAACATTTTAATTATTTGCGAATAAAGCCAAGAATTAAACTTTTTGTAACAACTAGCAAATAATTGAACGAACTAGCAAAACGAGCAAACCTCTCAGAGTCTACTTGAAAAATTCGGCATTTTTCAAGTAGACTCTTAGATTTGTATGTATATTTGTTTGTTCGACGGAAACTCAAGTAGTTTAGAAAGGAGCATCAATAAATTCTTCATGGTAGGCGCGTAGGTGACCACTAAAATTTTTGAGTTCAAACACGAGCAAAATCGGTCCAAGGATTGCCGAGATATGAGATTCGCGAGTTCACAGCTAGGAGCGAACCACTAGTACTCTTAAAGTTATGTAATGCATTACTCAAATCAAAGAAATAGGCAAAACTGGAGTTGCGGGGTAAGCACACAGAGATGGCAGCACACACGACTAGCAAAAAAGTGAAATAAAGCTTTAAATATGCTTTTAGAATATTTATTGCATTTCATTTGTCATATTGAAATATTTAAAATACTACTTTATTTAAATAACAGTAATAAAAGATTTTAATGTTTTGATGAATAGTTATAGCGCCATCTAGTGTGACAAGGAAGAGAAATAATTATGTTTATAAGGCGATGGGTAGGCATGCTCAAATGAATAACACAACTCGACATCGAGACGTATCGGCTAACTGTCGCCATAAATATCACAAGTCATGCTAACCCGGATATCCGGGTGACCAAATCCGTTACACCCGGGTGAATTTGCATGATGTAAATATTTTCCCAAGAATTTTGAAGTAATACAAAAGTTTTATGAGCCAAGTTTTTTGTTTAAACAAGTCAGTGATAACTGATAACTTTGTTTTAGGGTTCTGTACTAAAATATAATACTAATACAACGCGATCAATTGTGCTACCGTCCAACCTTCTGTCCGTTCGTCCGTCCATCCCCCTGTCTATCCGTCTGTCCGTTCGTCACAGCTTTATATATCCTGCTCAAATAAATATAACCACCATTTTGAATTGATAAGGAAATAAAATGAGACCCTAGTGCCCTGCGTGTTGCAGTTTACATTCCTTTTTAACCCCCGACGGAAAAAGGGGTGTTGTAAGTTTGACGCTTTTTTTTTCTCTTTATTTATTTTAAGGCTTTGGTTTTTTAAAAACATGACAGCCTTATCGTAACCTAACCTATTATATTTGTCTACATTAAAGGGAGTTACTGTTGCGCAACGGCTGCTAATTTATATACTGCAATCGCTTCATCCGAAGATGGTTCTGATAATAATCAAGAGATAACGCCAATATTTAGTGGTAATACCGCTACCAATTCGATACCTTACCGGTTTTTCGTGACCGGTAAGGTATGCGAAGGGATTTTTTACCGTGAAAAAAAAAGGTAAACGATTTATATATTTACAACTATCACATATTTTGCTTATTAACGATGACCTTGCTAACGCTACCTTAAGTTACGCACACAAAAGCGCATATTGTATGCATATGCGCTTTTGTGTGCTTATATATGCTTAACTACTACAACCAAAGTTTGGGACGACTCCTGAAATAAAACATCCTGTACAGCTGTAAAAAAAAGGCTTCTAAGCTAATCTGGACTAATGACGTGTCTTACTCAGACCTGGTTGCAATCGCTCGATTGAGCGAGACAAAAAAAAGCTGAAACATATAGTCGTCGTTATTGGAGACATTAGTCTTAAAGGCTGGTGCTTCATTTGAAGATTAAGTCATCTCTTTAACCGGCTTCAAAAAAGGAGTTGTATCTATGTTTTAAGGGTTCCGTACCCAAAGGTTAAAAACTCTGACAACGTCTGACAGGCACGTAGCCGTTTTTTTACATCATAAAAAACATGAAAATTAACTTTACAATGTCCTTTTTAATTAGGTACAAATATTTTAAGGGGTTATTCAGTCCATCATTTTGAACAACTTTGCCCAATAAATGTATATCGAAATACGAAAAAAAAATTTAGGTTCTCATACAAATCGAAGTAGTCACGTGATATCGTTGCTATGAAAAATGCAAAAAAAAAATCGTATTTCGATATATATTTATTGGGAAAAGTTGTTCAAAATGATGGACTGAATCACCTCTTAAAATATTTGTACTTAATTAAAAAGGACATTGTATACATACTACAAACATGCTAAGGTAACAAAGAGAAAATGAAGCGATATCACAAAATATAGGAACCGTAGCAAGAAATGGGAATATTGACGAGAGAACCGGACCTTTGAATGTTGACCCGCGGATTATTTGGGAATGGGATCTTGTGTTTCATTTCATAAGGGGATTTGGCGAAATGCGTCCTTTTTAGGTTTCCGTAGTAAAAAAGGAATCCTTATAGTTTCACCATGTCTGTCTGTCTGTCGGCATGTTTACTCAGCGACTATTAGTACTAGAAAGCTGTAATTTGGCATGGATATGTATATTAATTAGGCGGAAAAAGTGGTAAAATAAAATATTGAAAAACATTTTTTTTTAGGTTTGTTCCGATACAAGTAAAATGAAAAGGCAATTTTTTTTCTCTGCTAACCAGTCATGTTGGGTATCGTTGAATAGGTATTTCAAAAATATTATGAGGTTATGAACACCGTTTTTTTGATTTAGGGATTTTTCCGTTTCAGAAATATTTGGTTCCTTCATCTGCTAAAAGGTTATATATAAACACGTGAAAAAATTCACAGCTATAGTATATATAATATAACGAAATTTAAAGGAAAACTATCAGAGCTAAGTAGGATTTAAAAATTAATAAGTTATAGGCGATCAAGTTATAAAGTGTACTCGCAAAATGAAAATTTCACACAAATTCCATAGAAAAATAGTTTTTAGACGTTTTTAGTGGCATAAACTCAAAGTGGGCATTCGTAACTACGGAATCCTATACTGCGCGTGGCCCGACACGCACTTGGCCAATTTTTCTAGATATTTTGATATACCATGCGGGTAATGTTATCATAACTTTTTTCTTATTAATAACTTCATGATTTTTTTTTGGGTTCTGTCCCAAGTGTAAAGAAGGAACCCTATTACTAAGACTTCGCTGTCCGTTCTTCCATCCATTTGTCTGTCCGTCTCTGTCACCAGGCTGTATCTTACTAACTGTGATAGCTAGACAGTTGAAATTTTTACACATGATGTATTTCATGTCACTGTAACAGCAAATAGGTACTAAAAATAGAATAAAATAAATATTTGAGTAGAGCAGATAAAATAAAACTATGTTTTATAGATAAACGAAACCCCTCGGGCGCGAGTCTCACACTGTAAAATGAAGACATTTTTCATGTTTTTTTGAATACTTAATGAGAAACTATCATCGATAGAGACTTGCGGGGCTAGATCACCCCTTAAGTCTCAAGACGAAGAACCCTTGTCTCGGCTTTGTTTCGTAGCATACTTGAAGATAGAGCTTTGAGGAGCAGTTTGATAATATCACTAAAATCGATTTTCCGTAAAAAGCAATTTTAAATTGCAAAATGTAACATTTATTGAAGAAAATTGTACACTATCCTTCAAACGGTCTAAGACTCTCTTCTATTGACCGTTTACAACATACCTACATTCATAAAATCACGCCTGTTTCCCGCATGTGTAGGCAGAGACTATTAACTTTCACTTGCTACGAGCCTGGCAGACGTTGTCCGTTAAGGGGGTACTTGAATTTTACCCTTCAAACTATTTTATAAAACTGTAAGAACGTGAAGCTTTTCGACGCATACTTGCGAAAAACGGCCGCTTTTGGCTAATGTGAAAAGCTTCACGTTCTCACTTTAAACTAAGTAAAGTCTAAAAGACTAACCCATCATAATTTTTTTTTAACCCATCATAAAAAATCCCAAATTCAAAAAAAATTACAAACGTTAGCTTAACCTATTTTAGTCAAAATATGTTTTGTCTCGTTCTTTCAATGTCAAATATTGTGAAGAGGAAAAGGGATAAAACATGTTTTAGCTAATATAGGTTTAGCAAACGGTTGTATTTTTTTATGAATATAAGGGTAAGTTATTCTAAAGAAGAAGTTCATAAAAATAAGTAGTTTGAAGGGTTATCTAGAGCAGCGTTTCCCAACCTTTTTCAGTCTACGGACCCCTAGGAAATCAAGCACAGCTTTCACGGACCCCCTTAATAAAATAAACAGCAAAAAAATTCGGATAAGTATTTATTTTAGTTATTACAGATACAGGTCAAGACAAAATTTTAACAGATTTTATAAATAAACATATAAACTTACTTCTTTTAGATTACAAAATTATCGATGAACGCTGAATTTAGTTAGGGAATTTATGATAGGTTTTTTTTATGTTATAGCGCGGCAAACGAACAAGCGGGTAAGTGATGGTAAGTGATCACCGCTGCCCATGGACAACTGCAACACCAGGGGTGTAACAGAAGCGTCGCCGGCCTTTCAGGAAGATGTAGACTCGTTTTTTTAAAGGTTTCAATGTCGTATCGGTCCGGGAACACTGCTGCAGGAAGTTGATTCCACAGTTCGGTCGTACGTGGTAAAAAGTTCCTTTTAAAACGTATGATGGTTGATTGCCAACTATCATTTTTATTTTAGGTAACGCAATCATTTTAATTATTGTTGTTATTTTGGTGTTTCAATAAAGTATTACTTGCTTACCCTGTACCAGGCCTGTGTCACTCCCCGTTTAGGTATCGAAAGTATACCTATATTATTACTATGCGCGCGGCGACCACTCCGGAGTGGGAAATTCAATTATATGAACCGTTTGTCCAGAGCAATAAGAATAAAATTGGTTTGCAATGGATTTCTAGACATCTAAACGAAACGGTGCCGTGTTCTGAAGCGAGCTGAATTAAACTATATCGTTTCTTTGAATTTCTTCGCTGAGTGAGACTACTGTACATGTGACACATATAAGTTGAACTAAAATGGCGGACTTTAAAGCATTTTTGTACAAATTCCCAGCTCGTAGGTTGAACCAAAATAGCGGTTAAAGGTACCAGTAATGCGCCGAAGACTGCCATTTGGGTTCAATTTACGTGTCGGGAATTTGCACAAAAATGCTTTGAAGTCCGCCATTTTAGATCAAATTATTTGTGTCGCATTTTACATGAGTACTAGTACTTGTTTTGTGCTCATACATAGGAATCTGTTCAGGCATTTTGAAGTTATGGCGGAATAAAGAAACCCCCATATACATTCTCATTCCCAAACCATCAAAACAGTACATTCCCTTTCAGGGCAGCCGGGTAACAAGATGTTTTGTATACAATTACCATTTTTAGGGCCCCATACAAAAAATGATAAAAAAACGGAACCCTTATTCATTCGTGCGTCTGTCTGTCCGTCCGTCTGTCACAGCCTATTTGCTCCGAACTAAATAAAATTTGGTAGGATGGGTGTATCCTATGACACAAAAACAGATGAGCAAAGTAAAAAAAAAAGATATTTTGTAATTATTATACAAAAAAATTCTAATTTTATACATGAAAGAAGACGAAAATTGGCAATTCCCTATGATCTCCGTAATAACGGAGTCTTAAATTTTGACAAATATATATATATATATATATATATTATAGTTCATTGCTTGTAGATTACAGGAAAATGTATAAGAATTCTATCAATTGAAAATAAAGAGGTAAACTCAATATAATACTTTCAATTACAGAAATCTTTGGCATTCTACGAAACCCTCTCCCCGCGAGTTCACACTTGGCCGGTTTTATTGAAAAAATCATAGATCACACATCTTTAAAGTTTTGTATGTTATAACAAAACACACTAGGCACAATATCTACATCAGGCAGGTACTTTAAGACCCCCAAGAACCGGAAATGAGGCCAAGGTCGGCCGGAAGGGCACTGTCCGCACCCACTTGAAAAAAGATCTAAATTCGTTAAAGCTTTTCAGCTTTTGTTTTTTTTACTGATTGAGCTAACCCCAAAGTAAGTTCTAGACTTAATAAATAAATATATAGGGACAAATCACACAGATTGAGCTAGCCCCAAAGTGAGTTTGAGACTTGTGTTATGGGATACTAACTCAACGATACTATATTTTATAACAAATACATATATAGATAAATATCCAAGACCCAGGTCAATCTGAAAAAGATCATTTTCCATCTTGACCTGACCGGGGATCGTACCCGGGACCTCCGTTGTGACAGTGTGGCATGATGACCACTAGGCCATAGAGGTCGTGTTATGGGATACTAACTCAACGATACTATAACTTTATAACCAGAGATCGGAATCACGGGTGCTATCGCTATCAAATGTATGACTAAAAGTTCCGGGATTTCTTGAGAATCTAATTGGGTACTAAGCAAATAAAATAATCATAATTATGTGATTTCAGGATAAGTATATATTTTTCGATTATAATATATCCTGAAATCACATAATTATGATTGTTGTATTTATAGATTGTATAGTCATATCCATACTTTTGATAGCAATAGCACCCGTGATTCCGATCTCTGTTTATAACAAATTCATACATAGATAAGCATCCAAGACCCAGGTCAATCTGAACAAGATCATTTTCCATTTTGACCTGACCGGGGAACGAACCCGGAACCAAAGCTGTGACCGCCTGGTAGGCCACAGAGGTCGTTGATTTTATTAAATCCATTCTAAGGTTTTTTAACCATTACTCACAAACCTATAATACCATAAAAATGTAGCATACCCATGTGATTTGTATGGCTTTCTGCTACATTTGGGGAATATAGAACCAAATATAGTCCTATCGATGAAAAAATGATGTTCCACTAGATCAAACAAAACAACATACAAGTATATGGAGCTTAGCACATACCTGATTTGAGGTTCGTTCGCCGATGATTTCCACCTGCAGGCGTTGAGTTCACGAGTAGACCGATTTTTCGATTTGACGTTTTTTGGGCGCGAAAGCGTTGCGGTGACGGACATGCGCTTCGCTCGGCAGTTGGTAAAGCACAACAAACATAATACGTCATTATAGATAAGGGAGTAGACAGAACCCAGGGCCATAAGATCCAAAGGCCATGCCTAATATGCGTAACGGCAGGCCTGTGTCACTCCCCGTTTAGGTATCGAAAATATACCTACATTATTACAATCGCGCGGCGACCACTTCGAAGGGGAAAATTCAGTCACATGAATCGTTTGTCCAGTAATGGTAATAAGAATGAAATTGGCTTGCAATGGATGTCAAGGTATCTAAACGAAGAAGTGAGGAGTTCTGACGCGAGTTCAATTAAATAATAGCGCTAACCACATTAAGTAGATATTTCTTTAATTTTTTTTCTGAGTGAGTGGACGTGAGTACTAGTATTTATTCTGTGGTAAGTATTTAAAGTATCGCAGTATTGTCATAGTGATACTTTTTAACCTCCGACAAAAAAGAAGGGTGTTATTTTTTTAACGCTAATGTCTGTCTGTCCATCTGTCTGTGTGTCTGTCTGCGACACTGAATCTCTCGAAGAGATGGACCAATTTTGATGCAGTATTTTTTACGTGAAAGCAAGTTCCCTTGAGGTGGTTATGTTTACGGAACTACATATTCCAATTGATATCCGAAGCACGATTCTTATTTTCTAGGCAAATTAAATCAAAAACCCCGACTTGCAAGTTTTAACCCCCAGTAACTTTTAAACAGCTAATTGATTTTCATCAACTTTAGCCCACCATTGCAAGACCCATTGCAAGATAACTTGCTATTACGTAAAAAAATCGCATCAAAATCGGTCCATCCGTGCGAGAGCTACTATGACACAGACATTTAGCGTCAATCTTATGACCCTCCCCCCATTTCCCCTTCTTCTTGTTGGGGGTTAAAAAGAATTCCGAGGATTTCAAATCCACCCTGTATTTCCTTCTAAAATCTTATTTAACGAGAACAACAAAGAAGACAATGTTTTCTTCAACCCAAAACTCACAAGCAAAGAACTGTGAACCTAATTTCAAAGAACTGTCAACTTATCATCAAATGAAATTGAATTCTCCCAAGTGCGCCAAAAATCTCAACTCCTTTCAATGTTGGAATAAATTGTCTTTATTACACCTAATTCGACATTCTCTAAAACTGGGTATCTTTATCAGGGTTTGTCGTTTGCACTGCCAAGTTAATTTAGCCTTTATTGAGTGAGTTATAAGAGCGAAGAAGTCGGGATGGTTTTCTGACAGAGTTAGGAAATGGAACGTTTTGTAGAAACACTCTCGTAATAATGCGTTGTTAGGGGTTGTGGCGGATCCATGGTTGGGTTTGGGGTCTCTAATATTTGTCATAAAAATATTTATCATAATATATGTAGGTTGACATAATGTTTTTAATATTATATCATCGCGGATCAAGTCATTTGCAGATCATCTGGGAACGTACTAATATGACGAAGAAGAAGAGTTAAAGAAAACCCACATGCAATTTGATCGCTTAGAGTGGAATAAGGTTAAGAAAATTATTATTTCCTAATTTCTACTTAAGATTAGTGAAACTGCAAAGTTGTTTTGGCAACTAACAGTATTCCTATTGCACTCAAAAAACATTATTTCTTTATCTTATTAGTTGTGTCACTAACAAATTGTTATTTGTTGTTAAAAAAAGAACAAATTCGCTCATCTTGAGTGAAGTCTGTACTGTAACCGACTTCAACCCCCAAACTACACAACAGATTTCAATAAAAAAATTATGGTACCACCTGACAAGTATGACCTTTCAAACAAAGAAAAAAAAAACAAATTGATCGAGGCGTTGTAAACATACATAAAAATTTTCATAAAAGATTCCGATGAATAATAATTTATCGGGTTTTTTGTGATTTTTTCCTTGACCTCCTTTTTTGAAGTTTGTTTAAAAAGAAGAACACTGTGATTAACATTTGAGAGGGGTGGCTTGAAAATTTTTTACCTCTCAAGTTTTTACCTCTGGATACGCCAAGGATTGAGCAGCGGTACTCAAACTGTAGATTCGTAATGCAGAGTCAGGAGGTAAGGAATTCGATTATTTTTGTTGATAGTACACCTGAGTCTTGGAAAATCTGACTTTCCAGACAATGTTGTAGGTATATGGAATAGAAATGTTGATATTAAACAAAGGTGTACAATGTATGTCGGAACCTATGGGAATTTACCGACAATATTTATTTAATTCAGTAAAATTATTGTCATTTGCTGCATATTACACAACAAAATATTCTTGATCTAAAAATCTAAATTAACTAAGTTGTCTTTTATTTTAGCTTGGTTGGTCGGAGATTTCGAACATTCCAAAGAAAAAAAAAACTTTACTTAACAAATATAAAAACGTTTTTGCACTATTTCATGTAATTTGAAAACAATAAAATATCAAAAATGATTTATAGTATTTTATACAGGCAATTTTTATTATTTAACTTATGATGACCTCCGTGGCGTAGTGGTCACTATGCTAGTCCGCCATCCAGATGTCCCTGCTTTGATTTGATGTCAAGGAATTTGGAAAATAGCCTTTTTCAAATTCTCCTGGTTCTTGGATGTCTATATATATATGTATTTCTTTGAGTTAGTATCCCATAACACAAGTCTCGAACTTACTTTGGGGCTAGCTCAATCAGTGTTATTTGCCTCTATATATTTGACAAACAATAATCCTGGCAGGGTCGCCTTGTAAGGTGCGACGTTTTCAGGTAAATGAAACTAGTGAATGCTCGAATAATACTGTCTATATTTGACAGAATAACACATTATATAAGTGATACAAAGAGTATGATATAAAGAGTAATAATATAGAAGTCTAAATGGGTACTTAATCTAACCCTCTCAATTTATTTATTTAACTATCCAGGCCCTACTAGGAGTCGAACCCTTGTAATTTAAGAGCATGCTCTGGTCGGTGGAGTTACGTGGAGTCGCCTCCAGTCCTCTCTTCTCTCTGCCATCCTTTTACTGTCCTGAAGGACCTTGGAACCCAGACCTATCAAACCTTTCGAATCCAGAGCAGTTTAATTATTTCAGCAGATATTTCACTAATAGCGACTGTGTGCATCAAGTGAAGCCAATAAATTTGGCTTCTGCCACCAACTAGGTCACACGGAGAATCGCAAACTCATTTCATTTCTGCTTTACAAGCACTGGCCATAAATTAAAGAATATGTAGAAAGGGAGCTCGGTAGCCCAGTCAAAAGGTTGGCATGTATTGAAGTAGTAGTATTGTTAGTAGAATGAGTTGTTTGTTGTTGAGAGGCATTTCACATCTGGTTGGCAGTCTCGCTCGCACAATTAAACATTTTTAAAAATTATTAAAAAATTTGTAGAAAAGTGTTTTATTAACATTCAATATAATTATATCGTGGATATTTTAGACATGTTTGTATATAGTGTTACAATGTATTTTGTGTGGTTTATATTTAATTGTCTCGGACACCACTCGGTTACTGCTTTGGTCCATCGGCTGTCTTCTCTCCTAGCTAAGTATCCCGCCCATCAACTGCGTGATCCGTCTACCTACGTCTTCGATCTTAGTTCTGCGGCGAATCTCAACGTTTGGTACACGGTCCATCAGCGTGATTCCGAGTATGGTGCGCTCTATCGCTCTTTGTGGAACCTAAATTATGATAAGAGATTACAGACCAGTAGGGAAATCACCGCCCATCAGATGATATAAATTGATGGGTAAGCAGTGGATGAGAATGGCAAAAAAAGGAAGCCTATGCCCAGCAGTGGGTTGATACGGGCTGAAAATGGATGGATGGATGGATATTTGTATGGTCGAATCTTTCACCTTAATTTTAAACCAGTTATCTTCAACTGATTGAGTTGAAATTATGTGTAAGTTGGATGACATTGAAATATTATTATGACAAGGAGCTGATCTGATGATGGAGCCGGAAGGTGGCCATAAAAATCCTGTAAGAAAACGACGCAATCTTCATTAGGCTATAGCTATGAAAGGCTTCATTAAAAAAGCAAGCACGAAGAATTTTTTTATTTTTTAAAATAACTTTTTGATTACGTTTTTCACCTTCTTACTCTCGATTACGCTGAAGGTGGTCTTTGAGTCTCGCGGCCCTGGGCTCTGTCTGTCTATGGCTGCAACCCAAAGTGTGGTCTGCCCTATTAAGAATTGGGTACACAAGCAAGGATGAGAAACCGTGCTCGTCGACACAGGCGATTAGGGTAAACACGTAATTAAAAGTGTATTTGTACTACTAATATGATGCAGTTTTACTTTTAACAGTCCCTAAAGTAACACTAGATACACAAGATCGACTTGATTAATGCAAACTGACGTCTGTCAATGTGTAATTGATTTTGGTGGAAAATAGTATATTTGTAAGGTTTTTATTTAAGATTAGTTAGATTTTAATTGAGTTTTTAGTTTAGATTTTAATTTTTGATTGAATTTTAAAATCTATTATTGCTTTATGCAAGTTAAAATGAATACAAGAGTCTACTTTTTAAACTTAGTAAAAAAAATATTCAAGTTATGAGAATTAAGTTCGAACTATCAAAAATTATAATACTCTCTTCTGTACTATTTGTATGTTCGTCCAGTGGCACTCAACCCTCATTGATCTATCTCTAAATGGGTCAATAGCCGTCCATACTGGTTTGCTGTGATAACGGTATTTCGGTAATGGCAGATATTCTGCGCTAATTCCGTTTGAATACCAGCTGTTGGCCGGTATAAGCGGATTGGGGTGGAAATGCTAGCTACGTTATGATCTCTCTTATCAAGTGTGTTAAAAGCTGTCACTGGTGCTGAAGTGCCATTTTTGAAATACGACGTCGCATAAACGAATGGTTTTTTCATACAAAAAACTGTTCGTTTAGTCACTCCGCGTTTAAAAAATGGCATCACAGGTTTTTCGAGCTGCCTAAATTAATATAACGTAGCTCAAAGACTGTCATTTAGTATTCTTCTTCTTCTGCCTTTCCTTATCCCACTATTTATGTAGAGTCGGCACAGCATGTGGGTTTTTTCTATTTTATTCTACCTATATCCAGTCAACATATCCGTCACTCCATTTCTACTTATGTTCAACGTGTAACGGACAGGGGGTTCAACCTGAAAGGGAGTAAACATACTAATCAATGTGAACAACTTTTACTATGGGACCGTCCATGAAACCGTAAAACAAAAATCTGCACCTCCATACATTTTGGCACGGTAGATATTTTTGTATGGAGGTGAAATTTTTTTTCATGATGACGGGGATGGTCCCATAGTAAAACTTGTTCACATTGTTTAGTATGTTTACTCCCTTTCGGGTTAATACCCACTTTCTGATACACGGTGTATGTCTAGCAGTTGGCTTTCTGCCGGTGGAAACAACACTGAACAAAGCTGTTTAAAATGTTGAGAGCCACTTGTTTTTTGCGAACACTCAGTTGAGTTATGTTTATATCCCCGCTGTTGTTGAAATACGATATGTAAAAGAACAGTGTGTTTTTACTTTTATGACGTCGCATACAATTTAAGATTTTTATGTTTTCATACAGTAGGTAGGTATTTTGAGAAAGTATAAATTGTTGCAGTTGCAATACATAAGTTTTTTGAAAAAAATACATTTTTGTACAAGTTATTGATTTATATTATTTTATTACAATGCTCGGATTATCCAGATAAATATAATTATATTGAAAGTTTATGAAACACTTTTCTTCAAATGAGTCACATTTTTTTAATAATCCTTAAAAATGTTTGATTGTGTGAGCGAGACAGCCAACCAAATGTGAAAAGCCTCTTAAGCACAATTTTAAAACAGCTCGCCACACTGCCATCCAGCACTGAAATTACTAACAAAAGACGGAAAGATATTGTTTGCTCCAAAAACGTACAAACAAAACATGCCTTCTATAGATTTTTCCTATTCCTTGGCCCACTCCTTTACAATAGACTTAATAATCAACTAGACTTGTATCCCTGCACTCCTAGTGTGACTAAGAAAATACTCCAAGAAGCCCTCCTGAATTGTCTTATGAAGATACAGAGGACTTACTAGCAGTTATAAGTACAGTCAAGTACCAAGATACCTGACCAGGCCCTCTACTTATATCTTAAATTTTCTCTTAAACTAAAAATAATATTTACATGAAAATTTATATTCAGAAAGTCTTAATTAAAATCTGTCTGAATATAAATTTTCATGTTAATATCATTTTTAGTTTAAGAGAAAATTCAAGATGTAAGTAGAGGGCCTGGTCAGATATCTTGGTACTTGACTTACAGTTATTAAGGGGCTACATGAATTTTCCGGGGTCCAGTGCTGCCCCCATTTAAAATAAATCATTTTATGGGCAGCACTGGACCCCGGAAAATTCATGTAGCCCCTGAAATTATTATTATTTCATTTTCCATTTTTCCATTTCTTAAACCATTGTTTTACTTTCTTAATTCTTTATTGTCTATGTTTATTGTAGCTTCTAAGCGCCTGAAACACAGGATGTTTATCATCCCAGCTCAGGGACCATTTATTTTTGTGTTTTATTTATATAATGTGTGACTATAATGTTTAGGCAGTGCCTCCAGTGCCGGCGCCGGCACCCTAAAATTCGTGCATCGGGTGCCGGCACCAAAAAAAAACAAAACTTTAAACTTGACACTTGACAATCTTGACAAAAACTTGTCTATTAAGTTTGCAATGTATGTTTTAATTTGATGTTATAGTAATGAAGTAAGAAATTAAAAAGAAATTAAAAAGAAATTAAATATACCTTCTTAGATTCATAAAAAAAAATCATATCTCAGTTATGTAAATAACTGTTTTATATCTAGACTAATATTACAAAGAGATAAGGTTTGATTGTGTGTTTGTCCTCAGTAAAATTATTTTTTTTTCCTCCTACCGTGTTCAACTACACGCAATTTTTTTGTTCATTACGTAAATAAATGTTTTTTATATTTACTCAATAAAATTGTTTTATCGTTTCATTTCCAGCTACGCGCAAGATACTCTGCTATCACATTCTCATCACTGACGGACTAGACAGAGCCTAGGGCTGCATGGCCCCAAGGCCACAATAAGCTAGCTAGCTAGCCGAGTTGCTTATTGACAACAAGCCCATTCCCTCAAATCAATCCTAGTAAAAAATCTATGTCTAAGAAGGTACTTACCTAACTGTTACTGTCTGTTTATCTTTTCGCTCTAAGACTACAACTGGCACACTGAGTGAGATTTGGTTATTCTAAACCTAGAATTTTATTTTACTACATACGTTTTTTATATCATAAAATTTTTATATAGAGCCGGTCCACAAACTGATCTTTTCATTAAAGAGATCACAGATGAGCCGGTCGTATAAAAATCTCTAGTGAGTCACAAGTCACAAATAAATAAATATTTATTTAAGGACAAATAACACTGATTGAGCTAGCCCCAAAGTAAGTTCGAGACTTGTGTTATGGGATACTAACTCAACAATACTATATTTTATAACAGATACATATAGATAAACATCCAAGACCCAGGACAATTAAAAAAAAAGCCATTTTCCAACTTGTCCTGACAGGGGATCGAACCCGGAACCTATGGGTGGCGGATTAGCATGGTGACCACTACGCCACGGAGGTCGTCAAATTAAATAATAGTGAGTTTAGTGACTATTGCCGGTACCGCTATCAATAGGCTCCCAATAACAGTGCCGGCGCTGGTACCGATATTAGGGACCGGCGCCGGCAGCGGAGGCACTGCCTAATGCTTATAATATTATCATTTTTAAGAAATTGAATAAAAAAATCAAAAACTATTTTATGAATCACTTTTATAGTTTAAAGTGAGACGTTTAAACACAGGAGACACCAGACACATACATTTATAGTTACACTAGATTTTTCCCGCGGCTTCGCTCGCGTAGGGGTGTAATTTATCAAAATCCTTTCTTAGGGGGATGCCTACGTCATAGTAGCTTTATGCATGCAAAGTCTCAGCCCGATCGGTTTAAAATTGACAAAGTTTCATACAAACTTTCATCTCCTATTTTATCCCCTTGGGGGTAGAATTGATCAAAATCCTTTCTTAGCGGATGCCTACGTCATAACATCTACCTGCATGCCAAATTTCAGCCCGATCCGTCCAGTAGTTTGGGCTGTGCGTTGATAGATCACTATGTCAGTCAGTCAGTCACCTTTGAGTTATATATATTTAGATTTAAGTAATTATTAACGATTATGAGGCAAACTTGATAACAAATTATCAAATTAAGCCCAGTTCAGGTGTTCAGTGATAAGCTGAGAAGGGTTGCCAAGCAACCGCCGATGGAGTTAACTGTTCTTAATTAAGTTATAATTACTGTGGAACCTAAAGGGAAAGGTCAAGTGAGAGGTAGTGTTAACGTGATGTACTTGCGAATGAACCCGCCTGCTTAAGGTGGTGATTATGGGAATATCTCACAAAAAAAACGACGGGTTGCACTCCGAGGTGCCAGCCGAAGTGAAAACTTGAATATTAACGTTGTGCATTTTTGATATTTTGGAATGGTTAAGAAATAATTTTGCACGAATTGCTTTAATTATCAGTATAAAAGTACTATCATTTATGTGGTAGAATACATTATTTATTTATTTACAGCATGCCACGCGCACGCCCTGCGCCGCCTAAACGAAACAGCAGGCGCAGGTATACATTTTCGCCGCGCCGTAGAAAGAGAGGGGGATACTTCCTCTCCTACGCCGCGCCGGCTGTCTACTCTCCATCCATCTTACGAATTTTCGATCAGGTCTCGTGTCCTGACGCGAGTTTAACATTTTTTACCCATTACAAAAAAAGTGTACAATGCCGCTAAAGAAATTTTCAGTTCAAAAACTTGAGGCTTTTGAAATGTGGTGCTGGCATAGGATGGAAAGAAGCTGGGTTAAAAAAGTTACCACTGAACTATAATATACACTCATAGACCATTGGACCCACTGGATATTTTTGAAGCGATGGTGGTCAGGACACTGCCTGTGCGGTATAAGTTTGATTGACCATGTGACCTCACTTAGTGTACGCCGCGATTACATTAATCTTGTATTACTGTACAAAATACGATTAATCCTCGGTCTTCTCGACTCTCCTAGCCTTCTCCACTTAACTTTAACATGCGTTTTAAGTCTTGAAATCGTAACTATAACACATTTATCCTATAGGTTTACTTGAATAACACATTGTTTTATAATCGTGGTCAGAATGTTTCGCCAGTAATATGTCTAACAGAGACGTTGATATCTTTCACTTTTTGCTTTACAAGTTTCAGCGGCAAATACTAATACACCTAGAAGTGAGTAACTAACATGCTTTTGTAATTCTTTAATTTCTGTTTTGTTTGAATTTGTTTAGTTGCAATAATCTATCACTTTTATTCTTGTATTTACAGAGTACCCCAGCTTCTGATCCTGTAACTAATGTAGCTTTAAGGCATACTTGTTTAAGGATTGCAAACTCGACCGACTCTTATATTTGTATAATTTACTTGTTTCTCTTTTTGTGTTTCAACCTGTCAAGTATGCTAATAAATAAATAGATTCTCACTGGGCGTGACTTGTACGGTTTTCAACTAACCCTATTTGCCTCCGGTGAAGGAAAACCTCTTCAGGAAACCTGCAGAACACCTGCACACTATTATAGTGTGTATGACAATGACTGTTGTCACTAGATCTTCTTCTTCTTAGCATGTCGATGGTTCTCTTTTTCCTTTATATTTGATCAGCCCAGTAGTGGGCACTTCGACATCCAGGGTGCAGTTGGTAGGGCGGGCACCCGGGACAGGAAAGTTGATGCGCCATAGTTTGTGGAGACGAACCACACTCGCACACGTTCCGTGAGCTATGAATTATTTTTCACCTGAACAAAAGCTCCCCACAACGACCTACTTGAGTTCGCAGTCTATTGAGCGACTTCCAAGCAGACCAGGACAGATCACGCGCAGGTGGCAACTCTTTTTTTGATTAATACAGTGTAGCCCCTTTCTCAGAGTTTTATTCTGGCCTCTTTGTTGCAGTCCAGCGCCTTCGTACTCCTTAAGAAACTATGATGGCTTTTAGGTCTTTGAGGCGTTGGGTCATACTGGTAGAGTAGGTGTCGGGAATCGAGCTCTTGCTTTCCACGTTCAGCGGCACAAGTGGCTTCTCTGCTAGTCACTAGATGGCAGTCACTGAGCTACGTCAGGCAGCCCGAAAAATCACACCAGTGTTAACTATCAACACACTCGAAAGAGGAAAACCACGAAACTAAAAGGGTACTAAATCTGAAGGATGCCGGATAAAGGAACGGAGGGAGGGCAAACACAAGGTAGTAAAGGTGTGCGTTAAGGATGATATAGATACAAAACAATATAATATAAATACCCTTTTTGCATTCTGTCCTGGTAAACCAAAGTTTTTTTTTTATGTTATAGAGCGGCAAACTAACAAGCGGGTCATCTGATGGTAAGTGATCACCGCTGCCCATGGACAACTGCAACACCATGGGTGTTACAGAAGCGTTGCCGGCCTTTCAGTTGCCCTCCCCAGAAAACGTAGGGCCGCCCAAGCAAGAATGCTTAGGGAGGGATTCTCCGGTATCTGACGTACCGGTACCCTCCTGGAGTACTTCATTTCTTTTAAATTCCGCTGCCATTATAAAGGTAAGGGTGGGGGCTTCGGCTCTCTCACTCACCAAACGAAGCATAGAAGCATAGAAGCGGTTACTCGTAACGTCTACTAAACAAAAGTATGCCTTAAAAGCAGTCTTCTCCGGAACCAATCAGACCAAGAGCGGAAATAAACGAACAATGCGGTCTTTATTCAAACGATGGATTGCGCTAATTCCAAACCGTTACTTAATCTACCGTCTGACACACGGACGTTGCGCTTGGAAAACCAAATGTTCGATTGTAGGTATGTTTTGTTGGAATATTTTTGATTTATCCTTTATTGAGAAAGATAGAATTTGTAAAGCGTAGACAGATATAATGATAGCAGCATTTAATAGCTAACCTTTGGCTTGTTAGAGAAAAATTGAAAACGTACTAACAATATGTCCAACACAAAAACTAGGTACACTATAATTAATTAAATGGATTACTACTCAAAGCACTCACACTGTTTGGACAAGATAAATTATCAATGAGGAATATTTTCAGTACAAAACTGTCACGATACCACATTTTTCTGCCTTAATCACAGAAAGTCATTCGTTGTTTTTATCGTCCGTGGGTATTAAAAGCCACACCTCTTTTGTGTAGCTGCATTAAGGGTTAAGACCGTTTAATCCCGGGTCTCAAGGGATAGAGAAATTAGTTTTATCGCTATTACGACCTCCAGTTTCAGGTCTGGCTTTAAAAACATCATTTTAGGGTTCCCTATCTTAAAAAGGTAAAACAGGATTGTTTAAACAGAAATCTTTTAGGATTACTTCTTAGTTATTCAGTATAAACAGAAAACTATTAGGGTTACTATTGTGTCTGCCTGTCAGTCTATATCTACTACTTTGCTTCGAAACTACTTGACTGGTTAAGGGGCCCTGAATTTTCCGGGGTCAACAACAAATGGGGGCAGCACTGGACCCAACAACAATTTAAAGTGAGAATGAGAAGCTTTTCTAAAGCTTCACGTTCTCACTTTAAACTGTAAACAGTAGTTCATTTGTTAACCAATTTTTACGATAAGTCCTTTACGGTTCAAGCGGTGCGCCTGTGGAATGAACTGCCAGTTTTAATACGGCAGGCACAGTCTCTTCCCGTTTTTAAGAAAAGGGTAGTAGATTACTATCTATAATACACAAAGAGTAATTAATTGGAATGATCACATTATAAATTACTCTATTTTATGTAGCTATCAAGTTATCAGTAAGTCTATTTGCTATTTAATAATATGTATTGTATATGTATATGTGTTATATATAATTTATGTATTGTATATGTATATGTGTTATATATAATTTATGTATTGTATATGTATATGTGTAATATATAATTTATGTATGTTTATTGCCTAAACCTATTTATGTTTTAATGTATTTATAAAGGTTAAAATGTGTGTAAATTTATGTTAAATTTATTAAGTTTAAAGTTGCTTTAGATACATTTTTCTTTTCCTTCTTAGTCAGTTGCACCACCGTCTTTGTCTTTCTCACATTCCTCTCCATCCACTGGTTGTCTCGCTTTAAGCGATAAGACCGCCCATTGTACTCATTTTAATTTAAAATTATTTCTTTGTGTTACTTTTTTTCTTTTGGTGTACAATAAAGAGTTATCTATCTATCTATCTATCTATCTTTGAAGGGTATCTAGGGCCTTGTCAAGACAAAATTTCAAATGATGTCTCCGTTTATTTTCCAATAATTTATTTCAAATGGTGGCAGCACTGGACCCCGAAAGATTCAAAAAATTCATAGACGTCAGATAACATTCAAATATCAGGATATTAGAGTTTCGCGGTCACAAATTAACTTCATAATTTTTAACAGTGTAGTACCCGAACGGGTGGACCGATTTCGATGCGGTGGTTCTTAGCTGTGTTTGATGAAAATGGGTTCAACCGTTTTAAAGATATTGATAGATAGATAGATACATACATACATACATATTATCACGCCTGTTTCCCACAGGGGTAGGCAGAGACTAAGGACCTCCACTTGCTACGATCCTGACAGACCTCTTTCGCTTCATCTACACTCATCACTCTCTTCATGCATGCCCGCTGGTTACGGGTACTTCTGAACTCTCACAGGTTCGTCGAGGACGACCCTGACCCACTCTTCCACTCACGTTTGCTTTGTAGACTCTTTTAGTGAATCTCCTTTCATCCATCCTTTCTACATGTCCGAACCATATCAACATTCCTTTCTCAATTTTTGTTACTACATCTTCTTTCAGTCCACACTGCTCCCTTATGACATCATTTCTAATAGATAAATAGATAGATAGATAAATTGTTTGTCACAACCGACACACACACACACAAATTAAACTATACATAAATTAGTTTCACTTAGCTTAAAATATAATACTAACACAACAAAACAGTAATTACATGTGTGTGCTGCAGCAAGATAAATAGGTCAAAGCTCAGTGACAATATTGCCTCGAAAGCAATGCACTGATTTTCAGCAATGGCCTGGAAAGGTAGGTGCGAGTGCGAATCAAATAAGAAATATATATTAAATTAGTGTTAAAGGAAAACAAAAGATACAAAAGATATTGGAGGTTAACGCTTAAAATTCGAGGGTTTCTAATTTACTTGTCAAATAATAGATGGCGCTACGGATATTAATTCCACTGTCATCGGTTAGAATATGCAGTTCCACTACTTATCACTAGATGGTGTAGGGTTTTTAATTTGCTATGAATAAACTTATTCACGTCACTATAATACTCGTAATAGGCATTTCACATTTGGTTGGCTGTCTCGCTCGTACAATAAAACATTAATAAAGATTTTAAAAAATGTGTCTCATTTGTAGAAAAGTGTTTCATTGACATTTAATACAAAGTATATGTTAGATATTTTAGACATGTTTTTTATTGTTTATGTGTGTGTGTATAGAGAATTAGGTAATTAAAAATTTAATATTTTGATGACTGCATTCTCTATTTAGCCAATGTCTACACAACATACAAACATGTCTAAAATATCCACAATTTAATTATATTGAATGATTGACTGCCTTCGTGGTCCAGTGGTCAAGGCGTTCGCCTTGTGACCCGGAGGTCATGGGTTCGATTCCTACTGGGAAGCATACTTTGTGAAAAGTTGTTTCTAGTCTGGATAGGATATTGCTGGCTTGAATCACCTGATTATCTGAAAAGAAAAATGATTCCGTGTTTCGGAAGGCACGTAAAAATGTGAGTCCCGAACGCCACCTAGCGTTTGATCATCAAACTATCCAAGGATTGGTTCCTGGTTTGCCCTTTGGGTTGTGGAGGTCAGACGGCAGTCGCTCTGTGTAAAAACCAGTAACTTCGTCAAATCTCCTTGGTTAGGTAGTGCACCCCGGGCTCTGAAGCGTTACTGCTGAGGATGCAACCGGGATGCATACGCTCGGATGATGATAATAATGAAACACTTTTCTACAAATGAGACACATTTTTTATAAATAATAATCTTTAAAAATGTTTGATAGTGCGAGCGAGACAGACAACCAAATGTGAAATGCCTCTTAAGTAAATAATAGTTTCAGAGACTTAAATCATTTTACCAGCTATATGTGTGTTGTGCTGTCGAGCTCTTTATTTCCAACTGTATTTACAACGCTAGTGCGACCCTTAAAAGGATAAAGTCGTTTACACACCGCTAAAAACCCTTCAGGGACTATGTTGTCATTTCTCTTGCCTGAGGTGTTACAATAACAAAAATATTTTTCTAGGAAGATGAAAGTGATAGCGGAGCGTGAGAGGATGAGGGTCGGTAACATGTTTGTTATACTCGACTGCAGAAGGTGGGGTAATGTTTATAAAATATTTTTAAAGTTGAACAAATGTGTCTATGGTTTCGTCAAATTAAAGAGATGTTCACAAATTTATTTGCCAGGCAAAAACAAATAAATTATTGATCTTTTGTATGTAATTATGTATCTCCTTCAGATTCATGGGTCTTGTCACCTTTTGAGAAGCTTGCGTGGGGATACAGACCCAACCTTTGGAGAAGTGAAAGTGGCGCCGCCAAAACCCATTCCTAAATATACCTATGAAAGGTGTACCCTTGAATTGGTTTCGGCAGGAGAAATATATAATTTAAAGTGAGAATGTGAAGCTTTTCTACGCACATAAGCCAAAAGTGGCCTTTTTTCGCAAATGTGCGTAGATAGGCTTCACGTTCTTACTTTAAACTGAAACAGTAGTTCACAAAATAGTTTGAAGGGTTATGTAGGGCTTTGTCAAGACAAAATTTTAAATGATGTCAAGAAGTTTGCTTCTTGCGTAAATCGTAGAAGCCGTTCAAAGGAATGGGTTAAGTATACCTGAATTTTCCGGGGTCCAGTGCTGCCCCCATTTGAAATAAATTATTTGATAGGAAACGGAGACATCATTTAAAATTTTTTCTTGACCAGTCCCTAGATAACCCTTCAAACTATTTTGTGAACTACTGTTTTCAAATTGTTACTGTTACATTGTACAATGTTTTTTGGAACGAAGTTCCTTACGGCAGGCTTGGAGGAGATAGGGATTTTGCTGCGCGACCGAACTGAAAAAAATGTGATAGTAAAACCGTAAGGATGACCTCGTTAAATAAAACCGTTAAATGAGACGTGCGCAGGCGCGACAGTCGTATACACAAGCGAGTAGTGTATAATACCTTTGAGCACGATTTTTCTTTTGCAAATTGTGTCGATTCTACATTAGCCGAAGGAACTTCGTTCCTACCTGGTGTCCCACGACACCACATTTCTTTTATTTTTTTTTTCTTTTATCCCAGAGCAGCATAGAAGGAAGCTTTTTCCATCTGCTAGCCCACCATCAAGCTAAAACATGAATTTAAGTCTTCCGGCCCTGGGCTCTGTTTAGAGCCACAAGACCCAATATGCTCTGTCTGCCCCGTTAGAGAAAAGACGTTATACATTATTTAAAGCAAAGAGTCTTAAGGGGTATTCGCGCAACCATTTTGAGGCGCACCTAATGAGGCGCACCTTAATATTATTCCTTGGAGCGCACCTCCTAAAACGTGGGTGCGCTTTGAGGAAAATATATTGATATCTATCGTGAGCGCAACTAAAAGGTGAGTTTCGAGGAATATTCCAAAAATAATAATATTTTATTCCTCGAAGCGCACCCACGTTTAAATAGGTGCGCCTCAAAATGGTTGCGCTTCGAGAAACACCCCCATTTTTTTATGTTATAGGGCGGCAAATGAACAAGCGGATCACAGAAGCGTTGCCGGCCTTTCAGGAAGATATAAACTCGTTTTTTGAAGGTTTCAATGTCGTGTCGGTCCAGAAACACTGCTGCAGGAACATTTTACTCATTCTATCACGTCTTTATCCCAACAGAGCAGACCGAGCCACAAGACCTATGGGCCACTTAGCCTGTTAAAAATAAATAAATATATACGGACAAATAACACAGATTAAGCTAGCCCGAAAGTAAGTTCGAGACTTGATAGTGTTATAGGACACTAACTAAACGATACTATATTTTATAACAAATACATATATAGGTAAGCATTAGACCTAAATCAATCTGAAAAAGATCATTTTCCATCTCTACCTGACCAGGGATCAAACCTGGAACCACCAGTGTTACAGACTGGCATAATGACCATAAGGCCACAAAAACCCTCAAAAAAAAAAGAAAAAAATGTTAAAAGAAAATAATCAAAACGAGGCTGAGTTAGGTTAGGTTGGGTCATGATCGATCCCGATCATGCCCGTTTCTTCTGATCGGTTTTGGCAATTTAACAAGTAGTTATTAAAAAATTAAAACAAGTTTTTATCTAGAACAATAAACTTAAAAGTTTAAAGTGCTCCTTAAGACAAATTAAACGAACGAAAACTCGATATGATTGTACCCTTTCATTACAGAGTTCCTATGGCCACCTTGTGGCTCCATCATCCAATCAACTCCATGTCATCATGATATTACATTGTCACGCAATATACGTACGCGTGCCAAATTTCAGCTTAATTGGAAACCGGGAAGTAGCTCAAATTTAACTCGCACGATTTGATTAGGTACAGACAACGTGACAGGTGTAACTAAATAAAAGTTTATAATTCACTTTTCAAGTAATTTAAAAAATAATCTAATTCGCAATCCATTTCGAGGAAATAGCCTCTGGGTTAGGTCTTACTTATTAAGATATTTACAAAAATCCCAATGTAATTAATTTTCAAGCAAGGTCTTCTTGAGGAAGTGACGTCACGTTGAAGTGAAATTAGCAGTTTTTTCGTCTTTCATTACTGTATAAAAGTGCGATTTTGATGATTAAAACACTGAATCAACTAAAAGAATGGTTTTCCCATACAAGAAACAGTTCGTTTAATGACTCCCCGTTTGAAAAATGGCACCACTGTACTGTCACTTCACTGACACTGACATCTTCCAACACAACAACTTGACAACAACCAACATAACGACAGTAATTTAGATAGGTGATATTGAAAGTTGACAGATCTCATTGCTTTTTTAGTGTAGGCGTAGGAAAAATGTGAATTTCGATTGCTGTGTGTCGTCACTTCCGATGTTTAAAATTATATAAAAAAATCCTGATGACACCTAGATTTTTTTTATTCAAATTACCTTCTTAAAGTGGTCTATATTTCAGATTGAAGGCATCTACAACACTTTTATACTTTTTAGTTGACAAGGCAATTTATAAATAATTGGCCAAGTGCGTGTCGGGCCACGTGCAGTAGGGTTCCGTAGTTACAAACGCCAACTTTGTGTTCATGCCACTTAAAAAAAACTAATTTTCTTTAGAATTTGTATGAAATTTGCCTTTTCTGAGTACATTTTATAAGTTAATCGCCCATAACTTTTTAATTTTTAAATTCTACTTAGCTCTGATAGTTTTCCTTTAAATTTTGTTATAAATTCTATAGCTGTGATTTTTTTCACGTGTCCGTTTATAACCGTTTAGCAGATAAAGGAGGGGGACACTTGACTCCAACAATTTTTTTCACTTTAAAAGCAAATATTTCAGAAACGGATACCAAAGTCAAAAAACGGTGTTCTCAAACTCACAATATTTTTAAAAGACCTATTCAACGATACCCAACATAATTGGTTAGTCGAGAAAAAAAAATGACTTTTCATTTTACAAGTATGGGAGCTAAGAAAAAAACATTTAAATATTTTATTTTACCGTTTTTTCCGCCTAATTGATATATATATTCATGCCAAATTACAGCTTTCTAGTACTTATTGTCGCTGAGTAAGACCGCGGACGGACAGACAGACAGACAGACATGGCGAAACTATAAGGGTTCCTTGTTTACTACGGAACCCTAAAAAAAGACAACCAAGTACAATCCATGGTATTTTTTTTGCCAATTTTTATCTAGCTTGGAAAAGTCATAAAAAGTTATCTCACATTTTATCAGAAAGTTAAACCTTTGGAAATATCCTTCTAACCGTCACAATCTATTTCCTTTAATACAATGCCATCTTCTAACCACCCAAAGTTTGATCACTTTTTTACGATCTTTGCTGCAGAGTAAAATCTCACAGAGTTTAAGATTTTAAATTACTACATACATGCGTTCATACTTATTATCATGCCTGTTTCCTATTGGTGTTATTAGCAGAGATCGGAATCACGGGTGCTAGTGCTGACAATAGTATGGATATGACTATATAATTTATAAAAAAAACAAACAGTAATTATGTGATTTCAGGATATATTTTAAACGAAAAAAAAAAAATACTTATCCTGAAATCACATAATTATGATTGTTTTATTTACTTAGTACCCGATTAGATTCTCGAGAAATCCCGGAACTTTTAGTCATATCCATACTTTTGATAGCAATAGCACCCGAGATTCATCTTTTTCGCCCGAGATTTCTCTGGTAATTAGTGATGTGCAGTTCCCAGGAATTTTGGAATCTTCTGTTCTGTTCTGTTCTGAGTCCTCCCAGCCAGCAGTTACGCTGCAAGAGCTTATGAATGAGGTTTACCTTGGAGAGTACGTCATCACGCTTGCAGACCAAAGCCGATGCATGTATATCGTCCTCAGTCCCTAGAACATGGCGACGCCAAACCTCGTTATACCACTCTCATGGCTCGAGAAACCAGTTAGACTCGTAGATAGGGATAAAGGAGTGTAGGAGATATTCGCAGTCAGGGAGTAGGGGAGAGAGAGGGAGTTGAAAGAACCGAGCGAATACCAGCATCAAATCAGTATGGGGAGGATAGATATAATACTTGGTGTGTGATATATACTTGGAAGGATAATAGACTGCTTTGTTGTTTTGTATCCGTCGCGTTGCTCTGCAGGTCTTCTTCGTAAGATTAGAGATTTGTTGGCACTGTCGTAATAGTGCAGCCTTCTGGTTTGTCTTCTGGAATTTGACTTCTGACTTCAGTTTACTGGTCTTGACACTCTTCACTTCTGGCTTCTGGGTTTTCTGTTTTTCGCAGCCGAGTTTCTGTTTCTGTTTACTGATTTTTCTGGTTCCTATGTACATTATTATTATTATTTTTTTTATGTAGTTCGATTTCTGAATCCTGCTTCTTTGTTCTAGGCTAATGGGTTCTGGCTCCTGATTTCTGTCTGAGGCTTATCAAAAATCAAGGACCCCACATTTTTTAGTTCAGCAAAGTGATAAAAGTTCGCAAAAATACAGCGCCTCGAAGCTGGAGAAATAAAAGTAAATAATTTTTTTTTTTTTCTCCCCTTCACTTTCGTCACTCCCGTTTTTTTTTTCCCCTTCTTTTTTTCCCCGCATCGTATTATTACCTCATACCAAGTTTAGTTTACTATTTTGTAAGTGATATCCACATGGTTTCATTTATTTTATTTTCGTCCCTGTATGGCCAGTGGGGCCTTTGGCGACGTCAAGTAATCCTCGAAGTATTTGGCGTTCATATTTCCTAAGTCTTGACCGATTTTGTTTTGTCAATGCAGAAACGTTCAAAGCATATGTCATGCACGGCCTAATTACCATTTTGTACATTAACACTGCGATGCTCTACTCTATTTGATTCTTTTGTATAAATGGTAATAACATTTTTGAATTTTTTATTGCTTTGACGCAACGGTTTTTGATAGTTGATTTCCGGTTGTGTGTAGCTGAAATGTATGTGCCTAAGTACTTGATTTCTGACATGGGTTTAATTATGGCTCCTCCAAGTATTCTGCTTCGTTGTTCTTCGACAGGTGGTCCATGAGGGTCTCGAATAACTAATTTAGTTTTAGTCTCGTTTATGGTGAGACCAACTGAACGGAGAAGTTCTTTCATTTTTGTAATGATTCGATCGATTACTTCTATTTCTTCCCCGATCAGTATCAAGTCATCCGCGAAAGATAATATCATGGGCAGGGTTATTTCCAGATCTTGGTCGAGTCTCACTGCGCTTTCTTCTTCCTCCAGCGTTCTAAGTACCTCATCGATAATTATTGTGAACAGTCTTGGAGATAGGGGGCAGCCTTGTTTAACGCCTTTGCCCTTGTTGATAGTTTCCGAATTTTGTCCGCACCATGATATGAAAGTTTCGTCGTTCATACATGCTTTGATTATTCTGTTAGTAAGAGGTGCACCTACTCTGGTTAGCAGTACATCTTTAAGTACTTCTAAGTTGACATTATCGAATGCTCTTTCTAGGTCAAGGGCCACGACGTAAACTACCGCTCCTTCTCTCCACTTAATATCTAAAACACGTCTAAGTGTAAAAATATGATCCTCAGTTGATCGGTTATTCAAGAAAGCCGCTTGATAATTTCCTAAATTAGTGATAGCCGAGTCTAGCCTTTCTAATAAGTAATTCGCGTAAATTCGATATCCTACGTTACAAATAGATATCTTCCTGAAATCATTTATGTTTTTTGGGTGAGGTTGTTTCGGGATGGGGACTTCCTTAGTGAGGCGCCACTCCTTAGGAACTTCATTTTTGTGCCATATCAAAGCCATAGTTTTGGTGAGTTCTTCTAAGAATTCAATTGGGGCTGCTTTGTATAATTCGGGTACAACGTGATCGGTTCCTGGGACAGTGGCATTTTTCATGCGCTGTATAATATTCCTAATGTTCTCAACGTTAGGGGGCTCCATCTTCGTATAGGCAAGGCCTGTTTCATTCGCGGTATTAACGTGTCGCCCTTCGCTTTGTCTTACGTCTGCAATCCAGTTAGACATTGGAATGTAGTGTTTGGATTGATTTCGTGCATAATTCCTTTTATGATTTCTAAGAAATTTGTAAGTTATTTTCATACGTAGGGATTTGTGTGTCTTGCTTAGGCCCTGAAAAATTTTTTTTTGTTTTGTAAGTATCCTCTTTTTCTAAGATGGTTTTAAGTTTTTTTCGCGCTATAGTTACATTTTGGTGTACTTTTTTGTCTTGGGGATATTGTGATTTTTGGAATAACGCCTTTTGAAAATTTGCTAAAGCGACTCTACTTTCTTTTGATTTAGCAGCAGGTTTTTGTAGTGCCTTATGTGCAGCAATTTTTAAAATATTATTTAGGGTGTCCCATTCAAGTGTGTTATCGTTTTTGTCCTTCAAATTCTTATTTGAGTTTTCTTCTTTTTTAACTAAATGGATTTTTTTCTTTTACCGCGTTCTGGTAGATTGTCAAGTTCTTTTTATTTTGTAAAAGCTCGTAGTCGTAATTTTTATGGTTATATTGGATTTTTTTGAATTGGCATTTTTGATTGTTTTTTGGGTAACCCGTTTTATATGTAAAAGATGTCATTTGTACTTTTCCCCATATCAGTTTATGATCGGATTTAACTTTCAGACCTTTTTCACCAATAATACTGTGGAAAAATATGCCCCTTTTCGTACCGGTGATAATATGGTCGACTTGCGATTGTTTTGTTCCCCGTGACCATGTGGTCCTTCATGTGGGTCTGCCCCACGTACTGTTTACTTTTAGTTTGTGTTGCTGTATTAAATTGAGCAAAAGGTTTCCGTTAGCATTTGAGGTATTATGGTAGAGATTTTTTCCGATTAATGTTTTGAATGTCTCGATTTGGAGTCCTAATTCACGTACATCTTCTATACCTATATGGGCATTAAAATCGCCGATAATGATTAAGAAGGCATTGCTTGGGGTTTTCCTAATAAGATTTCCTACTTGTGAGAACCGGGATGTTGATTCTGACGGGATATGCGTGTTAATGACGAAAATATTTATTGGGTCATTGACATCGGCAATTTTTATCTTTAAGTTTATTGCTATTACGTCACGGCTTTCGCGATATATGCGTATTATGTTGTAGTCAATTTTTTTGTTAATTAGGATGGCAATTCCTCGGTATTCCTTAGCACTTTTGCCTCCACCTAGTATCCAGTTGTAGTGCTTTGATTTATAGCCTCCGGTAGCCATATGAGTTTCTTGTAGGCCTGCAATGGTTATATTGCGGTCTGAAAGAAGTTTATCTATATTGTTCTTATCGCGTAGTGTTGCGCATCCTAGTACATTCCAGGTGGCAATTGATAAAGCTTCGCATGGCATGGGTGGAAGTATAGGTAGTACGCGTATTACAGTGGGCGAACGTCTCCCTTTTGTGCAAATATAGTTGTTTTGAGAACTTTCGGATTCGGAAGAGAGTGTATTACGTACTTTGATGACGTCTTGCGAAATATCTAAGATCTCGTTAAGTACTTGATTCGTTTTATGGCCTTCCGTGTTATTTGCTGTATTAGGTAATAGCTGTTTGTGTGGTGTTTCGAAGTTAGCTATACTATCATAGTGACTATTCTCGAAGTATAAATAGATGTTTGCCACAGCATTATCTGATGGATGATATACAATTGGATTCCTGTTTTGCCCATATACGTGAACGTTTATAACATAATATTCTGCTGCTGCTATGAGGATGTCCTCTCCCCCCCAGAAGCCATCCTCAAATTGATTTTCTATATATCTGATGATGAGTTCATCTGATGTCATACTACTTTTTGGACAAGACAGGTCGGTGCAGTCTAAGATGTTATTCTGTAGTGCTAGGTTAATATTAGGCACATGTTTGTTGTTTTTAACGTAAGAAGCTAAGTCACGGCGTATCATGTGATGGTCAAAAGTTACTCCGAAAATATTGTTAATTTGGTCCGCTAAGGCTCTATACAAACAATTACCATCTCCCGCCATTTTTCTAACTGTTTTGTTTTGGCTTGTATTCATTGTGTGCAGCTGTTTTATTACTATATGTATTGTCTTATTTGAGGCTATTCAGAATTATCGGTTGGCGAGGGATTTATTGCGAGCGCTATTGTATTTTGGGCAATATTCGTTCTTAATGTTTTTAGGGCGCACTTTTTACGACAAAATTTCCTTTATTTAAATTTAGGTAAGTAATGGTTCTAAGCTCGTAGTGGTCCGCAGATGTTTTACGACACAATATGTTGCAGGCTCTTATTTTTGCCGCGTGAAAGCGCGGTTTATTTGTTTTTTTTTTTTTTGATGCCTTTGATTCACAATGCCTTTCAGGGTTTGGGAATTTTGTAGGAGATTTTCTAGTATTGTTTCAATTGTTTTCCTGTGGGTATTGTTTCAGATATCTTTCAGGGTTACGCAACTTTTAATTTACGGAGTATTAGCTTAATGTATAGGTACTTTCTAATTGTTTTTGTTTTAAATCTGAATGTTGAGATTTGGAGTATAATTTATATATGTGAAATACTGTTATACTAATGTGCGGATGCTACGTATTAATGCTTATAACGTTGAGTCTGCAGTCTCTTTTAGTTGTTAACGGGATCAGAATATGAGGTAGAGTGTTTAGTTTTCCTTTCAATTTAGACTTAGGCTCCAAGTCATTTGGGGTATATATGGATTTTATAAAGGTTGATTAGTTTTAATACCAGTATTGTAGAAGTGTATTACTAGTTTTCAGGTAACGATAGGCTGGTTTGCTGGTTAGTGTTCAGATTATGTTTGTCGTGAAGAAAATAAAGAAGTTATGGAGTTAGCTTATAATATGAATGTCGATTTTCTGTTCTTTTTATTTATTTATTTTTTATTATGAGGTTAGTAGTGTTAGCTGAAAGCTATTTCGTGTGATATATAGTTTAATTTTATTAGCCTCACCGATTCAGAATTTATTTATTAGGTGTCTGTCTAGAGGAGATGCTTAATTGCAGCCTGTCACCACCTCCTCCGCACGAACACCCTGGAGGCGGCAGGGGACCTAGCTTTTGACGCCAACAATTATGCAACACAACAAAGTGACAAAACCAAGAGATACTATAAAGATACTATAAATATCCCACGACAACAAAGATATACTTGAACTGAATTGAGTTGATGTCTTTTTAAACTAGTGATGTAGTTGATTTATTTTGCAGCTTGGCTAGATCAGCCGGATAATTGAATTCAAAACCGCGAGTGAGACATTCAACCGAGTATCAGTTTGTTCAGGATCTCGTGAATAGAATTATCAATAGTGGTAAATACAGTGTCACTGCGCTTTACCGTGCTATCGACGTGCCTATGTTGGTAATTTACGAAGAGGCAATAACTTTTTCTTAAACGAAATGTTTTACGTAAATTTCTGGTTAGTTGAAAGTGCAGTGGCCTGCTTTGTAAAAATAGTAGATTTGTCCTTAGCTAGATTATTTTAGTTATCAGATTCTGGTGTAGTATATTAAGGGCCTTTTTCAGTACCACGCGTGCTGTTTTAGGTCGTTGCTTACTATGAACGCAGTAGTATAATTAATATATTTAAGTAAAGATTTTAAATTCTCATCTTTTTTTTTTTTTTTTTTGAAGATATACAGCTTATTGAATTTACTAAGTGCCAATTACAAGTCTTTATTTATAAGGTAATATTCTGAACTTTAAAATAACAAATACTACATAAATTCTGCTATTAAATGGATAGAAAAAAGAAATACTCACAATATCAAAAAGTGGATGTCAGATAAACGGAAAATTAGGTACTGTTGAAGAGGTTTGGTTTTATACAAAGCACTCGATCTTATCAATTTTACAATTAGACAAGTAATACATTTATGGAACAAATACTAATAAAGTGTATAATAACAAATACTAAAAAAGTGCCTATTATACAATTTAGCGGTCAAGTTAATTACAAGTTATTTGTCATAGAACTTATTAGCTAATACTTGCTTTATACAAGGTATGCTGGTACAAAATAAATCAAATCGCATTCTGTTACGAAGCTATTAAAAGTCTCACGACTTTCTTGTGTAAGACTATTACCTACGTCTTGTAATTACTGATTTTCCTGAACAGAGGGGAGAACATGAGAAGGATAGTTTCTAGATTGGCATGCAGTGACAGTTAGGATAAACTGTATGCCTATATATAATACATATATAAATAAATATAAAAAGGATTGATCTCACCAATTAACTCAGCAGGATTAATAGCTGAATCTGCGTGGTCGTATTCACTATTAGCTTCTGAATAAGTATCTATAATTACACCATACACTGCACTCACAAATATGCACGCATGCGCAGACCAAATGACTTGAACTGCGTTTTACTCTAATACCGGCGCGAACGATTACGGGGCTTTACGATTGGGACGTTAAGGTCTCGGCAGGTAGTGAGCGCATGCGTCCGCTCGGCAAGACGGTCGGTCCCGTATCTTCCCAGGAATTTTGGAATCTTAGAACAATATTCCTGTTAACATTGTCACAGAACAATTGTACAGAAGTCTTACTCAGACAAGAAATTCAAAGAAATATCTTCTTAATGTGGTTAACGCTATGGTTTAATTTAGCTCGCGTAAGAACTCTTACGTCTTTGTTTAGCTATACATCCATTGCAAGCCTATTTCATTTCTTTTACTCTGTACAAACGATTCATGTAACTGAATTTTCCCCTCCGGAGTGGTCGCCGCTTGCATAGTAATCATGTAGGTATATTTTCGATACCTAAACGGGGAGTGACACAGGTCTGACATTATTTACTTACCGACTTTTTGTACGCGTCCGCTAAAAGTAAATTTATAAATTCTCATTATAGGTGAGTTTTGTAGATTATTTTATGAGAATAAATGTCTTTAACCGTTTAATTCCACGCAATATTCCTAGCAATGGAAATTCATGGGGAATATTTACAGAAATATTGGGAATGTACCCGTAAATTTACTGTGGGAATATTTCCGTCATAGGCCGACATAGGCCTCTCCCAAGGATTTCCAAAATGACCGATCTAGAGCGACCTGCATTCCGTAAATTTAAATATTTCCAGTGGCACATCACTGGGTGTAATACTTCTACTACTTGACTTAATTCACTTAGATTTGGTAAAATATATAAGAAGAGATAGAAGGAACACAAGGAACTACTTCCAAAGAGAGTAAAGAAAAGGAAAAAAATTTTGTACATATCGTAAATTATTCCTTCCAAAAGTTTTTGCGATTAGCGCAGAAAAAGAGGCAGTTTGTATGTGATTCATCTTTTGAGTCTTCATGGATGAAATAAGATAAAACTTCTTTATGGTATTAATAACTATAAGAACAACTTTCGTAAACTTAGAGGAAGGTACAAAATTGGGCTTATCACTTAAAGCGAACTCCTTCATCCAACGTTTGGATAAAAAGACGTTTGAATAAATGTTGGGGGTTGGCGAGGTACAGATGAACATTATGTCAGACATAAACTTTTATTCATAGAGATCAAATCCCACCGGGAAGCATACTTTATGAAAAGTTGCTGCTAGTGTTATAAGTAGTTTTAGAAGATTATTCGAAAACAAAGATGATTCCGTGTTTTGGAATGCACAAAAAGCTGTAGGTACCGAACACCATCTAGAGTTTGCTCAAACCTTTCCAAGGATTGGTTCTCGTCTTCCCTTTGGGTTGCGGAGGTCAGACAGCAGTCGCTCTGTGTAAAAACCAGAAACCTCATCAAATAACCTATCTTATGGTTGATGAAGATAAACCTGTATGCATAATTAGTAATGAATACTGGAGTTGGAGTCCTGGATTGGATGCTTTTGACCTACAGTGTGATAGTTCATAATAGGCTGGAAATAGAATAAAATAGAGATAAATCTTAAACTCTCAATTTCCTACTCTGTGCCTAAACTGCAGTGGTCGATTTTATGAAGGCAATGAATAGAATGTCTCAGTTTATTGCTCGACAGTGCGGGCGAGTAAAATATATAGGTTTTGTGATGACCGTATCTCAGTGTAGATCGTTGAAACCGTAGGTCCAAAGAGTATGATCGTCTAATTTAAAAATGCTCGCCCCACATCCCGCTTAACGCTTAAAAGCAAAATAAGTTTATCAATACACACATTGTTTTCGTCATTAGTTTCATTGACTGCTTGGCTCCAAACAGCCAAATCTGTTGACCAATTAGTTTATAAATACCACGAACGCACGACAGAGCAGAGGTGTTACGTCGAATATTAGGCGCGTTAAATGACAGTATTTCAATTACTTTCTTGATAAATTAGAATGCAAGCGAGTCCAAACCTCAGAAAGATTGCCGCACTTACACAATTAAAATTTCACAATGAGTTTTTACTCCTACACATTGAGACAATTATATTAGTAGAGGGGAGTAATGTTTTAGGCTAGACGATCTTTTTTTGCTTTTCACGACGATCTAAGTATAACTTATTTTAACTTAAGATAAGAGAAAATAATTATTAGATTTTTGTTACTTTGGTGATGTTTATTTAAGGATTATTCAATAAACTATAGTAGTCCGCTACGAACGGTAAATTAATAAATAGGAAAAAATTACAAAATTCCTTTGTACACCATATCTCTGAATCCCATGAGCGAAATTGCTACCCGAAGACCATATCATTAATCATTAAAATATATATATAAAGTCTATTTGTTGAATTGGTTGGCATCCAGGCTTTTATAAAAAATCGGCTTTCGTGTCTCGCCGACGGTGTGCACATCAATTTAGCAAATGAAACCAACAAATGATAGATTGTCTAAGTGTTAGAACTTGGTTAGCTCATCATTTTTTCACAGGTGGACATAGGCCTCTTCCATGGATTTTGAAAATGACTTATCTACTATATTATTCGCTAGCTCTTAATGACATTTATTTTATAAATCCAGTGAGCTTTTCCATGCTAAATCCCATTTCCTCATATCAAGATGTAGTTTTCAACTGCATGTGCAGTTGAAAACTACATCTGCGCCAATAGCCGTGTAGCGATGTATTGGATGGCGCTTTGTGACGCAAACGGTGTGTATGAATTAATAAACTTTGAGAATAATACTTTCAATTGCTGAAGGTACCTACTATTGGAATTTTACCTTGAGATAATAAAGATTCGTAAGTAAAATAAGATTTTTGTAAACCTACCTATTATATAGTTTATATAGTACTTACAAAAATTTGAGACGCTAGCTCGTTTAATGGCATTTATTCTTTATTGATAAAAATTAATATATTATTGATTAATTATTATTTATTTATCAATCCAGTGAGCTTTTCCATGCTAAATCCCATTTCATCATATCTAGATGTAGTTTTCAACTGCACATCCAAACTGCGCCAATAGCCGTGTAGCGATGTATTGGATGGCGCTTTGTGACGCAAACTGTGTGTATTTACTTTGAGAATACTACATTCAATCGAAAACTATTTACCCGTCTACGGCAAATCCAAAAGGAGGGATATATGATTCGCAGATATGTATGTATGTCATGCATTTATAGTGGCAAAACACAATTGTTTTGGGTCTTATCGTTGGACAGCGTAAATACTGTAATAGTATTAGGTACATTGTTTGCTGAAGGTACCTACTATTGGAATTTTACCTTGAGATAAGAAAAAATAGTTTTAGTAAAATAAGATTTTTGAAAACCTACCTATAGTACTTACAAACATTTTAGACGCTAGCTCGTTCAATGACATTTATTTATCAATTCAGTGAACTTTTCCATACTAAATCCCATTTCCTCATATCAAGATGTAGTTTCAACTGCACATCCAAACTGCGCCAATAACCGTGTGTATTTACTTTGAGAATACTACTTTCAATCGTAACTATTTACCCGTCTACGGCAAATCCAAAAGGAGGGATATGTGTTTCGCAGCTGTGTATGTATGTCATGCATTTTTGGCGGTAAAACATAGTTGTTTTTGAGTTTTATTGTTTTAAATTGTAGGTACTGTAATAAGTATTCAAGTATTAGATACATAGTTTGCTGGAAAGAAAAATAAGAGAGATAAGAAATAATATTTTTGGTAAAATAAGACTTTTGTAACCCTATATATACAACGTAGAAGGGACATACCCGTAATTAATCAAACCACAGGTTGCACACACTATACATTATACTATTATGAAATTAAAATAACAGTCAATAAAATAAGAAAATAATTGGCACTTCCATACAAAAGTTTGCAGCCGCCCGGGCAATTTGTATGCGAATATAGATTGTTTTGTGGTTTTTTGACTGTTTTATTAATTTAATTATACGAGTACTATAGTGGTCTAGTATAGTTCTTGGTTCGATTTATTAAGGATGTGTCTCTTCCACATTCTATAGTAAACTACTTACAAACATTTTAGACGCTAGCTCGTTCAGTGACATTTAGGCTTCACTCACACCGGAAGAGAAGCGGCGGGCAGCTTACTTTACTGTCAAGCCATAGTCACCTTTATTTCTATCTTTGAAATTCTTAGAATGGCTTGAAAAAAACTTGGCCGCTTGGCGCCGCGGGCAGTCGCGAGAAGTCGCGAGGCTTTTGTTTTTTTTTTCAAGTTATACTGTGCATTGTGCGAATAGAAATAAAGGTAAATATGGTTTGACAATAAAAACGCGCTGCCCGCCGCTTCTCTCCAGTATGAGTTAAGCTTTATTTATCATTCAAGTACGCTTATCCATTCTAAATCCCATTTCCTCATATCAAGATGAAGATTTCAGGTGCACATCAACACTGCGCCAATAGTATGTGTTTTAATTGTAACGCAGTATTGGATGGTGCTTCGGGATGCACTCGGTGACTATTTACTCAACTACGGCAAAGCTAATAAGAAGGTTATGGGTTTTGGAATCGTAGGTACAGCAAACTGTAATACTGCTGCTATATTATCTTGAGATAGTTAAGAAAAAGTACTTTACGTGACAAAAGATTTTTGTGTTAGATATAATCCATTCAAAATCCCATTTCCTCATTTCAAGATGTAGTTTTCAACTGCACATACGACTGCGCCAGTGGTATGTCTAGCTCAGTATTGGATGCCGCTTTGTGATGCAAACTGTTTGTATTTGAACGAACTGTACGTGTTTACTTTGAGAATACTACTTTCAATCGACGACTATTTAACCGTCGACGGCAAATCCAAAAATCCAAAAATCATAGGTACAGAGAATTGTAATTCTATAGCTGCTATTTTGCCTTCAGATAGTTAAGAAAAAGTATATTTAGTGAAATAAGATTGGTGTACCGATATTATACTATACTAAAACCTATTTCCTAATTTCAAAAAGTTAGTACTCTACTGCACACCCACACTGCGCCAAAAGTATGTGAAGCTCAGTACTGAACTCTTTGTTATGCAAACTGTTTGTATTTGAACAAATTGAATGTGTTTACTTTGAGAACACTACCTTTGACGGACGACTATTAAGGGGCTACCTAAATTTTTCGGAGTCCAGTGCTGCCCCCATTACAATTAAATCATTTGAAAGGAAACAGAAATATCATTTAAAATTTTATCTTGATCAGACCCTACATAACCCTTTAAACTATTTTATGAACTCATGTTTACAGTTGAAAGTGAGAACGTGAAGCTTTTCTACGCACATCCGCCAAAAGTGGCCGTTTTTCGCAATTGTGCGTAGAAAAGCTTCACGTTCTCACTTTAAACTGTAAATATTATTTCATAAAACAGTTTGAAGGGTTCTCAAGGGCCTGGTCAAGACAAAATTTTAAATGATGTCTCTGTTTCCTCTCACATGATTTATTTCAAATAGGGGCAGCACTGGACCCCGAAAATATCAGGTAGCCCCTTAACCCGTCTATGGCAAATCCAAAAGGAAGACGAGAGAGATATCCAGAAGAATAAAGGGTAAACACAGTTAATAAATAAATAAATAAATATATATGGGGACAAATTAAACTGATTGAGCTAGCCCCAAAGTAAGTTATCTTTGGGATTTATAGTTGGAATTCGTAGATACTATATAATCTTAAGTATTATTAGTTCGTTAAAGGTATCTAGTGTTACAATTTTACTTTGAGAAAAAATACCAAAGGGCGCTTTTAGGACACATGCGCAATTGCGCATGTCAAGCCCACATCTTGCGCATGACAAACGTGGTTTGAATTTGTTGCATATAATTTGAGTCCTATCACACATCAATACAAATCAAATTGCATTTACCGAAGTCCAGTCGAGCCAAGTGCCGGGCGGGTGCAAGGCGCAAGCACGGCGGAGGCAAGGCGAGCGCGTGGCGTAGGCGAGGCGTGTGTTGACTTCGGTTAATACAATTTGAGTTGTATTAATGTCTGATACGACTCAAATTACACTACTATACAAATAAAAAGTAAAAAATGCAACAGAAATGGCTATAGGCGTATTTTTATCCTTGAAGGTTCCTAAGTTTAAACAAGAAAGTAAAAAACTTCATTACGTATAAATTTTGACTTATTTCGGAATTACATTTTTTGAAAAATTGTATGGAAAATTCCCCTATTGGCTATATATTATCCAAATAATTTAAATAAAAGCTTTTTTTGTTTTATATAAACTATTGATTTTCGAAGTAAAGTGATGGGTACATGTAAGTATTGTAACTGTTTTGTAGTTTTTTTTTTTTTTTTTGCAAATAATGTTTCTTCTTGTGTTTTGAAAACCAATCCCTTATTGGAAACCAATAATAATTCCTCATCATTTCAGGGTCCCAGCGGCCTTGATATCGCCTTGATGTCGCCGCGGTTGCGACGCACGTTGTTGCGAATTTGTTTACCACAGCCTCATAGGTTCGAGGGCTTGTGAACTCGAAGAATGTGGTCGCGAACGACGCTGTTTCGAAAAACATTTCCAATGCCTCTTACGCTCGAATGCTCTTGACCTCGATCTTCCAGCCACAATGTGTAAAAAAATATTAAATGTAAAAATAATATGTCACATTACGGTAAACATCCTGGTAAAAATAATGATGATATAATTAGTCCGTCTGTAAGATTATTTTTTAAATCATTGCGTTTGCATATCTATCTGCGGAAGATATACGCCTACACAGTAGACGAATACCTAAATGATAAACTTTAGCACATTCACTAACCATCTCATTTATACTTGACATTTACAGTGACTTGTTCTCAATCTCTCGTTCTATATTTGACTTACATAAACCTAAAAATGTGACTAAATAGATAAGTAGCTACCTATTGTTTGACTATCTAGGACGTTTTTAGAATTTAAGAATTTTGAATTTTGACTAAGCATGCTTACGTACTTCTTTTTACCTGCATGATAGCCCTTGACATACTTTAACCTTTTTTGTTTCGTTCTCAATTTATTAAACTTTTAAATCTTATATTATAATCTTAAAATTTAAAAATGTATTTTACTGGTACATATACTAATATTGTTAAATTCTATTCAATGTTTGCATCGCCACACCAAAAATGCGTACATGTATTACTGCACTAATATTTTGTCACCTTAAGCAACATGTTAGCGAAAAATAAATGAGAAATGAGTAATGAGTATATCAAATATTTTTAGACAATAAAGATACACGGAAGTGATGAGTGTAGATGAAGCGAAAGAGGTCTGTCAGGATCGTAGCAAGTGGATGTCCATAGTCTCTGCCTACCGCTGTGGGAAACAGGCGTGATAATATGTATGTATTATCCATCCTAAATAGATTTTCCTGATATTAAGTTGTAGTTTTCAACTGCACATCCACACTGCGCCAATAGTATATTTGGCGCAGTATTGGATGGCGCTTTGTGATGCAAACTGTTTGTATTTGAACGAATTGAACGTATTTACTTTGAGAATACTACTTTCGATCGACGACTATGGCAACGCTAAAAGGAGGGTTATGTGTTTTTGGATGTTCTCGCTGACAATTGCAGGTAGGTACTTGACTGTAATACTATAAATGTACCTCGTATATGTGGCGACCTCTACGGCCACTACGAGGAACTACAATCAAGAGACAACTGACAATATAGTTCACCAGAAACATATGAGATGGCGCCAGCAGTATCCTACATCTCGATCTCAAAGTTCGCCCGATTCGCTGCTTTTATACAACTTCCGATGATATACCGTCGGAGCCGCGGTTCCCCAGGCGCAGCAACATGCCTGGCGGGAAGATCCTCCCCTTTTTGACGGTCGAGCATATCACTTCGCTCCCGCTACAGGTATTAATAGATGTAAAAGTTTTAATTTAAGGTTAAGTAAATAGTAATTAACTTTAGTATAATTAAATTATAAATTAAGTATTAATTAAATTATATGGTAATTAACTGACATGGTCATTCACGAATAGAAGAGTTTTAATAAGTTTTTTTTATTTTTATTAACCGTTCATGTCCCACTGCTGGGCAAAGGCCTCTGATCTTTCCCCCTCGATCGGCTCTTACGATATGTGCGGGAAAAGAAGCAGCTAGCTATAAATAAAAACTATCCAACTACGAATCGCGTATCAATATAGGATGAAAGTAACGTCGCACTCTAGCCCCTCGATGCTAAGCACCCTTGACTCGGCTTTTGTTTCCGAAGCCCTTAAGAAGTAGGTTCGAGGGCTGTTGGATAACACTGAAAACGGTATTCAATTTCAAACAGTAGATAACTGTTCATTTTTTAACCGACTGCAAAAGAAGAGTACGTTCGGAGCCTCTGTAATATGCCTTTAGGCAGCCTGAAAAATCTGACACCAGTGCCACTTACACACACGAAAAACAACCTTTTGTACAATATTGGATTGGACAATATAGAATAAAATACCCTTTATTGCACAAAATAAATACAGGACATAACCATGGTAAGCTAGGAAATGTGCAAAAGGCAGCCTTATCGCTAACCAATTTCTTCCAATCTCTCTATAAAGAAACAAGTCATTATTAAAACAAAAAACCAGACTGCCTTTTTATATACCTAATGTCACTCTCAGAAATAAGACGAGATTCCTTAAAAACCTAATGACACCTCTCAAGCGCATCATCCATCGAGCCGTTCAGGCGGCAGAGCGTGCCAAACATTAGAATTTGGCGCCAAAAATCTGCCATTTAGTTTTTTTATTTATTTTGATATACCCATTGTCACTCTTACAGTAATACAAATCTAATGACACCTCTCAAGCCAAATTCCATAGAACCGTCCTGGCTGCAGAGTGTGCCAAACAATTATACGTACATACATTCTCTCGAAAAACATAACCCTCCTTCTAGCGCGGTCGGGTAAAAAAAGATGGGAAATTAGGTAGTTATTGTAGCACAATAAATAGAATAAAACTCCTGACCCATACACACAAAGGCGATGTTCACTTTAAGCGTGAAAATGGCGTGTATGTGCTGGTATTCATTAGAGATCTAGCTTTGAAACTCAGACAAAGCATGAATTCAAAGCCAGTTCCAATAAAATTATGAATTCACTCCTCGCACAAAACAGCTGGACACGTCATAGTTCGTAACTAGTTCAAACTGGTTCCAAGCTGAATGTACCAGTTTGTACTTGCGGATACTGGATTCTTGTTGAATAGTTTTCTTTTTATTCACTGTCTTTATCTTATCTTACCAAAAACAAGAATGTATCTTATTTGTTTCCTTTAGACTCTTAAGTGGTGTTATTACACTATCCAATTTTAAGGAACCGATTTGGGAAAAAGAAAGGTGTAATTGCAGTTAGCACGGTAAGCATCCTAGTTAGAGTCAAATTGTAGGTACAATTGCTCTGATGCCGAATCGTGTCCTTGTTAGGACAGTATAATCGCAACGCTACGATTGAAGACGCCTTGGTGCGTTTTGTTCACATAATTTTTTTTTTACAAAATGCTATCAATTATAATTCATGGTAATTAAAGTCAGTCATCAATATAATGGCAACAAAAGCTATTGATCAAACTTAACATCATATAACTTTAAAAAAAAAACTTGAAAATTGTGATTTGATGTCCAGTGTGACAGTTAACAAAACACTAAAATGGGCGATAAGTTAACATCAACTGTACGATTTAGGATGCGAGTGAGAATAGTAAAAAAAAAAAGAAAAAAACTTTATTTGGTACAAAAAAACATACAAATTATGTATTAAACAAAACATGATACTAAATGCACCAAAATGGTGTGAACCACAACGCTGGTCTTCCGCGTTGCCACGTTCAAATTTAATTTTTAAACTTGGAAGTTATCACTGTTTACCTAGTACTGTAGGATGCTAAGTAGAGTCCCTAAAAACCAAGTTTTATAACCTCTTTATGGACAAGACGATCGGCGACCATCGCGTGACAGTTGGCGACCATCGCGTGACAGTTAGTTACTGTTGGTGACCGTCGGCAATGCTTGTCGACGGTGACTATCGACGACTGTCGCGCTACTGTTTGCGACACTAGTCGCCGATCGTCGCCGACCAGAGTCGCTAGCACACTGTTTATCATCTGTTTGAAACTGTAATTCTCTAAAAACCTTCGAATTCCAGATTTTCTTCTGCACATTTCATGGGTCTTCGATGTCTTTAGATTATTGGTAAGCATATTTATTTTTATTAGATACTTTTAAACAGATAATTAATAAAAATTTAAACTAAACATTTCATATTTTAAACAGCATAATAAAAAAAAAAGATACGAACCTAACTTTAATACGAACCTAACTAGTAATTCATTCCTAATTGGTTATGCGCAACCACGCTTTATCATCACTTGGCATTTGGCAATTGGTTCGTTTTCAAAAATTGTATTTATACTTTAAAAAGTTACGACTAACGATACTCGAGTTTATGTCAAGCATAACGCCAGGCTGTCCAAGTACAACGAAAATTCGTTCGCTTAAAAAGACAAAATCGGAAATGTCAAAAAAAAAAAAATATTAAAAGCTGAATATTAAATAACATTAAAGCCAAACTTTTGAGAGGCTAAACTTAATTTCCTCCTTTTTTATTAAGTCAAACAAAGTTAGATAAATCGCATTTAGCACTTCAAGGAAAATGCGAGGCGTGATCACGTAACTAATAAAAAATAAAGTAACAAAGAAGTACAACGTTTTATCAGGGAACATACTTTTTCAGGATAAAAAGGTTATAAAATGAAAAGTTGATTCTCCTTTTATTATTTTTAAGATAATAAAAATTGTTTGGAATTTTTTACTGTCTTATCTTTTATTTCAAAAAAGTGGTTACCCTCTTTCATTTCAGGGTATTCCCAGTTGTATCCCCAGATATGATGCCGGAAATTTTTATGGTAACTATCTTTCATCTTGGGGTGTTAAGCTAAGGTATGGTCTCAGGGCTCCCAGCCCTGATAGAAGTGAATCAGGGCTGCCTATAAAATGCCGAGCAACCATCAGCTGTGTCAATGGCGGGACACCTACTTAAGCAGAGCCTTAGCCAGTCCGAGCCATCCACGTTCCCATCGTCTATCCTGGGGCCAGCTACTGCCACGCAGCCGCGTGACCGCGTATAGTTGCCGAGGATGCAGGGCAAAGGGCAAGCGTTCTGCGCCCGAAAACAGACTTCATCACTAGGAAGGATACCAGAACTAAACCGAGCGTGTCTACGAACTTTGAGGTGGCAGCCCCAGCAGACTAGGACACATCGGGTAAATCACCTAAGATTAAAGAATCTGTTGTTAAAGTAGTATTAGATTTCTTTAAACTAAAACAGTTAATAGCCAGACCGTTATTCTAATGACGTCATTTGACATGAAAACACGGACTCGAGTAGACGATCGGGCTAACCTGGCCCGAAGTAAAGCGCGTAGCCAAAGACCGTTCGCGATGGAGAATGACTTTTGAAGCCCTCTACCCCACTTAGGGGCCTTAGGACCTTACGAGATCTTTAATCTGACAAGTTATACGGCTCTAAAATACTGTATCTGGTGAGATCAAAGATATATCCATTACATTTTCTTTTACAAGAAAAGTTAAATCTCCTGTTCTAAAATGAATGTCTTACATTTACTTTTCACCATCACAATTCACTGCTTATAAATTACGAATTTACCTATATTTTATAAGATTGTTTAAAGAGAATATTATTAATATTTTTTGCTGCAACAAAATTTCTGTTTACCCTTACATGATTGACTTGGAGAAAATGCTTTTAGCGTTAAGTCCGCCTGTATCCAATGGATCAATAAAGTTAAAGTTAATATTGCAATCAACTCAAACAGTAGCAAATTCATATTCGATATCAAATTTACGATTGCAGATGTCCGCAATAGTTGGTGAAGTTTGCCGTTGTCGGGCAAAGTTGTCCGACACAAGTTGTTCAATGCTTGGAGCCAGTTCATTGACAATTTTGCCCAACAAGCTCCAAATAATAGTTGAAGACAGTGAATTGGCCATACTCGATAAAGATAGGTTATACAAATAAATAAATAAATAGGGTAAAATTACACTGATTGAGCAAGGTCCAAAGTGAGTTCGAGACTTGTGTTATGGGATACTATATTTTATAACAAATACATATATACAATATGTAACAAAAACCCTGTCCGATTCTTGTACGAGCAACTCAGACCTTCAATGTGAACAACTTTACCTATGGTACCAATGCTTGAAACTCGAAGAAAAAATCTTCATTTTCACACAAATTGCCGGGCCGGCCAAAACTTTTGTATGAAAATGTCAATTTTTTTTTCGAGTTTCCAGCATTGGTCCCATAGGAAAAGTTGTTCATATTAATGGTCTGAGTTGCTCCTACAATGATCGGCAAGGGTTTTTGTTACATATTGATAGGTAAACATCCAAGACATAGAACAATTTGAAAAAGGTCATTTTCCAACTTGCCCTGACCGAAGATCGAACCCGGAACCTCTGGGTGGCGGAATAGCATGGTGACCACTACGCCACGGAGGTCGTCGTAAAAAGGCGTACAGATACACTGTCATGTATTTACCAGGGTTTTGTCGGTTTAGGTTAACCTAACCGAAATGATCTGTTATTAATTCAATTGGAAATGGGTTAACAATATAGATTTTTGCATGATTCTACACGTTTTTCATCGTCTTCACATGGTCACTGTACCTATTGCTATAAAAGCGCTTGCATGACTCAACCAAACGGTTGTGCATCCCCGAAAACCTAATTAACCTATTCAGATAACGGTTACTGTTACCCTTATTGTGTGGGTTAACCGAATTAAAGGATTAACCGAAATAGGGTTAACCGATATAACCGGTTTACCGTTATGAATGGGTTTTCCAAACACTGGTCTTTACCCTCATATAACTAATAGGCGAGGCAGAGTCCTCTATAAATACTACAACATTTTATAAAATTTCGAAATATTAAGACGATAAACGCGTGAGAGAAGTGTTACGCCTAAGCGATGGGTTGACGACATAATCAAATTCAAGAGTTGCTCTAGTAGAGAGCCGAGACCGAGAGTATAGGACCGAGATAGGTGGCATCCACGAAGAGAAGCCTATGCTCAGTACCGTCTTCACCATATCACACGGGGCTCGTGCCCAGGGCCCCCATTCTCAGGGGGCCCCGAAGGACCGACAATTTCTCTCACACATTTATTCTCAAAACATTTTTGTCGGGCACATTACATTTTTTTCCCGAAAGAAACCATTATCGTAATCGTAACCAAAAAACCAGCAGCATTCTAATATCATTAATGACATATTATATCATACTGTATTTGATTACAATAAATGGTCATACTTAGTAAAAAAAAATGTTATTATAATTCGCTTTTTTACTTCCAAAAGGGCCCCAAAGACTAGTTTAAGACGGCTCTGCCTATGCTCAGCAGTGAGCAGAAGAAGGGCTATGGTCTTGATGTCGATGATAAATCATTTATATCAGATAATTTTAAAATGCGAAAGCAGCTACGCTATATGTTGCCCGAACAACTCGAAGTATAATTAGTTGAATCTAACACGGACGAAAGTTTTATTTTAAACAGTTGTCGGACAAGGATTAATTCAAATAAACGTTGTGAATGCTGTGTTTTGATTCCAAGCTCCTTGAAAGTCACATCAACCTAACAAAGGCTGCTCAAAGCTGAAGCAATTGGAGCGCGATGCTCATAATTCAGATTAGTTCGTTGTTTGAATACAGCATTTCAGAAGGCAGTGCAATGTTGTACGTATAGTGTACGCTAATACCTAGGGCTGCCAAGAATTCAAGTGCCACTTTCGAAAATAGGTGTTAGATTGCAGAAATCAAATTAACAGGCATCAAATAATCTCAAAGTGGCGACGATCCTCGCGCACCCCACCTCACCGCACCGCACCCCGCGCCGCCCATATAAAAGCGGTAGCGAGCGGTTAGTATATAAATATAGGAATCCGGGCCTCTGGCCCGCTCCTCAAACCTTGTCCGGTGAAGTAAGAAATACCGTCCGAGGCAACCTATGTATGTCATACAAAAAAAAAAAACAATGGACCGCGGCCTTTTTCGACTACTTGTGAAGCCTGGCTGCAGTACACCAAAGCTGAATATTTTCTATCATCCTGGATCGACGAATCTCGTGGCCTGCTAACCCACGACCCTTATCTGTGTCTATTTTCAGTGTTCTTTTCCTAAATTTTTAAAATCTGAATTAAAAAGTTTGTAATTCTTAATATTGTTTCTTTTAAAAAAATCTTATCGCCACAACAATACATACAAGCATGTACTCAAAAATTATAAGACTGACTAAACGAGAAGTCAAACTCCTTAGGAATGTAGCTGTAGTACTAGATGATTGTGTATATTTATTAATTTAATCCTTATTGACCAAAAAGATACAAAAGGTAGACTTAACGCTAAGGCATTCTCTACCAGTCAGCCTTTAGAAAAAAAAAAACAAAAATAAATTCATAAGCGATACATAAGCGCTTTAAGATAATTATACGTGACTGCCTCCGTGATCTAGTGGTCAAGGCGTTCGCCTTGTGACATGGGTTCGAATCCCACTGGGAAGCATACGTTTCCAGTCTGGTTAGGATATTGCAGACTGCATCTGATTATTCGAAAATAAAGATGATTCCTTGTTTCAGAAGGCACGTATGAAATGGGGGTCCCGAACGCCATCCAGCGTTTGTTCATCAAACTATCCAAGAATTGGTTTTAGTTTACTCTTTGGGTTGCGGAAGTAAGACGGCAGTCGCTCTGTGTAAAAACCAGTAACCTAGTCAAATCTCGTTGGTTAGGTAGCGGACCCCGGACTCTGAAGCGTTACTGCTGAGGATGCAACGAAAAATACGCTCAGATGGTGATGAGGCGCTTTAAGATAATATTATATTATAAACATACATATACAATACACATACATACATATCATTAACATTTGCAATCATCTTCTTCTATCTAACAATATGTATAAAAGCGAAAATCACTTACTCAATCATTACGAAATCTACTTACTCTATGAAGATGAAATTTGGCAGGAAGGTAGATTGTGACTAGGAGATGTCCGCTAAGAAAGGATTTTTGGATTTGAATAGGGGTTCCAGTTTGTATTTAACTTCGTAATTTTTAAAGTAAAATACATTAAATTTTAATAATGCATTTATAAGATTTTGAAAATTACATCCCTATAAGGGTGAAAAAGGGGTAGAAAGTTTGTATGAATCTTGATCATTTTTGAAGCGAGACACATGGCCATGACATTTTTGAATTAGTAGGTAGTAATAAATAATATTCCATTAATTGGGTTTTAAAAATTGCATCCCCGGGGGTGCATTAGGGTTGCGGTGGTGCGTGAAACTTCGTCATTTTGTGAGTATGGGACAAAAAATATTAAAGGACGGGCACAGGAATATATAAAGTTCGTCGGGTTCACTAGGCCTTTAAATCCGTACACTATTATAAAAATTGTTTTATTGAATAAATATTCAAAAATTTTAAATTTTTTGCGTAATAATTTAAAAAAAATTCTACTCCTGTACTGTTATCTGTCTTTTAAATGGTCCCGAACACTAATATAAGAACATAGATTATATGATTTCAGAAAAATCTATAGTCTATTCCTAATATAGTAATAGACATGTGTCGTTATATATAGAGAATAGCACAAGTGTCGTTATTTCGCCAAAACTATACTCCTAGCCATAGACCTATAATTTTTTCTCATTAGATCTACCATACTGCCAACATAATAAAATCGTTATTTTAACATATGGTGCCATTTTTCAAACGTGGAGTCACTGAACAAACGGTTTTTTGTATGAAAAACATTCGTTTAAGTGACTCCATGTTTCAAAAATGGCACTTTTGGTCACTAGGAAGACGTCAATAAATAAAAATTAAGTCTTCAATAGTTCAAGATACCTGTATCTACCAAACATATTTCGTACTTTTCTTTGTTTATTTTAGTAAATGTAGTCGTAGAAAAAGTATTGTATGCAACGTTGTATAAGTAGTCGAAAAATGCTCGATGGCGTCAATTCGCATTTTTAACCCTCCTTATACAACTGTTGCATAAAATACTATAACAATATCAAAATTAATAACGTAAAAACCAACTAAAAATCCTATTAGAAATATTTTCAACTTCTACGCGGACGAAGTCGCGGGTTAAAGCTAGTAGATTATTCACATAATATAAAAAAAGAAATAATAATAAGTAGATTATTTTCAGCTACAACAAATTAGCAAAAGGGTGCGTGTGAACTTTTTTCTTGAATCTTGAATTTAGTCCATTAGTCACCTCTTACGACACAGAATAATCTTATTCTAAGCCGGAAACTACACGACCATTTATATAACGTTCTAAGTAAAACTAACTTCATCACAGGAAGACAAATTACATCAGTTCGACGATTATAACTTGGGAATGTAACTTCGGTCGTTAGAAATTATTCAGAATTATTGATACAAGCCTACAACAATTCTCGTCAAATGGGATCAAATGTCTGTTTATTTTATATTACTAAACTCTACAATAAGTACTTTGTAAGTGAATATGGAAATATATCTATGACTTTTTCATCCCTGACGGGGCAGACATGGCATTCTGGGACTTGTGCTTATTAGGCATAATGCGTTTTTAAAAGTAATATTGGAGGGAACAATAGAAGAAAGAAGATGCGAAGGAAGACCTAGAGATAGTTTTATGAAACAAATAAAAGATCAAAGAAATGTTGTAACCTACAAGGATGTAAGGGAGTTGACTTTGCACTGAGAGAGATGGAAGATTACAATACGATTTAATCACGAGTGTCGTAATAGGCGACTAAGGGCTTTTACAGACGAGTGACAGTATGCCCGCGACACCTGTCGACGACCGTCCGTGGACCTGTGTCGTGCGACGGTCGCCGACTGTCGTAAACGTTCGCGTGACACGTGACAATATTTGTTACAAACTGTCAAAAACGGTCGGGGAATCGTGTAGATTTGCTCCATTTACTAGCTCGCGTCTGTGCCCCGTCCGTTCTGTATGATCTACCATAGGGCACAGACGCGTAAGCGTCACGTCTACGCTCTATTGGTGCCCCGTCTTTTCTCTGTGTTATTATCTTATACATTTTGTATGAAACGGACGCAGAGCAGACATATGCCTGCGCCCCGTCCACGTCTTACGTCTTTTCTGTGTGTCCAGCGCCTAAGAGCGCTGAGTGAAGTGGAGCTGGTGAAAAAGACCAGAAAATAAAGTTGGGTTTTTGGTTTTAAATTATAAGGCAGATAAAGTACGTTACATGAAACCAGAGACAACCGTTCAAATACGTTGGTTAAAGTTTAGAACAAGTGTATACTAAAAGCATGAGGCAAACAAAACCGAACTAAACTGAAGCTTACTCTAACAGACAAAACAACGCCACTTTAACAAGCTACATTGTGTGACGTCACAAACACACGGGTCCTATTTCACAAGCTTTTATTTAGTTTCACCTGTCTATCTGTAATCAAATCTTTGACTCGCTTCCCGGTACTTTTGCACGCATACGTTTATCGCGTCACTATGCAATATTATGATGACATTGACCTGATTTCATGATAGAGCTGTAAAGTGATCTTGCATTTCTGTGATAAAGCAAACCCACCGAGTTTGGCTTAGATTGATTCGTCTTGAAGAGCACTTTAACCTTTTAGGTCATTATTATAGATGAAAGCTTGTCTTCGAAAATATATATATTTTTTTTAATATTTATTTACTTGTTAACTGCACTCATTGGATAATTTTTGCATTCGTTTAGAGTGGTTTATTGTGGTTTTTGTGTTTTTTGTGTGTTGTGGTTGATTGTGGTTTTGTCTGTGTTATGTTTATATATACTTGTTTCCTGTTACTAACACTAGATTAAGTTTACTCTGTTCATTACTAACATAATATGGATTATGTCCGAAATAAAGATTTATTATTATTATTATTATTATTTATAGGGCAATTTACTTCAAATTACACTTTAGGAGTACATTGACTCGCAACAGCTAAAACAAAGTATTGGAAACACCATATCATAAAATTAAATGTCAAAAGTTCCAATCGATCCTATTCTACTAGGTATTTTGTTTTTTTCATATAAAATACGAGTAAGTTAGATAAAATTGTACCTACATCATTATTACTACATTTTTTCCTCGTTATTACAATATATATAAAAAGACATAATTAATGATACTACGTATATTTTTTTCATGGTCGGGTTATAGGCGTACTTCAAATATTGAAGTATGCCTACAACCCTACCATGAAAAAATGCTCAGTCAGTAATAGAGACAAAACACGACACACTTTTTGGAACGAAGTTCCTTATCGCGCGTTGCGAAAGGGAGCTAGACGGAAAAAAAATAAGACCAAAAGTTGTAACGACACTTTTTGTTCATTCAAATTAATGAAGATAATAAAAACTTGATTTTAGAACGCAGAAAAGATTTTGAATGTAATTTAGACCTATTTATAATTTACTTCGTTCCATCCGGGTGTCCCTTGACACCTATCAAGTTTTTTCTTTTTGTTCTTTTAGAAATTGCAATAAGACTATCTCGCTCTATCAAAGCATGTCAGGCGCAAGGCAAAGAGAAATGACCTAATTAATGTCGAGAATCAATAACGAAACGAAATTAGTATGGGACGGTTGCCCGTAAATCAATTTATCAATTCTCAAATTTAATAACTTCCCTAAAAATCATAACTCGGTTTTATTTTGTTTTCTACACAATTGGGCCGTAATATTTATTGTCCCGGCAATAAAACGTATCATGGGGCATTACGTACGGGTATTACGGGGTTTATGTAATACCTATTTTTTATTAGGGTCTCCGCGTTTGCGTTTAACGAAGATGTGCCTACTTAGCAAAGTAAGGAAAAGATTATTTTTATAACCCCCGAAACAAAAAAAAAAGTGTTATAAGTTTGACGCCAATGCGCGTCTTTTTCTGTGTGTCTGTGGCATAGTAGCTGTCGAATGGATAGACCGATTTCGATGCGGATTTTTTTTTTACGTGAAAGCAAGTTTCTTTGCGGTGGTTCTATGCTATGTTTAATGAAAATCAATTTAGCCGTTCAAAAGTTACTGAGGATGAACGTTTGAAAGTAGTTTTTTTAATTTGCATGGCATTAAACTTGTTGTTTTTCGTGTGTAAGTGATCAACTGTTTTCAGATATTCCAAGCTGTCTAAAGGCATTTGACATATGCCTACAATGATGACAGCTGGGACCAATGGCTACATGCTTTCCAAAGCATGCAGCTTAGAAAATGTTAACGCCACTCGTGGTCACCTATCCAAATGTGAGTTATTCCGGTCCGATCCCCAAAATCTAACTTTTTATTTTCTCTTGACTGATTTTACCATAAAAAAGGTAAGGATCAGACCGGAATAAATCTAAAATGTGGTCATGCATGCATTGCACAATGCAAATGATATATTCTATACAAAAACATCACACGTCTATTTTTGGGGTTCGGTACCCAAAGAGAAGAAACGGGGCTCTATTACTAAGACTGCACTGTCCGTCCGTCCGTCCGACCATCCTGTCCCCAGGCTGTGTATTTCATGAACCGTGATAGCTAGACAATTTCACAGATGGTATATTTTTGTTGCCGCTTTTAACAACAGATTCTAAAAACAGAATAAAATAAATATTAAACTGGGGTACCAATACAATAAACGTGATTAATGATAATGTTACGGAACCCTTCGTGCGCGAATCCAACTCGTTCTTGCCGATTATTTCTTATCTTGCAGTTATTCGGTGACTGAATAATAACTTTTTTTTTTAATAAGTTTGGCAATGTTATGTAATTATTTTCGTCTTTTACGTTCTCGGGCAATTAATACAGATAAGGTAAGGTCCAAAACTGTATTGTAGTTCTAACTTTGTATTATGTCATTTGATGCGCGTAATTCACATCGATCGAATATTTTTATTTATTTACTTAAATTCATACACAAATACAAGTGTAATGGCGGATTTAAAGCCCAAGGGCTTATCTACCAGTCAACCAAACGGGTGATGTGGAGAATGACAGGGGTAGTGCAAAACTTGAATAGGTTTGTGGAGAAAAAAAAAGACTAGGTATATGTTACAAGTAATTATTTAAAAAATATATTTTAAAACAAGCTTTTATCTAAAGCGGTCCTCAAGACGAAGATTCAAAGATTCAAAGATTTAAATGTTTATTCAGTAATTAGACCTTTACAGGCACTTTTACACGTCAATAAGTATAATTTATGTTACGTGTAAAGTATATTAAAATTTAATTTATTTTTAAAGAAAAGCTACCGATACCAGCGCTTCGTAACGACCACTGCTGAGAAGAAACGCCGAAAGAAACTCATTTTCACAGTATTGGTCGCCTACTCGCCAGAAAGGCTTTGTCATATTATTATAATTGTCTTTTAATTAATAAATACTTATAATATAATACAATGTTGACACATTATAACATGTAATGCTTGCGAACAAGTAAAAAAACATAAATTGCGTAATAAAAAATATTAAGTAGTCAAAAAAAGCGAAGCCGAGCTGACCAGTCCCTCCCGGCAGCACCCGTTCAAACGAGCCAAACTCGATGGGGTTGCGTCGTTTCATTACAGAGTTCCTATGGCCACTTTCCAGCTTCATCATCAGATTATCTTCATGTCATTATTAAATTGTATTGTCACGCGATATACGTATGCGTGCAAAATTTCACCTCAATCGGAAACCGGGAAGGGGTCAAATTTAACTTGCAAGATTTGATTACAGACAGACAGACAGACCGACAGACAACGGGACGGGTGAAACTAAATAAAATCTTATAAAAATGGCCGGCCCCATAACATGAGTCAGTCTGTCAGTTTAAGCTAGTCTGTACAATATAATGTAGACGTGACATTTGGCTCTAAGCGCGAGAGCTAAAGGCCACAAGACCTAAATACCACTTTTAGCAAGATGTTGGGCGAGACGATGGAAAATGGAACCAACATAGTGATGGATTGCTAGCTGTTTGCCTATTAACATAATTCGCATTTTCACGCATTCCCTCGATATGCTTTTACGATCTACGGAAGACAAGCAGCTGGTATATTTTAAGCTTTTTCTTTTTTCCCATACCAGCTTGGAAGAAATATACTTAATTATTATAATATTTTACAACAACTTTTTCATTTAAGCTTTACGTTAAACCATTTAAAACAATCAAGATCAAACATCTTGATTACAACTATTATTACACTTTCTCGCCAAGAAAGACTATAAATCAAAATAAAATACTATATTATAGTTATAATAAAAACGTTAGTTGCCATAACGTACGCTATCAAGCTGTGATCTTGTTAAACTTTAATCAGTTATGATTATCATAATTGGGCACGCCCTTTTAACCTCGGGCAAACACGGAGGAATAAAGTACAGAGCACAAGCTATACAATATATAACTAAAACCTTGTCCGATCCTTGTAGGAGCAACTCAGACCGTCAATATGAACAACTTTTCCTACAGGACCAATGCTTGAAACTCGAAAAAACGTATTCATACATAAGTGTTCAGCCGGCCCGGCAATTTGTATGAAAATGTCGATTTTTTTCTTCGAGTTTCAAGCATTGGTCACATTAGGAAAATTGTTCCTATTGACGGTCTGAGTTGCTCCTACAAGGATCGGACAGTGTTTTTGTTACATATTGTATATTGACTATTCAAAATGTCTCACTATACCTATTTCAAAAAAGTTCTTATAATTTTGGTGAGTCTGAGATGTTCCCGCCCGTTCATTGGCATTCTTGGCTGAGCATTGACATCAATGTAATTTTCGTAGAAGAAAGAGCTTGAAAACCAAACCACGAGTTTTTAAGTAATAATAATTAGAATGCAGCTAAGAATGCACACAGAAGTGACAGGCACTATTTACGCATTAAATTTATATAAGTACAGAGTAGTAAAAAAACAAACCTTCAATAAGAGAAAGGGACTTACTTTTGTATTCATAAATAATCTGCGCTTTTTAAATCAGATTTATAGAAGTTATAACGCTAATGATTTAAATAATCAATTTAAATAGTCAATCTAAAAGAGAACTCGTCTTTGCGCAAAATGCAGCTGGTGGTGGAGCTTTTAACCAGGACACGTTGGAGTAACATATGGGCCTCACCAAAATAATGTTGATAGTAATTTACGTCACAACTTTTATGGGATTATGTATGGTGATTTTCCATTTCTATAAGAAATACCACAGACAGTGAATTAGAGACAAGATACGACATGAGAGAGATTCGTTCTTCATGAGGTCCTGACGAAGATGGCGTGAAGCAGCCAAAGTTGAGCAGGTCTAAGACGTCGACGTGATGATAATAGGGTAAGAAGTGTAGTGTTTTTGAAAATAATAAATTATATATCTATAACCGCACCATTTACTAAAATTGTTTTTATTTTTGACCCGCCTGACCCGCCGCGCGGCGCAGGCGCGAAGGTAGCGCGCCGCGCTGATTTTAAAAAGTAAAACGGCGAATAAAGCAATAGTCAATCAATAAAGTGCAGCGATACAAATTTGTAGGTCCAGGCCTCAAAAACAAGTGATATTGTGTCCGCAACATCTGCCAGCGACTGTCATGCGACAGATCATAACAGGAATGACAGTCGCCGACGGTCGCCGGCAGGTGTCATTCATCTGTTAGAGCCCTTAGGCTCTATGTACTAACTTTCTCTATGCATTAATTTGTCCCATTAATCTGGTTTCAGCAAATTACCGATCTGAGCCGTCAGCCGCACGCGACGTGAAGTGAAAAAGGGTCCGTGAAGGGCTTGGGAGGATTTGTTCTGAGCATGATTATTTTTTCGCTGATATTTAGCATTTTAAACAGTTTTTGGAAATTTTCATTTCTGGCTAAGAATAAAATAATTCTTCCTTTTTGGTCAGAAGAAAAGATTTGAAAAAAATACACTAGCTAAAGTTAAAAATTAAAGAATCTGAATCATGTTTTTAGGCAATATCAAGCCTGTGTCACTCCCCGTTTAAGTATCGAAAATATATCTACATTATTACTATGCGCGCGGCGACCACTTCGAAGGGAAAAATTCAGTTACATGAATCGTTTTTCCAGAGTAATATGAATTAAATTGGCTTGCAATGGATGTCTAGGTATCTAAACGAAGAGGTGAGAAGATCTGACGCGAGCTAAATTAAACTATAGCGCTAAACACATCAAGTACATATTTCTTTGAATTTCTTTTCTGAGTAAGATTCCTGTACGTGAGTACAGAAATCTTACTCAGAACGTGAAACGAAAAACGGCCACTTTTGGCATATGTGCGTAGAAAAGCTTCACGTTCTTACTTTAAACTGTAAACAGTAGTTCATAAAATAGTTTGAAGGGTTATCTAGAGCCTGGTCAAGACAACATTTTAAATTAAATTATATCTCCGTTTCCTTTTAAATAGTTTAATTCAATTGGGGGCAGCACTGGAGCCCGGAAAATTCAGGTAGCCCCTTAATGAAAAAGGCGCCATTGACAAGAACTCTTAAAACGCTAAACGAAGTCGCCGACAGTATCGATATGAACTATTGCTCCTTGACTGAGTTCACAAGGGCTACACTTAATGTTTTGTGTTAAAATTAGACGAGATAGATGTAGATAAATTATATAAGCATAAACTATTTGCCATTGCATTAGGTTAAGCCTGTAATAATAGTGTATACACACATATTGAACAATAAACAACAAAAAAGTCTAATAATCATACTGATATTCTCAGTCCACATATTTATATGTGGACGAGAATACATTGTTAATCCTTGACGACGTGAAACCAGCATTTCTAGATCCAAGAAATGCTGGCCATACGGTTTTTCACCCCGTATGGGATTAAAACGTGATTTTTTATTATGTAGTACAGCAAGTTATTACTTAAATAATAAAATTTGTAGCAAAAAAAACAATCTACTTCATTTTCTTTTAGGAGTTTCTACCATATCTCCAAAATTCCATATCATGCCTTCTCCAAATGAATACGGTACCAATTTGGTACAGAAGGCTTTCAAATAAAAAATTTAATCATAAAAATCAGTTCGCAAGTGACGAAGATATCACGTAACATACATAAAAAAAAACAAAGGGTTAGAATTGATAACCTCCTCCTGTTTTGAAGTCGGTTAAAAATAACCTGAATGCGCATAGACCTAGATTTTTTTACTGCGTAATAAGACCACACTAGCCGAGTGCGACAGGTAATATGATAACTGTCACCCTCGCAAGAGCAAAAGAGATAGCGATAAATTTGACAATGAGACAAGTTTTAATAGAAAACATATAAGCCATTATCACCCTGGCTCGAACATTGTCACACGAAAATTGGATTTTTCAAATTGTCAACTGTGTTAATTTATAAGTTATCTCACCTTGGAAAGATGGTGTCGTACTGCTTTACCGATAGTTCGTGTAGTAGGTACAAATACAACCATTTTAAAGTCACACAGAAATACTTCGTGTATGGTCACATTTTACAATACTTTATATCCATCTTGTATCTTCTAAATCTATGCAAATATGTGAAAAATTTCCAAATATTTTTTTTTATTATTTTTATTTACCTAGTGTCACCCTGATAATAATTAATAAATCTAACATCGCCTCTCAAGCTAAAATCCGGCTAGCCTTTAGGTTGCAGAGCGTGCCAAAAATATACACACATAGTATACGCGAAAAACATAATCCTCTTTCCGGCGTAGTTGAACAAAAGACTTTTCAGATAATAGCTAAACTCAAAATGTTTCCACAGAAAATAAACTTCTAAAAGTAAAAGCATTATAAACAAGAAAATGTAAATAAAATTAATTGTAGACCAAACAAGCTTCAAGGCATACTAAAAACGATACTAAGTACAGTGGTAAACAAAATATATTGTTTGCGTTGGAGAGCAAACAAAGTTGTTTACTGCTAAGCATGTAATGTGAGCTTTTGCATTAGTGCTCAAGAGAAGCTTTTGTGCAAATTTTAATAATAATTATCTACCTATCACCCCCTTTGACGTGGACCAACGTTCTGCGACTAAATTGCAGAGTTTCCGAAGAAAGGTCTTGTGAAAATCACTTACTTTTATCTCGACGACCTACGTGGCGTAATGGTTAACATCCCTGTCCACTATTCAGAAGGACCGGGTTCGATCCCCGGTCAAGTCAAGATGGAAAATAATCTTTTTCCGATTGGCCTGGGTCTTAGATGTCTATCTATACAATATGTAATCAAAACCCAGTCCGATCCTTGAAGGAGCAACTCAGACAGTCAATATGAACAACTTTTCCTATGAGACCAGTGCTTGAATCTCGAAGCAAAAAATCGACATTTTCATTTTGATTTTTTTTTCGAGTTTGAAGCATTGTTCCGATTGTAAAAGTGGTTCATATTGACTGTCTATGTTGCTCCTACAAGAATTGGACAGGGTTTTTGTTACATATTGTATATGTATTTGTTATAAAATACGGTATCGTTGAATTATTATCACGTAACTCAACAGTCTCGAACTTACTTTGGGGCTAGCTCAATCTGTGTGATTTGTCCGTATATATTTATTTATTTATCTGTGTTAGTTACCATTATTTGTGCTAAGCTGCAAGTTTCACGCTACGCGATAGAATGCAGGACTAGCGCTATGAGCTCGCTGACGCTGGCAATTTTCAGGAAAATTTCAGGGAATTTTAAGCTAAATTTAAGCTGTTAGCAAACATGGTTAATCGTTATCTAGGTAAGTTTAACTATGCCCGTTGAACTCTGAGCGAAAGTAATAACCAGTGATCGGAGCGGAAAAGATTAATTAGTTTCAATTTCAAGTTACCAAAACAATTTGAAAACAACAATCCGAAAGCTATAACTAAACTAGTTATCCCTCAACCCAGAAAACTAGATATCCGTTAATTATTTACCATAAAAAGGGTAATAATAGTGGACCCGAGCCCTTGGGATTAGACTATTAGAGGGTTGCAAAATGGAGTCCGTTGGCACGCGACTAGTGATGCGAAAAATTCAGCTGAGACTAAAGTTTGTGAAACTCGACAATTTTTTTAGGACTCAGTGGTTTTCGATAATTTATTTAGAAGTAGCGCCTATTGAGATTAGGATGCTGTTCTGAAGTTGAGACAGAATGTATTGAATGTATTTCAATGGCTTAAAGAGTAGACGGAAAAATAAGCCACTGAATATTCTTCTAATTAAACTATTAGTTGAACGTCATCTGGGAAACATAATTCCATGAATAGTGTTTCTGTATGGCGTAGGGAAAGGGATTTTTATTTTTATATCCATCGCATGACCTGTTTGACATAAATGATGTTTGTACAGTAATTTGTATATAACTGTTATCGTGCAAAGTGGTAGACTACTGTTTAAAAAAAATCATGCTTTTCTTAATATTTGTCGTTTAAATCTGTAAATAAAAATATTTTTATCCAAACTATTTATTGTAAATAATAAAATTCTACACTAATATCGAAAATAATCCATAAAAAATGTCAATACGGCTCATAAATTGAAAGTTTAGTCTCATTTTTTCAATCTCTTTATCAATCTAATCTGAAATAATTTATTTATTTGTAATAAAAACTAAAATCTATCATTACTATGATTGAGAATAATAATATAATTAATCATAACACAAAACAATAAATTACAGGCTCCTGGACTCCACTTTTCTACAACACTATATGCAACGGACCGATTTATTCAAAAACTGTTATTTTGACGAAATTGTCTTGTGAAATGGCGGCTTTGAAATACAAAAGGGTTTGTTGTTGGTTGGACATAAAATATTTAATCAAGGTATTGTTTTGTGTGTTATAATTATATGTAGAGTTGTTTATTTTCAAGGTAAAGATTGTCAAGTTAAAAGACAAAAATATTTTTTTAGGGTTTCGTAGCTAAATGGCAAAAAACGGAACCCTTATGGATTTGTCATTTCTGTCTGTCTGTCTGTCCGTCCGTATGTCACAGCCACTTTTTACCGAAACTATTAGAACTATACTGTTGAAACTTGGTAAGTAGATGTATTCTGTGAACCGCATCAAGATTATCACACAAAAATAGAAAATAAAAAAAAAATTGTGGTTTCCCCATACTTACAACTGAAACTCAATTTTTTTTTCATCAAACCCATGCCAACCCCACACCCATGTGGATACCCCACATGGGTGTAGGGTTGGATATGTCTTCAATAACGGTATCAAGGTTTCTAATTTCATTTTTTTCTAAACTGAATAGTTTGTGCGAGAGACACTTCCAAAGTGGTAAAATGTGTCCCCTTCCCTGTAACTTCTAAAATAAGAGAATGATAAAACAAAAAATAAATAAATATATGATGTACATTACCATGCAAACTTTCACCTAAAATTGGTTTGAACGAGATCTAGTTAGTAGTTTTTTTTAATACGTTTATTAAAACATCGATCAAAGTTACAACGAACTATAAGAACTTTTATATATTACGTGGGGCGCACTATAAGTTTCCGGAATGAATATGAAAAAATACTATTAAAGGTACAAAATTAATTTATTGTTTTTCAAAATAATCTCCCTTGGCGTCTATGCACTTTTTCATTCGATGAAACCAGTTTTGAAAACTTTTGTGCCACTCCTCTGTGGTGACCTCTGAAACGTGTTTTTCATACTCCTCGACAGCCTCTTCTGGTGATGAAAATCGTTGACTGCGTAATTGGTTCTTAATTTTTGGGAACAGAAAAAGTCACAAGGTGCCAGGTCGGGACTGTATGCAGGATGACTCATGAGTTCTACATTTTTCGCCTTCAAAAAGTCGTTTGTCTGTCTGGCCGTGTGAGAACTAGCATTGTCGTGGTGCAGGATGATACGGCGTTTACGGTTATTTTTACGGAGTTCGTCAAACAAATGGTCGTGGACCAGTCACTATTCACTGTACGACGATTCTCTAAAGCAACAGTAGCCACGTGTCCAGTTTTATTAAAAAAAGAAGCAATCATCCGCTTAGATGCACTTTTCACGCGCGCCACTTTGGTTGGTTTCGGCTCATCTTGAAAGACCCATACGCTCGATTGCTGCTTTGTTTTGGGATCGTAGCAATAAATCCATGTTTCGTCACCTGTTACTATGTCCCACACCAAATTTGACGCACCTTTGTTGAATCTGGTAAGCATGGCACTGCACCAAGTGACGCGGTCCGTTTTTTGAGCCTCGGTCAAGTTGTGTGGGATCCACCGCGAGCACAGCTTTCTCACACCCAAATGTTTGTGTAGGATTAATTGTATTTGACTCATGCCTATTTCTAAGGGTGCGCGAATTTCATGGTAGGTCACATGCCTGTCTGTTTCAATCATACGGCGCACAGCATCGATGTTTTTGTTGGTCACAGCGGTGGACGGCCGACCATCGCGAGATTCGTCACTGAGATTGATACGACCACGCTTGAATTCTGCAAACCAGCTATAAACAGTTGTCTTGCATGGTGCTTCATTGCCAAAAGCTGTTTCAAGCCGAGCGTTACTCTGTTGAGCTGTCAAATTACACTTAAAATCGTAGAAAATCATACTACGAAAATTTTCCCGAGTTAAATCCATGTTGATGCAGACACACAATTTTTTAAATGGCGCCTCAAGGTAAAAACAAAAGACAGTCAGATGAAACAAACTGCATTCTACAGCCAAAGAGTTCTATTTTCAAATGTTGCAATAAATTTTTAAATATTGTTTATGTAAGTGGCCAGTTCCGGAAACTTATAGTGCGCCCTATGTATTATGTTACTTGCTGCTACGGGACCCTTCATGGGTAAGTCTGTCACTCGCACTTGGCCGCTTTTTTTAATGTGTTTTAACTACAAGTGTTTCTTTTCGACTTCAAAAAAGTGGAGGTTGTCAATTCGTAGGAATCTTTTATGTATTTTCACTGAATACTCGACGCGTGGATTAATTTAGAAGCAAAGATTTAGAATATACAAGTAGTTTTAGAAGGTACTTTTTTAAAAATTACTAAAATTAAAAAAAAAATCGGTCATGTAGTTTTGGGATTGAAGTCGGGTTACAGTTTCGGAAAATTATTATAACTAAATCTATTAGTTTTAAGTAACTATTATTTATTTGTACATCTCCCTCGAATTTTTCCTACTATTTATCCCGAAGGTTGACTGGAAGAGAATGCTATTTTGTACCATGTTGTTTTGGTAAATAAACTTTAAAATAAAATAAATAAATGGAATTTCGTTTAATTTTTTACTTGTGTAATTTATGTAAGAGGTACTTACGTATTTTTCTGGTAAATAAAAACCAGAAAAGTGCGAGCTGGACCTGCGCACGAAGGGTTTCCAACCAGTATCTTTAAAAAATTACGCTTGTTGTATGACTGTCCCACTTAAATATATATTTTTTTCTGTTTTAAGTAATTTTAGCCGACTTTATAAAAGGAGGAGGTTGTCAATACCCGACCGATTTAAAAACTTCTTTATTTTGTTGGTATATATATATATATATATATATGTATATAATAGGGTCCAATTTGTACCCTAAAAATGATTTGTATGATTGTGTTCAAAGCGTGAAAGTTTAAAAAGTAATATTGTTACATATCTTTTAAGCTAATCAGGCGGTCGGTCGTAAAATTTTACAGGCCTACTGGTAAATCACGTATCATACTTAACCCTTTCACCGCGAACGTCGGATTTATCCGACAAACATTGTCGTGCTCATTCCGCAAACGTCGGATATTTCCGACAAAAAAAATGCCCGTTTTGCACATAACTGAAGTATCCACATCCCTTTTTGGTTGTAGGTATTTATTTTACATTTACTACCCCTCGCGCTGGGGGCACGACAACCGATATAAAGTCACGCGGTGAAAGGGTTAAAGGGTATAATAAAATCATGATCACACGTAACGTCAAAAATACTTATTAATTACACAGAAAAAAATATCAAATTAGTGCGCAACGTCTTGGAATGTTTGGAAACCGCGCGCTCGCTACGCGCTCGGTACCTACTTTCCTCACTCGGCCCGCTGTAAACCGCGTATTATCGCGAGCGGTGCGAGTGTCCACACTTCTTGTTTTTATTGGATGATTTAGTCAACTTTTAAGCTCGTTATTTTTTATATACTTGGAACGAGAATCGAGCACTGAGTGCCCCTTTTCAAGATGTAACGTGATTTACTAGTCAGCCTGTATATTTGGAGAAGAAAAAGCGGGATAGCGCACCCTGGTCTTCAAAGCAGCACAGCTGAGGATTCAACTGGGAACGCACTGAGATGACGAAGTTCTTTTTTTTTTCTTAGCGCGGCAAACGAACAAGCGGGTCAACTGATGGTAAGTGATCACCGCTGCCCATGGACAAATGCAACACCAGTAGTCTTATACAATAAATCTAAAAAGTTTAAAGCAAACTCCACATTTTCTCATACAATAGGTTGTCATATGAAATACTTCATGTAGCGAGAAAAATCGTATAGATGGACTATCCAGATAAAATGGTAGGATCGTTTTATATGCAAATCGAAGCGGTGAAGAATGGAGACTTGTCGTTTGGTTCCTTATGATATTTTGTCATAAACTGTGGTCATATTTTTTTAACCGCCGTTAAAAAAGAGAGGTGTTATAAGTTTTTCGCTACGTCCATCCGTCCGTCTATCTGATGTCTGTTGTCTGTCTGTCTGCTTGTCTGCCCGTGTCATCGTAGCGCTCGAATGGAAGAACCGATTTCAATGCCGTTTTTTTTACATTAAAGCAACTTCCTTGCGGTGGTTCGAAAATCGGTTTCGTATTTACGTATTGGGTGATAATGCTTTAAATTTGGATTATTGTTATTTACCTGATAAAAAATAAATGGCGATACTGATGTTAAATTCCATTCAAAATCTGATAGAATGTTATGTAGTTCCGCTACTTATCACTAGATGGTGTCAGAGGTTTTTTTAATTTGCCTAGCAAAATTAATTTGTTTAATTTTCTATATCGCCCTAAAGCTGGGTCTTTTGTCCATTTCCGTCCTATACTTTGCTTTCGCTGACCAGTCATGTTTTTTTTTTTTAATCCTACCCCCTGACATTATCAGGGACTATGTTTGCCATTTTTATTTTTTACAAATAAATATTTTGAAATATATAAATATATATAATATAAAATATACTAAATATAATAAATATGCCCAGAGTTTAATAAACCTACATATTTGTTTCGAGGTACTCCGCATGGCAACCTGCAGTGTGCCTGTTGCCATGCCGAACACCTCGAAGAGCCCATTTTGAAACTGTTTGAACTCACCGCTTGGGCGCCTACATGGATGACTTCCTAAAAGCAGAAAACATGTCGCACGGATTTTTGAAAAGTCACGTCTCCGTCCAACTACGGGGCAGACAATGCCCGGCGCTCGGTCCTAGAGTGGAAAACACCACTCAGGGACCGAAAAACGCCCGGAAAACGCCCGCCCCGCGGCAGAAACGGAGCCGTGACTATTCACCAAAAACTAAGGTAAAATACAGAAGTAGGCTCAGTTTGCCGCTATGGAGTGTTTTCCCTTTGTTTGCATGTTTTATTTATTTGCTTTTTAATACAAAATTATTTTAAAATAATCTGTAAACAATTCCCGTTAAAAATTTAAAAAGGGAAAACACCCCATCGCCCTATACACGCAACGCCTTCAGCGTGACACTTTGCTTCGATGTCTGGCCGGGCCACTGTGTTGCCACCGTTAACACCCTTCCATAAAAATTTTATTTTGCGTTTAAAACAAAATTTTTCCCATATGGGGTAACTTTGCAACAGGCAGCTCGGCCACCCATCGGTGGACGCTGTGCCGATTGCACGGTCAGCAATACGCAGTTGCTGACCTTGCAATCGCGTCCCACTTTGACCAGTCATGTTGGAAAGCATCGAACAAAGATATTTATTGTAATTACTTTTATTCCTGGATATGTTCTTTTCTGTTACTATAGGACAAGCTGAACTGAAAAAAAAATGTGGCTCATTGATAGATTATTGAAAAGTATGGTATAGGTATGATATTTTTCTTTTGCCTGATTAGCAAATGATGGCGAAGATGCAACGCATTTTAATTTCGCGTGAAGTGAAAATCGCCCCAGTCCAAAACTTCGAAGCGTATCTTTGTGAATTTTCACTACTTTGCTTTACGAAATAATATGGGTTCTTTATTTTTTGATAATCTAGTTGAAGGACTAAATAAAATGATATATTTTTTACCCTGCCCACATACATATGATGGGTTTAATTTAAGCTATTTTATAAACTAAAATATCCATACTTACTATAAAACACCCTCATCATCATCCGAGCGTATTCCCGGTTGCATCTTCAGCAGTAACGCTTCAGAGCCCGGGGTCCGCTACCTAACCAAGGAGATTTGACGAGGTTACTGGTTTTTACACAGAGCGACTGCCGTCTGACCTCCACAACCCAAAGGGCAAACTAGGAACCAATCCTTGGATAGTTTGATGATCAAACGCTAGGTGGCGTTCGGGACCCACAGTTTTACGTGCCTTCCGAAACACGGAACTTACTATAAAACACCCTGCCAGGGTTTATGTACTTACCATATTTGTATGAGAATAACGGCGAAACGATGCCTTTTTCAAATTAGTTAAGTTACGTGGGAAACAAATTATAGCCATGCCGCCTCCGCCGGGGCCCGGCAGGCGGGGTAGACCCAAAAAGCGCTGGCTTGACGTCGTCAAGGATGATATGCGTGCTAATCGTCTTTCAACCAAGGATGCTCAAGACCGTGCAAAGTAGAGAAAAAGTCGGAAAGCGGACTCCGGGCTTCTCAGCATTGCAGCTGAGGACGCAACTGGGAAAACGCTGAGGTGAGATAGAGAGAAAGATATGCCTTTTTCAAATTGTCCTGGGTCTTGGATGTTTATCTATATAGGTATATATTTGTTATAAAATATAGTATCGTTGAGTTAGTATCCCATTACCCAAGTCACAAACTTACTTTAGGGCTAGCTCAATCAGTGTTATTTGTCCGTATATATTTATTTATTTAGAAACTACTGGGTCGACTTTGACACGATTTTCACTGACATAAATAGCATTTCTCTCGGCAGGTTTACAATGTACAAATTTTTTTTTTGTTGAAAATTAAAATACCTAAAAAGAATTTTCTTTTATAAAAAACAGAAATTGAAGTTTTGATCTATAATAATTATTATTTTAATTGCCTCTGATTAGACTTTTCATTAGTTCTTCAATAACGCCTTGAATTTAAAGTAGACTTTAATTTTCTAAATTCTAGTTTTGTACTTCAACATCAGTGAAAAATTATACTTTCTTTATCTTTGAAGGTTAATTTGTTTGAAAGAGTAATTTGTTAGCTTTAAATTCTGTTTTTATAATTATATTTTTTGTACCTATGTTCAAATAAGCTTTAGATCTGATTGGATGGTTTATTTGCGACGTATAATTTTTGAATCATCATACATTAACTGTCAAAAAAATCCGCTATTTTCCAACAAGTCATATCAGATACTTTTTTCTAAACGTCAAAACAAAAAAATTCTATGGGTTTTTTATGAAACACCGGCCGATGACGTCATATTTTCTTGAAGTCAAAGTCAAAAATCAAACGCTGTTATTATCGGTTTTTCTGCAATAATAAATCTTAAATCATATTCAAATGGAAATGTCAAAGATAAATGGCATTATTTTGCGACATTTTGTTATCTTATCAGTACAACAAACAAACATCTCCTCTCACAGGCCTACTGGAAGAGATCTCTTTTGAGATAAGTAGTGTCTTTGTACAACTTTTATTTGATGTATTCTCTGCATAAATTTTCAGTGTACATAAATTGGTACATACATACATATTATCACGCCTGTTTCCCACAGGGGTAGGCAGAGACTAAGGACCTCCACATGCTACGATCCTGACAAACCTCTTTAAAAAAATACAAAATAAATTATTTTATACCTAGGTAAATACCTAATTTTGAGGTAAACAGCTTATCGGTCTAGTAGAATTCATTCATAATAAATTTATTGTTTAAATAATCGAACTTCCGTCCACCATCACGCCCTGGGCTCTGTGTGCCGCAAGACCCAGAATGCCCTGTCTGCCCCGTAAGGGATATAGACATGATAGTATGTATGTATCACACTAATATAAATTCTCATGAAAAGTTCACGCCCACCTTTTAAACTCCCTTTCCTCATCAAGTCATCATTATTTCGTTATTCTCTTCAAAGCTATTTATACGTAGATTTTTATGCTGAAATTTATATACAGGGATATTTTTAATTAACTAGCATCCCTTTAGGTGCAAGTTAAGTCCATGATACTGAAGCACTTTCCATAAAATAAAACGAAAAATAAAATTCGACTTCCCATGCAAAATTCTTGGCTGAGCGCTGATATGTATGGGAAGTCGAATTTCATTTTTCGTTTTCGCTTTTTGTGCCGCATAATTTTCTCTGTTTATCCTTATGGTTGACTGGGAGATAATGCTTCTAGCATTAAGTCCGCCATTTGTTAAAAGTATATTTGCACTTAGGAACAATAAAGCTTGATAAAATAAAATAAAATTATAAAGGCGAAAGTTTGTGAGGGTGCGTGTGTTTGTTACATCTGCTGGACCAATTTTGATAAAATTTGGTATGCATGAAGCTGACACCCTGGATTAACATAAGGGCTATTTTAGGCGCGGGCAACACCGCGGAGCTCAGCTAGTTTTAAATAAAACTGGCTACAAAGTTTTGAGCATACTTTTCGATTTAAAAAAACTTTTCACACCTGTATAAAGTAACAAAAAACTTTTATAAGTATGAAATGTCTCCTGAAAATTGTCCTACCTTAAAAGCAACGGTTCCTGAATTCCCGAGGTGAAAAATTGAATAGGGACTTAAACGTGATGACGTGTAGACACGCGAGGCCGAGGGTTTAGGTTTACCCTTTCGCGCCACGTGCAAAGCGTAAGCGACGTCAGCAGCCAATCAAAATAAGACTTTAAACTGTAAGAATAAGGTTTATTATGCAATGATTAAAGATGCATGTGCGCTCCTCCCGGTCTGATCTAAGCTGACCCTTAGTGGGCGAAGTATTAAATTTGACCAAAAAAAGAAAACATCAAAGATTTAGGAAAACGTTTTAGTTACATCTATAAAACAGCAAAAATCTTTCAAATAAGTATGAAACAATAAATATTATCTTAAAATGTCCTGAAAAGTATCCTACTTTGAGAACATAACGTTTCCCCAGATCCCAAGGTAAAACATTGAATAGAGACTTAAACGTGATGACGTGTGACACACGAGGCCGAGGGGATTTTTTGAGGGTTTACCCTCTCGCCCCACGCGCAAAGCGTAAGGGACCTCAGCAGCCAATCAAAATTAGACTTTAAACTGTATGAATAAAGTTTATAATCTATTGTATATTTGTCACTTGCGACCGCTTGCTGCCTGAGTACTTACTCGTAGCTGGAATTTGCAGAAAACTTACCTGGAAAAAAAGAAAACTATATTAATTATTGTCTGAGAAAAAGAAAAGAAGGTTTAATATTATGTACCTAAAATTTACTGCCTCCGTGGCCCAGTGGTCAAGGTGACAAGACTTGTGATTCGAAGGTTGTAGGTTCGAATCCTACTGGAAAGCATACTTTGTGAAAACTTGTTTCCAGTCTGATTAGGATATTGCAGGCTTGAGTCACCTGATTACCTAAAAAGAAAAATGATTTCCGTGTTTCAGAAGACACGTATAAACAGTGGGTCCCGAACGCCATCTAGCGTTTGCTCAAACCTATCACAGGATTGATTTTGGTCTACCATTTGGGTTGCGGCGGCCATACGGCAGTCGCTCTGTCTAAAAAAACCTCGCCAAATCACCTAGGTTAGGTAGCGGACCCCGGGCTTTGAAGCGTTACCGCTGAGGATGCTACCGGGAATACGGGAGGATGATGGTGATCTACCTACAATATACCGAAATGTAAAAAATAAAAAAGATATTTTTTCAAAACTAAAAACCGTCTCTACCAACAAAATACATAACCGATTTTAATGGGTTCATCTTGCAAACAAAATAAGGTCTTTCAAACAAAATAAGATTTTTCTAAATTTATCCAGGCATCTTTGAGTAATCAACTAATCAGAGAACATACATAATATTTTTGATACCGGCAATGTGTGAAATATAAGAAGATTAAAAAATTACTCCACTGACAAGAACCCACTTCTTAAATGTATTGATGATTATAAAAAAACTTCAGCTCCCCATACAAGTTTAACAATAGTTCTTTGCGTAAAGACATTCAGTATCATATACTGACTTCATTCATCCTTAAATATGTTCAGTATACAATATGTAACAAAAACCCTGTCCAATCCTTGTAGGAGCAACTCAGACCGTCAATATGAACAACTTTTCCTACAGAACCAATGCTTGAAACTCGAAAAATAATCGACATACAAAAGTGTTCGGCTGGCCCGGCAATTTGTATGAAAATGTTGATTTTTTTCTCCGAGTTAATTCACCAAATAAGCACCAAATATTGGCCTTTCATTACCAGTTTACGATATACAAAAAGAGGCCAAACTTACATAAAAGTCCTTAAAACAAAAACAAGGCAACAGTAGAGTCATGAGGCAAAGTAATAAAAAGTTAACCTATAACCTATAAGGGCACGATGGGTCGTAAAGGGATGTAAAAGTTGCCCTAATCATATGTGCTGTTCATGTCTTTTTTAGGGTTCTTTTGCTACATTTAAAAGCCTGCTCATAAAAGAAGCAACTGTTGCTTATATTAAAAACAAGGAAGATAAAAAATTAAACATATACCTTTTATCTCAGCGAGCCCGGGGTCCGCTACCTAAACTAGGTGATTTGATGAGTATAATATGTAGACAAAATAATGATGCACAATATCTCGAAGAAATTGCTTAGCAATGGCCGCTTTTTGCGCATTTCCTATTTTTTAAGATACCTAAATAAATTTGTTGTATTTATTTATTTTGTGCTGTATTGTATCTCGTCTTTATCAAAGCCAGGGCTTCAAGACCCAAAATGCTCTCTCCACCCCGTTAGAAATAAAAACGTGATAGTATGTATAAAAATTTAATAGGCATCGGGTTGACCGTTTTTTTTTTTTTGAAGTTTGATAAACATTTTCCGGCTATGTCATTGATAGTAGGCTATTTGACTTAGTTTGTTTTTGGACAATATTTTATACGAATAACAAATAACACTAACAAGAAATTTTTTTCCTAAAAAGAAAGTTAACTGGCTATTAAATGAGGCAGCAATTATCATTTTAAATATAAGAGTGGGAGCGTGGGGACATGTCGCTATCTCTTTCGTAAGCGTGACACCAAATGACAGTGATGTCACGCGGGTGAGTGTGCATCCTTTTTCTGTTATTTGACAGTTTCTCCTTCCACCGGATTTGAAAGGCTTATAACTTACTTATTTTTATGCGGAGTTAAATTATTATTTATGTTTTCGGTTTCGTATCATGTCACTTTTTGATATAATAAGAAAAAAAATCGAGTCAAATACCGAATTTGTACATAAGCCAACAATTCTCTAAGTAATAATAGTAAGTGCCTACATTTTATTAGAACAAAAAATACGCGTTAGTAACTGATATGAACAGTAGTTACATGCCTATAATATGCATATTAACACAATAATATTAACGAAGTAATAATTTTATCAACTTTTACGCTACTGTTTTTCTGTTATACAGAATAATATTTAGGTAGTTATATTATTATTGTGTAAAAGACGGCCTCAGTGGTCCGTCAAGGCGTTCGCCTTGTGATCCGGAGTTAGTGGGTTCGAATCCTACTGGGAAGAATACTTTGTGAAAAGTTGTTTCCAGTCTGGTTAGGCTTGGATCACCTGATTATTCGAAAAGAAAGACTTTTTCGTGTTTCGGAAGGCACGTATAGACACAGGGTCCCGAAAGCCATATAGCGTTTGCTCAAACTTATCCCAAGAGTAGTTCTGGTCTGCGGAACTGTCCCTTTGGGCTGCGGAGATCAGACGGCCGTCGCTCTGTGTAAAAACCAGTAACCTCGTCAAAGCACCTTGGTTAGTTAGCGGACCTGGGGCTTTGAAGCGTCACCGCTGAGGATGCAACCAGGAATACGCTCGGCTCACGATGATGATGATTATTATCGTAAATATTTATCCGCAATTTGATAACTTATTTAAATTCTATTAATTACATTATTTAAGCCTTGACATGAAATTATTATATTATATTCATTAACATTAATTTATAATTGTGACGTTAATTAGAGAACCTTGTTTTTATATGTGCAAGTAAATGATTAACAATTAATTTTAATTATTATGTTTGTAAGTCTCTAGCATGCAGATATTTTGGTGTATATATACTGTTAATCTGTATGTTAAATTATTAAATAAATATAAATATAAATAAATTTTGGAAGTCGGCTCTTCTACACTGTCTGCCGCTTCTCTTTCCGTGCAGATCGTTAAAGCCGATCGAGGGAATGGGCATAAATGCGAATCGTTATAATGGCTCTGTAGGCCGCGTTTTTTAGTCTTAGCTATAAGTCAAAATCGTACTCAGTTACATGATGTAACCAACTTCACTCGATAAAAAAATAAACTACCCCTAAACCCCTTTTTGTTGTAATTTTCATAACTAAGACTCGAGTACTGATATTTTACATTTAGTTCTTGTACTTCATTGTTGCCACTAAATATTTACAGACAAATTCGCAGAGCACCCTTTCATCAAAAGACGACAAGATATGTAAAAGTCTGCGGCCCCGCATGTCATCTGACAGGGCTGTTGGAATACAGGGCCTTAAGAGCGAACTAGTCGATACTTTTCTGTTCTGTTCTGTTCTGTTCTGAGTCCTCCCAGCCAGCAGTTACGCTGCAAGAGCTTATGAATGAGGTTTACCTTGGAGAGTACGTCATCACGCTTGCAGACCAAAGCCTCAGTATATCGTCCTCAGTCCCTAGAACATGGCGACGCCAAACCTCGTTATACCACTCTCATGGCTCGAAAAACCAGTTGGACTCGTAGATAGGGATAAAGGAGTGTAGGAGATATTCGCAGTCAGGGAGTAGGGGAGAGAAGGGAGTTGAAAGAACCGACCGAATACCAGCATCAAATCAGAGCGAACTAGTCGATACTTTTCCTATACAAATTTCGGAGGCGATTTCTTCCACTATTTGACATTGTACATTCAAAGTTTAACATAGGATCATTTTGTCTGATTATAAATTTTGTTTGTAAGGATACAGAATAGTAAAATAAAATGCCATTAAAAAGTAAAAGATTCCTTTTTTTATGCTTGTTTTTGTGCACAAAGCGTTGTGGCTTGCAACTTAGCAACCCACTACTTTTATTCCATTTTCCACCTTCGCGGCCACTATCACGTAACTCATGTCATTTATTCGCCAACATGTAAGCAAAAAGTTAACAATATATTGTAATGTTGATTATATTACGCTAAAGTGTAAGTGTAAGTTTAAGTGTAAAGTGTAAGTAGATCTTATGGCCCTACGATTTTTACCGAAATTTTTACACGCATGCTAAGTAGGTACCTATATTACTGAAAAGCCTTATCATTCATTATTCGTTCTAAACTTTATGAAAAAATGTCGGATCAGGGTCTTATCGATATGTAAGTAGGTACTATGGCATATTGGGTATTTTTTATCGGCGGGGGTTATTCTCAGAGTGCTACGGAAACATAATTTATATCATCTGTTAGTTTAAGTGCAATGAAGTATATTACTCTTCCACGTTGAACTGGGAGAACTGGGTGACATGTTGGACTCACTTAAAACTGTAAAAAGAGTTTATTAAATAGTTTGAAGGGTTATCTAGGGCTCCGTCAAGACAACATTCCGTTTTTCTTTTTTTCAGATAATTTATTTCATATTAGGGCTGCACTAGACTTCGGAAAATTCAGATATCCCATTAAAGAGTAAGTTATTTGTTGGTACAATAGACTAAATTTGTATTTTTTTAATAACTTACGTTGCCCCACAGCTGGGCAAAGATTTCCCCCTCTAAGGGAATAAGGAGACCCCCTCGTCATCTTGCCATCAGGAACCCAAGTCAAACTTACGTGAACATCGCCCTGCTATGCCTACCCAATTACCCATCGCCTTATGAACATAATTATTTCTCTTTCCTCGTGACTAGATGGCGCTATATGTATTAATTAAAACATTAAAATCTTTTATTTTTGTCATGAAATTGAATGACATGCGAATAACCCGATTTACACATTAGGCATGTAAAAGTACATATTATATATACAGTTTCCTCAAACTGCTGATAGTATGTATTGGTATAAGCAGTGCGTTTAACACTACATTATCATAATGAATTTTATATCATTTTTTCTGTTTGTTAGTGTCTTCGCTACATCTTTGGCTGAAGGTAAAACCGTTTTGTTTTTAACCGACTTTAAAAAAGGAGTAGGGTTTCAATTTGAATGTATTTATACATGTCACTCGATTACTCGAAGAATTTTGGAAAAATCTTTTTTTGCTTGAAAGGGCGTTCTTACTTGTAAGGTGGTCTTAAGTAAAATCTCTGGTGTAATTTAAAAATTCAAAATTCAAATGTTTATTCAGTAATTAGACGTTTTCAGGCACTTTTACACGTCAATAGATATAAAAATTTGATTTATTTTTAAAGAAAAGATACCGATTCTAGCGCTTCGTAACGACCACTGCTGAGAAAAACGCCGTAAGAAGCTCATTTTCACAGTATTGGTCGCCTATTTGGTACGCCTAACTAGACAGAAGGGCTTTGTCATTTTATTATTATTGTCTTTTAATTAATAAATACTCATAATATAATGCTATGTTGACACATCTAAATATATATAACTCAAAGGTGACTGACTGACTGACATAGTGATCTATCAACGCACAGCCCAAACCACTGGACGGATCGGGCTGAAATTTGGCATGCAGGTAGATGTTATGACATAGGCATCTGCTAAGAAAGGATTTTGATTAATGCTACCCCCAAAGGGATAAAATAGGGGATGAAAAGGGGATTTGTATGAAACTTTGCCAATTTAAAACCGATCGGGCTGAGACTTTGCATGCATAAAGCTACTATAACGTAGGCATTCCCTAAGAAAAGATTTTGATAAATTACACCCCTACGCGAGCGAAGCCGCGGGCAAAAGCTAGTTTTAACTTATAATGCTTGCGAACAAGTAAAAAAACATAAATTACGTAATAAAAAATACTAAGTAGTCAAAAAAGCAAAGCCGACCTGACCAGGCCCTCCCGGCAGCACCCGTTTACGAGTTAACGCACTGATTTTATCAGTTTGGAGGTGAAGTTGGATTTTAGGTTTGAAAAATTATTTTGTCTTCATAATTTCAATAAATAGTATACATTGTGGAAATGATATACTCATAACAAATCGAACCACGGGCCATACTAGATCACTATTAGTATAATGAAATAAAAATAACAACCAAACAACAAAAAAATTTCGACATTCCAATACAAATTGCCCGGGCGGCTGCACTCTTTTGTATGGAAATGCCGATTTTTTCTTGTGTTTTGGCTATTATTTTAATTTCATTATACTATAGTGATCTAGTATAACCTGTGTTTCGATTTATTACTGGTTTGTCCTTTCCACGTGGTATAGGCACTTTTTGACGGATAGGCAACTCATTCAATTCTTAATTTTTTGATTTATAAGAGCAAAAATGCGCATTCCCATTTTTTTTGTTAGGCTTCTAATTTTTAAAAAGTGAAGGTTATTGTATTTTTAATAGGTTAAATTAGGCCAATAGGTACCTTTGTATAAAACAAAGGTACCTATTGGCCTAATTTAAGTTTTTATTTAAGTTTTTTTTGTCTTTTGTTAAGTATTTTGTTTTTCGTGTTTTTTTTTTGTTATTTTTTTCTTTGTTTATTTACAGAATATAGTTTAACATTCAATGATCAGCCAATAAAGAGCTTGTCTACTCACGTTCTGGTACCTGGCCAACAATATACAATCAAATATTCTTCGATTATTTATGCAAATTCTTCACATCGACTATTACTTAAGGAGTGCAACGACGATTTCCGTTCGGGTATGTTTGTTAAGGACACTTTATTTTAACATTGCAACATTGTTATTATTGACGACCTCCGTGGCGTATTGGTCATCATGCTAGTCCGCCACCCAGACGTCCTGGGTTCCGGTTTCGATCCCCGGTCAGGGCAAGTTGAAAAATGGCTTTTTTCAAATTGTCCTAAGTCTTAGAGAACGTTTATCTATATATGCATTTGTTATAAATTATAACATCCTTGAGTTAGTATCCCATAACACAAGTTTCGAACTTACTTTGGGGCTAGCTCAATCAGTGTTGTTTGTCCCTATATATTTACTAGCTGACCCGGCAAACGTTGTTTTGCCAAAATTGAGGATTGTATGTATTTTTGTATGTTGTATCATAAAAAAATAGAAATTAAAAATCTTGTCTAAAAAATAAAAATAAAAATTTTGGGGTGGACTACCCCTAACATTTAGGGGGATGAAAAATAGATGTTGGCCGATTCTCATAGATACCGGATAAGCACAAAAAATTTCATCAAAATCGGTCAAGCCGTTTCGGAGGAGTATGGCAACGAAAACTGTGACACGAGAATTTTATATATTAGATTTACTTTTGTCCCTACCGGAGCATAGAAGGCTTAAGGTAGCAAGGCTCAAAATTCAAATGTTTATTTAGTAACTAGACCTCAGGCACTTGTACACGTCAGAAGGTGTAATTTAGAATAACATGGAACGCATATTAAATAGTAATTTATTTTTAAAGAAATACCAGTGTTTCACAACGCTCATTGATACGGAACCCTTCGTGCGCGAGCACGAATCGCACTGGCCGCTTATTTATTTTAATTGCGTAACCTCGCGCGTCTTTCGCTCATCTGTAACAGCCCTTACTTATATAATTTTGTTAAAATTTCAGGCAAATGCGTTTACAAAAAACCAGTTATTGAACAAATATCTCCGAAACAATATATTATAAAAAATGAAATTTCTGATACAGAGACATTTAAAGGGAAGAGCATTTTTAATAATATTTCATTTACTATAGAAGATTCAACAAGATATCGAACATTGAAAGATTTACATGAAAACCGTTTTACTTTTCCCAATAGAAAAGCACATGTTATTATCAAAAGGAGTGATCCCGTCTTAGCAGGTAATGTGTGTCTTTCTGTCTGTTTCATCCAGAAAGCTAAGATTATTGAAAAATCTACTTAAATAATCCGGCTTTTGTGATTATGTTTGTTCGAAGATAACTTCAGGTTGAACTAGTTGATACTTTTTCTTATACTTATTTTGGAGGAGATTTCCTTCACTGTTTGATATTGTACATTCAAAGTTTAACGTGATATCGTTTTGCCTCATTATAAATTTTTTTTTGAACGGATACAGAATAGTAAAATAAAAAGCAATTAAAAAGTTATAAGCCATAAAAGATTAGTTTTTTTTGCTTATTTTTACGCTGCTTTCGGCGTAAATAAATAATAAAAGAAGTGTAAAATCTTTGAAACAAAGTCCGCGCCGACATTTAATTATCGAAGATTTTAATAAACTTTATTTGTAACTGATTAATGCAGTAGTTTTCGCATAAACCCCTCTTCCCAGAGTACTTTACGGATCTTTTTACGCGCTCGGTTTACCATGAATTATCGTGCATTTCACCTTATTGATTCGCCCAAAAATAATGTTAGGTGAGACAGCATGCTTTATAAGGCCACGCCCACCTGTGAATTCGAGCCCGCGACTTATTCAACCTTAAGTATCTTTGATCGGAGACTTATGAAATTAGTGTAGCTATACTTAGCTTAAACGATTTTTAAATTCGGAAATGGAAATTTTAAACATTTGCAATAGTATCTGCCTGTAGTAGTGTAATGTTTCCACAGCGCATGCTAAATTTCTACTATATTCTCCTCATCCGTGGCGTAGTGGTCACTATGCTAGTCTGCCACCTAGAGGTTCGGGTTCGATCCCCGGTCAGGGCAAGTTGGAAAATGGCCTTTTTTAAATTTTCTTGGGTCTTGGGTGTTTATCTATATATGTATTTGTTATAAAATATAGTATCGTTGAGTTAGTATCCCATAACACAAAGTCTTGAACTTACTTTGGGGCTAGTTCAATCAATGTAATTTGTCCCTATATATTTATTATTTAAAAATTCCTGTAATAAGCATAAATTTAACGGGTAATTCACGATAATGAGCTACTTGCCGACATGTTTCGACCTCATCCGGAAGTTTCATTAGGGTGAATGACTAGAGGACGCACGTACACGATGTCGCCTCGAGGCACATTGACGTTCGCAGCACGTAGCGAGCGCGAGCAGGGCGAGCGATCGCTCGCTGCGCCGTGGCTAGTGATGTGCCGTTCTTAAAAATTTAGAGAAACTTCAGAAACGGTCTGGAAAATCTCCTAGAAATTTCCCGCAAGAATTTTCTTCAGGAAATTTTTCAACTAATATTCTCGAAAAATGTTGTAAATTTCCGAAATTTCCGAGAACAGAAAATTTCTCAGCAGCACATCACTTGCTGTGGCTGGTGGTGGTTGTTGATTTCTTCTTTCTTCTCCAGTTAGTTTTACTACATTTATTCCTGTATCTAATAAAATGATTGCCTTTATTTTGTCTAGATATTTCACTAAAGGTTAATGGAATTGAACAAAAGAATGGTTCAATATTTAAATTTAATACCAGCGGACATTATAACTTTATATGTTCGACAACACATCTAGCAACTGAGAGGCGATTTAATTTTACAATTTTGCTGAATATGGATCAGGAAGAGTACTGTGAGTATTTTAGACTAATGGCTCTCTCAAAGAAGCGACAGTATGCCCGACACCTGTTGCCGACGGTCGACTGTCCCTCCTGTTACGAATTGTTGCCGACGCTCTCTGACCATCGCCGACAGGTGTCACGCATACTGTCACTCTAAGTACAGATAAAAATTGCCAAACTTTGTCTATTACGAGTATGAGCGTGGCTATTTTACACCGGAGGCCGGGTCTTCTACTTCAGCACCAAGTCAACAATCACGTTTACGCCCTGAAGCACAAAATTACTGTACGCTACCAACTTCAGACCCTTCACCGCAAGAACGCTCAGAGTCGCGAGTTTCAACTGCCACATGTGTTTCGCAAGATTCTGAAATTTTGGACTTATTTTGAACCTTCTTATTTTAATTTTTGTGCTTTCAATTTAATATTAGTGAATTATAGTATTAATTTAATTAAATAATAAATAAGTACCTCTGTTAAGTGTAATAATAAATAAGTACCTCTGTTGTATTTATTTTTAAACCATCTGAACCATGACTGTGACATGTATACAATAACTAGTTGCACCCGTGGGCTTTGCTCTCCGTGGGAATTTCGAGATATAAAGTACCCTATGTCCTTTTCGGAGTCTTAACCATATTTGTGTTAAATTTTATCCAAATTGGCACAATAGTTTTTGAGTTTATTCATTACAAACATACAGACAAAAATACAAATCTTGCCTCTTTATAAGATTAGTGTAGAAGTGTAGATAATGAAGTTGTCACTTACCTTAGTGTTATAAATAATTTTTCTTCTGCAGAAATACATGGTCGCATATTTGTATCTGTGCCAGTTATATGTGGTTTCAGAAGACACAATAGCTCATCAAACGAACGCACAGACATTCTTGCGTAATCAAAAAATTTACGAGGGTATTTTCTCACGTCTTCATAAAATACTTTAAACATTCCTTTAGATCTCCGTTCTTGTAACAAAGGATGTACCTAACACTCTTTTAGTTTTCTTTTATTTTTCTTTCTCTTTATTACGAGTAGCGCTACTATTGCAGCTTCTTCGACGTCCATTCTGCACAAATGTACTTAGAATACTGTCGCTCGGCTTGGTTTCCTGGCCCTAGTTTCTCTGTTTTGGTCGCCGAGAGACTGAGTCGCCGGCGCTAGTCGACTGTGCGTAATGGCTCTAACTTTCTTTTTTGGGTTTTATTAAGCAAGGAACCCTTAGTTTCGCCATGTCTGTCTGACTTCCTCAGTGGTTCATTGGACAAGGCGTTCGCCTTGTGACCCGGAGGTCTCGGGTTCGAATCCCACTGGGAAGCATACTTTGTGAAAAGTTGTTTCCTGTCTGGTTAGGCTATAGCAGGCTTGAATCACCTGAATATCCGAAAAGCAAGATGATTCCGTGTTTCGCAAGGCACGTATAAACTTTTAGGTCCCGAACGCCACCTAGCGTTTGATCATCAATCTAATCCAAAGATTGATTCTGGTTTACCCTTTAGGTTACAGAGGTCAGACGGCAGTCACTCTGTGTAAAAACCAGTAATCTCGTCAAATCTCCTTGGTAAGGTAGTGGACCCCGGGCTCTGAAGCGTTACGATGACGATGATTTCTGTGTCTATCTGTCAGTCCGTCTACCCGTCCGCGGTTCTATTTAGAAACATTTTTTATAGGTTAGCTCCCAAGCTCCCGCACATGTGAAGTAGGAGTCAATTTTCTTTTACCAACCCATGTAAGGAATTTCATACGAATTCAATAAAAAAATTGAATAAAACGTTGTTTAATCGCGTGAATTCAAAGTCGGCATTCGTAACTACGAAATCCTACACTATACGTGCGGCCCGACACGCATTTGGTCGGTTATTTTAAATTTATATATTAATTTTACTGGCACTTACAAAACAGCTATACCAAAAACTAGTTATTTTTTATATTATTTTATTGAATAAATTATCAATAAAAAACTATATGTGCAAACTGCAAATAAAAATAGCGATCTGGATATTTTTTTATACAATATTATAGTTAGTCTGTCTCTAATGCAGGTTATAATGTGAGGTTTTAGTCTTATTTACAATTAAGTAATTTATTTTCTACTTTTTTGTAATATTATTGGAAATAAGCCTTTTTTATTAACAATAATTAATTATTTTATATATTCAAATATATTATAATAAATCTTTTAATTTCATTGAAATAACAATTTTTTTTATTGACATTTTAATGAAATATAACTCTATTATGAAAAAATTTTTTACAGGGCCTTTAGGATTATATGGATTACCCATTAAAGCTAATCAATATACATACGAGTCAACTTGGAACAACACTGAGTTCATCACACATTTCAAAGCCCACACTAAAGATTCTAAATCACGATTTAATCATGAAAAGCATGTTAATTGTACTGTTATTAAAGAATATTGTAATACGATGTACGATATTTGTACTAATAGTACGACACATAAGTCGATTATACTTCAGAAATATTAGTTTTTCTATTCACTACCTACTTCTTAATAGTTAGTACGTAATTTTTTTTTATAGTTTTTTTTCTAAGACTACACAAAAAATGTCTTTGACAAAAAGAAACTTTTTTTTTTTAATATTTAAGGATAAAATTGGAGTGTTAAAAGTATCTACATTGTAATCTTGTATGCTTCTTTAGTTTTAAATAAATAATTTGCTTAAACATTTTTTTTTTATTGAACTGGCGACGCGATCCTAGGTTTTTTTTTTCAAAACGGAAGTCTGAACGCCCAACCACTCATTTGTTTAAAAAAAACTGATTTTAATCAGTCATATAACTCATATAGCCGATAATCTTCCAATAAATTGCAGCAGTGCAGACTTAATTAATTTGACAAAAAAAATTAGCGCTCCTTAAATCAGTGCCATTATTATTTAACGTGGAAAGGATATACCCATAATAAATCAAACCACGGGCTATACTAGATCACTATAGTGTAATGAAATTAAAATAACAACCAAATAACCAAAAAAAATCGACATTCCCAAACAAATTGCCCGGGCGGCTGCACTTTTGTATGGAAATGCCGAATTTTTTTTAAAATCCTGTCTGTTATTTTAATTTCGTAATACTCATTTACTCTAATTCAGGCGTGATTATCGCGGTCTAAGGTTAGATGTGGATCGATACAGTGTAATCGCCTAATCCAAAGTCCTCCTCAATTGCTCATGGGCCTGGGTACTTACGCTAATGTTCGCACAGTCACCTCTGTCGTCACTGGGATCATTCCGCAACAATGTTGTCGGCTGAGCTGATGGTGGTACCATAGCCAACGACAAGGCAGGTCGATCCCGGCACGTAGCGGGGACTGAGTGAGCAGGGCGTGACTCCAGGCGTAACCGATCAAGCACAGAGTCATCCAGTCGTTTGGAACGCTGGATAACCCGTACTTGATGTTCACAGTTATAATACGCGCAACAAAAATCAGCTTCATACGCCTAAATTTCGACTTGCTAAAACTAGACAGTCACTCTTAGGTCTAGGTATAACATTATTTAATAAATTTCCCGAAGCGATCGTTAACCTACCAATGGCAAAATTTAAAATACATGTTAAAAAAGTTTTATTGAATAATGCGTACTATACTATCAATGATTATTTAAGAGATAAAAACGCGTGGATACTTCCTAAACATTTTCCATTACACTCCACACATGAAACATAAAATAGCTGCATTTTCTGTTACCATAATAAGCTTACTGTAAAAACATGTAAATGCTCTGCGATCAATAGGTGACCAACATATAACTAATATTTTCTCTTGACAAGGTCTGCGAGTTCGGGTTTTTCATGCTCACTAAAATGTCCAATCCGGTGGTGGCGTCGCTGGTCGGGTCGTTGGATTCCCTCTAATATGGTTGAGTTTAACGATGGCTGATCCGTGCGTCAACTCGTGAACGGGTGCTGCCGGAAGGGGACTGGTCAGCTCAGCTTCGCTTTTTTGACTACTTAATATTTTTATCGCAATTTATGTTTGTTAACTCGTTCGCAAGCATTACATGTTAAATGTGTCAACATTGTATTATATTATAAGTATTTAATAATTAAAAGACAATATTAATAACATGAAAAAGCCCTTCTGGCGAGTAGGTGACCAATACTGTGAAAATGAGTTTCTTTCGGCGTTTCTTCTCAGCAGTGGTCGTTACGAAGCGCTGGTATCGGTAGCTTTTATTTAAAAATAAATTAAATTTTAATATACTTTACACGTAACATAAATTATACTTATTGACGTGTAAAAGTGCCTGTGAAGGTCTAATTACTGAATAAACATTTGAATCTTGAATCTTTGATCTGATAATCGTTGGGCAGAGACAGTGATAGCCGGTTCAAGCACCTGAAACAGAGAAAGCATCCGACCACGATACGCAGTCATGTTAGTTTCTCCCTCTGTGGCCCCGTAATAGGCGCTCACGCAGTTCTCATTATTTGCTTGAGTCCATTGCAGGCGACGCACTACACCACCGGTAGCGTGTGTGTCCTTTCCACGTTGCATGATACAGTTTTTTTATAAATACGACCGTAAAATCAATTATTAAGTAAAATATAATAGGTAACTACAACAACAACTTATTACTATTACTATTCCATGTTTTTAACCAACTTATAAAATTTAGGGAGGTTTGATTTGTCTGAATCTTTTTAGGGCTCTGTTTCCAAAGGGTAAAAACGGAACCCTATTATTAAGACTCCGCTGTCCGTCTGTCTATCTGTCTGTCTTTCACTAGGCGGTATCTCATGAACTGTGATAGCTAGACAATTGAAAAAAACGGTTAATACAATAAAGGTTATTTTGCCGTTTTTGCTCGATATTAAAAACTGCAACAGGTAGACGCTTAATATTCACAGAATATTAAGTTGTATATTCACTTTAAAAATAAATAAGTATTAATATATAAGTATTAATATAAAAATAAAAGGAATATTTAAGGAGGTTCAAATACAACAAACGTGAATTTTTATAGATAATGGTACGGAACCCTTCGTGCGCGTATCCGACTCGCCCTTTTGTATGTTTTGTATGTTTCCCGATTACTCGAAGATGCCTCAACCGGTTTGAGACATTCTTTTTTATTTGAATAATTTTTTTATTTGATATTTGAACATTGTAAGAAACATTAATTTGGTAAATAAGGATGTATTGTTTTTTGATTGGGTAAGTGACGAACACTGGTGTCAGATTTTTCAAGCTGCCTAAAAGCATCTGATATAGCTTAACGACTGCCTTACAATGATGACAGCCGGGACCAATGGCTTTACGTGCCTTCCGGGGCACGAGAAATTTTCATGCCACTTGTCACCCATCCAAGTGGGACCACGCCCGGTGTCACTTAACTTGCGAAAGTGAAAGAAATACGTCTCCAGCTGGGCCACTAAGCGCCTCCGAAGATATGATGAAGAGCTTTAGAGATGTTAAGACGGTAAAGATTTTTTCGTTTGTTAAAAAAAAACCTTTATTAACGATTCACAACAAAAAGCTTGTAAATAAAACAAAAAGGGTAAAGTTTTCGAACAACTCCATTGATATATGAGAAAGGACTTATTATTTATAACGCTTTGGAGGGAAAAACAGTCTAATATAAGGAAAACCTTCAGAATAAAGAGCTCCTTTTTTATGCTCAACTAGCTTTTGCCCGCGGCTTCGCTCGCGTAGAGGTGTAATTTATCAAAATCCTTTCTTAGGGAATGCATACGTCATAGTAGCTTTATGCGTGCAAAGTCTCAGCCCGATCGGTTTAAAATTGACAAAGTTTCATACAAACTTTCATCCCCTATTTTATCCCCTTGGGGGTAGAATTGATCAAAATCCTTTCTTAGCGGATGCCTACGTCATAACATCTACCTGCATGCCAAATTTCAGCCCGATCCGTCCAGTGGTTTGGGCTGTACGTTGATAGATCACTATGTCAGTCAGTCAGTCACCTTTGAGTTATATATATTTAGAAGAAGAAGATAGAAGAAGAAGAAGAAGAAGATAGAAGATGAACAATTTGTATTTTTTTTTGTATTCAGCGAATATTGGAATAATCTAAAAAAATTATTTTTACCCAAGTGGATTATGTTTTTCGATAGTATGTATAAATGTATAATAGGGGTGACGACAGGATTAGAAAAGTTTAATTGTAATTAGTCCGTCTTTTAGATTATCCAAAAATAATGGAACCATATTTTTCAGTTTGCCAAATAAGTAAAAATTCACAAAGATTAGAAGCATCTAAGTTCCTGAGTGGGGGCTTGCGACGTCACCTCTATGTAAAAATTGTACGTAGTCGTGACTTCATGCGAAATTTCAATGCGCTGTATGTTTGTAATTTTTTGTTTCTCACGAAAAAGAAAAAATACGTTTACAATATTTTTAATAGTCTAAACGATGGGCTTAATATATTTTTCGATTCTACATGCCTATTGTTTGGCACGATCTTGATGGATTTTAGCTTGAGAGATGTCGTTAGATGCATATTTTATGTGAGAGTAATATTGGATATATAAAAAAAAATGTTTTTGTTTGTCGCATGGAAGTGGCCAATCTTGTCAGATTTTTTAAACTGCTCAAAGGCAGGCCGCGTTTGCGGTTGCTTAACTTGCGAAAGCGCTAGTAATATGTTTATTTGTTTGTAACAACTTAAATGTACCATAGTCAATAGATTTAGGTATTACTTTGCGGAAGTCAGAGTTACATACTAAGTATAATCCTTTAAATTACTTTGTGCAATTCCGCCACCAGTTAGTTCATGCAAACTATTGCCGGCCGGCGCTCACCCACTACTGTTAGTCCCAGCATACCTGCCACTAACAACCCTTGTGCACCCGCCACCAACCGAAGCTTGCTCCCTCCCGAGCTGCTGCATTCGGACAGCACAACAGCTCGGACACCGCATACGCAACACATGTTTCGCCGTGCCGTGCCTTGCAGTGCAGCTTTGCATTGCATTTGCATTTGCATTTGCCTTTGCATTTGCATTTGATATGCATTTGCACTTGCATTTGAATTTGCATTTGCATTGAATTGCATTGTATTGTATTGTATTTTATGCATTTTATTATAAAACAGATTATTTGTAGCATATGCACGTAATCTAGTCTCGCGTCCCTACAGAATAACTCGCAACTTACGAGTATAAATTTATCGCGCAGACAAGTACACAAAGCAATTTCTAAGTTACACCGCTTTGTTACATAAATTTCAGTCAGACAGGTTTGTTTTTGTATAAATATATAAATAAATGTAATATATAAATATATAGGAACAAATTACACTGATTGAGATAGCCCCAAAAGGAAGTTCGAGACTTGTGTTATGGGATACTTACTCAACGATACAAAATTTTATAACAAATACATAAATAGATAAACATCCAACACCCAGGACCATTTGAAAAAGGCCATTTTTCAACTTGCTCTGACCGGGGATCGAACTCGGAACCTCTGGGTGGCGGACTAGCATGGTGTAGCACCACTACGCCACGGAGGTCGTCATATGCGTTTTGTAAACCAGTTTATTTACTATGCAAATTAAAAAACCCTCCGATTGTCAAGAATACCATCTAGTAAAGAGTAGTATTTGTAGTTTCGCTTCTCATCACTAGATGGATATCCGTAGTGCCACATACATTTTTTTAGAGAAAGCCTCAACTTTTAAGCGTTGACATCAATAAGTTTTAAACAGATTAACCGATTTCCATCAAACATGGCTACGAACCACCGCAAGGGAAAGTGATTTAACGTAAAAAACCGCATCGAAATTTATCCATCCGTTCGAGCGCTACGATGGCACAAACAGACACACAGACAGACAGAGCGACATCGCGACAGACATTAGTATCAAACTTATGAAACCTCTCATTTTTGTCGTGGCTTTAAAAATACGTGCCCGAGAGAAAGAGGGAAATTGGCATCTAAAGATTTATTTCGGGGTAACTGCTTATAGCTACAGCGAGTTGAAATAGAGGACGAAAATTCCATAAAAATGTTTTTATAATGTACATACAATATGACAACTAGCGGCGGCTAATCGAATCACTTATTAACAGGAATGCTTTATAGCATCAAGTATGAAAGTACTAGTACATAATGCAATGCAAGCTGTATAGATGGCGCTTGTGCCTAACACGTATACAACGTGGAAGGGACATACCTGTTATAAATCGAACCATTAACTATACTAGATAATGATAATAAAATAACAGTCAAAAAACCAAGAGAAAATTCTACATTCCCATACAGATTGCCCGGGCGGCAGCAAACTTTTGTACGGGAGTGCCGTTTTTGTTTTTGGCTGGTATTTTAATTTCATTATACTATAGCAATCTAGGATGGCCCATGGTTTGATTTATTACGGTTATGTTCCTTTCACATTGTATAAGATATTTCACTTCCGAATAATACCAACCTTCAAAGAGGTGATTTAGTTCATCATATTGAACAGCTTTTCTTAAGGGGCTACCTGAATTTTTCGGGGTCCAGTGCTGCCCCCCATTTGAAATAAATCATTTGAAAAGAAACGGAGACATCATTTAAAATTTGGTTTTGATCAGACCCTGGATAACCCTTCAAACTATTTTATGAACTACTATTTACCTTTTAAAGTGAGAACGTGAAGCTTTTCTACGCACAATTGCGAAAAACGGCTACTTTTGGCGTATGTGTATGTGTATGATAATGAGAACCTTTTCATTTCAAATTTCGTTACACATTCGATAGAAATAGTTATTCAAAATTATGGACTGATAAATTAACCTCTTAAAATATTTGTGCTGAATTAAAAATAGCCTTATACAATGTAGAAGGGACATACCCGTAATAAATCGAAACACGGGCTATACTAGATCACTATAGTATAATGAAATTAAAACAACCAAAACACAATAAAAATTCGGCATTTTTCATACAAAAGTGTGCAACCGCCCGGGCAATTTGTATGGGAATGTCAAAAATTCTTTTTTGTTTTTGTTGTTATTTTAATTTCATTATACTATAATGATCTAGTACAGCCCGAGGTTCGATTTATTACGGGTGTGTCCCTTCCACCTTGTATACAAGTATAAACAATCAATAACAAAGTCTGACCAAAATAAACCAACATCAAGCTAAACTATCTTCCTTGTAATATTTCGACTGTGTATATTTCCTCCCGCCATCTTGTTTCCGGTGTCGCCTCATATCCTGCCGTGGACGTGGTATAATATTATTAGTGACGTTATTTTAACCTCCGACAAAAAAGAGGCGTGTCTGTGTGTCTGTCTGTGTTATCATAGCGACTAAATGAATGGGCCAATTTTGATGCAGTTTTTGTTATTTAAAAGCTGACTTGATTGAGTTGGTTGTTAGCTATGTTTGTTATAAATCAGTTCAGCGGTTAAAAAGTTATGGGGGTGATCGCTTAAAAGTCGTTTTTAGGGTTCCGTAGCCAAATGGTAAAAACGGAACCCTTATGGATTCGTCGTTCAAACCTCAAGTTCAAATTTCAATAACTTTTTAATGCTTTTAGGTCTTCTCCCTTAATATCTCCAAAATAAACCTCTTCGTCTCCCTTCTATAATTTTTCTGAAGATTTATAAGAATATTTTTATAAGAATTTTTATAAAACATAAGTCTTATAAAAATTCTCATTATTGATTCTTATTCGAACAAAAAAATATTAATGAAATGGTTACGATTCAAAAGCTTATTAAGAGAGATATAATGTGAAACGTTGGTGAAAAATGAGACGGCTTGCCATTTATTAAAGTGATAAATGTACTCGCATAAACCTGTATTTATTGTTGGATTTATATCGCAGACAGTTCTTAAAGTTATTAATTATATATAGGTATTTTTGCTCACAATTCTTTACGATACTGACGTCTTCGTTTCGGCAAAGGCAAGATGCTTTCGTATCGATGTTTTAGTTAGGCATACACCTCATTATTTATACTTTTTTTTTTATTTATAAAAATTTATTGATCACAATTAAAAATTGTTTACAATTGGCGAACTTACCATAGACAGAATCAGACAAACGTACTCTACCTTTTATTTTGAAACGGCATGTCAGATATTAGCGAAATTATGTGATTTCACAGAAATTGGGCAGAAGGCATATAACTAGTTTTCACAGTCAGCATATGAACTTAAAAGAGGATATAGTGTATCATATCATATTTGACCATCAGTATGGAAAACTTCTACACTCTCGTATTTTCTTTTAAGTTCATATTTGACTGTCGAAAACTATACAACAAATATATAAACAACTAGCTTTTGCCCGCGGCTTCGCTCGCGTAGGGGTGTAATTTATCAAAATCCTTTCTTAGGGGGATGCCTACGTCATAGTAGCTTTATGCATGCAAAGTCTCAGCCCGATCGGTTTAAAATTGGCAAAGTTTCATACAAACTTTCATCCCCTATTTTATCCCGTTAGGGGTAGAATTGATCAAAATCCTTTCTTAGCGGATGCCTACGTTATAACATCTACCTGCATGCCAAATTTCAGCCCGATCCGTCCAGTGGTTTGGGCTGTGCGTTGATAGATCACTATGTCAGTCAGTCAGTCACCTTTGAGTTATATATATTTAGATATAGGCACAAAGGCGTACTAATAAAAAAACTATCGTCAAAACTTTCAAAATGATACAACCAAGACAGAATAAAAATTTTGGCATTCCCATACATAAAGTACGTTGCCGCTCGCGCATTTGTATGGGAATGCCATTTTTTTTTGTTTTTCAACTGCTTTTTTAATTTCGTTATACTAAAGTGATCTACTATAGCCCGTAGTTCGATTTATTACTGGTATGTCCCTTCCACGTTGCATAGAATATTTTTGTCAATTTAGTTTTTCGAATTTGTTTAAAATGGTTGAATATGGCGCTGATAAATTAAAAAATATCATATTTCAGCCTTTATGACAAATTTCCAAAATGTCGTAAAATTATTTAAAGACGGGACTTTTTTGTCTGGACAACTTTTTTATCCGATTAACTTCAATGAGTAGGGGTGATTCGCGAGGTTTACAGCTCATAGATAAATTAATATATATGGACAAATAACACTGATTGAGCTAGCCCCAAAGTAAGTTCGAGACTTGTGTTATGGGATACTAACTCACTGATACTATATTTTATAACAAATACATATATAGATTAACATCCAAGACCCAGGATAATTTGGAAACGGCCATTTTCCAACTTGCCCTGACCGGGGATCGAACCCGGGACCTCTGGGTGACGGACTAGCATGGTGACCACTGCGCCACAGAGGTCGTTTATATCTCGTATAGAGCCACTAGTATGCATAGTGTAATACTTTCGTCCACAGAATACATAATAGTATTTACAAGTATCTCTTGCCAAAAGTACAAGCTATCTACTATATGCTTCTATAATGCGATGAGGTCGCCTTTGTTATATCTTTTCATACTGCATCATAGCTTATTTGCAATTTGCGATAGTGCTCTTACAATGTTATCAGGAAAGGCATTCTAAAGTCGTTTATTATTCAGTATTTTCTATCGAAATTTCATTTTATATTGAAACATGTTTGACTGAACGTTTTCTTACTAGACGATAACGATAACGACACGATATCGTGAGACTGGTAGTTTCATACATTTTCTATAGAACGCTTTCACTCTGTGCGATTGTCGTCTCCATATCGGTGACACGATTGTCATGGCGATATCGGATTGGTATCAGTGAACGACGGTTTTATAAACCGATTTTTCAATTTGCACATGTGTGCACCCAATTTATCACGCAATTTCCTTCGAGTTTACCGATTCAAAAAAATCTCCACTAAAATCAGTTGTATAGGTTAAAAACCGAATGGTTGTCAGCTAGTGTTACATTGGCCTTATATCGTCCCGATGTCGTTGGACGATACGAGTATCCTCGTGTAGTTTTATTATATCGTTATCATTCAAATGTGAAAACGCTTGGTGCGGTAACTTTCAGTTAGAAATTAAGGGCGAAAAGCACATAACGTGGGGTGAAATCAGTGGCGTAGCGTGCCTTGGCGGGGCCCCGTATAAAAAAATGTTTGGGGGCCCTTAGGAAGGGTAAAGATTTCTCATAAAAGAAAAAAAATGTTTGCATAAAATTAAAAGAAATATTTATTCATCATAATTATCTATCTGTCACTTTTTCCAAAATTTTTGCAACACATTTCAGCAACACTCTCCTTGCCTTTTTTCGGCAATTTTATTTATTGAATCATTTGTAGCTGATGACGACTTTAGTTTTTCTAAAGATTCTGCCTTTATGAACTTTCTGAAATAAAAAAAAATTGGGAAGTTTTTCTTAATTTTGCTTACGCACGTTATGGGCCCCCGTGGCCCGGGGGCCCCGTATAATTGATACGGCAGATACGGCGGTAGCTACGCCCCTGGGTGAAATGCGACGATATTTTGCAGGCACAAAGACCACGGTTGTTATAACGAACATAAACAGACAGCTTTTGTGTGTTTATTGGTAATTTTGTTGTTGATTCTAAGGTGTACAAATAATACAGATAAGAACAAACTCTCGAAGTCAACTATAGTCCTAAAGTGATTAGTTAACTATAAGCCATTTGGTTGGGTATTTAAATTTAAAAATTACAAATTAATAATAAAATTTATAATTAAAAAAAGAAATAATTTGCAATTTGCAAAGGTATTGATTTATAAAGTATTTATGTATATATATTTATGTATATTTCAATAAAAAGACATGTCAAGATTGTTTAAATTTTTTTTAAATACCTAACCAAATTGACTATATATAAAAAAAAATGGATAAGTTATAATTTTTTTTTTTGCTTCATTAGACACGTTTAGCCATGAGTCTTGGCAACCATCAAGCTATGTCAGATGACTTTAAACAGCCTAAAACATTTGATACAATAAAAACGAAAGTGAGGTGAAAAGCACATAACATGGGGTGAAATGTGACAATATTTTGCTTGCACAAGGTAAGATTGCTATAAATAAATAAATATATAGGGGACTAGTTACACTGATTGAGCTAACCCCAAAGTAAGTTCGAGACTTGTGTTATGGGATACTAACTCAATGACACTAAATATTTATAACAAATACATATATACATAAACATCCAAGACCCAGGACAATTTGAAAAAGGCCATTTTCCAAATTGCTCTGACCGGGAATCGAACCCGGAATCTCTGGGTGGCGGACTAGCATGGTGACCACTACGCCACGCAGGTCGTCAAGAATACGGACTCCAGCTTTCGTATGCTTATTGTTAATAATATTGTTGTTTCTAAGGTTGTATACAAATAAGTACTGTAGAACATATATAGCACATGTAACGCAGGAGAGAAGAAACTTAAATTTGTGGTTTGAACAAAGACGGCCATGTAATGAATGAATTGACGGCAACGGACCATAAATCGCGGTATTATAGAACAGTTAAGATGAAACTTCCGCAGAGTTCATATATAGAGACCCGTGTATTTGTATTTTCCAACAAGGAAGAACTATTTATTTGGAAGAGCTGATTTTATGATAACTAAGACATTTTAATTTTTAACGACTACAATGTAACTTCAATGCTGGTTTGGGAAAAAAATAGAATGTATCAGGTTCTTCTCTTCTTGCGCTCGTTTACGATCAGCATAGAAAGAGAAGCTGCTGGTAGTAGCGTTGCATAACTATCGATAGTTTGACTACCGATAGGACTATCGATAGTATTGAATAACCGATAGTATCGATAGTATCGATTGTCAATAGTTTGATAACAATAATACTATTGATGTAAGATTAAACTATCGATAGTATCTAAATTTAATAGTATCGATACTATCGATAGTATCGGTTATTGGATACTATCGATAGTCCTATCGATATTGTGACTGTTTTTTAAGGCCACGATAGTATCGATAGGCTATACTATTGCTTGCAACACTAGCTGGTAGCCTCGGCTTTGGCTCACGTGACCAACTCTAGCGATCGGAGGCATTCTTTACGGTTTTAGGTGGATACTTAATTGCTAGTTAAAATATCGAGGGGATAGGCGAGAATCTCAGTCATACATACATACATATTATCACGCCTGTTTCTCACAGGTAGGCAGAGACTATGCACCTCCACTTACTACGATCCTGACAGACCTCTTTCGCTTCATCTACAATCATCACTCTCTCTATGCATGCCCGCCGGTTACGGGTACTTCTAACCTCTCACGGGTTCGTCGAGGACGACCCTGACCCACTCTTCCACTCACGTTCGCTTTGTAGACTCTTTTAGTAAATCTTCTTTCATCCATCTAAGTCATGTAAATAGGCAACGCGGCTGCCAATTCATCACTATTTTGATTCATTTTTCCATCTTAACGCCCACCATCATGCTAAACGTGGCCTTTGAGTCTTTCGGCAGTTTCGGCCCTAGGCTCTGGCTACCCCGATAGAGATAAAAATGTGATAATGTATCTGTATCTACTTTACTGACCTGTTAACAAAATTTACTTTAAAAAGATACAATCAATCAATATACTTAAGAACGGCCTTCCCGTTTACTTTTCATACAAACGCTCGTACGTTATTATGGCGTTGTATGTAATCTGTCTGGAAAACTTTTGAACTCACATGTATCTTATGCACTATTTCTAGGTTTCTATTGAAATAAAAAAAAAATTGTGAAAAACAAATACAGTATATGTCTCCAAAAATCTGCTTTCTTGCACAAATTTTAGCTGAACTTTGACCGTTCATAAAGTACTCATAAATTATAAAGGTAAATAAAATATTTTGATGCAAATCTCGCAAATGTAATGAAAATTTTGAAAAGAAAACATTTATTTCACACACATGTAAGGCTTACTAATTAACACGTATCAATCCGGAACAAATTTTATGAAATTTCCGCACCCTATGAATAGTTAATATTCGTTCAATGGATAGTTAATAATAATACTAATTTCATTCAATAGAATGCAAACCGTGCTCTTAGGCGTTATCTCTCTCTTTTTAGTTTCTCTCTTTTTCTACCATTGCCCTGGATGAAACAACAAGCTTTTCAAACTATGCTCACGTTGACGACAGAGCGGCAAGACAGAGAAGCCATGTTCTTTACTTTACTTAACTAGCTACACTTTGTCCAAATTCTCCAAGAACAAACTCACCATAGACAACTTTAAAACAACAATATTCTTCCTGACTCGAAACGAGATTGTCTGGATACACCACCTGCATTTTTGAAGTTAGTCCGAACTTCATCTGAGTGAATTTGAAGTTATGTGCCTTTCTACCTCAGACTTCTAGATTGGGAGTTTTTGGCGGGAAGTCAAGGTTTTAAGTTAGGGTTTCCTTTAAATTGTTTCGCTTTGTTTTAGAGGATTGTATAATACAAAATTATTATAGTTAGGATATTCTCAATAGGTTAAATGCTCTGTATATTTTTCATATTTTTTTTTTTGAGAGGAGGTAGATACGAGTTCAATTTTTTTAATAATCTAACTGGCAGGCCTGTAATATTTTCCAGTCATAATACATACTCTCAGATCTTCTGCTCAATATTTACACATAATACTTTTAGTGTCGTTCTTCAATTCAGAAGATAAAAATCATCGATGATATAAATACAATAAATCAATTCAGTTATATTTTACTACAAATTCCCGGATTCGATCATCAAAATTATTTCGTAGTTTTCCACCAAGTTTGGTATAATTATTAATAGTTTGCAATAACCACAAAACATCAAAGATTCAATAGAACTTCCGTATATAGGGCGTTGAGCATGTTAATTACATTAATTTCCTGATAAATCTTTTGGTACGGCGTCTTTGATGTATATAGGTTTGTATGAGGCTTTACTACATGGATAATTATTATATTGTTGAAGTAACGCAAGTGTAAATATAAATTTTGTATTTTACTAAATTACTGGTCTGGAATAAAAGAAAACAGAATACACCAGATGCTACTCTTCATGCATGGATCGTAAAAACCGATCGAGGGAAGAGGCGATGCGGTTTTAGCAATCTATAACCATTTTGATTCCTTTTCCCATATTGCAAGTCAGCCTGTTGCAAGACTCAGAATGCTTTATCTGCCCTATATATAAAAGAAGATAATAACTGACTGATATGGTTAGTCAGGGGGAGAGGGAGGGGGAGATGGAGGGTAAATTCTTACACTATAATAAATATTTTAACACATTAATCCATGTGTTATATCAAAATTAATAACGTAAAAAAGAAATGAAACATCTTATAAGGACTATTTTCCACTTCTACGCGGACGAAGTCGCGGGATAAAGCTAGTTAAGAATAAAGACGTGCTAGTGTACATGCACCTGCGAATATCGGGCGTAATACACACATAGAACGTTGAGTATTGTCCAATGAACCAAAATACGAAAAGTAAAGTTCCGTTTCACCCCTCTTTATGTGTTTGATGTGCTCCAACTTTCAAACTAAAAAGATATAAGGTAGTTTTAAGACAAAGATTCAAAGATTCAAATGTTTATTCAGTAATTAGACCTTTACAGGCACTTTTACACGTCAATAAGTATAATTTACGTTCCGTGTAAAGTAAATTAAAATATAATTTATTTTTAAAGAAAAGCTACCGATACCAGTGCTTCGTAATTACCACTGCTGAGAAGAAACGCCAAAAGAAACTCATTTTCACAGTATTGGTCGTCTACTCGCCAAAAGGGCTTTGTCAAATTATTATTATTGTCTTTTAATTAATATAATACAATGTTGACACATTCTAACATGTAATGCTTGCGAACAAGTAAACAAACATAAATTTTGTAATAAAAATATTAAGTAGTCAAAAGCGAAGCCGAGCTGACCAGTCTCTCCCGGCAGCATCCGTTCACGAGTTGACGCACGGATCAGCCATCGTTAAACTCAACCATATTAGAGGGAATCCAACGACCCAAACAGCGACGCCACCACCAGATTGGATATTTTAGTGAGCATGAAAAACCCGAACTCGCAGACCTTTTCAAGAGGAAATATTAGTTACATGTTGGTCACCTATTGACAATAGTTACAACGTGTAAAAGGAAAGGAAAAAAGAAAAACTATTACTAAGAAAAGTGTAACGAGCAAAAAATAAACTTGCGTGTCCTAATGCTGAAAATCAGTGCATTGCTTAGTAATTATATTATCTTTGGCATTGCTTTCAAGGCAATATTATCACTGAGCTTTGACCTATTTGTCACAACAATAAATTAATTGCACACACACATGCAATTAATTTATTGTTGTGTCCGTATCTTAAGCTTGTGTAATAAGTGTGACTAACGTATATATAGTTTATTTTTTGTGTGTGTGTGGATAGTGACAAATAAACAATTTATCTATCTTATAACTCACGATATAAGAATAAAAAGTTGATCAATAAAAAATACAAAAGTCATATTTTTCACTTTTACGTTCACTATCATGCCTTAAGAGGTTTTTGCGTCAAGGGGCCTTAGGCTCTGTCTACTCCATTCGGGATAAAGGCGTGATGGTGAATAAAAAATACAAAAAGGTCGTCGCATTGTCCCAGTCGCATTGTCGCATACCTACTCCCATTTCACCCCGCTTCATGTATTTTTCGCCCCACTTTCACACAGAGCGCGTCCATTCAATGGTATTTTCAGGGACGTTATATCATTGAGGAATAGTTCTTACTCCCAACTTACTAATGTTGCGTGTAATACTTTTTGCCATGAACCCAGATCTTAATAAACCATATGCTCTTTGTGGAGTAAGTTTGTTTAGTAATTTTCTAAATAACTTGTGGAAAAATCTTTTTTACCGACCAAAAAAGAGGATATCAATTCGTCGGGATCTTTTTACTAAAATGCCCGGACTGATTTGAAAAATTCTTTTATTGTTCAGAAAGTAAACAAACAAAAAAATTTTTGCCAGAAGTCATGGTCCTTTTTACGTAGTAAAAAAATTAATTCTATAGTTTTGCCAATGCCTTCTCCATTTTATACACCAAACAAATATTATATTTCGAGAAAAAGCCGAAAAGCGCAGCAGAATAAATGTGCGAAGAGTTTTAAAACCGGCGGCGACCGGTCTTCTTCCTTCGGCCTTATTCCATTTCTAGTTGGGATGGCTCTCCTAATCTTTCTTCTCCAAAGAGATCTCTTTTGCGTCGTCACTGTTCCTGTGTTGGGTTTCTTCAGGTCCTTGTTTATGACAGACATAAATGTTAATCACGGCCTGCCGGGGCGTCTTGGGAACGATTTGAAGTCCATGACTTTCCTGGCCATGTGATCGTTTGGCATTCTAATGACGTGGCCGACATGAGAACCGGCAGCGACCGGTGTTCTGGCTATTTCTTCTCGTTTCCGCGTCTTCGTTATCTGTGAACGACTGACATTTAATATATGGAAGTGATGTGCCTCCAAGAAACCTGTTCTCGGAAATATCTGTCCTTTAAAATATTTCCGGAAATTTGCAACGTTTTTCGAGAATTTTAGTTAAAAAATTTTCTGAATAAATTTCTTGCTGAAAATTTCTCCGATATTTTCCAGACTGTTTCGGAAATATCTCGAAATTTTTAAGCACGGCACCTCACTATATATGGAGAAGAAAAAGCGGAAAAGCGCACCCCAGGTTCCGGGTTGTAATTAGATAAGGAAAGATCAAATATAAATCAGATTCTTTTTTCTAAACGTCAAAACAAACATTTGCCATGGGATTTGTATGAAATACAGGCAGATGACGTCATAGTTTCTTGGAGTCATATAACTCTCTTATTATCTGTTTTTCTGCAATAATAAATCTAAATTCACGTTAAAATGGATATGTTCAAAGACAAGTGACATTATTTTACGACGTTTAATTTTCTTATCAGTATAATAAAATAATTTATTTTTGACCCAGGCAAATACCCAAACAAAAAATCGGGTTTTTTATTTTACTGGTTATTAAACACCAGAAAAATAAAAAAACCCGAGTTTCAAGCGTTTTTGCGACTGACCAATAACTTTTGAACGGCTGAATCGATTTTCACCAAATATCTAAGATCCACCGCACGGAAACTTACTTTCACGTAAAAAACCGCATCGGAATCGATCCATGCGTTCGCAAGCTACAATGTTAGATACAGACAGACACACAGAGCGACAGACAGACAAACATCGGTGCCAACCAAGTTTATAACACTCCTCTTTTTACGTCGGGGTTTAAAATTATACACAGATACGAAGTTTACACACACATGCACGAAAAATCATATGACCCGACGAACGACCGAATGTACACGAAACGAGCCGATCGATAGAAAACGCATTCCTTGTTAATGAAACATCAGGGGAATTTGATTTATATAATGACAGGCGTAAGGTGCAAATTGGATTGTATGGATTATTAAATACACGTCAGGGGAATTTGATTTGTGAAATGAAAAGGGTAGGGTACAAATCTGAATGTGTGGATTGGTTATATTGTTACGTAACAGGTTTTGGTAGGAAAAGTGACTATAATTCGTTTAGGGCTTTTTTTCACAGTCAACATTGATAGTCTTCCATGCGAGATCAGGAGAAAAGAAAAAAAAAGAATACATCAGCTGCTTCTCTTCCCGCGTAGATTGTAGAAACCGATTGAGGGAATTAGATGAAAATTTTCAACCGACTTTGAAAACTGGGAGGTTATCAATTCGAAAGTACTTACATACTTTTTGCCCGACTGCGCCAGAAGGAGGATTACGTTTTGGAGAGTATGTATGTGTGTATAATTGTTTGACAGGCTCTGCAGCCTGAAGGGCTCGATAAATTAAGCTTTAGAGGTGTCGTAAGTATCGTATTTACCGTAAGAGTGACACTGGGTATATAAAAATAAAATAAAAAAAAAACAAAGTGGCGGATTTTTGGCGCCAAATTCAAATGTTTGATACGCTTTGCAGTCTGAACGGCTCAATGGATTTTAGCTTGAGAGGTGTCGTAAGTATCGTATTTACCGTAAGAGTGACACTGAGTATACAAAAATAAAAAAAATATAAAACCAAATGGCGGATATTTGGCGCCAAATTTAAATGTTTGATACGCTTTGTAGCTTGAACGGCTCAATGGATTTTAGCTTGAGAGGTGTTGTTAGTATCGTATTTACCGTAAGAGTGACACTGGGTATATATATTTAAAAAATGGCGGATTTTGGCGCCAAATTCAAATGTTTGATATGCTTGGCAGCCTGAACGGCTCAATGGATTTTAGCTTGAGAGGTGTCGTAAGTGTCGTATTAACCGTAAGAGTGACCCAGTGTATATGAAAAAAAAACAAGATGGCGGATTTTTAGCGCCAAATTCAAATGTTTGATACGCTTGGCATCCTGAACGGCTCAATGGATTTCAATTTAAGAGGTGTCGTAAGATTTGCATTTACTGTGAGAGTGACACTGGGTGTATAAAAAGTCAGTCGGATTTTTTGTTTCTTTTTAATAATGACTTGTTTATGTATGCTCCCTGATTAATCGAAGATGTCTCGATCGATTTAGAACAATTCTTATTTTGTTTGATACTTGTCAGGTGGTCTTGTAGAATTTTACCAAAATTGGTTGCGTAGTTTGGTGTAAAGTCGGTTTTTACAATGCAATACAATAAAAATCAAGTTTTTTGCAGCATAACAGAAACACAAAAATGACAAAACAACAAGAAACAATATAGGCACAAAGGCGGACTTATCGCTTTAAATGCAATCTCTTCCAGCCAACCTTTGGGTGTACGGAAAATTTATTATTTTTAGTTTTGAAGAATTACTCCGCACCTTATTTTAGTCAAATTAGTCCACACCTCGTTGATCCGAGTCCGCAACTTTGGTCGAGTCTTGCTTCATAATCTAATATTTTTCCTTAATTTTCACTGTCACATATTTATACGCTAGGCAAATTAAAAAAAAAAAAAACAGAGTTTCAAGAACGCTATTTGATGAGCAGCGAAAGATATTTCAATTGAAATCCGTAGCGCCATCTATCATTCTTACTTTCAAGGGATAACCCCCAATTAATTTTACTTTGTGGCTAGCTCAATCAGTGTTATTTATTTATAACTTTAAACCACCGCAAGGGAACTTGCTTTCACGTAAAAAAAAAATCGCATCGAAATTGGTTTATCCATGGCCAAAGACAGACACACAGACACTAGACATTAGCGTCAAATTTATCACACCCCTCTGTTTTTTCGTGGGTTAAAAATTACTATAAAAAGAAACAATTTCGAAACACATAAAAGTTTCTCAAATTAAATAAAACAATTGAGAAGTTTATGGAATTCACAAAAATGAGTTTTCTTGGGCGTCCCAGGCGAGCAGAGTTTTTGTTACAACCGACATTGTTGCAAAGTTTCCGAGATAAGACGAAATAAATGGATTAGGCAGACAGGCACACAGTTTTACTTTTACTGACCCTAAAAAGAAGTGTAATATATCAGGGTTCATGTATGCTGTGAGATTTTCAATTCCGTGATAACACCGAAATACGAGACGATGATTTCATAAAAAAATTCATTGAAGGGAAGATAGATTGGAAAAAACGAGACGTAACAAGTAATTATTAAAAAAAAACATTTTTAACAAGCTTTTATCTTAAACAATTAACTTAAAAGTTTGAAGTGCTCCTCAAGACGAATCAAACGAGCCCATACTCGACAGGATTGCATCGTTTCATTACAGAGTTCCTATGGCCATATTCCTGCTCCATTATGAGATAAGCTCCATGTTACGATAATATTACATTGTCACGCGATATACGTACACGTGCAAAATTTCAGCTTAATCGGAAATCGGAAAGTGGGTCTAAATTAACTTGCTAGATTTGATTACAGACAGACAGACCGACAGACAACGGGACAGGTGAAACTAAATAAAAGCTTGTAAAAAGTGCCCGTAACCGAAAGGCATGCATAAGAGATTGATGAGTGTAAATGAAGTGAAAAAGGTTGGTGAGGATTATAGCAAGTAGAGGTCCATAGTCTCTGCCTATATCCATATTATGTATGTATGTATGGATGGGAAAAGAGGACCGGGAAGACAAAGCTACATGAAACAGATACAGGAGAAGGTGAAAGTCGTGACGTAGAAAAGTAAATGTAATAGAATTTCTCTGAAATTAATACTTAACTTATAAGTTTATGTAACAGCTGACATTCAATTCAATTACTAACTTGTTACTAACAATTTCTGACATATTTCTGAAATCACTATTATTATATAAACTCAACTACATACTTAAAGTTCGCAACACCCTGCCAGGGTTCATGTACTTATTTACCTACTAACCATGTTATAGTATAAGTGCATGTAAGCGAGAAATAAATAAAGAAATGTCAGACGAGAGAGACAAATGAAAGAAAATTCATTCTCCACCGACAAGAGCATAGCTCTTACATGTAGTAAAACAAATTCGAAATGCCTTGTCATAAAATAAAATAAATATATAAGGACAAATAACACTGATTGAGCTAGCCCCAAAGTAAGTTCGAGACTTGTGTTATGGGATACTAACTCAACGATACAATATTTTATAACAAATACATATATAGATAAACATCCAAGACCCAGGACAATTTGAAAAAGGCCATTTTCCAACTTGCCCTGACCGGGCAAGCGTCATTTCCAGCAGAGTAGAATTGGAAACCAAGTGCTTCCGATGTCGTAGAAGATGACTTAGGAAATACAAGCTAAACAAAGCTTTTTTTTTTAAATTACACTTATTGAGCTAGCCCCAAAGTAAGTTTGAAACTTGTGTTATGGGATACTAACTCAAAGATACTATATTTTATAACAAATACATATATAAATAAACACCCAAGACCCAGGACAATTTGAAAAAGACCATTTTCCAACTTACCCTGACCGGGAATCGAACCCGGGACCTCTGGGTGACGGACTAGCATGGTGACCACTACGCCACGGAGGTCGTCAAGCTTATAACCATAAGTTGACATCTCCAACATATCCGGCTAGCGTGAAGAAAGAAAGCCAAATTCTCTGACTCCTTTGGTCAACTGTGGCTCTTAGTACAGAGAGAGTCTTTCACCTGCCGTGGAGACTAAGGGTTGGATCTCATTTATCAGCCCGGAGCAGCACTTTTCAATGCTTCTGTCCTTTTTTGTCGAACAGAACCGTCATTTGAAATAGCGAGAGAGAGAGAGTGACGGAACGCTATCGCACCGGCGTGCGATAGCATGCTAAAGCATTCTGCGCTCTCTCTCTAAATTATTAAGAAAAAAAAATTAAACATGCTTTTATCTATAACAATGATCTAAACAGCTTAAAGTTTTTTTTTCACTTTCTTAAGTTACCTACATACTAAAGAATAAGTATGCTAATATTATAACAATCTAAACTATTAATCTAATATTAATTAGTAATTTTACATTGATCTAGTTTTATAAGCAATACTCGTAGTATAAGAATGTGTCCATCGGCACTTCTTACTGTCTTAGTTCGTGTCTCTTTTATTTAAACAGCTTTAAGTGCTTCTTAAGACGTATCAATCGAGCCCAAATTCGGTGAGGTTATGTTGTTTTATAACAGAGATGCCATGACCACCTTCCGGCTCCATCATCAGATCTGCTCCATATAATTTTTCTTTTCTTCCAGACCAACATGAAATAAATTTTTAATGTATTAAACTGTTTTATAATAATGTCTTGTTGCGCTGGAAGCAGGCGCTCTAGATCGGTCGTTTTGGAAATCCTTGGAAAAAGCCTATGCCTGTCTAGCAGTGGACGTTATGCAGCTCAAATGACGATGATGTCTTGTTATGTGTACCTAAAAATGGCAAAATAAAAAATATTCACAAACTGCGAAAGCATTCTGCTACTGAGAGCTTCAGCCCACAAATCATTTGCTCGACATTTACGACCCTGTACATTTTACTGAACATGGTTTATCTCACGTTGCGTGTTATTAAGTATATTTATGAAGCAAATATGTTCTCAAATAGTGACAACGTAAAATACATTTTGATCGAAAACATACCGTACTTACCTACTTTTTAGAAATAAAGTAAAAACTAAACGAAAAAGTTTTTGAAAAAGAAAAAAATATTTCATTAAGCTTTTATTGTAAAGCCTAAGTACTTATCAAGACAAATATAATAAGCCCAAATAAGATAGGGTTGCGTTTTTTATAGGGTTCCTATAGCCATCTTCCAGCTCCGTCATCAGATCAGCTCCAAGTCATCATAATATTGCATTGTCACGCGATATACGTATGCGTGCAAAATTTCAGCTCAATCGGAAACCGGGAAGGGGGTCAAATTTATCTTGCAAGATTTGATTATAGACAGACAGACAAAGGGTCAGGTGAAAATGAATAAAAGCTTGTAAGAAAAGCTTATAAAAACATCGCACGTGATTCAATGCGTGACGACGCAACGTGGAAGAGGTTGTTGACACAACCTATTTCCTTTCAAATCTCTGGAGATGCGACCTTCAATATAATCTGTAGCCAAAGTCCAAAGTCCCTTAGCCGTTTTTTTAGCCCTCGAATTTATATAAATATCATCATTTCAGACGTCGTTCATAAAAATTTTCAAAACTAAAAACAGACTTCGACACTATAAAATTTCTATGGGACAACTTGAAAAGTATGCTCCGAAAAGAATTTTCTAAATTGGGCATTTTCGAGTAATCGGGAAACATAGTTACGAAAAATAGAATATATAAAAAAAACATATGTACATAAAAAAACGTCCTTACCCATTAAATTCAAATTCAAATGTTTATTCAGTAATTAGACCTTTACAGGCACTTTTACACGTCAATAAGTATAATTTATGTTACGTGAAAAGTATATTAAAATTTAATTTATTTTTAAAGAAAAGCCACCGATACCAGCGCTTCGTAACAATTACTGCTGAGAAGAAACACCGAAAGAAACTCATTTTCACAGTATTGGTCGCCTACTCGCCAGAAGGGCTTTGTCATATTATTATTATTGTCTTTTAATTAATAAATATTTATAATATAATAGAATGTTGACACATTATAACATGTAATGCTTGCGAACAAGTAAACAAATATAAATTGCGTAATAAAAAATAAAAAATATTAAGTAATCAAAAAAGCGAAGCCGAGCTGACCAGTCCCTCCCGGCAGCACCCGTTCACGAGTTGACGCACGGATCAGCCATCGTTAAACTCAACCAAATTAGAGGGAATCCAAAGACCCGACCAGCGACGCCACCACCGGATTGGACATTTTAGTGAGCATGAAAAACCCAAACTCGCAGACCTTGTCAAGAGAAAATATTAGTTATATGTTGGTGACCTATTGATCGTAGAGCATTTACATGTTTTTACAGTAAGCTTATTATGGTAACAGAAAATGCAGCTACCTATTTTATGTTTCATGTGTGGAGTGTAATGGAAAATGTTTAGGAAGTATCCACGCGTTTTTATCTCTTTACTCTTCAAGCACCGATTGGCCCGACCGGGTCAAAAGAACAATTGAATTCAATTGTGCCTGCGATTTATGTACTTGAAGGATTAAATAATCATTGATAGTATAGTACGCATTATTCAATAAAACTTAAAAAATGTATTTTAAATTTTGCCATAGGTAGGTTAACGATCGCTTCGGGAAGTTTATTAAATAATGTTATACCTAGACCTAAGAGTGACTTTCTAGTTTTAGCAAGTCGAAATTTAGGCGTTTGAAGCTGATTTTTGTTGCGAGTATTATAACTGTGAACATCACTATTTTTCATGAAATTATTTAACCTAGATTTAACAAATAGAAGATTGTCGTAAATAAATTGAAATGTGACAGTAAGAATATTTATAGATTTAAGTAACTCTCTTAATCCTTCAAGCACATAAATCGCAGACACAATTGAATTCAATTGTTCTTTTGACCCAATCGGGCCAATCGGTGCTTGAAGGGTTAAGGAATCGCGTGATTTTAGTCCGTAGATCAACCGAATTGCTCTCTTTTGTAGCACAGAGATAGTATGTATGTTAGCCGCTTTACCCAATAAGAGCAAGCCATATGACATTATGCTGTGAAAATAACTAAAGTATACTAGCCTAGCAGTTTCGACGTTAGTACACCGTCTGACCCTCCTCACAGCATATGCTACCGAACTAAGTTTCTTGGCAGTGGCCTCAATATGTTTATCCTATTTTAAGTTCCAGTCTACAGTTATGCTCAAAAATTTGGTGTTGGGTACCCATTCTAGAACTTGGCCATTAAGACTCAAAGGTATGTGAGTATTAAGTTTATTCAATAGTGAAAAATTAACGCACTAAGTCTTTTGTGTCTTTAAGGCCAGATTATTAGTCGTAAACCAACTAAGTACTTGTGACATAGTATTGCTGCATTATATCCTTCCAATCATCTCGATTTAGTGCAATCTTGGACCAAGCTCTCCAAACATCCGATATCATCACACCAGCGTTTCTTAAGCCTGCCCGGCTTCGTGCGGCTTGTTTTGAAAACGATTGTTCTATCTACCCTCGCCTACCTCAAATGGACTTGAATACCAAACCCTTTACACAAAATCCCGTCAATAACTGACCTATTCAACCAACTAAGATAACCCAGAGTCTCAAAACAATACTAACAAACAATAATTGCTATAACGAGCCACCGGAACCGCCGCCATCTTGCTCCGTTCATTTCCGCCTTCAGCCTGTCAGGTTAATTTGAGATTTATATTCCATTGTATTGGAGGCTTCGACGCCTTATTGTTCTGTATTAGACTAGCTTTTATATGCAGCTTTTATTATTTAATATTTCATCCAGAAAGCGGTGATGGAGTAGTAGTTTAGCGCAACTTATAACTGGAAGGTCCCAGACTCATAAACAGTCGTTTGACTGGCAACTTCGTTCTTGGGGCACGCTTAAACTTGTGATTCCCGTGTGTAGAACCAGTTTCATGGCCGATTCCTTCACTTCTCAAGCCATACGGCTTTGGAATTCATTGCCCAAAGACATCAGACAAATCTCCAGTAGATAATATATGTCTACAAGAAAAAAGTGCATGATTTACTTTTTGAAAGCATAATTAATTAGCAAAATCCATCGCTTCTTACTTTTTTCATATTGCAGGTATAATTATTTTATTTTTATTTATAAATAATAAATATCTATTTATTGTATTTATTATTATTTAAAAAATATGATATTATTTAGAAGCCAACTTTCTTATCTTTTTTTTTTTATTTAACGTTGACAGGGAGAGAATACTTTAGTATTAAATCCTCCTATTGTAGCTTTTGGCTCAATAAAGTTTTTAAATAAAAGTAAAATAGATCAGTATCAACGGGGACGCTTGCTACCAAGTGTTTGTTACCTCCCATTGTTGACTCTTATGACACCCGTGGTAGATATAAAGGTTGGAGGGAAATTTTACTCTGCTATTAGGACGTCAAATGAATAATTAAAATATACCGCAAACTGCATCAAAATCGCACAAATAGTTTCTGAGCTTAACCTGTGAAGACAGACGGACGGAAAGCGATAATATCCATTTTGGTCAAGTAAAGATTTGTGATATTAGAAAAGCATTCTATTTTGTTTAGACAAAAATAACAATTTAAATGTGATACAAGCCAAAATTTTCTATAATGAAACTAGTACTCGTAATGGTTTACACTAAGGAGCAAAACCATATTGTTGAAAATGATGACTTGGATTTTCAAACCATAAATGTAGTTCAGGAACCGGTTTGCCTCAAGGATCGAAACTGGGTCCTTTGCTTTTGTTGATTTGTAATTAATCTTGCATTGCATTGAAGAGTTTCAATAGATATTGTTCTGTACAAGAGGCTTCGATTCTGTTTTGGGACGACAAAAACAACAGCGTCGTTCCTTGTTATGTTAATTTTGAAGACAAACCTAGTATTAATTAATTCGATTGTGACAAAATGAATCAAAACTTTTTAGTCATTTACAATTGGGAATGACTCTCTTTGTTTTTTGAAAAAAGACAAAATTTTGCTATATTGGCACTGTAAACTGTAGTGTAGACCTCGCCTGTTGAAGTTAATCGGATAAAAAAGTTGCCTCTTAATAAGGGTAACAAAAGAGGTTTTTGATATTTAAACTTTTTTCGAAATGGCTGAAATATGAGGATTTTAAAGTTTTCAAATCCGATATTTCCAGCATTTCGAAATATTGAAGTGCCAATAAATCTTTATGGTTTATTGGAATCTGTTTACAAAATTTCAAGAGAATCGGTTGAGAAATATGACCTGTAGGCGTAAACAGACAGACAGACCAACTGACAGCCGGAAAAAAGCATTTTTGGGTTATCTTGAAACTGAGACGTTTTGCTCGTTTCGCTCGCTTGGTCAATAAGTGCCTACTAAGATAATAGATAACTTAAGTAATTTATGAAAAAAATCTAGGTAAAAAAAATGAAATGCCTGTAAGTGCCTATTATATTTATGTATTTATATGCTTTTTTCAATTCATTATGCTACATTTGAAATATGGATACGTCACATTTGATTCCCAGCTAGATTCACATCTAAGTACTTATAATACCTTATTCCTGTTTAGATAAATTTTATTTCTCTTTAGAATCAAATAAACTACATTTCACCTTTAATTCAATGTACTTCAACTGAGTTTTAATTAAAAACAAACTGGAAGTTTCTTCTGATTTGTTCAAGTTGCTTCGTGTCGATGCTAACTTTAAGTTGAAGTAAATCTAAATTAAGTTTATCTCACAGTTCGTTTGCGAAATAGATTCTATTTGAATGTTGTTAACAAACATACAAATGACAAGATATAGTTTTAAAAACTAAAACCTGACTTGTAAAAAGCTAATTACCTAATATATATTTTTAAAAGGTGCAAATTGAACTCCTTCATTTGATACCAAACACGGTATGATTCGGTTAATTTTATTTTGAAATACTTACTTTTTGTCCTAAAGTGGGCGTATAATGAATGACTGTGGCGTCTACCTGTAACCAGCGCACAATTGTAAGATTGATGTGTCTCGTACAAATAAAAGATGGTAATCTTCTGAATCCGTGTATTCTTAATTAATACTTTACACATAACCTTCACAAAACCAACAAACTTTTTATATCCCAATCGCGAATCCCTTCATAACTTTTTTGACAACGATGACAACTGCCTTCTCTCTGACGTTTTTATTGGCGGGCTTTAATACACAATTCTTTATATCAGTATTGCCTGCTCAAATGGGGTGGCCAGTGTTATTAAAAATTATCTTCTATAATACTAAGCAGTTAGTAAAAGATGTTTATTAATTTAATACTTGATTTTAACAATCTAACATAATCAACGCAAAATCAGATCTTAGGTATATTTAAGTTCTAATCATAGCAACGCATAGAGTATCGCAAATACAATGGGTAGATGTCAAACTATTTAATTATTACACTTAATACAATTACAATAATATAATTCAACTAAATATATGAATAATACGTCATAGTCAACATTCATATAAAGAATATCTGTACTTATACCTAAATAGTCCTTGACAGTGTACCTATATTCTGATCAGTGAACCTTCTAAGGATGACCGCGTCCATCCCGTTTGATACAGTACTATCCAATCCTGACTGCACTTAGCATCCCGTGTGTTTCTTCCATGCTGGTCAAGGAGAGAAGAAACAACTGGTACATACTAAGTTTTTTTATATAATCAGCTTGGAAGACGCGCTATATGAGATGAAAAAGGTGCAAAGTGGAGAACAAATTTGAGCAAAACCAAACCAATATATAATAATAATAGTTGAGCAGGTTCACTCGATGATTTAGGTATGAAGCTAGGTCGCCCCACAAACGCGGTTTATTCACAATCATAAGGTTGATTCCACCTGACGAGAAGCTGCCCCGGGGTAAGGATCTCCTCTGGGCTGTTTAGAAATCTTTAAACAAACTCCAATCTGGTACAGAGCGATGCCGGGAGAGCAGAGCCAAATAGGTTTGGAACTCTGGCAACAATTTGTGTGACTTTGGGGTCACACAATCCATGGACCACCTTTTGTCATGTCCCAACTGCCCGACTCATTGTACTAAGGCAGATCTAAATATGGCTAATGACAGGGCGGTTGCCATGGCTAGGTTCTGGTTAAACAATATCTTATTTGAGCCATTTCGACTCGATAAGAAGAAAAAGAAGAAGATAAAGATAAGGTTGATATTGTAGAAAAATTTAAAGATTCGTAGTCGTAAGATACATTTTAGTTCATTGAAATTCATATGCGCGGCGTGCAAAATAATTGGGACTTTAGCACGCTGTAACTGGGTTTTAATTAACAAAATTCCTATTCAAAAGTGATTCTTCTATTCGGAACGTGCACGACAATAGCGCCACCTTGCAAATGCAATGTTAGGGGCATATGTCAAAAGATAAATAACAAGAGCTTGTTTATTTTGCATAGATTGGGGTAAATAAAATTTATTTTGAAAGAAAATAAACAGTATATTTAGAGGAATTCGTTACAAACTGTGTATGAAAAATGGACATTATTATAAAAACTTGTTTTGAGAGTGTTAAGCATACAATAACTTTCCAGCCTCAAACTACGATAAAAGGAAATAAATTGGTATAAGCAGGACAAGTAAGGAATGTAGAAGAACTAAGAACTAATGGCAATAGTTATTTAATACGAGCCATCATTCGTCAAACATCGGTGACCTAAACACCCTATAAAACAAGTTTAAACGTTACTCGTGAGTACTCTCCTAACCTAAAAACGTGACAAGTTTGTTTTGCTGACCGAGCCCCTTTGGTTGCACATTTCTGCCGCGACAAGCGCAGCGATCGTTTTCCTTACCCCTTCCACCCACTTCGCACGTTCCGAATACTTTAGAACAGATATTCTGTGGACGTACTCATATCTTGTAAATATCTAAGCGTCTTCATTTCAAATTATAGCACAATTAATCAATCAAATAAACGCAAGTTATGTAAAGAGGATTACTTTGTCTGAGAGATGGATGGAGAGAATTTCTGTTTAATTAATGCCTGGATCTGGATCTTCACACTAATGCACGTAATTAATATCGCCTGACCTAGCATCTTCATCTTAGCTGTTCCTAGTGCTATTCCCCAGCCTGCTAATTTGGAGCCAAAAGTACGCTTTCCCCATTTTTCTTCTACAAATTATAATAGGCATTTTAATGGTCACCCAAGGATGACAAAGACAATGCGAAATCCTAATCCTAACTAATATTATAAATGCGAATGTGAGTTTGTATATTTGTTTGTTACACTTCTTCTTGGTCTTCACGATTCAACCATTGAACCTATTAAGATGGAATTTGGGATGGATATAGTTTTAAAAGACCCAGCAAAAGACATAGAATAGTTTTTATCTCATAATTCCCACGGGAGCGAAGCCCACGAGTACAGCTATTTGAACGAGTTGAAAATAGTTTTTAAGTCTGGCTGTCTTCCTGGCTTTACACCTCTTTGGGAATGCATACACATGCAGCAGAACGCCACCTAACTTCAACTCTCCTTAGGAATGCAGCTATAGCATGAGATATTTGTGTTTAGTTTTTCTTTTAGTCGCCTCTTTCTATAATTTTTATTGATAAATTTACCCCACAGTTACCCAAAACGTGCATGTGAGTCAACTTAAACTTAATACTAAATGGACAAATAATAATAACAATATTAACTATTTTATTTTTAATTTGTAACAAAAAGTGTCTGTCTGAATTTGGTATTCGAGCAATCAAGGCGTTGAGCAAAGTAACAGCTTGGCTAGTGGACGCGTACCTAGCGGTGCACGAACTAGCAGCGGCCTGCTACTGTTGCGCAACTGCCTGTACACACACGGAATATAAAAACTACACCGCGATAAAGCAAGTGGGTCTTGATAGCGGAGAGATGAAGTGGTCATAGTCTAGGAAGCTACACCACACACAGCCTCTATGGATCTTCTGATCTAGGGTGACAAAAACATTTAATGGCCTAGGTTAAACAATATAGGATGAAAAGTCAAGTGGCTCGGAAGTTTTCTTTCATTCATTTCATTCATTCATTTATTTCCATTTAATAATTCTTATATTGTGTTAGAATTACTTAAAACTAACATTATTATAATACTCATTAATAACATCTACTTTGTCAATGTATAATTTAATAATTTTAACTATATACATTAAACAACGTCAAAAAAAAAACGAAAAATGGTCAAAATATAAAAATAAAATTATAATTTTAAAGCATCATTTGAAAAATTCGTCAAGGGAGTAAAAGGCTTTGTCCAACAAATATGTTTTAAGTTCCCTTTTAAAAGGCTTAAGGGCATTAATACATTTAATTTCTTTAAGCAATTTGTTGTAAGCCCTATACGCTTGGTACTGAGCACTGTGTTTCATAATTTCCAACTTGGGAATGGTATCATGCTTGAGATCCATTCTCCGAGTTTCTTCGCGTGACTGTTTCTCTTTATTTGTCTCTATCGTTGGCAATTGTTTCTTGAAATCAGTCAGTAGGACAGACAGGTACAAACACGGAACAGTCAAAATACCTAATTTAACGAAATGCTCTTCACACGATTCCCAAGGCGGAATACCTACCATAGCCCGTATAGCTCTTTTTTGAATACCGAAGGCTCTGTTTTGATTATAAGGTAACTTTTTCCCCACAGTTTGATGCTATACCGTAATTTGGATTCTATTAAAGCGTGATATACTTTGTTTAAATTGTTTGTAGAAATTTCATTTCGGAGACTTCTAATAGCATAACAAGAAATAGAATCGTCCAATGCTTCTAGCTCTTTCTTCCAGTTTAATAATTCGTCTATATATATACCTAAAAAATTTGTATTATTTACTATGTCAACCTTATTTACATTTAATTTGATGTCAAGTGTTTCGGATTTACGTGACGTCGATTTGAAAAGAATAACTTTAGTTTTTTTTATAATTCAATTTTGCACTAAACCAATCATTGAATGCACTAAGAATTTTATAGATTTTAAAATTTAGATTATTGATATTTTCATCAGATATAACCGCATTTGTGTCGTCCGCAAATAAGACTATTTTCGTGTCAGGGTGGAGATTTTTAATATATGATACCAGATCATTTGTGAATATAAGAAAAAGAATAGGTCCTAAAATAGATCCTTGAGGGACTCCTCTCTTTACTGCAAGTGATTTTGATCTGATCATATTTTCACTCTCGCCCTCGATTGTTTTAAGTTCTACAAACAGTTTTCTATTGTCAAAGTAAGATTTGAATAACAAAAGTATTTTACCACGTATTTCGAAATGCTCAAGCTTATTTAACAAGATTTCCTGGTCGACTAAATCAAACGCAGAACTCAAGTCAAGAAAGAGGCTAGCTACATACTTTTTTCTTATTATTTGAATTCTTAACAATTTCATTCACTAGTGATTCTATTGCCTCTCTAGTTCCTATGTTATTTCGATATCCATACTGTTCGTTTACCAATATCAAATTCTCGTTTAGATGTTCTATTAGCCTAGTTTTAATAAGCATTCCGAAAATCTTTGAAAAGACCGAGAGTACCGAAACGGGTCTAAAATTGCAAGGATCCTTTTTTATGAATGGGAACGATTCTTGCAATTTTTAGTTGGTCTGGAAAGGTATGCTTCTCTACACACAGGTTAAAAAAATGGGTTAAAGGTAATGCCAGTATGTCAATATTTTGTACTTACTTGTTCTTACATTATATGATGCCGATTGGTAACCATCCATATTAAATAATTGAACTGTGTATTTTTTTAAACAATGTTCGGTTACACATACATAATTAATTGTAAAAGCCGATGGGAATGAGCAAGAAACTAAATTCATCACGCTAAAAGTAGAATTAAGTTCTAATATCTCAGTCTACTCTGTAAATAAACCCTTTCACCGCGAGACTTTATATCAGTTGCCGTGCCCCCAGCGCGAGGGGTAGTAAATCTAAAATAAATACCTACAACCAAAAAGGGATGTGGGTACTTTAAATTTAGGAGGCTTAAAGAATTATAATATGTCGAAATGGCCCAGAAAGACCAAGAAAGCTATATATAGGCCAAATGATATAAAAAGCGAGGGTCATGTAATCAAGTATTTTAGAGTAAGGCTGAAGACTGATATTGATTGATAATTTTCAGTTAATGACGCAAATATTATGTAGATATTTAGCGTTTTACCTATATCCCATTTGGTTAGCTATTTAAATAACTATTAAATAACTATGTTAAATATATTAATCAATTAATTTAAATTTAGTTTAGGCACTAATTTAGTTTTAAATATTTTTTTACATTTAGTTTAATTTGCAAAATTCACTTTACATAATAATAGATATCTTTGCACACTATAACTTAATTGTGTATTTTATAATTTTATGAAATAATTTGTAATTTGCAAATGTATTAATTAATTTAGTCTATATTTCAATGAAAATACATCTCAAGACTGTTTACTTTAGTTAAAATATCTAAAGATGTGAGATGAATATCTATAGTTTAACACGATTGATATATTTAGACAGTTCACAGAAAAATTATTAATTCTTATTTCTGATAAAACAGAGTTGAACAGTTGCAGCTAACTGTTAGCAAAATTAATTAAAATCATCTATTGGATGAATATTTTGACTTTTGTCTCTTTGTCCAAGGCTTCGAGCGGCTAAAGCTTATGAATGTAGATTCCGCGTTTACACATGTTGGTCCTCTAATATCCGTGACATCTGTATATCTTATTTGTACTGGGAGTCTCCTGACATGATATTTTGCGTGAATTAGAATCGTGACTGAGATATTTCATGAGCAGGCAAATGGGAGGCTACTTGACTAGAGGAAACAATGAGACGCATTTTGTGTAGCTGCGACTTAATGGCTGGCAAGGGTATGGACCATTTTTGGATCAGCATATCCTAATTGAGAAGACTACAGGCACTACGCACCAGGTGATATTCTGAGACTTATGCAGTCCTTCTTCAAAAACCAATGCGAGTGAGTTAGGCAGGTGGTAAGTACAATTACCCCCCGACCGGGTTTCCATCTTGTAGCTATGGGGGGGGGGCTCAGTACCTGCGCTCGTCTCACCCGCAGGGAAGCTAAAAGGAACCCATTGCCCGGGTCTCGAGACCGCGATCTCCCCGGGCTCAGTAAAGGCCATTCTAGATGGGAATGGCCTGGTTTTGAGGGAAGCGGTGAACTCCTTTCCATCACAGTTGTAGTAGGGATCGTGGGGGAAGACAAGTGTTGGTGTTACGTTGCTGCTCTCCCTATTATCCACGATCAAGATTGACTGCGGCGCTTGCTTGCTTGAATAGCACACGGCCCCGGCCCATAGTTTTTTTTTTTGTGGTAACCTTACCGGATTTAAAAAAAAAGCGTAAGAAAGATATAACACAAAGGGTCGACGTACTTCCAAATGTAGAGCAAACGAGCTAAAATGCAAAGCACGATAAGATTTAAGGATGGGATAGTGTCCATTTCAGTGCCTGTCTTTCGTATACTTCGTATTTTTACCGCTTTTGCAGCACAGGTACTTTATAGGATTACCGTAAACTCCTTCTGCAAATCCCTTCAACGACGAAGATTCCGATCTTTCTAGAATGAAGCAAGCTTGTCCTACAAGCTTGGAGAGTACCAAATTTCACTAAGCGCCGAGAAAGCACTAGGAGCGCTTTGACATAAATAATTGGATTTGGCACTGGAAACTCTAATCGAAACGTGTTTAATTATACTGTTGCTACCTTCAAAATAAATGTTTTAGCTGCACGGAATACACAACTAAGCATGTTAGGTTACATTTTATCTTTCACGGGTCAGACGATCTAAGGTGATATGCATGCCAATGATCTTACAAACAAGGACGACGATAATATATGAGGGCAAATGCATAACAGTATCTGTATTTATAGAAGTACGCTTTTTTGGCAATTACTGACGACGTCCGTGGCGTAGTGGTCACCATGCCAGTCCGCCAGCAGAGGTCCCAGGTTCGATCCCCGGTCAGGACAAGTTGAAAAACAGCCTGTTTCAAATTGTCCTGGGTGTTGGATGTTTATCTAGGTATATATGTATTTGTTTTAAGATATAGTATCGTTGAGTTAGTATCCCATAACACAAGTCTCGAACTTTGGGGCTAGCTCAACCAGTGTTATTTGTCCGTATATATATATATATATATATATATTTATTTATTTATTTATGTTTTTTTTTTTATTTAAGGATTCTTAGGACCGTGTGAAGAGTAGAAGTAACGAGTTATTATTATTATTAAAACAAGCTTTATTTAAAACAATGAACTTAGAAATTTAAAATGCTCCTCGAGACAAATGAGAAACTCTATGAGGCTACGTTGTTTCATTACCGAGTTTCTATGGCCACATTCCGGATTCATCATCATATCAGCTCAATGTCATCATAATATTGCATTGTCATTTTAAATTAAGACGAAGTGGTAGCTAAAGTAGCGCCCTCATTTGAAATAAATTGTTTAAAACTAATTATGGTAATAATTAAAAATTTGATTTATATCAATGTCTAGAAAGACCTGTAAACTATTTTATGAATAACCTTTGAAATTATTACTAATAAATAGTCCGTCTAGTTTTAAAACGGGTTTTCGCCAAAAGTGGCCACTTTATGCAAAAATCCGTTTTAAAACTAGACGGACTACCAATATTACTTTCAAAGGTTATTCATAAAATAGTTTAAAGATCTTTCTAGACATTTATACAAATCAAATTTTTTATTATCACCATATTTAGTTTTAAACAATTTATTTCAAATGAGGGCGCCACTTTAGCTACCACTTCGTCTTAATAGTGCTCGGCGATATAACGATATACGTATGCATGCAAAATTCAGCTCAATCGGAAACCGGAAAGTGGGGCAAATTTAACTTGCAAGATTTGATTAGAGACAGACGGACAAACAGACAACGGGTCAGGTGAAGCTTAATAAAAGCTAGTAAAACCAGGAAGCAGACCCCAGGCTTCACAGCATTGTAAGTGAGCAGCTGGGAATACGCTGAGATGTAAGAGAAACAAGGCTTTAAGACCCAAAGGCCACGTTAAGCATTATAGTGGCTTTGTAGACGGAAAAGGGAATAAACAAGTAATTATTATAAAATCAAAAAAATCAGACCGCCCTTATTATTATTATTGTTTTCTTATTTTGATATACCCAGTGTCACTCTCACAGTAAATACGATTCTAACGACACCTTTCAAGATAAAATCCATTGAACGGTTCAGACTGCAGAGCGTGCCGAAAAATTACACATAGAAACATACATACATACTCTCGAAAATATAACCCTCCTTCTGGCGCAGTCGGGTAAAAAGTGTTGCCAGCCGAATCGTATGTTGAATAGGCATGACGAATAGAAAAATATTTTTAACCGACTTCCAAAAAAGGAGGAGGTTATCAATTCGCCGCGATCCTTTATTTATTTTTATGTATCTTCACCGATTATTCAAAGACGCCTGGATCGATTTAAAAAATTCTTTTTACGTTTGAAAGGGTATACTTTCCAGGTGGTACCATGGAAATTTTATTAAAATCGGTTTTGTAGTTTGGGGGTGAAGTCGGTTTTTAATTTTGAAAAATTACAAACCCATCGGTTTGATTATTAAAAACTATTGTACACGTTTATTCTTTTCTCTGAGAACCAAATAAATTACAAAGATGACGTCACGGCTACGTACGATTTTTACTTAGAGGTGACGTCGCAAGCCCCACTCAGGGACTTTTATGCTCCGTATTTTTGTGAATTTTTACTTTTTCGGGAAACTGAAAAATATGGGTCCATTATTTTTGGATAATCTAAAAGACGGACTAATTACAAACAAACTTCTCTGAACTTTTCATCGCCCCTATTGAGTCCTCAGATTGCATTTTCTCGATCAGCTTACGAGGTATCAAGACATTTCTTTATTTCATCATTCTTCTCTATGATTGTTGCCTAGCAACTGTTGTTTTTACTTCCTACTAGCTTTACCCGCGGGCTTCGCTCCCCGTGGGAATTTCGGATTCCTTCCCTACGTCTCAAACTATATCAATACCAAATTTCATCTAAATAGGTTCATTGGTTGAAGCGTGAAGTGGAAACAAACTAACAAATATACAAACTCACTTACACATTTATAATATTAGATAGCATTATGTCGTTAACAGAAAACACTATTTTTTGATCAATAGGTAGGTATTTATTTCTGAAAGTGACTCATAAACTGCCACTTTTAAAGTAACAATCACTTATTGTTTTAGTCCGCACCGGTGCGTGGTCGGCAGTTAATGGGTTATCTTTACACATTAACCCGTCAGCTTCCAGACGGTCGGATCCGACCGAGAGAACAATAGATAACAATGGGTTTGCAAAATTGCGGTTGTTGACGGGTTAAAAAGCAGCTTTTATATTTTATGTTTGGACCCCTCGAAAGGGTACAAACGGGACCCTATTACTAAGACTCCGTCCGTCTGTCCGTATATATCATGAACCGTGATAGCTAGGCAATTGAAATTTTAACAGATGATAGCCGCTATAACGATACAAAAAACAGTAAATATAAAATAAATATTTAAGTACGGCTTCCTTACAGCAAACGTGATTTTTATAGATAACGGTACGGATCCCTTCGCGAATCCGACTCGCACTTGGCTAGTTATTCTTATCTCTCAGAAACAATAACAGACAATCTTTTACATTAAAATCACATAAATCAAATTTTCCGCTTAAATTATAAAGGGGACTATCCTAAACATAATGATTCATGAAACATTAACTTACTTATCTTAAACATAACAACACTAATAAACTTAGAAGGAAGCGATGAAATCATAAAACTTGACGATACCGAAATTGTTAATATACGACTGAAGACGAAGTTTAGGGAATTACATTTGATGTCCAGTGATGTGAAAGATAATGTTAGCATTGTAAGGCTGGTTTTACACGCCGGGTTTTGAAAGCAATGAACCTACCATGGATATTAATCTCGGAAACTACAGAATTAAGTTCCGTGTTGATACCGTACACAAACACCCAACTGACAGATCCAAAATTATATTAAATGTCAAACATAACGTGAGTTATGCGATTGGTTTCAAGTATCTACTACTAGTAATACAACATTTTAGAAGGCACGTAAAGCCATTGGTACAAGCTGATACCATTGTATATCAGTCGTTAAGCTATGTCAGATCAGACCTGTGTAACTCCCCGTTTAGGTATCGAAAATATACCTACATTATTACTATACGCGCGGCGACCACTTTGAAGGGGAAAATTCAGATACATGAATCGTTTGTGCAGAGTAATAAGAATGAAATTGGCTTATAATGTATGTCTAGGATCGATCTCTATCGTAACGAAGAGGTGAAAAGTTCTGACTCGAGCTAAATTAAACCATAGCTCTGACCACATTAAGTAGATATTCCTTTGTATTTCTTTTCTGAGTAAGACTTCTGTACAAGCGTACGTACTTATTCTGTGGTCAGATGTAGCTTGAAAAATCAGACACTAGTGTAAGTTACACACACGATAAATAAATAAAACGAGGAGTCACTAATTGAATGGGTTCATTTAGTGACTCAGCGTCTTGAGAATGGTGCTACAGAGCAGAAGTGCCTTTTTTAAAACGTGAAGTCACCCATGCGAAGTTTTGCCATACATTAACTGTTCGCTCAGTGTCTCTGCGTTTGAAAAATGATATCACAGACCTGTGTCACTCCCAGTATAGATATCGAAAATATACCTACGCGCGGCGACCACCCCAGAGTGGAAAATTCATTACTAAATCCGCCGCTCACTGGTTTTGTGTAGCTACCTATTGTGAATCGTTTGTCCAGAGTAATAAGAATGAAATTGGCTTGGAATGGATTTTTAGGTATCTAAACGAACAAGTGCTGATTTCAGACGCGAGCTAAATAAAACCATATCGCTAACCACTTTGAGTATATTTCTTTGATTTATTGCGACGTGTGTGGACACCGTCGCTCCATCACATTTGCGAGCGACTGCCCGTCGAGCGGGCGCAGCTGCAGCGGCGGCGGAAGCCATCAAGAGGCGCAAATATTCAGCTCTAGGTGAGCCGTATATATTTGCGCCTTTCGCCGTGGAGACTTTAGGGCCTTGGGGTGTGGAGGCACGTCAAATTTTGAAAGAAATCTTCACACGCTTGATCGACGTTTCTGGGGACCTAAGAGCTGGTGCGCATTTTGGCCAGATTAAGTCTGGCCATACAACGAGGCAATGCTGCCAGTCTTTTACGCACCCTGCTTTTATATAATAAAAAAATTTATATATTATTTTTTATACAATATAATGTTTTATTTTTAAATAGATATATTTTAGTTTATAGGTAGGTTATTTAGGTTTTAGTTTAATTTAATTTTTAATTTAGTTTTTAATTTGTTTTAAATAAAATTATAGTGTTTTTGCTCAGTAAGACTTCTGTACGTAAGTACTTATTCCGTGCCCAGGGGTGCCACGACGTTGCCGACCAAAAAAATCACGTCAGATTTCCAAAAAAAAAATTACTGGTTGAAGCCAGTCAGTTACATCGTTATGGAGTAACTTTAGCACTCGCAAGGCCAGTGATCACGATTCCGAGTAATTAATTTCATGATTATTACTACGGAGTAACTTTTCGCCCTTGAACCGCGTCCGCCATTTTGAATTTGAAATCTCTATTCATTTGTTCGTTTGGCCAGTAATGCAATTGATTTTATTATTGTTGTTAGTTGTTTCAGTTCGTCTGCTGAAATGAAACAAAGATTTTGTTTGATTTTTGAAACAAAGACAAATGCATACAAGTAACGCAAGTCAGTGAAATTCTGTACATTTAAAGAAATCGAAACTTCAATATTCAACTTCTATAAGCGGATTAGAAAAAAAAAACAATTCTATCGAGTTGTGTGTACACATAGATAGATAAATTGTTTATTTCTAAAAACTACACACACATAAGGAAATACACGAATGACTCGTGAGTATATTAAATACAGGTTTATAGCGATGTGATGTGTGTTTGAGGGTAGCTTAGTGTACTGGAATAAATTGAACCATTATAATTGTTAATAATGTTGGCAGCAACTGTTACCGGCGACTTGTTGGATCGTTGAGTTTTTGCTTGCCTAGCAGTGAGTGTAAATAAATAAATAATAAATATATAGGGACAAATCACACTGATTGAGCTAACCCCAGAGTAAGTTCGAGACTTGTGTTATGGGATACTAACTCAACGATACTATATTTTATAACAAATACGAACTACATATTTGAGCCTTTTGGGGTAGAAACTTTTGGTCCGTGGGGTCCTTCAGCCCATAATATAATAAAATTTATGTCAAAAGGTTTGTTCGAGGTATCCCGTGACCAAAAGGCTGGTAACTACCTGGCTCAAAGAATCAGCATCGCCATACAACGTGGCAATGCTGCCAGCCTTTTGGCCACGCTGCCGAGGGGTGATATTTTAGTGGGACTACATAATTGGTAATATTTTTTTTAGTTTTAGGTTGTTTTAGTACTTATTTAGTTTTAATTCAATTTTACTACTCATAATTTTTATTTAATTTAAATTGTATTAAGAAGAAATACAAATACATATATAGATAAACATCCAAGCCCCAGGACAATTTGAAAAAGGCCATTTTCCAAAGTGCCCTGACCGGGTATCGAATCCGGGACCTCTGGGTGATGGACTAGCATGGTAACCACTACGTCACGGAGGTAGTCAAAGTCGTCGTCGTCGGAGTGTGCATTTGTTTTTAAATGAATATTTATGTAGTTTGTAGCTTGATTGGCGGAGGTATGTTGTTTCAACATTTAGTCGCCTGGTATCGGAAGCTGCCTTTGAATGCAGCAGTTTTGTGTCCATGATTGATGGATTAAGACGAAGTGGTAGCTAAAGTGGCGCCTTCATTTGAAATAAATTGTTTAATACTAAATATGGTGATAGTTTAAAATTTGATTTGTATCAATATCTAGAAAGACCTTTGAACTATTTTATGAATAACCTTTGAAAGTAATATTGGTAGTCCGTCTTGTTTTAAAACTGTTTTTCGCCAAAAGTGGCCATTTTTGGCGAAAAACAGTTTTAAAACTAGACGGACTATTAGTAATGATTTCAAAGGCTATTCATAAAATAGTTTAAAGGTCTTTCTAGACATTTATACATATCAAATTTTTAATTATAACCATATTTAGTTTTAAACAATTTATTTCAAATGAGGGCGCCACTTTAGCTACCACTTCGTCTTAAGGAAGATGTATCAACGTGTATACCTAGGTGATATAAATGTTTGAATGAAACTTGGAATGAGAAATGCTAAGATACCAGCGTTGGTCACACATGTTGTCAAACATATAAAAAATGAAACAAAGATATAGCTACAAAATAATCAATATGGATCGGATATTTTAGGAATCTTTGTGGACGTTATGCGGTTGAAATATTGATGAAGATAAGCTGGAAATAATTAACTTTCGTGCTAGAGTTATTTTCCTATAAAGTAAAAGTCGAAAAAAAAAGAATAAAAGAGTAATTGAACAAAGCTTGAAATGAAATATAAAATGTAATATCCTTACTCAAATAAATGAAGCTCGCGTCCATTTTCGCTTCAAATCACCCGAACACAAATAAAAAATAAAAACATATATTGCAAAACTGCTGATGTTTTTAGCCAATTCCCTTTGCTTTACAAATTGAAAGTCTATAGCACACACAGAACGTAAAATTTAAAATGAATTACCGGAAAAGTTTAAGAGTATTTTACGAATTTATGCTTTCTGTACTCGACGGGTAATTCGAAAATTGAAATTGCTTGAACATGGCAACCCTTTTAGAGCGAGTATTACAGTGGCCACAAAAATGTGGTTGACGCAACGTTTTAGAAAGTAAATTGGAACGGTGTTACTAAGGATGGCAATCCGCTGCCTAGTTCCCAACAACTCAAATTTCTTCTTTTAAACGTCAAAACATACATTTTCTATGAAACATGTAAGAAATACATAAGACAGGGAGACGTTATATCTCCGAAACTGTTCACCGTTGCACTGGAAGATGCCTTCAAGCTTCTGGAATAGGAAGGATGGGTTGCTGGGTTTTTCAGACCGCGTGTATTACGGACCGGTCCGAACCGCCCAAGTACTGTTTCTGAAGGGGGTCATTCGGAGATGATTCAAGATCAATTTTGTAATGGGTTGATTTGGACCAAGGTAACAATCAATGCAGTTCCCTTGTGGATTGAATTAAGTCAGAGAACATTATGAAGTTTTATTACACATCTAATAATGATTTCTTTTTTTTTGTAAGACGATTAGTTTATACTCAAGCTGCGATTTTACCAAGTTTAAATTGTATATTTATTTCAAAATACATATGATCAGTGTATAATATCATATTTTTATTTTTTCGTCAACCACTTTTCTACTCATCTCTACAGATAAATAATTGGTCCAATTAATACCGATCAGAAATACCGATTGACCTATTCCAAAAGACATCTTGACCCATTTGGAACATTTCAACCCCTGCGGTCTAAAGGACCCCCTTCAGAAACAGTACCTACTTGGGCGATGCGAGAAACACTCGCGGTCCGAAACGCCCAATAACCCGGAAGGATTTGGTATCAACATCAAGTGCGAGTGTATCACTCACGTTCGATTTGCCGACGATATCGTTGTCATGGCAGAATCGATGGACGACTTGTACTATGCTCGGAGACCTAAATCTAGTTTCCCAACAGGTGGGCCTTATTGAACATGGACAAAACGAAAGTACCTACTGTCGAATGTCCAAATCGCGCTTTTTTTGCCTCATTAATTAGATTATTGAAAAGTATAAGAACGTATTTTTTTCTTTTCTCTGCAACTCTTATTGCATTTAAATTTTGCGTGACGTCATGATTAGCTAAGATTTTGAACCAAAAGTGACATAAATCACTCCACTCCGAAACTTCAAAGCGCTGTACCTATGTGATTTATTACTTCTTTGCTAAACGATAAATTATGCATCCTTTATTTTTGGATAATTAAGTTGATGGACTTAATAAAGTCTTATAGTTTCTACCCAGTCCATATCCCAATTTCTTCATTAGTCCCCTCTTTATGCAATAGAGCAAGTTCACCCAGAATATTTCCCCACTCTTGACCGTCCAACCAGAACGTGACAATCTGACATTGTGCCAATATAAGCCAAATTAATTCTACCCGCGTTCATAATTTGTGATTTTAATAAAAATCTCGTTTCCTTAGCGTCCTTTTATTTGCGCGATATTAAAATTCTGAAACGGATTTTTTTTACCAGTAAATAACAGCTACGAATTCGTTTAGAAATTTATTTGTATGGTCTTTCTTATCAAGTACCTCCGTGGTCCAGGACTGCCTCCGTGGTCCAGTTGTTAAAGCACTCGGCTTGTGATCTGGAGGTCTGGGTTCGAAACCCACTGGGAAGAATACTTTGTAAATGTTTCCAGTCTGGTAAGGATATTGTGCTGTATTGTGCGAAAAGAAAGATGATTCTGGTTATCTGTGCGTCAAGGAAGGCACGTATAAACTGTGAGTTCCGAACGCCATCTAGCATTTGCTCAAACCCATCCAAGGATTGGTTCTGGTCTACCCTTTAGGTTACAGAGGTCACACGACTGTCGCTCTGGGTAAACGTCTAGTAACGTCGTCAAATCACCTAGGTTTACTAGCGGACCCGCTCTGAAGCGTTACCGTTGAGGATGCAGCCGGGAATACGTGAGGATGATGATGATTCTTTTTATCGAGTCTGTCAAATAGCTAAGACAGCCTAGCATGGCACCTAAGATAAACCCAGTTAAAGTTTAATTATATCGCGCGACGGACAAATACCATGCCGCTCATAAATTATTACATACGTAGAGTATCATACACTTCGCCAAAGGGCCTCTACGTGTTAGATCTGTATCCCCAAGCAAGCATTCTAAAGAACTGGGGTGAGAAGACCCGTAAATCCAAAGGAGATACAGATAATAACAATGATTGTTTTATTTGAGATACAAACACAGAAAATACACAACGTGGGAGGGACATATTCGTAATAAATCGTACCACAGGCTATATTAGATCACTGTAGTATAATGAAATTAAAATAATATCATAGCCTAGACACAAAAAAATTTTTCGGCATTGCCATACAAAAGTGTGCAGCCGGGCAATTTGTATGGGAATGTCAAAAAATGTTTGGTTAATTGGTTGTTATTTTAATTTCATTATACTATAGTGATCTAGCATTGCCCATGGTTCGATTTATTACGGGTGTGTCCCTTTCTTCTTTCTCTCTTTAATATGTTGACGTCACGGAAAGATGTACTATGTAAAAAGTTTACCTTTTGTCTACTTATAATATATAAAGCCATCAACCACGGTTGACATCTGTCGTTACACTTACCTGGAACAAAAAAAATACATATGATATACAGACATTTCTTCACGCCTGTTTCCCATGGCAGTAGGCAGAGACTATGGATTTCCACTTGCTACGATCCTTGCAAACCTCTTTTGCTTCGTCAACACTCATTACTCTTCATACATGCTCCCCGGTTATAGGTACTCCTTACTTCACCTTTCTTCAGAACATCTGCAATTTGATCGCAGAACGTTCGTCGAGGTCGACCCGGTCCGGTTCTCGCATCCACATCCGCACGGAACATTTTTAGTTAGTCTTCGTTCATCCATCCTCTCAACATGTCCAAACCATATTTGAAAATATAATGTATGTGAGGAAAAATATTGCCTTATTTAATAAAACAGGTGATATTACGGGTAGAAACTTACGTAACATAAATGTTTTAGTTACCCCGTATTATAGGCTGAAAACAGTCAGTAAATCGTTTAACGTTTAACAGGGAAACTGTATAAAGTTTTATAATAAATTGCCAGAATCGGTCCTTGATATGCCAGATAGAAAATTTAAAGCTTATGTAAAGAAAGTACTTTGTGAGAAGGCTTATTACGGAACCGATGATTATCTTAAAGACAAAAACGTCTGGCTTGAGCTTGGCGCGGGTCCCTTTTAAAGGTTTATATTTGTACACTCACAAATGACATAATTTGAGTACAATCAGTACATGAATTTTATACAAATTGACATTAATTTCAAATTTGACATTTTTAATTAATAATTATGACATAGCAATGTATTCTCAGTTCACACAGCTAATTTTAATAACAGTATAATTGTAAGGTTGACGTTTTTGGAGAAAATGCTGCAGTACAGTTTGTTACCGCTTCTTCTGTACTTGCGCTTTGGAGGCGGCAGTAAACTTAGTTGTAAGTAAATGATCTTACGTCAACAACTAACTATTAAGAAATCGAAAGAAAAAAGAAATGACAATTATCAAGTGATATAAATATCCAAAATAAATAAATGATTTTTGACCTTTTGACCTTTGACCACCTTAACACTCCTTTTTAAATTTTTGTCACTACATTCTCTTTCACCCCACACTTCTCCTCTCATGTGTAATTGTTTGAATAAATGAAAAGGTAAAGACTTGAGCTAGCCCCAAAGTACCAATCCAAATCTTATCTGTTGGCGTCACACTTGAGCTAATTAAGTACTTCGAAATCGCGAAAAAAAAATTGTTGCTCCATACATTTTTATGCGATAGGTATGTAATTAATATAGAGCAGCGTTTTTTTTGCGATTTTCAAATTTTTCCCTTACTAAAAGTTGTTCGTATTGATGACGGCAGAATGTCCGTAAATTATTGCTAGTTCATGTCCGAACACACTGTATAATTTTATGTAAAAACCTATGTTTATTAGTTTATGAGTATAAAGTGTACGGGGTTTTTTTTTAAATCACTGGCATCCTTTCTACTGGTGAAAGTACTCATGAATATAAGCAACATTTTGTACGGGACCAACTCAGTCCAACCGAAAAAAAAATCAGCTGTTCCATACTATTTTACAATACTTAGAATCCCAAAATGTATGGAACAGCTGATTTTCTTTTCGGTTGGATTGAGTCGGTCCCATACAAAAAGTTGCTCATATTCATGAGTACTTTCACCAGTAGAAAGGATGCCAATGATTTTAAAAACACCCTGCATATAAAGATGTGCATGTAATGTAGTTAGGTATGTTTTATCTTTTTATAAGAGTTTATAAATAAATAATAAATAACTATATAGGGACAAATAACACTGATTGAGCTAGCGCCAAAGTAAGTTCGAGACTTGTGTTATGGAATACTAACTCAACGATACTATATTTTATAACAAATACGTATATAGATAAACATCCAAGACCCAGAGCTATTTGAAAAAGGCCATTTTCCAACTTGCCCCGACCGGGGATCGAACCCGGGACCTCTGAATGGCGGACTAGCATGATGACCACTACGCCACGGAGGTCGTCAAACTTACGTCCGCCATTATATATATGCTCTTTTAAATTTTTTGACTTTATTTTGTTCTTAGATACAATAAAGTTATTACAAAATTTTGCGCGCATACGTACATCACGGACATGGAGCTGATCTGATGATGGAGCCGGAAGGTGGCCGTAAGAACTTTGTAATGAAATGACACAACCCCATCGAGTTTGGGCTCGTTTGATCTTGATGTGCACTTTAAACTTTTAAATACATTCTATCATCATCCGAGCGTATTCCCGGTTGCATCCTCAGCAGTAACGCTTCAGAGCCCGGGGTCCGCTACCTAACCAAAGAGATTTGACGAGGTTACTGGTTTTTACACAGAGCGACTGCCGTCTGACCTCCACAACCCAAAGGGCAAACCAGGAACCAATCCTTGGATAGTTTGATGATCAAACGCTAGGTGGCGTTCGGGACCCACAGTTTTACGTGCCTTCCGAAACACGGAATCATCTTTCTTTTCTGATAATCAGGTGATTCAAGTCTGCAATATCCTATTCAGACTAGAAACAACTTTTTGACAAAGTATACTTCCCAGTGGGAATCGAACCCATGACCTTCCGGGTCACAAGGCGAACGCCTTGACCACTGGACCACGGAGGCAGTCGTTAATACATTGTTTTAGATGAAATATCGTTTTAAAAATTATTTACTTTTTTTTTACTGACAAACGCAAAAACACCTATTTTAAAAGTGGCCTCGGGATTTTATGTCCCTTAGCTCTGTCTAACTAACTCATTAGGGATAAAGAAGTGATAGTAAACTTATATACCAATCCCAAAAACTCATCTTAATTCCTATCAGTAATCTCTTAAAACTTCCAAGATAAAATACTTAAACGTAATACATTCCAACCGGAAATAGCAGCTCGTTACCGGACGCCGCCAATCGCGCCCCCCACCCCTCCCCTCATTTCCGGGTCGCTTACATAAAAGCTGGGTTTATAAGCTATATCTGTGCTCTTATTTTTAATGTTGCTTTTAAGTTCTGCTTTTTTAAATCCTGTTATACCAACAGACAGTTTGTTTAACCTGTTTTGCAGACAAAGTAGGTATTTAATGAGGGTATTACGAAATATTTGCACCCTTAGTCGCCCCGCCTATGGCAGTGGTTTTAAGTGTGTATATAATGTATCCTCGACGAACGTACCGCGATCAAATTGCAGACGTTCTTAAAAAAAGGAGAGGTCAGAAGTACCCGTAACCGGCGGGCATGCATGAAGAGAGTGATGAGTGTAGATGAAGCGAAAGAGGTCTGTCAGGATCGTAGCAAGTGGAGGTCCTTAGTCTCTGCCTACCCCTGTGGGAAACAGGCGTG